>OY987184.1:25645292-26284735 GCA_963920625.1 Dinocampus coccinellae
TCTACAAGGTGTACGAGGAAAATGGAAAGTTTACAGAAGAGACGAGACAATTTTTTTTTTCTTTTTTTTTTTTTTTTTTTTTCCTTTCATTTATACCACGACTGTAATAAAAACCATCATGCCACATTAACTACTACAATTTTATATCATCTACAAACGAGAATAAATTTAAATGCATCAACAAAACATCAATTTTTATCATTATGATATTAAAAAAAAAAATCTTTTTTTCTTTATATACAAATTATTTTCTTGATTTTTTATTTTCTTCCAAACTTTCATTTCTGTTATTATTATTATTTTTTTTTTTGTTTTTTTTTTTCGTTTTTCATCCTCACGCTTAATTAATCTATGAATAAATTATTTGAAAAAATTTTTGTCATTCCTTCTGTACTCCCTCGCCATTTACCCTTATACCATTCGTTCTTTCTCCCATCTAATCTTTATTTATGTCCAAGAACTGGCGCGCTGGAAGTTACCGGCACAATTTAAATTAATCAAAGTTCTTTGCTCACCCTTCAACGTCCAACTATCTCCCTTTATCTCTCATCTACACCCCAGAATTCTTTTTCAGTTTTTCCTAATTCTCATAGCCGGTATTTTTCTCTCGGTGAACATCTCCATTCACCCTCTCTTTCCTTTCATTAATTTTCCACAAATTCTCTCTCATATTCAAATATACATCCCCCCCAACATATTTCATACCAACAAATCCCTAGCGTTCAAATAACCCCAAAGAATAAATATTAATTGAATTAATTAGGTATCATATCCGGTTTATTCAACCGAATAATTCCCGAGTGATGGGATGTCCCAGAAAAAAAAAGGCAGAATAAATTTTTTTTTTTTTCGCTCTCACATTTTAATTCCCTCATGTCAAATTTATTTACTGTGAAAACCCACTGTGAAAATGATATATTTTGTAAATGGTATTTCATCTGTTGTGGACACGACTAGTGAAAGAAAAGAAAAAAAAAAGAAAAAAAAAAAAAATGGGAGCGATCGGAGGAAAAAAAAAAACGTCTACATTGCCATTTCCAATTCAACGCCATAAAGTTGGAGATACTCCAATTTTCCTAATGGACTCACCCTGGCATATAGTCACTCGTAAGTAGTCGACAGTGGGTGAGATGTTCAAGGGAGAATAGAGACAGATAGTGAGAATGAACGTGTGAGTGAGTGAGTAAGAGAAAAAGGGTGAAAGAGACAAGAGGGAAGACGTTAGAAAACGAAATAAAATTTCATCAACCACTTGGGCTTTGTTAACGCCTTTACCTTTGCTCTTTATCCTTTTTTTTTTTTACCCTCCATCTACCGCACTTGCATTCTGTATAAAAAAATTTTCAACACCAATCGCCATATCAACCAATGAATTGATAAAATTCTCCTACCGTGAAATTTCAACTTTGCAATATAATCAAATTATTTTTCAATGTGTAAAATGACATAACATTTATCCAAAAGTATTGAAGTAAAATTAAATGTCAGAATTCTTTAGATGATGAACAGAAATAAATTTTTTATTCCCACAAATTATTCATATCTTCAATTACACATACAATTATTATTAATGCATATGAATAATTGTACATATTTAATATATTATTTATTTGTACAGTTAATGTATATAATCTGACATATTTATTATTTATGTTGACATTTAGTGATGAGAATTATTTAAATAAACCACCAGAGAGTAACACAAGATGTTCGGACGCGCTCCAAATGTTGTTTCCGGTTTGTTGCCACGCGACAAGTGAAACCAAATATCCGTGTGTTTACTACACACATTCAATCTCTCTCATCCATTCTTTACCTCTAATTCACCTCTCCAACCCATCTGACTCGTTGCGTTTTAACGAATTGTACGTGTAAATAATAAAACATTCCGTATTATATGTAACCTTCAGTACAATTGCGTATCACATTCCACGCTGTGGTAGAAAATAAAATAAAATAAAAGTACATATGTAATGTATAACTCATACAGAAATTCCAGTTAATTGTCTGTCATTCATCACGAATATTTCCTTTATTCATCACATTAATAATTCCATTGAAAAAAAAAATTATTCTCTTGTTTTTTTTTTTTTTTAATTTTTTTTTCCTCTTTTATAACTACAAACATTCAAGTAAAATAATACAAATGAAAAAATGAGAAAATTATTTTTAAATTCAATATATTTTCTTTTTCTTTTTCCCCATTTAATTGTTTTCATTTTGTGATGTACGATATTCACTTTGATATGTATGAATATTCAATGACAATCTCGGTAAAATTGTGAGTAAGGAAAGAGAAAGAAGGAAAGAGCAAAAAAATGAGGGTTGAAGAAAAAAAATAATAAAAAATAAATAATTGGGTGGAGAAAAAAAAAAAAAAAAAATAGTGTAACAAAAATATTTTTCTGTTGAGTCTGTAAATATTATTTGCCATCAAGAGTAACGCACGTTAAATTGAGAAAGCGTAAGAAGGAAGTGAAAAGAAAAAAAAAAAAAAAAATTGTAAAAGATAAAAAATGAAAAAAATATTAGAAGAGAAATTTAATTTAGAATATACAAAGGGGAAAATGACGGATAACGACGAGCACGCAGTAGCTTTGAAGGATTAAAATGATGAGATATCTAGTAACCAAGAAAAATATATCTTAAGTTTCAAGTAATGGATTTTACTTCTTTTAGTCTTTGGCCTTTAATACATACCCACACCCTTTATATACTTATTCGTATCATTTGCTCAAACGCAATTACTATATTATCATTCACTTAAGCAAATGCAAATGAGCAGGTATAGCACAAGGCAATAAAAATAAAAATAAAATAATAATAATATATATTTATGTAAGATGCAAAAAGAAAATCAGAATTGTAATGAAAATTAATGAATGGAAATTACAGTTGAATATCACAATTCATTTATAAAAATTCATAAATTACATCATATCAAGTTGTCATATTTTTCAAAAAATAATAAACAATATGTAAATATAAATTTTCATCATGATTTATAAATCATCGATACAAAGACAAAAATTCGCTGAACAAAATCGAAGAGTGAAATTTTTACTTCGTTTTTTTTTTTTTTTTTTACATATAGTGAAAATAAATATTCATCTTCAAATACATTTGCATATATATGCATGTATTTTTGTGTGTGTGTGTGTGTGTGTGTGTGTGTGTGTGAGTTGAGAAGGCGAAAAGCCAAAATTCCACGTCGACTTGTGACGCGATTCATCCATGTGCTCATGACCACGAGAGTTATTTCGGATACCGCTATATGTCGATGTGACAAAACCAACCAAGACTACACGAAGACATTTCATTTCGTCTCTTCCCTCTCCCTCTTTCTCATACACACACACACACACACACACTCGTTCTCTCTATTCTATATTATCCGAGTGTATTTTCACAGTCAGTTGAATACCGTCAGTCTGATATAATCTACCGCGCTCAATTCTCAAAATCTAAAATTTTCGTGCAACAATTTTAAAATTAAATTGACCCAAAGCAAAGAAGAAATATTTTCATATAAAATCATATAATCTTAAAAAATAATATTTAATATTCAATATATATTATTCCATAATAATTAAATTATCAAAATAAATTTTTTATTATTTTCAAATGAGAAAAAAAAAAAAAAAAAAAAAGTTGTGATGTAATAAACAATGAATGAAAGTATAAAGAATTTCCCCCTATGAAATAATAATTTATACACGATATAAATTACATTTCAACTTGAATAACATATACATACATAAATACAGACGATCATATATATAAATATACATGTGTGGTAAAACGTAATCAACATCGCAAGCGTCACGTCACAGATTGTTGCGTGAATTCACCAGGAAAAGCCACAGTTCTCGCTTGCACACACACACTCACACACACACACATACATTTGTGTATATACAGTTCATATTAATGTCTACATAGTGTACTTACTTGGAGATGATGCCACGGGGACGTTGACGATGATTGCCATGACGTGGACATTGCACGAATTCACAACGCGAATAATGGTATATACATCTAATGATATTCCATCATGTGGATGAAAATTACTGTTGCAATTAATAACTTATCAAACGGAATGCCAACAATACATATTGTGAAAATAATTTTATCGATTAATATACATTTATATAATTTTAACCTAAATTTTATTTAATAATTTTTTTTTTTTTTTTTTTTTGTATCATATATAATTTTATTTACTATGAAAAAAATTTTTAAATTGCACAACTATCAAGAATATATTTGGAATTTTTATGATAAAATTGGGAATGCAGAAGATGAGGTGGTAAATGAGGATAGAGATTGATTTCATTAATCACACGATGCGTATACATAGGATGAATACCTATAGGTATATCAGTCTTTACTTGAAAAGTGACTGAATTTAATTACACATTTACGAGGTACTAAATTCTCCTCATGGGCTTCATAAACCTGAAGTTATATATGTATATCTATAGATTAATAAATTCACGAGTGGTGATATTGAGTGTATGGAAGGGATTTATCGTTAAATGTTCTAATCAATTTCTTTCACAGTTTATGTGATGAAATTAAAATTGAATAACGAAAAAAATATATATATATAAATAACAATGAAAAAAATTTTTTTAAATAAATTATATTAATTATTTTATTTTATTTTCAGGCAAATGGTGATGATGATTGGGAATATGAGGAAATCATATTGGAACGTGGTGGTTCGGGTTTGGGATTCAGTATTGCTGGTGGCACCGATAATCCACATTTTGGCAATGATACAGCAATTTATATTACAAAGCTTATACCGGGTGGTGCAGCATCAGCGGACGGTCGTTTGCGTGTCAATGATACGATACTTCAGGTTAATGATGTCAGTGTGGTGGATGTTCCACATGCTAGTGCCGTTGACGCATTAAAAAGAGCTGGAAATACTGTCAAACTGGTAAGCTTTAACTTAATCTTTTTTTTTTTTTTTTTTTCAAATATAAAATCTATTTTTATTTATTTTGTAATTTTTCATTTCAACTTATTATTATTATTATTTTTTTTTTTTTTTTGTAAAGCTACGAAGGTTTCTTCACAATTTTTATCCCTTGCCATTTCTCACTACGTTTTCTCTTGTATCCCCGAACATTCACATTAATATCTATCTCACGAGCGCACAAAGTTTCCCGACTTATATGGAGGACTAGTCTCCAATCTGACATTGAATGAACGATCGTCTCTTGTGAATTGAAGACTGTGAAAATATGTGAGAAGAAAAAAAAAATGAATAAAACAAGTAGAGAGTAATAAAAAAATTGTTGATAGACATAATTTTTTTTCATTATTCTGTATAAATCTTCATTATTCACTTCAATTGTCAGTGGAATTTTGGATTTAGAGACAATGAGAAATATGTTAAAAATTTAAAAACAAAAAAATATCGAATGATTTATGTTCCAAATATAATGAGCAATATAATAAATAAGAAAAAAAAAAAAAAAATTTATAAATTTAATGGAAAGTGTCACGAGTTTGTCCACCAGAAATATCACGTAAATTGTTCAATTATTATCTGTCCAAGAGTGAAAATGAAACACGGTTGAAAGACCAGCGTATATAAATTAATAAATTGTATTTCAAGATATTCTGGAGATTGGAAATGATCAATATCCAATGCATTCGATACTATTCTCTCTTTATTTCTATTTCATACTTCTCATTATCCATCGGGGCTTAATAAAAATTTCTCATTAAATTTTGTTTTCTGTTTTGTTTTATTTCATTATTATTATTACTATTAATTTTTTTTTTTCCTGTTCCTTTTCTCTTCAAATTATTCTTTCATCTGTGATATAAAATTTTTCTTTTCATTATTTTCAGTATGTGCGAAGAAGGCGTCACACACACATGATTGAAATTGAATTAATCAAAGGAAATAAAGGACTTGGATTCAGTATTGCTGGTGGAATTGGTAATCAACATATACCTGGAGATAATGGTATATATGTTACAAAAATTATGGATGGCGGTGCGGCACAAGTTGATGGACGTCTCATAGTTGGCGACAAATTGGTGGCCGTGAGGAATAGCTTGGTGAGAATTATATTACATAAAGTATCATCATATTCTCATCATTATTATTTCCAATTATATTATATTACGTTTGCTATTCAGTAATAAAAACTAATATACACGTAGGAAAAAAAAAATAGAAAATGTCTCAATGCTATTGACACGTTGAAAAAAAAAAAAAAAAAAAAAAAAACAACATAAATAATATTAATGTGTTTTTAAAAATTTTTTTTATTATCTCTTCAAAAATTATTGAATCTCACATAACAGTCATTAATTAATTCGATGAAGAATTGGATGATTAAATGACAAAAAAAATATTTCCAACTTCGTTTATCACAGTTTGTATATCAGTTCTATTGAATTGCAATCAAGACACTTTTTTTCTCTCATTTTTCTTTCTTTTCCTCTTTTCTTTTTTTTTTTTTTTTTTTTCTTTTTTCCCTTTTTTTTTTTTTTTTTCTTCTTCATGGTTGCTTTTCTCATGTATTCTTCCTACTTATATCTACTCGAGCTTACTTTATCCGCCCGCAACAAATGGATGGTTAAGTGCGGATGGGAGAAATAGATTAGGCCGTGTGAAGGCGAGTTGGAGGGGTCCTAAGGTAATTGATAGCTCTTTCGTCGTCTAAAACGAGGCGAGCACACACACATTTACACACTGGCTGAAAGCAGGAAAGCCTTTTCGCGATTTTCCACTTTGACGATTCTCTCCTTCCAAAAAGCGGAAAAAAAAAGAAAGAAAAAAAAAACGTATTTCGGTTTTCCGCGGTAGAACGATTTATCTTGAGGCTATCCCATGAAATCCCCTGTGGGCAGACAGACATGGAGAAAAAAAATTATTTATATAGATATATATACAAATACAAGAGAAGAATAAAAAAAATTTTTTTTTCCGGTCACCCAACACCCAACAGCCTCTTTTTATATTGTAAATAATTTATGTCAATAATTTCATTATTGAAATAAATTTTATATAAAAATTTTGTGCTTTTATACAAATTAATATATCAAAATAATAAAATATATGATTGAATAAATTATACTGGCAGTAAATTTTAATGTAATAAAAAAAAAAAAAAAAAAAAATTCAAAGTTAACAATTATTTTGTTGGACCCTAGTGAAACTTTGTTGCTCACCTGTGATGTAAGATATTATTAGTTGACGAATATTATACTTTGCCAAGAGTGATTATTGGTGCACTTCCGTTTTTTGGCACTGACGCCAGTAATACATTTTTGTACTATCATCATTAACACACACACAAACAAGAATCCAATTTGATTTTTTCTTTCTATCTATACGCATATACACTTATTTATTTATATATATATATATATATTTATATTCCCTTTTTTTTTTGTTTGTCATTTAATTCTGTATGGGTTATACTACACACAGTTAACTAACAATCTCGCGCAATAATGACCATGTTGGGTGCACTGGCATGTTGGCCTGTCGTAAACGAAACTTCTCTCGCTCCAGTTGGCAGTAAGAAAGAGCCCGTTATCGAACCATCCCCCTTCTCACCCACGTTCACTCATTCGCTGCGTTGAAGTACAACTCTCTTCTCCCCCCCTCCCAACACGATAACGTCCAGACGCTTCTTATCGTTCTCTCAACAAATAATTCGTGCTTGCTAATTAGTTCAGTGATGTTGGATAGGCAAAAACTCATTTCCTCACAAAATAAAGAAAAAATATAAAATTGAAATAAAACAACAACAACAATAATAATAATAATAATAATAATAATAATAAATGGTAATTTGGACAGTGCAAATGTGCTGTATCACTGATGCGCACCAATGCATTCAACGGATTAACAATTTACATGTAATATATTGGATGATATGAAATACCGTGAAACTTGCATATATATTTTATGACAAAATAAAAAACAGCGACATTCAATAGCGAAGATTGAAATAGCGTGATAGGGAAAAAAATTTTTTTATTTAAAAAAAAATAATTTGTTTATCAATAGAAAAATATTGATGATTAATATATTTAGTGTTTAATATGAATTAAAAGTATTTGCTTGTTAAATATGTATATATATATATATATTTTTTTTTTGTTATTTAGGGTGACAAAAATTTGGAAAACGTAACGCATGAAGAAGCAGTAGCGACACTCAAAGCAACACAGGACAGAGTAGTATTGTTGGTGGCTAAACCAGAAGGAGCATTGCCACCACCACCACCAACAGCGTCAGACCACTCGGTCTCACCACAACGTACGTGTGCTCCTTTAATATTTGTATATATTCACATAATGTATGGCACAGAGGTGATTTCCTTCTCGCGACAAATGCAGTTGTACCACTGTGTAAATATAGATAGGGTTTTTCCATTGGGAACATTTTTCATGTCGTTCAAACGTTCAGTATCACATAGTCAAGTTTTACCTTTTTCCTCGATAAAAGTTTCACGCACACGTAACCCCCAGGAGAAAGCAACCTCAACAATGACGGACAACGTACAAGTGGAAATGAGTGGATGAAGGATTTTCAAATGGTATTTTTTTTTTATTTTTTTTCTGAACCTGCAACTACTGGCAACTGAAAAGCAGACAGAACACTCTACCCTCATTTCCGTACCCATAAAGGGCCAAACAGTTGTTTAAAAGAGATGCAAACAAATGGCAAAATGAAATAATGTATAGAAAGAATATTTAATTACATTTGTATCAATTTTTTGTTTTTTAAATTTACATTGTTTAAAATTATTCTTGCATAGATTGAGAATTTATTCGCATTCATTATTTATTCTATTTTGTAAATCATGAAACAATAGTTGAATTACAAAGTAAATATTTATTTGTTCAATTAATATTTCAAGTGGAATTATTTCATTGTACGATCAAAAATAATCAAAAAGAAGAAACGAAAATGAAATAAAAATTTTAATGAATATTCATACGCACGAGTTCAAAATAATAACAATAATAAATAAATAAATGAAAAAAAAAAGAGGGAGAGAAATTTCATTTTTCTTCATAAATTTTTATCGATTTTTTTTTTTTTTTTTTTTTTTTCATCCACTCACGTCACTCTCACGTATTTATTTATACATGAATTACTCCGTCAATGATTAAAAAAAAAATTTTTTTTTTTTCCTACTGCAATTCGATACTTCAACAAATATTCTTGTTTTTTTTATTTTTCATTTATTTTTTTTCTTCTTTTCATAACTGCAGGAAAACAGAATGGTTCGGTATTGGCATTGGAAAATAATTCGTTGGCATATTCACAAGAGTCGAGACACGCTTCATCTTTAGCACTTCATGGGGGAGCAACAACACCACGAGCAGTATCGCAAGAGGATATTTCACGGTGAGTAAATTTACCAAAAAAAAAAAAAAAACAAAAATAAATAAATAAATAAAAAATCTGTAAAAATATACAATGCCATACAATACGCACATCAAATAATGCCATTAAAATGCCAATTAAATATAATTTGATACGAAAAATATCATTGACAGATGATTGAAAATATTCAATTAATTAATTAATTAATTAATTAAATGAAAAGTGGAAAATTATTTTAATAATTTTAAATTATTTGAAATACGATAATAATATATGTATGTGATAGATGAGAGAATGAGTTTGATATATTTTTAATGCGTAATCCCAACTGTAGTGTGTGACACGATGAATTCAATATAATGAAATAAATTTTATAAATACAATATATATATATTTTGGTAGAGATTGCAGTTCTCGCGATTGGTCAAGCTACTAATTGCCATTATAACATACACGTGAAACAGAATTAAAAAATAAATGGAAATTCATGAGTAAAATATTAAGTTACAAATTTATTCTGATTAAAAGGAATGAAAAGAAAAAAAAAAAAACAATGCAATAATATAACTGTAGAGTTTATTTCTTCTTTATTATTACTCTAGTCTCAGGTCTAATAATTTTCGCTACAATTTCACCTCAACGAGCTCCTTAGACAGTTGAGCCAAATAATTATCCTCCTAATTCACTGTTGAATACCAGATGGTATAGGGCGAGCAACGAGGTAAATTACGACGACGGCATAATGGTCGTGAAATAAAATGGAAAGAGTAGACTAATTTACGTGAGAGAGAAATTAAAGTTTTTTGCATTCATTCCATTTATATGTATATATGTGATGATGACCGTCGAGTAGTGATATATAACTCTTGTCCCTTCATCCACGAGAGCACGTGGAAAATTATTCGTTTCAATGTCGTAGCTACTAGTTTTCACGTTGTCAGCGACAAAAAAAAAAAAAAAAAAATTTATTCTCTTCATCATTTCTCGTTCAACGTCTTTTGTAGTATTAAATTATTCTCCTTTTTTTTTTTTATTTCTTCCACTCCTCCCCCTTCCTCCCTCACACTTTTTTCCTTTTATATTTTATTATTATTATTATTATTTTTTTTTTTTTTTGTCGACAAATGCCCTCGGCATGTAAGAAACGGAAGGAAAGAATTAAGAATTGGAGCAAGAATGTATGCATGGGGATTGTTAGGGGAGAAAAAAAAAAAAAAAAAAAAAAAAAAAATTGGTCTAATTATACTTTTTCGACTGTGTGGTTGAAATTGCTACAGAGGAAAATCCTCTCCGTCCTCGCACTTCCCATCTCTTTTCTGCACTTGCCTCTCACTTTTCTCTTTCACATCGTTTAAATATTACGTCTGGTGGCTTTGAATTATATTTTTCCAAAGTCACAATTTCAACAAAAAAATTTAAACTTTTTAACCCGCAACTTTAGTAAATTCATTTATTACATTTATTATTATTATTATTATTATTATTATTTATTCTTCATTCAGTTATTAATCAATTGTATCATTTATGTAACAATATCTTGAGTAATAATTATTTACTATCATTATATGATTAATTCATATCGTCATGTTATTTCAGTCATTAATTATATCAGTTCAATTATCAATTATCATTTATCAACTACTAATAACGATTTTCTAATTCCTGTCAGTAAATAACAAATAATCCAGTTGGAATTGTATCAAAAGCAAGAATACACGAGAGATATTCATACGTTCTATCTACACACACATACACATAGAGACAGACATATGTATATATATATATGTATGTGTGTGTGTATAAAAGGAGAAATATATTCGTAGCACTGATGGTGCGCATTGTGTATGTGCCATTAGGAGAATCATAAATCGTCGCGACGTTTCACGTATGTAATGGGAGAAAGCAACCCCCTCACCATACATATATATCATTCAAAACGCGGACAAACGGCTCGGAATGAACTTCCTCACCGCAAACGATCTATGGTTATAAGAATTATTGCTTTTATTTATTTATTTGTTTTTTTTTTTTTTTTTTTTTTTTTTTCTCTCTTGGTTTTTTACATCATTGTATTTTTCTCTTACCTATTTTATTTATTATTATCCTTTTTGTTGATAATCCTGAACCATTTCCGATCAGTGTCGATAGAATCTACTGTTGATAAAAATTCCTTTCTTTCCATTTATTATTATTATTATTATTATTATTATTATTATTATTATTATTTTTTTTTTTTTCAATCATACAAATCGAAACGAAAAATACGGAAAAAATTGTTTCGATGATTGTAAAGGGGGAATGAACATTTTTCTTTTTATTTTCATTATTATTAGGTACCAATACAGCGTGTTCTTATCAGTAGCTCGCACACAATAGTAGAAATTGAAATGTTGTTGTTGAGTTGAATTTTTTTTTTTTTTTTTTTTTTTCTACTATAATCTCAGTGAGCTCTGTTTATTTCCCTCTTAGAGACTGTGTGTAGATGTGATGTTGGCTGCCGCACGTACGTGCTGTAACTAAACGCGAGTGTATGTACACGTATATATATATATATATATATTTGGCACTCTTGGCACACACTGGTGTGCACCAGTTAACCTAAGTTTATATTATATACATACATACGTTGTCAGCTTTCCAATGCAGGCCAGGGTCACATAATACGTGGATATAAACATCACACGAGAGAGGACAAGGAACAATTTAATTTACGTAATTACACAACAAATTGATTAACATTTATATTCGTATCAGACAATTTCAATTATTTCACTGTATAAAATTCTATTCTACCAAGTAATATCACGAAATATCTCATATTTCCTTGTTAACCATCAAAAAACAAAATTTTACTTCACCATATTTATATTTATATATATATATATATTGGTTTGTTTTTTTTTTTTCTTCTTCTTTTTTCCATTTCATGGTTCATAAAAATGAATTTCGCACAACTGGGTCTCTAGATACCATTATTCTGTAGATGTTCTGCAAAAATTTTTCGCGGTTCACCAGCAGAGTGTGGGTAAAAGAATCATACAGGACAATAAAGTATGTCCCAACGTTTGGTGGATAGTGAATGCATGTACCTATAATCCTTGACTCCTCATTCCCTTTCCCATTCTATATCCTATCCGGTCATATTGTATACTATAACGTGCGCTCGACGAACAGACAGACTAGAGAGAAAATTTAATTTTTTTTTTTCTTTTATTCGCGCGTGTGTGTGTGTGTGTGTGTGTGCACGTTACACACGTTTCCTCCTCCGGCGATGTGGTGTACGTGTCGGGACAAGACTATGGACCTTCCGGGGTATCCAGTTCACGTTCACGACATGACACTAAAAGAATGGAGAGACAAAAAAAAAAATAATAATAATAATTTAATGATACTGAATATATATATGTATACTTTCGTTTTTTTTTTTTCATCACCCGTGAGGTTGATAAAAAAAAAAAAAAATTAATAAAATATATTATTTTTCAATTGTTAATGTCCTTGATGTTATTCTTATACATACGTGTTAGTAATACGTGAAACACAAATTGCATTACGTTTTGCGATTGAATAAAACGAGGACAGGAAACTGATAAAAAGTTTTTGATGTATATAAACGATAAAATCATATTGTTCTTTTTTTTTTTTTTTTTTTTTCTTACTTTAAAAATTGTAGTACACACTTTACTCATATACAACATGAATCATAGTATTAATTCAATGAAATAAAAAAATAATAATAACATAATAAACCTCTCACAATTGAATTGTGTTAAACCATTGAGTAAATATATGAAAAAATCCCAATGTCATTCACAAAAATTTCAATCAATCTTTCACACTTTAATTTTATAATTTTATAAACAATATCGTGTAACTGTAGTATTGAACTTTGATAAATTCCCAATTTATTCACATAAATGGTGTAATGTATATAAATGTATATATGAGAATGATATAGAAATTGGTGGATATTCATGCTCGATAAATGCTCGTGCACCAACGACAATGCAATGAGATCTCACCAAAATCCACGTGGTTATCGGTAATGGCGATGGTGATGCGGTGATGTTGGTGGTAGTGGTGGTGGGTGAGGTAACGTAGGCACTTCATTAACTATCGTTGGAATTATGCTGCAAACGTGACGGGCACAAGCTTGGAGTATACGTTTAGCCATATATATATATACATGTAAATCGATTGACGTCAGATGCGATTATGTTTCACTATCGATATTCGCGTAATGGTGTGATGTGGTTTAGGTGATAGTTGTGATGGTCACAAATCCTGATAGACGTATGCCATTGAATTCTTTATGAGTTTTATATGCTAAAATAGCTTAGGTAATTTATTTTATTTCATATACAATTATTTGCGTTAATGATTATTTAAATTTTTTCGAAAGTTTTGAAAAAAAAAAAAATAATAAATAAATAAATAAATGAATAAAATTATGAAATGATCGTAATTATAAATCCAAGATTTTTTAAAAATTTTTTTCCAATTGAGAAAGTTTGTTTGTTTCATTCTTTTTTATTTATTTACTTTTTTAAGATTTTATTATTCTTTTCTGTTCTCTTATTCTCAGTTGAAGCTTTTGGATTATTTAACGAGTAAAAAGATTTTTCATAAGTCCACAGATAGAAATAGAAAAGTACGAGTAACATCAAACTTCACTGCAATTTGAGTAGTCGCGGTGTTAAAAGTAGACGCAAAACGGATTCATTGGACCTAATTAAACTTTCCAAGTGGCTCTTCCCGTCCTTATTCTCCATCATAACTTTAAAATGAACACCGAATTTACGATCATTTCATTTGTGTACAAACATTAACCAATAAAAATATAAGAGAAGAGGAAAATAATATAATACAAATAAATCAAAGTATTTATAAAAATTTATTTCAATTAATAATGAAAATTTCAAAATAAAATAATATACATAAATTAATTTTTAAAAAGTCATAGTAGATATATAAGTAATCGTAAACGTAAAATTATATACTACGCAAAAGTCAATTTTAAAATTTGAATATTCATCCCATGAGATTTGAGTAAAATTATGTAATATTAATTCACAGAGCCAGTAATTTATCTGTGCAGTTGAACTGTGAGATAAATATAAATAAATGAAATTAATAAAAGTATAAAACCAAAAGAGAAAGATAGAAATATCGTGTAAATATCATCAACTTTATTTATGTCTATATTTCATACGATAATTTATATCCTTTCAAATTTTCACATCAAAACCAACACAGATTCAGAAAATTACTCAATTGTTTTACCCACTCATTCAAATTCACATCAATCCGAATATAACATTTTACATATACATAAATATATACTTGAAAAAAATGTGATTTAATTGATGAAAAAAAAAAAAAAAAAAAACATGAAAAAATATTACGTATAATTATAATTAATTTTATCATTGATTCTTAAAACAAAAATTATCTGTGTATGAACCGTATGATAATCAGTACAAATAACATTGAAACGAATCATCAAGTATCGATGAGTCACTTGAATAATATTTTTATAAATGTAAATATAGAAATAATTAATAATATTATGTGGAGATATAACAAAATTATCTTCATTAAATGTTGTATAAGATAATAAATATTATTATGATAGAAAAAAAAAAAAAAAAAAAAATCTAGAAAAAACTAGAAAAATAGAAAAATAGAAAAATACAGTAATATAGAATGATGAGTTTATTGAAGTGACATTCAAGGTGTTGTTATTGAATGCCAGAAAGAGTATCAGTTGCTTGAGAAAGGTTTCGATCCAAGTATAGTGCCATCAGGTTGTACGTGACGTAAATATAATAGTGCGATTGGGAAACGCGCAGGAATTCCCCCATACATCCCAATACCGTACCATGTACATATACTTTTACCAAATACAAATAAATATATGAATGTATATTTTTTAATGCAAGTGTATATGTATGTATATATATATATATAAATTCACACAAGTCATTTGAATTTGGAGTCCATTGAGAGTTGAATTATGCTCAGTTAAAGTTCGAATACGCGAGGGCGAGTTGCATTTCCGTTTGACCCAACCCAACGTTTCATAAAATATCTTTGTGAATTGAGTGTCGCACGTGCTCACAATATGTCGTCAAGTCATTCGTCACAATACAATGATTAAAGAGAAAATAATAATAATAATAATAATAATAATAATAATAATAAATATATATATTTATAATTTACCTGTGGAATATATAAACAAAAAAAAAATTACTCATCTATATACTCTAATAATTTTTCTATTATTTTTTCCATTATTATAAATGTGAGAAAATTTGTGTATCGTATTCATAACGTGTAATAAAATAAAAATACTTATTCGCATTCATAATTAGATGACGCGCATTTGTACGGCGTGTCATGAATGACTCAGAATATGCTACTTGGTATAGAGTAATATAAAGTTAGAGAGTGGATGAGGTAGAGGAAGGGTCATTCTCTCTCTTTATCTCTCTATCTCACTTTATCTTTCTCACTCACTTCTCCCCACACATATACATCCTTGTTAACACAAGTTTTTCACGATATATTCGGTGTAAACGAGTGGCGCAGTAGTCAATCGTTTGACGATCGTCAAACTCACATCGGTTATTGATTGTTATGTCTTGTGTTTAAAAAGTGTATTGTACGTATTGTGAATTTGCTGCTATTAGTTTTGTTTATTAATGTAATGACAATTGACTGTTGAATATATCAAAAAACAAACAAAAAGAAAAAAAAGGGAATAACAAGAATTATATTTTTCTCATTGTTAATTAAATAATTTTAATAATACAAAACAAACAAACAAAATAGGTAAAAGTCTATTTATCTTTTTTCAATTAATTAAAAATATAAAATTTTAATTAAACACATGTTAATTTTTAATTTGAAATTTTTTTTTGTTTTTGCTTTGTCAAGTGAAGTTTCATTGATGAATAAATATATATATATGTGTGTGAAAGTTATTTATTGATCCATGAGGTGAATACACTCGAGTATATAAGCGGTTCAATAAATGTACAAGAATATGTACATCGTGTTTCAATGAACTCATTGGGTTTTATAAACTCATAAATAATAACTAAATAATTGTTTATTCATTTATTTATTTATTTATTTTTTTTCAGTTATAAAATATTATAGTATAATTTAATATAGATATAAATATTAATATTTTATCGGTATATAATTAAATCATGTTTTTTTGATAAAGTGATTGAAGTAGTAGAGCTACATCTATATTTCTCTCTATTTATAACATGTATTTCTTTCTTTCTTTTTTTGTTTGCTTGCCATCTACTCAAGCATAAAGTCATTATAATGTCAGTGTATTTATTCGACCGGATGCATGGATAATAAGGTGCAACCTTCATCGTTGAAAACACCTGTGTAACATTACGATATATTGCAACTGGTGAATATATATATGTATATATAACTGTCGTCCATACGACAAAGTTGGATAAATTGCATGAGAAAAGATGGCAATTCATAAAATATACGATTATATAATTTAAAAATGAAAAAGTCTCAATAAATATTTATTCTCAATGCAAATTCACCAATATATATGAAAATAATAGAATAGGCAAAGTGAAGAGTACATATTTTATAAGTATAAAAAAAAAAAAAAGACAAAAAAAAAAAGAAAATATTTACAATACGCGAAAACATTCAGGATACACGCGACCGCAGCTGCTTATTTCGCGTTACACTCTCTCTTTTCCATTCTCTCTCGTATTTTTTTCCTCCTCATACTCTCTACCCCCTAACCATTTTCGACATTGGAATAGTTTTATATTTATATAGTGGGTGTATGTGTATATATATATAAAAGGAATACAGCGTAATGTCGAGGAAATCCACGACTATGCCGCACACGTGCGGCCAGATTTATTCGTTTTATTTCGAGTCTTTACTCTGGCTCTCTGCCGGTGGTCTCGACGATTTTTGTTATACACCCTTTTGAAAAAAAAAAAAAAAAAAAAAAAAAAAAAACGGAAAAAAGATTTAAAGAAAAAGATAAAGTGAGTGTACTAGAGTAGTTTATATATGTATATATGTATATATGAGTAATAGAATAATAATAATAATAAATAAATACAGAAAATATGAAATCAAATACTAGAGAAAGACACCACATGGTCGGCAGGCTCAAATTTAATTTCAGTTATTCGTGTTAAAATCTATTAATTTCATTCACGTAAAAGAAAAGAAAGAAATAAATTAGAATTTTATTCAATACTCTAAAGAGATGGAAAAATATATATATATATATTTTCTAATATATACATGTACATAAATTTTTTTTTTTATTTTTTATTTTAGTCAAATAAAAAAATAAATAATAATAAACACGAGTCTTTGATGAATTTCTCTCGATATTTTCGGTCACTAATTTTTTTCAGATTTAATTTTACAAAGGCAACAAAAATATATTGTATATTCATACACATGTATATATTATATGATGTGACAATCAATATGTACAGATAAAAATTCTAGAACGATCAAAAACAATCAGTATAACGAAATTAGTTCAATACCGTTTTATCGCGTATTGCGTATATAAACAAAAAAAAAAAATCATTAATAACAAATCACAGTATTTTATCTTACGCCATTGAACTTTCAGTAAGAAAAAAAAAAAAAAAAAAAAAAATTAAAAATGATAATATATAATAAATAAAAAAGATATTCTAGAATAATTATTTTTTATATTTCTTCAATATTTAATTATCAATAATAAAAAAAAAAAAAAAAAGAAATAAGAAAATAAAATATCTAAAATTCTTATCTTGATTATCTGGAGTCTCGAGTCGAAATTTCACTGGCACGCCAAACGTTTTCACATTCTTAGCTCGACATATATGTATATATTTATACACACATTGCAGATGATGAACGAGCCTCAGAAATCTGACAATGTAGCCACCGTTCAAAGTTTGATCGACATTGGTCGCGTGCCACTACAGCGATACTCAAATACCACAAATTCTTGTGGTTACATAATCTATATCCTATACAACCACAAACTATATGGATATATCTATTCTTGTTGAAATACTCGTGATTGAGAAATCCGTATCACAATACATATACGATCTATATAATGCCATCATTTTATCACATCATATCACGTCAAATCGTGACCAATACAAAATTTTATATCATCTATATACGCGTGCGGGTGCTTTATCACAAAAAAATATTTATATATATATATTCTGTCGTGCAACATTGTCAGTAGAACAATAAGATAACTCGTCAAATTCACACTCCAGTATAAACGTAGTAGTACAAATACCCATTTGGATACTAAAAACATCGCGAATTTAGCATTAACGAGGACATTCACTTATTTTATTTCATCATTCTCAATAGTATACTATTTATTTACGAGTTGAAACATTTTTACACACGTATATATTTACGTATCAATCCGATATTTCAACAAAAAAAAATAAGTAAAATAAATTTATATTGAATTTACCAATTTTTCAAATACTAAACGAAAAAAAAATATATATATAATAATAATAATAATAATAATAAAATATTCGGTAAACATTATCGTGTGGAGTTTGAAATGAAATTATATTTGAATAAAGTAATTTTCATTGAATAAAATTGATGCACACACTTAACAAACATTTTCAAGTTTTGTGAAAAGCAATTATGTATCGGAAAATCCATCTACCGTTTGAAGTAACGCAATTTCCGTTTATATATATGTATATAAATGCATGTGTGTACGCAATTCGAAACCCCAACGCATCACATGAGTGAAGTTAAGATGGAGAAATCGATATACGTCTTTATACAACAATGTACCCAGTATATATATATATATATTATATACATAAATTCGGATATATTGATTATCTATATACAATACAAAGGACTCGTGCTATATAATTTCCCTTCAATGTGTGATCACATACAAAGACATTATATTTCGATATACGTGATGCATTTTCAGTGATAATAATATTGTATATGATAATATCATTGGATACATTATATAACTAAATAAACAATAACAATATTGAGATGAAGAGAGAGCCAGTTAACATAATATTCCAATCACAAAAATACAAAGTCTCAGTATTTTCATTCAATTTTTTTTTTTTTTTTTTTTTCGACCTTTTATTTTTATATAATAAAGTTTATCAGTGAAAATTCAATTTATAATTTTCAACCACATCGAATGTGTATTTTTTTTTTTTTTTTTCATCGTCGATATTGTAAGGAAGAAAATAATGTCGAGGTATAATATGTAATTACTCACTGTCAAGTGAGTTGGCTAAAGCTCACGCCCAAAAACACGCACACGCACATATATAACGCGCTTGTCAAAATATACCCCGATGATGAAAGAAATTGAGAGTGTATTAATCGGTTGCACGCAAGCTCATGTAGTTTTATTCACGTTATAATGTACAATGGTAATATATAAAGCACTCGGTGGCGCGATTATGCCATGTGAGAAATTCTCAATGGGAAATCTCTACGTTGTGACGATTCAGTCAAACATACAGTCCAAGTGACGTGACTGTATAAATCCCCACGTGAAATCTACATAGTTTCATATATATGTCTTCTAGTTCACTCATGCAAATAATATCCAAACATCAACTGGGACGTATATGATTGTAGTATATTCGTGTTCAAACGTGTCACCAATCTTGCAAAGCAAAATCCAACGTAATTTTATCCTCAATACTATAAATAATTGAAATAATAAGGATTTAAATAAATCATAATAAATTAATTAAAAAATTATTGTATTATTTATCTATTATATTTTATCAATATGAAATTCAATTAATTTTTATTATTTTCTTTTCTGTTTTTCATCTGTTACAGGTGAGTTGATGTATTGCAATTTTGAATTCAAAACAAATCCAACAATTACAAAATAATTGTGAGTAAACATAAAAATATGAAATATTGTAAATATTAATTATATTCATGTAAATACACACTATGACACTTTGACACTTTATGTGATGAAAAAAGAAAAAAAAAATATATCATAGAAACATTTATGAGACTCTGCGGGCAGTTTGAAATTTGTAATTTTCATTTGTATTCATAACAATTGTGACTTTCACATTGAATTGAATATGTGCCATACTATATTATATAAAATATACAATCCATATATGTCACATTGGAAGAAAACTTTGGTCACGAATCAAATACAAACTCAACATCCGCCCACATTTCCGAATTATATACGAGTGAAATACGAGATAATTCCACTGAATTGATTGTCGTGTGTAAATATCCATATACATAAACGTAATATTATCAAACATTTACGTATTATCCGATGAAATATCTAATCACATTTCACTTGAACTTCCTACTTGTAATTAGTTATACGAGACATTAACAAAGACCTTCAGTACGATATTATCATTATCGTCTCGAATGTTATTTCACTAACTCCACATATATTTCGAAATTAACCACTCAACTTGTTTCACAAAATTAAATCAAATACTTTATATACAATCTATTTGTGAATCTTAAAATAAAATTATACGCTCATATACACGAATGAATAAATAGTGATAAATTTATTTCATTCCAACTTAACGTCAATTGCATTGTTTGAATAAATTGATGAAAATGCATTTGAGGATTAAGAAAGAAGTGAAAAAGAAAGTTTACGAAAAAAAAATTTTAAAAAAACGTAAAAAAGAATAAAAAAAAAAAACATTGATTCAATATTTATTCGACAACGTCGTGAGTTTTCTCAGCTATGGTTTTTCCGGGACTCCACCCACGAACGATTGAAATAACAATGGAGTGACAGTCTAAGTGCTACGTGGAAGGAAGAAGTTGACTATGTACCCCCTTGACATCGTCGCGTGGGATCACAAACAGCAGACGCTGCACAAGAATGAGATGAAAACGAAGACGAAGAAGAAAACGAAGAAAAATGTAGAGAAGAAATAAAAGAGAATAAAACGACTAAGATGAATAAAGACTTATACATTTCTTATGGTATATCGACTGAATTGGAGACAAACGAGGTCACTTATATTTTATCAACTCCCACGCATCTTTATGAATCATTTTATCAAGAAACGTAACGAGAGAAAGAGAGAGAGAGAGAGAGCGAGCGAGCGAGAAATAATGAAGAGAAAAAAAATTACGGAGTAACAGTATATCATTTGCACCCTCATACAATATTCTGTGAAGTGTGGTCCTTCAATTAGAGGGGAAACAAAAAAAATATATATAATAATAAATAAAAAAATGGTAATGAATGCCCAGAGCTTTTTTTTTTTTACATATGGTACATACGAGAATAAAATGAATATGAAAAATAAAAGTCTGGTAACACAACGTACTGAAGAGTGACACGAATCATATTTCGTCTCTTATCAATTTAATGACCATAATCTGACTCAATATATAAAATACAGTAGTCGTAGTAGTAGTAGTAGACATAGTCGGTATGATAAATTTATGAGCTAGTCATTCATGTATATCTAGTACTGCATGAAAGAGTTGATCACACGCTCTTATTGCTCATTAAATGTACATATGAATTGAAAATATAACATGATGTGTATATAATTCACTGACGATGATTATGAAGACAGGCGGGAGAAGTTGAAAAAAAAAAAAAAAAAAAAAAAAAAAAATGATTTGAAATTAAATTCAATTGATACAAAGTACCGGCAAAAATTCAATGAGTGATTTATTCATTATTTATTTATATTGTATACAAATTTATATACTTGATTGAAATACAAAGAGATAACTTTGAATTCATACCCGGAAGAAATTTATTCAAGATAATTATATTTATTGAAAAATAAATTATATATTTTAAATAATTTCTATTATTTTATCAAGTATTGTACAATGTAAATTTAAATTCTTTCAAATCCAAAAATTTTATTTCATATTCTTACATGTATATTATATATATATATATATGAATTCTTTATCGCATGGTAACATTCGCGGGAATAATTCTCGAAAATTGTGGGAGACATTAAGTTTAAACGAAACTCTAAGATACAAAATTATTTTCTTCTGTTCTATCTCTATACAAGCAAAGCGTATTCACTTTTCATCCCAACTCTTCAAGACATAATTACTGTAGATTTTCGATCCTTCTGTGTATAGAGATCTCATTTCTTTCTCCCTCTCTATCATTCTATTTTTCTTACTTTTATTTCTTTATTCCCCTCATACTCCTTTCATTCTCTAACAATTTTATTTCTTTATTGGACAAAAGTTTGACCAAAGTTTCCCTAAAATTATTGAGGGTAGAAATATTATTAAATACGTTCATCGATAAATTTACAATTATTTCCACAGTCTTGAAGAATAATGGATTTAATTGAAAACATTTCACTTCAACTTCCCAAGAGTCAATTAAAATTGTAATTCATTTCATCTTTAATATCTATCATATATCAATTATATATGTATATATTATATATAGATAAAATATCAAAATAATTTTAAAATTAAATGGTGAGAAAAGTAACGGATATTCACAGGAATAAATTCTCATGAAATGAATTATATTTTACAGTAGTAAAAAATCTCACGTGTAATTCAAATTACTTGTAGTTTTATTGTAGGCGTATACTCATCCGTCAAATTTATAAATTTACATGTAACGAAGGTGCATAAAAAAAATATATATATATACAATATGAACTCGGACATATTTTAACAAGTCTCATGTGCAACGGTAGTACAGTCCTCTGATATACTTGACACTCATGAAGGTTTTATTTGTAATACGTCAAGGAAATTCCCGGGTATTTACATCTCCAAATTTTTTTTTTGTTTTTTTTTTTTCTTAAAATATTTAAACTTTAAAAATATACACAACTATAAATTTCATAAATTTTATATTATCCAATTTGTGGAGAGGGGGAAAGAAAAAAAAAACAGGAAAAATTCTTCGTGGGTTAATAATTGAAAAAAAAAAAAAAAAAAGCGACAAAATAAAAGATAAATACGTGAATATTCGTGATAACAACTAAATACAAAATCTGGCAGTGGGAGTACTCAAGTATTTAGTTATATATATATTGTATAAAATAACGAGCAAACTATTTCCAAACATTGCAGTAGAATACCACAAGGGAAACATTCAACGTTGATTAAATTAAATTAAATACACGAATTTCATATTTCTCACGTCCTCTCCTCTCTTTTTCCCAAACAGTTTACTATACCATTTTGTTATTGGACTCGCGTGAATAATTATTGCAAAACATAATAATGAAAATCGAATGTGGAATTATTTATTATTTTTTTTTTTTTTTACACATTATATTAAAGAATAATCAATTGCAATTGCCAAATTAAACTCACAATTTTTTCATGGAATTAAAAAAAAAATATTAATAAATAAATAAAAGTGGTCATTAATCAATATCCCGGACAATAAATATAAAAAATGATATATATAACATTTAAAAATAAAAATAGAATTTTTCAAGTTATTATATTGATTGAAATATTGATACAAGGGGGATAAGAAAATGAAGAAAAAAAAAAAACAAGAGAAAAATTATAGATTGAACGTGATGAATCTACACTTCCTGCATGAACCTCCTGTTTAATAGATATGTAGATACAGGGACACGGGCAATTATTCCCCATTATTTCCCCTTAAACCCCGTGTTCAATAGAATTTATCCCTCTCCCACTCTCTCTCTCTCTCTCGATGGTTCTTTCTCTTCCTTTCTATATGTATTTCACACACTCTCCATTGTTCCAAATGCATCATCATCAGTATGTATATGTATATATAAAAGAGTTCATTTCATGTGAAATGTTGAACAAGTTCGTTCAACTAAATTTCAAAATTTTCAATGTACCTATCGGCATTTGAATTGTAAATGATTGAGAGCAGGTCTATCTCCATCTATCCATCTATCTACACTCACACATACACATACACACACAACATTTCATGGTTGAACGACAAGCGACGACACATTTAAAAGCATTTAGAAACTTTAAGCTCCGGAAAATGACTACTATATACTGTAGTAGTATAATTTAATTTTAACACTCTAAATTATTTGTCATTTACAGAAAAAAACTCATTTGAAAATTATCAAAAAAAAAACAAAAAAAAAAGTAAAAAGTAAAATTGTCATTTACAGTAGAAAAATATTTACATAAATTGGAATAATTTTCTTTTGTTTATGCCATGAGTTTGAAAATTATAATAGTAATTTGAAAAGCAGTTATACGACTTTGTCAAAACCGTCGCGTAGCATTACAACGTTCAACGTTCAATATAAACGAAAGACCACAAGTGTCCAAGAACCTAAATATAACCTATACATAACATACCATATATGTAGATACAAACATACGTGGATAAATACGAGTGGAGAGAGAGAGAATTGTGTATGGCACTGGTTAGTTATACACGAGCGACTACTGTTGTATAACCAAAATAGGACAATATCCAATACAAAATCACACATAACCACTATCTATGCAAACGACTTTGGCATATATGCAAGTTTCCAAGTACAACATTTGTGGAAATGCTTGAGCTTTAACTCCTCAATGCACGTTAATTTGGGTGACGACGACAGTGTCACATTGATATTGCTGTTGAAATCACTTGTGCAAAAATATACACACACACATATAAAATAATTACAGAGTAATCCGTTGCGAATAATTAAAATTTTATTTTATTTTATAAAAATTTTTACACACACACACACAATTGGTAAATATCACTCTATATATTTTTTTCATTCTCACTGATAGCACACAAAAAAAAATATATAATAATAATAATCCCCGTAAAAAAAAAAAAAAAAAAAAAAAAAAAAAAAAAATTTACATAAATATAAAAGTAAAAATAAATGGGCAGTAATAATCATTTTTTTATATTACTCCAGACGTGGAAAATCCCTAAATAAAACTGAAAAGTCATAACGGTAAAATAGATTTTTTTTTTTGTTTTTTTTTTTCAAGTACCAACCCTGAATGTTATTGACCCTTTCAATCTTCTCCCTATCTGAAAGAAAAAAAAGAAGAGGGGTACAGGGGATTGTGGTACAAGTAAAATTATATTAAGATCCGTTACAGGAGAGAATACATCACAACGAAATTTTTGGAACACACACATACACACAGAGGTGAACAAATTTATATGTATATGGGTGAGCACATGCAAACAGTCAATGTCTGATGAGAGAGAAAGAGAAAAATAAAAGAAAGCTGGATTAGTATTGGTGCACACCCCTCCGATAGTGAGAGCCGGGTGGTGGTTGCTTGTTGTCTACTTTTCATCCAAAGTACGTTAGTAGCAGTTGGTGCGGCAACCGAGTACGAAGCTGTTGAACATATTTACAATACATATATATATATATACAAAGTGTCGCGCATTACATTTATATTGTTTTTATCTATCGCAATGCCAATAATAATAAAAAAAAGAATCAGTTCAATATAATGTTAGTACAGATCATTTCACTTCAAAATAATCTGATTTTTTCTCATAAAAAGTGAATGTGTGTGTATATATATATTCACTGTAAAAAAAAAACAAAAAAAAGAAATTACATCTATCCATATTCTGCACCGGGAAAATATTTCATAAAACTTATTTATTATTATTATTTTTTTGTTTTTTTTGTTTTTTCGGAAAAAATATAAATGTACGTAAAAAATTGTAAAAACACGTAAAGTAAAAAGGAGAAAAAAAAAAAATAATAATAAAACAAAATGTAACAACTTAATTTAATAAATTAAAAAAATATAAAATAATTTTATGTCGATTATAAAATAAATAAATAAATATACATATATATATATATATATCTATATATTGTGCAGTGGTGTGTAGATAATATCCGTTTTGTGCTGTTAAAATGAATTACCAGAGGGCTTGACTGCGCGTCATCGTGTGTATTTCATGCCGATAACATTAACAGATATATATATATATATGTGTGTGTGTGTGTTTGTGTATATGAATAAGGAAGAGAAGGTTTTCAAGTATAATCGTTTTCCCAAGCACTGTACAAACGCTATAGGCAGAATGCTCGTGACAGCTTTGAGCGCGATAGGAACGCGCACTTTCACGCTGCAAATACGCAACGGTATATTTCTCTTTTTCTCATCCACCCACTGTGAAACGTGTTCCAAACAAGGCGCGTGATTATACATATAAAGAATATAAAGAGATAAAATGAGAAAAGACAAACGAGCTGGTAATGTCGATTAGGTCGAAGGGCGTCAACTCTCTTTATACATCATATATACATATTTATACAATTTTATAAACCATTCGTTGATAAATTTTATATTCATAAATATATTACGACGAATACCACGGCAAACGTAAAAACAATGACGTCGTCAACAACAACAACAACAACAACAACAATGATAATCCAATGACGGTGAGAGCTTTGCTAAATCGCGCCCACAAACCTTCAAGCTATAGAAAGTCCATGCATTATTCTCTCTATCATTCTATCATTTCATTTCCTGTTTCAAAGACTAATCGGGTCGGGTCATTGTATTTTTCTTTTTCCTTTTCTTTTTTTTTTTTTTTTTTCCTACATTTATTTATTTATTTATATTTAATATACATACATATATGTAGTTTAATTTTATGATTTTAATTCTACATTAATTCATCCGTTGAAATTAAATATCATCGTTGCATCATTCCACACTCTATGTAATATATATAAATGGCTTCTTTATCTCTATTCTCTTTATAATACATCCTCATTGTGGTCTTTATTTGGAAACCTTTCGACGTTTATTGATTCTGATATTTACTAAAGCTTCATATAATATTGAAAATAATTTTTATCAACACTCAAAATATATTGAATTATTATTTATTATGATTAATATATAAATTTTTTTTTTTTTTTTTTGGTTATTTTTTATTTTTCATTGAATTTTAATTGGTAAAATTTTTTCGACATGTCATTGGATAAATGCGAGTGTATTCCGTGATTCTGTTGAATCATGTGTGAAGTGGTGGGATGGAGATTTGCGACATTGAGTAAATGACGCAAAGAGAGAAAATATTATTTGAGTGTACGCGGCCTCGTGCGCGTAGCAGTAGACAGCCGGCAGTCATTCGCGCGTCACGTATACTTATTTTATATATTCGCTCTGATATTATATTGTATACCTTGAGATTAAGATTTCTCTCATGTTATATAGTAATTATACAAATATATAAACAAAAATAAATTTAATTTAATCATCTGTGTCTTAATATATAAATTAAATGAACAGAAAAAAAAAAAAAAAAATGTCAATATTTTGATTTATAATATATCACTTGATAATTTAAATTAAATAAATAAATTGACAATTCAAATATTTGTGTATATATATTTCACTTTTCATTTCAATTTATTTTCATATAATTCCTTCAGTTGTATTGAATTTAGTATATTTCATTTATTCAGTAGAATTTTATACAACTTCTTAGTTAATGAGTATTAACAATCAATTAAGATTTTTATTAACATTTACCAACACATTTGATAATTATTATATGACAATAAAAAAATAATAATAATAATTAAATGCAGTGTACGTGTGTGTATATGTGTTATTCAGTGATATATTGTCATGAATGTGTTAATTTTTCACTTGTTCTCTCGTACATAAATATTTGGCAATCGTAGGCCAGAGTATATTCTAGAAATAACTCCAAATGAATTTAAATACGTAAGGAAGAAAAAGACAATTGGAATTATTACAGTGAACGAAATAAAATAGAATGAAGTCTCTGTATATTTATATAAATTTTCATCATAAATATTTTTACTTGTGAACATACAGTGAAGTGACTGAAATTATTTCATAGCTCATATAGATACCGATACAGTGAATTGAAATAAATAATATATAAATATCGAAAAAATTTTTTTGTTTAAAAAAGGAAAGATAAAATTTAAGATAAAAATATGACGCGAAATAGACAGCAAATTTTTCCTACCAGTCCTTTTGCTACACTGGGACGCAAACTCTTGAGGGACAAACTCGTCAGAAGGTACAGTAAAGTTTATCTTTACTCAAAAAAAAAAAAATAAATAAATAAATAAATAAATAAATAATAGTAATAAAATAAAATAAAATAAAATAATAAAGAATGGAAGAAAAAACCCCAAGAAAGTCAGGATAACCATAAATTCTTTACTTCCCCATTACACATAAAAATTTATACATATATCTATTGTATATATATATTTTATATATAAATTATATGTATATATGTATGTCTATATATATACATATATATTGCTTAACAAACGTATATCGAGTGGTTGTCGTCGTGACATGGCGATTTATCGCCATTCGCTAAAGAACATTTGACCTGAATCTTAAGCTTCACGACACTAGACGACGACACCCTTTCTCATCATCATTCCTTTCTCTCTGTCTCTCTCACTCTGTTGCTCTTGAAATCGTCCCTGCACGACGACCGATATGACCTCAAGCATAAACGTGAACGTAATAAAGTATCCCGTTGTTGATAGAGTAAACATACTAACTAATGTCAATTCAACCGTAAATGTCGATAACATAATTTTTTCTCTTTTTTTTCTTTTTTTTTTTTTTCTTATTCTTCTACTTAAAGAGATTAATTACTACGCATAACCTACAGCTCCAAGCAATACAAATTCATCAATAAATACTCATAATAACTTGTTCGAAAACTAAATTAAATGACAGTTTGTTAATATCATGAAAAAAACAAAACAAAACAAAACAAAATAAAAAAATAAAATAAAATAGTGTAGTACATTTTTTTTTTCTTCGAGTGTTATAAAATGATATTGAATCAATAGATCTTGATAAAGATATAGTTTTTTTTTTGCAGACAATTTTTTATCTCATTCTATTGTTTTTCTTTTTAGTTTTGTGCTTGAAGTGATTTAGGTCAGGCACAAGAATTTCTGGTGAGTCTTCGTCCTGTCTAACCGTTATGAATCTCCTGACCTAGGTTGTATTATATTACGCTTCCTCCCCTATATGCCATATATACCTACATATATATATATATATATATATATATATATATATATATGAATATATGTATACATAGAACTGTGTGTGAGTCGCTCTCGCTTACGACAAACCCTCGGGCATAAAATCTAAGGGTCCAAATGGCTCTTAATCTCAACGTTCACTTCCTGAACAAAGAGATTACCTCATCGATTTACATTCTCCACGTATTCATAAAGTGCAACGAAATTTACTTCCATCCATTTTTCCGACATTTTTAATTGATATAAATTACACGAAGAGAAAAAAAAAAAAAAAAAAATGTTAATAAATAAAATTGATTGAATCGTATTGGAGAAAAAACAAAACGAAACAAAACAAAAATATGAAAATTAAGAGTACAAAATAAATCCACAATTCAAATATAAATTCCGTGTATATATGTCGAAGATGAAAATGGCCGTTGAGCCTAAATAGTCATTTAAATATATGTATATTACTGTATATTTGCAATCGAGCAACTGTGGGACATCACTTCTATATATCAAAAGTTGCTTCAGGGACTACGAGAGCGTGTCTAATCCCATTAAACTCATGAAACTTCATCCCAATGGATTTACTAGGGATTTCAAGTCGCTTGTGTTCACCCTTGGCCCAACCAATTTCCACAGACACTTCCGTATGCGACGCGTAATTCTCAGAATAATCTCTTATACTCTATCTCAATATCTCTATCTATACTACAAATATAAATTCATTCTCAAAATCAAATAACTAAAACTAACAAATATATATAGATATAAATTAATTATAATTCAAACATGATCACTTATTTAATGAATAAAAATAATAATTTGAATAGACATCTAATAAAGTAAATAGAGAAAAAAAAAATATATATGTATATATATATATTTTTTTTATTTATTTATTTTAATTTTAAAAATATCTAAAGTTTATTTTATTCCATTTTTATACGGTAGTTCATATTGATAATTTTATAGTAGACAGCGATTAAATGTAATCTATCTATATAAACTTTATATATTCAAGTATAGTGTATTCCATTGTATTAAGAAAGTGTCGAGTGTATGTGTGTCGACTTGGTTAACGTAATAGAACATAGTGAGAATCACATCTGGTTTAAAAATAGAGGGAGACTACCGAAGCAAATCTCGAGAACCTTCGCGTCAAAGATAAAATACACAAAGGGGGATATTTTACTTTGATCACAATCATCAATACCATCTATACATTATAAACTATACCATACGTATATTTACAACGATAAAATACAATAGTTGTACATTTCATGACCCACTTTTTGAATTAAAAGATCATAAATGTGGAGAAAAAAGAACAAAAAAAAAAAAAATTGTGTGAAGTAATAATTATTTTTTTTTTTTTTTTCAGTATAAAAATGACAAGATGACGAATTTTTTATTATTTTATTTATTATTATTATTTTTTTCTTTTTTATTTGTTTGTTTATTTTATGTTTTTAATAACGATGAAATTGTACGTGAATTTTTGTTTTATTTGTGAATTATAGGAAGGAGCCACATGCGGTATTATACCATCGTCGTCATAAAAGAGACGTTTCGTCCCTCGTGTACGTTATGCATCGACAAACGTGTTTTGAAAGTCCCTGCATTTATATATGGTTATATATATATATATATATATATAGGTTATTCTAAAATGAGAAACTTTGGACGTAAATACGATCGCTCTTGTCATAACGCAGTAATGTGCCGTTACAGTACAGGAATTAGCATTTTACGAGATCACGTTTTCATTTGGTCACGAGACAGACCACACTGCGAGAATATTTGAATAATCATTCTACCCTCTATATATATATCTCATTCTCTTCCTCATTTATACTTGTGCACTTCATGTCATTACTTACTCATTATTAATCAAATAAATACCCGATAAAAATTCAAAATTTTTCTCAATCTATTTATTTACTTTCTATATAATATTTATAAATAATATCTGTATTTTTATTACATCGATTTTATTCGAAAATGAATAAGAAATAAAAAAAGAAAAACAAACTTTCAGTCGTACAAAATAAAAATAAACTATGAATTTGAAACAAATATTTTTTTTTTTTTTTTTTTTTTTACAGGAAAAAATAGAGATTATCGATAGTTCATTATTTCATTAATATTTCATTATGTTAAAAAAAATATATATATATATTTTTTTCTTATTTTAGTTTTTATATAATGTAGAATAAGAAAAATGAAGAATAGAAAAGAAAAAAAAAATAGATGATTTAGTTGTATAAAAGTGAAGTGTGTGCGACTGAACGGAGTAGGTAAAGGGGAACGAACGGGTGCAACTCACAGTTTATATTTCTATCGATCTGATGATAGCATCTACTACCTCTACGACTATGCGGACAAACTGAGAGCCCTCGCGCATGGCCATCACCGTCGGCCTTTAATCCAACGTAACGTCATACTGACGTAGAGGCAGAAACACACGCGAAGTAGGCAGTGAGAAATAGCTCACCCTTTTGCGCACTATCACTTCAATATTATTCCTTTTTTTTTTTTTTTTTTTTTTTTTTTTTTCTTTTTCATCAACTTCTTTTGGCCTTTTTACGCAATCGACTATAAAACATCTCACTGTACCAATTGCACTTTTTTCTGTTTGTTTATTATCTTATTACTATTATTATCTTACGTAAAATGAGAAATACATTCACCAGATGGCTCGATGTTTTAATGTGAAAGTGAAATTATATCGTGGGATATATGTGTCAAATTAAATGGTATGTTCAGAACAGTGTCCACAGTTGAAATATATATTTTTTTTAATATTAATACATTAATTTAATAATTCCCGTGAAACAATATTTTTAATGATCAATAAGAAATTTTATGCCACGCCCATTGTATATCAATGAAATAAAAAGTTTTGTTTCAAGTGTTCCAGTAAAATAATGCAAAAAAAAAAAAAAATGTGATAATAACGTGAATTGTTGAACTGTCATTTTGTTAGAAGCAATGGAATTATGTAATTCAGAATCAATGAATGTTGTCTCTCCTACAGGTGGTATCAATACCACCACACACGTCATATATCTTGTACACACGTTCACTCATTCAATTGCGTCGGATTAGTGATTTGACGAGAAAAAAAAAAATTATTAGTAATATATTAATTTCCTCCCACTTTTTTTTGTGATATCAATTGTGATTGTATTCATTTGTGGTCAAACTGTGGAATATAATTTTTTATAAACACTAAATTTTGATTATTCAACCATTTAATTTCATTTATAGAATCCTGCAATGGAATATATATATATATTATTGTTGATAATTGATAATTCATTACTTTTTAATAATCAGTTAATTGAAAAATATAATTTAAATAAAATTTATTATTCACCTCATGATAAAATTAATTTTTACACATCTCTAAAAAACATATGATACTTGAACATAAACAAAAAATAATAAAATAAAATAACCATATAGAATATTTTTTTCCTAATTATTTATAATTAATTTTGTTTTTTTTATTATTTATTTTATTGAAAAATAATAATAATAATAATAATTTATCCATATTTAAAAATAGATTTGTAAAACTAGTCCACGAGTCTTTGCTAATTTGATGTAGCAGCAAGCGCGAGTTTTGTCAACACAGAGAAATCGCTCGTGAATGTATTTGTCGAGTGTGAAAAACCGTTGAGCTTGTACTTTAGTTAAAGCTTCCATAATATACATATGTAGATGTATTCAAAACCAATGTCGGTGGCACGAATCCCTGCATTATTCGAAACTAAGTCAAGAACTCTTCACTCTTGTCTTCCGAACTATTCTCATTTTATGTATCTGAACATTGTCATTTAGAGCTGACTGAACACTCAACAAAATCTCCAATTAATGTGCTAATTTTTTATTAATCTCTTTATACGATTTTTATTTATAATTTGAATATTTTAACTATTCAAAAATAAATCAATTCAAAGTTGAATATTTATTTTTAAATTTCATTTTTATAATATTTTGTTATTTATTAAATTGAATATTATTGTTGACTATAAGAAAATATCATACGTTTTATATACATATAATTGTATTAAAGGCAACAACCTGTTGCATTGAGGTCACCAGATCTGTTATATATATATATAAATCCACTCTAGTACATGAATAAAAGAAATTAATTATGTTTGTTTGTTTTTATTTTATTACAGAGAAGTGCGTACGGTAATACTTAATAAAGGATCATCCGGATTGGGATTTAATATTGTTGGCGGTGAGGATGGCGAGGGAATATTCATTTCATTTATTCTCGCTGGTGGACCGGCTGATTTGAGCGGTGAATTACGTCGTGGTGATCAAATTTTAAGTGTTAATGGCATCAATTTGCGAACCGCAACTCACGAGGAGGCTGCCGCCGCTCTCAAAGTTAGTAAAACTATACAACAAAAAAAAAAAAAATAAAATATTAATATCAGTAATAATAATTATTTAATTCATTAAATTTTTTTTTTTTTTTATTTAGGGCACAGGACAAAGTGTAACGATTGTTGTTCAATACAAGCCTGAAGATTACAACAGATTTGAAGCAAAGATCCATGATCTCAAACAACAAATATCACAGCAGAATATGACAACGGGCACTCTAATGAGAACTTCACAGAAAAAATCGCTCTACGTTAGGTAATAGAGAATGAATAAATAAAATTTCTTTTTTCTTTTTATTATTAGTAAAAAAAAAAAAAAAAAAAATATTAAATAAATTTTCAGAAAGATATAATATTTGAAATTTTTTCAGGGCTTTATTTGATTATGATCCTAATAAGGATGACGGTTTACCAAGTCGTGGCTTGGCATTTCGTTACGGAGAAATATTGCATGTAACCAATGCCAGTGATGATGAATGGTGGCAAGCAAGAAGAGTAACACCACACGGTGATGAGGAAGGACTTGGTATTATACCCTCGCGTAGACGATGGGAACGTAAGCAACGTGCTCGTGATCGTTCAGTTAAATTTCAGGGGCATATGCCCGTCATATTGGATAAGGTAAAATTGAAAGAGAATGGAAAAAAAAAAAAAAAAAAATTCTTTTTCTTTTTTTGTTTGTTTTTTCTTCTATCAATAAAATTGAAAATTTTATCTGATGGAATTTTTTTTTTTTGTTTATTTTATTGATTTATTAATTTTTTCTTTTTTATATTTATAGCAATCTACACTCGATAGAAAGAAGAAAAACTTTTCATTCAGCAGAAAGTTCCCATTTATGAAGAGTAAAGATGACAAGTCTGAGGATGGTTCAGATCAAGAACGTAAGTAAATTTATTTTTCATCTTTAATTATTTATTTATTTATTGTTTTTTTTTTTTTTTTATTATTTTTTTTTTTTTTCAAATAACTTCACTGTATATTTGCACGATCGGTACCTTGCACGTTCGGTGAAACCCTTATGTGTATTTTACGTTATTTGTATCCTCATATATATTATTTAAAAAAGTGCACAAGTAATTTACATATACAATATTTTCAAAAAAACTACAAGATTTATTACATATTTTCAATTTTTACAATTTCGTGTCATTGGTGTTTTCATTATAAAAATTATTTGTAATATTTTTATGTCGGGTATCATTCGAAATTTGACCGGATGGAACATCAACAGTGTACAGTATAAGAGAGAAAAAAAAAACATACAATTTTATACAAACATATATATATATATAATATATAATATAATATATATTCCCTTGAATGAGCTTTTGTGTTTTTTACCTTATGATACATGACATGTGTTTTGTTTTGCCTGCTTTATGTAGGGTCGCCCACCACACCCGAGAATGAAAACGATCCTAATCGTAAGTATCTGACGTTAAAAAAAAAGAAAAAAAAAAAAAATTAAATTAAAAAAAAAAAAAAAAGAAAAATAATCAATTGACCCATTTATTTTTTTCGTCCTCATTCGAGCTTGCTTGTTGCGTATAATTTAATACTCGTCAAAAATTATTTAAATATTTGTATTCAATTTTCATTATCCAAATAATTCACTTTTGAATTTATCTAGAAAAATATATGTATATATTTTTTTTTTTTCACAGTACTTAAATTATTCTCTATATCACAAATAAATTATTGAAATTTCAACATGAATTGTGACATATACACTCACTCAGTCACACACTCTCTCTCACACACTTACACGCACACACACGTGCGCATACCCATTTGTCGTAAAACGTATAGATGTTTTTTTTTTTTTGTTTTTGTTTTGTACATACATTATTTTTTTATTTTTATTGTTTCATATTAAACTGCAAGTAGAATAGTGAAATTCATTGTGCAATTCGTGTGATAGTTATAGATAATAATAAAAGTAATAAAATGCAATACAGTTATGATACATAATAAACAAATAGGTATAAATACTTTTATACAGTAGCAATAAAATTAAATTGTTAACATACTATGTTTTAGCATTCATGCTGTGCTACACACAGGACGACACTAATACTGAAGGTAATCATTTATATCTATAATTTTAATTCTTCATCATCATTGACAATATCAATTAAAACCATTTTAATATTCCTATATGCAATTTATTAATAATAACGTCGTTGCTTTTATGATTAATTCCGTTATTCATTCACACTCAATCATACACTATTTGTACTGCAGAGTTTCACTGTTAAATTTTACTGCATTTTAATTCTCTATACATTCCACTGACTTCCTATGCAGAGCAACATTTCACGAGCCAATAATAATATATAACATTATATAATTAATTAAATGCTTTTAGATTTTTTTTTTTATCATTTATCTATTTTTTAAATTAATTTCGTACATTTCATCATTAAAATTATTTATTATTATTACTATTATTATTATTACTATTATTATCATTACATATGTTTATGTTATTTTAATAACCGTGTCAATTATCATGTCAATTTTATTTTATTGAAAAGAATTTATTCATTCGATGCAGGAAGTAGAGAAATTTTGTATCGCGTTGAACTACCGTATATGGAAGAACTGACGTTAGTTTATCTGGAAAAGGATGGCGATGAAAATGTTGAAGAGCTTAGTAAGTCAACACGTGTGGGTGTGTGTGTGTGTGTGTGTGTGACATCGAATGAGTGATAAAAGACTGTGTGTGAATATTGAAAATAAAAGATATAAGAACAAAAAAAGAAGAAAAAACTAATATTATATAACAAATATAACATATATATTTATGACAGATAAAAATATGAAATAAAAATTGTTCGATAATGCAATAAGAATTAATTACAACGCGTTATTGTAAATGCCGCGCAATAAGACAATTGCGGTTCGCATGCTGTGTATTTATTTTATTTTTTATTCACAAGCTGAAAATACTTTTCTTTGAATTCGAAGAGAAGCTGAATAAAAAAAAATAATCAATACAGACGTAATTTTAAGTGTTTAGAAAAACAGTATAGAGCGTAAAAGAATAATAAAAAATAAGAAAAATTGGCCGTGTGTTGAGACTAAAAATAATTTTATTATTCTAGAACAATATATATATAATTTTTTTTTTTTTCTTTCTTTACACTCCTGCCATAAAGACATTTATTTAATACAATTGTTAATATAAATGATCATTAATTTCGAGTATTTTTTAATTTATATTTTAGGTAGTGAAGAAACGGTTTTATCATACGAACCTGTACAGCAACTCAGTATACAATACACACGCCCAGTTATTATTCTTGGACCGTTAAAGGATCGTATCAATGACGATCTGATTTCCGAATTCCCCGATAAATTTGGGAGTTGTGTGCCACGTAAGTTATTTTTCATATTTATATCAATTGAAATATAAATGTATAACTCACAATATTTTTATTCTCTTATTATTTAAATGTTTCATCAATTTTTTTTTTTTTTTCTACCAAACACGAAATAAACAGATACAACGAGGAGTAAAAGGGAGTATGAGGTTGATGGCCGGGATTATCATTTTGTCGCGTCGAGAGAACAAATGGAAAGAGATATACAGAATCATCTGTTCATTGAAGCTGGTCAATATAATGACAATCTTTATGGAACTTCTGTTGCTTCTGTACGAGAGGTATCTGAACAGGTAAAGAAAAAAAAAAAAATTTTTTTTCTTTTTTTTCTCGATATTGGTATATTAACTTTTTTTTTATTATTATTAAATTTTGTTTATAGGGTAAACATTGTATACTTGATGTGAGTGGTAATGCAATTAAAAGGTTACAAGTCGCACACTTATATCCAATTGCCATATTTATCAAACCAAAATCTGTTGAATCCGTAATGTAAGTAGAAGAGACATTATAAATACATGATCATTCATATTTTAAATGTGTGTTCCACTTATATACGAATTTTAATAATTAATAATAATCACAGGGAGATGAATAAAAGAATGACTGAGGAACAAGCGAAAAAAACGTACGAGCGTGCATTAAAAATGGAACAGGAATTCGGTGAATATTTCACGGGTAAGTTTGAATTTTATAATTTAAACATTCACGCTTGATAATGCAAAAATGAGAAAAAAAAAAGAGAATTAATTATCCAACAATTTTATTCCATTATTATTATTATATATTTTTTTTTCCTCTACTATAGCAGTGGTCCAAGGTGACACGCCTGAAGATATATACGTTAAAGTGAAAGAAGTTATTTCCGAACAATCAGGCCCAAATATTTGGGTACCAAGTCGCGATCAGCAACTGTGACGTCTTGCCCCAAACATACAACAGAGTCCAAATACCTGGGTCCTACCACCAAGAGCAGCACCCTCAAGTCAACAACACAATACTGATGATAATGAAAATGATTCGCGTATTGTCACTACAGAATCAGATTGGAGCGATTATGGTATAGCTTTTCCTAGGCATTCAAATTAATTTTACTATTGATGAATTATAAAAAAATTTTAAAAAATGAAAAAAAAAGAAGGAACACGAAACGTCGATGAAAAAAAAAAATATATATATATATATATATATAAACACACATACACATTGCGCCTTTACTTTCGTCTTGATCTCTTAAATTATCCACGAAGAATAATTCAACAGAAAAGGCGTATGTGTTCGAGATCATTGAAAAAAAAAAAAAACAAAAAAAAACAAAAAAATATATATACAAAAATTTATCATGACACTCAAAGAGTAATTAATAATTGGATAATGACACATGAACAATATTCATGTTGTATGACTTGTTGAGCCTTTCTCCCTCGTCCTCTCCCTCCCCAATACCCGCCCCTCTCCTCATAACAAATAAATAAAAAATAAATAAAAAACAAAAAAATGTTGAAAAAATCCAATGTATTATTGCAGAAGATAAGAGAAGTGACGTCTCATTAAATTTGCAAATAACTGAATATATTGGCGAACGCAAAGAGAGACGAAATAATAATAGCAACAGTAATAATAATATTAATATTAATGATAAATAAAATAATAATTATTATAAAATGATATAATGGCCCTCACAATTCGGTTGTTGGCGGCTTTAAACGCTTTTTTCCATTTTAATTATTTTATTGATAATATAGTTGACGAATAAAATTTTTTTAAATAATAAATAATAAATGATGAACTATAAAAATTTAATTGAATTCATTGTGGTAAAGAGAAAATAGCTAAATTTTACAATTATGCCGTTGAACTACAAAATTTATTTTTTTTTTGTTTTTTTAAATAATTAATGTACTTAATGGCTGATTATAATATTTTATGTTCAAACGTATATATTAATTAATTATTGTTAGGCAGCAAATGAAACAATATATGAGCAGAGAAATGCATGAAGGAGAAAAAAATAATAATATTAAAATATGCTAATTAATTGCATAGCATAAGACGATAAGAGACTATAGAAAGAAATTAATTAATTAAATTTTTAAAAATAAATCGTACAATTATAAATCACATATGGAGAAAACGGAAAAAAAAAAAAACAAAAAACAAAAAAAAAATTATATAGTATTTGCATCTCAAACGCGCAAGCTCACGATCTTATTGTGAACCTCACAGGACAAATCGTTAGTATATATTAGGATATTAGCGGTATATAATGTTTTGTACAGCTAGATGACTAAGCCAGTAATTTGGGGTTATGTGCAACATTATAGGGGAGAAAAAATAATAAATAAATAAAAAATAAAAATACATTGATGTAAAAGAGGAATGAAGAACAAAAAAAAAAGTGGAAAAGAAATAATAAAACAAAAGAGAACAAATACAAATAATACTATTGTAATTTAAAAACCACACACTATTAATTTATTATAATAGTAGGTATGAATTTATTTGTAAATACCTATGCCTGTAAACGGAGTGAAAAGAAAAAAAAAACAAAACAAAACAAAAAAACAAAAAATAAGAAGATAGGAAATTGAGGAAAAAAAGTATAAAGGAAATTGAATGTTGTAATTTGTAGGACAGTATTTCTATATATTATAATTTTTTTCTTTTTGTGGCATCATTATCCGATTCCTCTTCATCCTGATAATGAGCAAATAAAAAAAAAATCAACTTATTCACTCAATTTATCGGATTAATTGTTCAAGTATTTAATTTACATGTTATTATCAAGTTGTTAAAGCCATGCGCGCAAAAGCGAATTATCGAGTCGCCAATTTTTCTCCAGGGTATTCGTGAGCGAGACCCTTTCTCGACTCGACATTAGTTGCCTTCGCATCCAATATCATTGGAATTGTGTAAAAAAAATCCAATGTTATATATTAAAAAAAACAAAAAAAAAACAAAAAAAAAATTAAAGAAAAAAGCAAACAAACTAATTAACAAAAAAATAAGAGCGAAATAAAAAAACTAATTGCGTTCTATCAAGGAACTGTACTTATATATTACACGGAAATTTGGATATTAAAAAGACAAAAGAACAAAACAAAAAAATCTACAAAAAAAAAAAAAATAACAAAATGATGATAAGTTAATGATGAAGTAGATTTTTAGTGACAAGAATACAAAATGAATAGATATGATATTAATGACGATTGTTTGTCAATTTAATTAATTGTAATATAAACTTGTATCATGGTAATCGCATAGTAATCATTTAGTTTTTGAGATAAAATATATCTGAATGTGCCGATTACATTCGCCGATTATTATACAATTTTCAATTGCATTGTATATGTATAAATGAAAGATGAAAAAAAAAAAAAAAAAAAAAAAAAAATCCATCGGTTACATATATATAAACGTCTTTTGCCACAAAATGAATATCGACCTGACATCTTCACAAATGTGAAATCCGAGTGAATTACTTTCTGTAAAATGGATATATAATATTACTTTCTGTAATATTATAAAATTGAAGGAAGTAAAAAACAAGAAGAAAAAACTTGATAATTTTTCACGCAATCACCGTGAGTATTTTGTCCACGATCGAAACAAAAAAAAAAAAAAATAATAATTGGAAAGAGACGAAATGGTAATGATGTTTTATCATTCAATTCATGTGAGACGTAGCCGTGTGAGATAATAAATAACGCTCCAATGACATCAGTGTCTACAAGTCAAAAAATACAATTAAAAAGAGAAAAAAATTAAATAAAATGAAGAAAGAAATAAAAATATTAATTACCACGGACACTTATTATACATCTCTATAGTCTATTTAATAATATTACATATTAAATTACCAATTTCATGTTCACCTTGTTTCATCGTTTTTAAATAGTTAATAAACGTTTTACCAATTTTAAACAAAGTGATTTGAAATTATTTCAAATAAATACGTACCTGTTACTTCAAATAGGTAAGTAAAAATGTTTTATATAATAAATATACGAAAGTGATGAGTTCGTTGAATACATATATATATATATATTTTTTTTTTGATCGTTTGTTTGAAGTCAGGAAAGTGAAAACGATAAATGTATTTTTTTTTTAATTTCTTTTTTTTTTACAAATCACAGAGAATCTCTACTTGGTTTTTGTGTTTGTTTCATCGCATAAATACATTTATTTATTTTTTTGTATCATTTTGAACGAAACTTTTGAAATGAAAAAAAATATATATACACACACATATATCATTTATATGTACGTATATTTTTTCATCATTTCTATATATATATAATTTCATTATTTTGCTTTTTTGTATGTTTAGATATGAAGCAATAGCATTTAACACATTTAAAGGTTTTTTTTTTTCTTTTCAATCTACAAGTATCAGGAAAAATGTTTTTTTATATCTAAGAAAAATTTACATCCATATTGATTAACTAGCATATTTAGTTTTTTTTTTTTTTTTTTTCTTTTTTTCTTTTTATGTTTAGTCTTCTTTATCATACATAAAACAAATGACAAAAGCATTTAATAGTCGGGCAATAATTATAATTTTGAATTATTTACATTATATGATTTAAATTTCTTTCAATATCCTTCATTTCTTACGATGTGTAATTTTTCTATTTTTCTCCACATTTTATTTCGCAAAATCACAATTTACCTATACAATATTCTTAAATAACTAAATTTTTTTTATTACAACTACAATACACACGAGAACAAATTGATATTCATTAATTGCTTACAAGTACATACAACTTTAATTACTCCAATGACAGAGGAAAAATAAAAAGTTAGAGCGAATATTATTGAGAAATGAAACTTGTTTACATTCATTATTTTTAATAATGTTTTTTTTTTTTTCCTGTCCTTGACAACGCTCTTCGAGACACCATCTCACATTATAACGATTTAATTCTTGTCATTAAATTTTTGTTCTGTTTATTATTATTATTATTATTATTATTATTATTATTATTATTATTTATTCAATTAATTGGATATTTACATCGGATACAAGCTGACCATAAAATTATGAATATCATCGTCGTTAATTGTCAATTGATTGATACGTACAGCTCGCATTAGTATAACATTGTATATGTGCACGGTATTACATGTATAGATTTCTATTTTATCATTAAATCATAATATCGAAAGAAGACTATTTTTTCTAATTTACAAGATAATTACCATATTATTATTACATAAATACACAATTAAATGACGGTCATAAATCCTTACGCGCATTTTCAATCATATTCATATATATATAATCATACGTGCAGGTATATATATATATATATGTTTCTAGTTATTTGAATTTTACATTCATAGATTATCCCTGAGACTGATCATAAACGATTGAAAATTTGTTTCAGACATTACTGTAATTAAAAATAAAACATATATTCTTTTTTTTTTTCTTTATCCCAATAATCGTCAGACAGCGATAATTAATTACAGTATTGATCATGCAGCTTGCAAAAGGGCTTTAGATAATTTATATATATGTGCATGTTTGAATTCGAGGAATCGGTCACTGTCCTTTCATAAGAATTTACATTATTATTGAGAATAAAGAAGAAAAAAAAAAAAAAAAAGAACAATAATAATAAGTACATTACAATGAGTCTGTTTATCCATGCGAGGATTGTATATGTATATACATTTTTTATAATGGTTTAAGGTTTTTTTTTTTTTTTTTTTTTTTTTTTGAAATATTGAAATGAAACAAAATACTTCGTACTATCATATTTGCATGTAGAAGTGATTTCAATGAGCTTAAGCGGTTATCTGCAAATTTGATGACAGTTTAAATGGACAATTTCCTAATATTTCAACATCTCCCTAATACCACACATTGTCAATTATTCTCAATATTCATTACATTATTATTATCTATTTATTTATTTTTTCTTTAAATTATTTATTTATTTTATTTTTCATTTCTTTTTTTTTTTCAATTCAAGCAGTGTTTATACTAAAGCAGATAAGAAGATTGGATATGAATTATTGCACAAGAATATTCGAATATTTAATTAAATTGCGCAATTATCCAATCTCAATAAATTCTCAATTATTTCGACAATGTATTATGTATATATAATTTTAAAATTATTTATATTTTCGAGTATTAAACGCGATGAATTAATTATAATTGTCAAATTGCACTTGCCAACATGTTAAATGCCTCATTGCTACCGAAAGAAAAAAAAAAAAGCTAATTACTTAATAATTAATAATTAATAATTGATAATAATAATAATAATAATAATAGTTATAAATATGTACATTCAAACAATAAACTCATGATAAATGTATATTTTATTTTGAATCATCACAACTAAAAAAGACAAATTTCAGCTACTATAAATTAATATTCGTATGGTAACATTATACTGCATATAATTTCAATTATATCTCATTAATCACTTTTCACGAATTCAACAAAATATTATTGGCTTACGTGATATCGCCAAATAGACAAAATAAAATTAAAAACCTTTGAACTGTTTCATTTAAAACACAATTCAATTGATTATAAAACAATGTAATTATATCTATTAGTTTTTTTTTTTCTAGGTAAAATTTTTTTTATTTATTAAAGAAAAATAAAAAAAAAAGAAAGGATAATTCAACTAATATCGGTGATGGGAATGGAAACAGTAAAAGCTCCATTGTCAATGACGACGACAACGACGACAACGTGATTTTCACATTCTATTGTCATAGCGGTAATTTCCCCCTCCAATAAAAGCATTAGATTAAAACTTTTGTTATTTTATCGTAGCCACCAAGGCATATATTATTAAAATATTATTATTATTATTATTATTCTATGATTATATCCTCAAATAAATATTCTAACATAGTGTCACAGGTCGCTGCTTTTTATTTTATTTTATTTTCATCTGTTCCAACTCATTTTTCGTTTTTTCTATTTTATTTTTCTGTACTATAAACTATTTAATTCGATTAATTCTTCAGTTACCTCAGAAAAAAAAAAGAAATAATAATAATAAAAGATAAAAAATAAAAACTATTGCACCTGTCTCATTTATTTTGCACCATACGCTCTGAATTATTCTATGAATAATAAATTTATCCAAAAAAAAAATAATAATAATAATAATGTCAATATAGATGGATGGACGAAAGAGCTCACTCTATTTTGAATTTTACTACTGTAAATGAAGCTAAAATATTTTTTTTTTTCTTGAGTTTTTATCTTCAAACTTTTTCATATCATTCAATTTTCCGCGCTAATAATTCATTTATTTATATTTATGTTGCTTTTATATTTACTCCACCAAATTTATAATTAAATTTAATCAGTTGCATTACAATTTAATGAGCTATTTTTTTCGTGATCTTTCACGTTTTACTTTCGTCAAAGTTTTATTCTCAACTTTAATTGGTAATTTATTTGAAATCGATGTCGATGGCAATGTCTGAAGAGTTGAACTCTCCAGAGGTGCCTCTTGTCACCTCAAATTAATCACTACCCGTTCAACATTCAACAATGATTTTACTTTATCATTATATTTAATAAGTGTTACTTTTGAACCACGCACATTAATACGTTCACCAGCGCTCAATAAATGACAACATCGCGATTGTTCGAGAAAGTCCGGAAGTTTAAATTCCCTCATGATATTACGATGTGCAACTGATGGTGGACCTGATGGTGCTTTTGGATTTATTTGCCGTAGCAATGCATCACGACTTTTCACGCGCGATGCCGCCATTAAATCTTGAAGTAATACCCACTTGTCAGGATCATTGGCAAGTGAAAAGAGAGCGGGAAGATTCACATCACTCACTTCAATTTCAACTTCTTCCAATTCCGATATTGAATTATCCATTGGAGGATCATCAAGTGGATTGTAGCCAGTCTTATCGCAATCTAATTATTGAAAATAATAAATAAATAAATAAATAAATAATACTATTTATTGTTAAAAATATTAAAAAACAAAATAATGATAACGATAGTTTTTTTTTTCTTTTTTTCTTCATTTTATTTGGACGAAAAAATGATGTGTGTCGATTTAAATAAATGTATTTTTTTAATTAATTAACTTTTTTTTTTTATAGTTTAATGAGTGATCTTTTATGATAATTAAATTCATTATACTGACCGAATATAGATGCGGGTCCACCAAAACTCCACGGAACATTGGAACGTCCTTGAACATCGTCCAAATGTTGTTCGAGAATTGAATGAGCGTCAGTATCCACAGCCAACATTAACGGCGTTTGGCCAGAATAAGTTGCCAATAATGGATCAGCACCATAAGAAAGTAAAAGTCTCACGAGTTCTGTAGCACCATTTTCCGCGGCTTCATGAAGCGGTCTGTCAAAATATCACCAATACATTATTATCATTACACTATAAATTTACCATACATACATGAACTTTTTTTTTTTTGTTTCATCATTATAAATATTTTTACCGTATTCCACCATTTGCACTTTCGCTTGCATTCGCTCCGTAAGCAAGCAAAAGTTTTGCTATTTCTAAATGACCACGTGAGCACGCTTCATGAAGTGGAGTATATCCCGCATTATCTTTCGGACTTGGTGCGCTGTTTAATTTCTCCAAACAGTATGCGGTAACATCCTAAAAGATAAAAATGGAAAAAAAAAAAAAATGTTCATTATAATTATTATATTAAAAATAGAATTTTTTTTTTGTTTACAATTGAATAAAAAAATTGACTAACAGTGTAACCAAGTCTTGCAGCACGATGTAAAATTGTTTCTCCAACTCCTTTTTTAATAACCCACGTTCTAATTTCCATCTGAAGATCAGCAACGCACTCGGCATTTGGTCGATTCATCACATGTCTTTTTCTCTCTCGCGATAGATTGTGTTCATCTTTTTTTAATGGTTTTTTCTTTTTACGTATATAATCAAAACCAGAACGGAATTTTCTTCGACCAGTGCGCAGCTTTAATTTTTTTTTATTCGGTATTTCTGTCTCGTCAATATTATCAGCATCAACTTCATTTGTTTCTGCCTCATCCTCATCATCCTCCTCATCCTCATCATCATCTTCTCGCGTCGTTACTTCATTATTGTGCATCACTCCAACTTCATCATCAACTCCCGTTTTTGTTGGTAGAACTGATGTTTTTGTTGTCGTTTCTTTTTTAATATGCTGCAATTTTTTTTCCGTCAACGATTTCAATAAAACTTTACGTCTTTGTACAGTTAATAAATGACGTTTTGAATTGATAATTGCTTTATGACTACGTAAAATACCAACGTTTCTCAATCGATTAACAACTTTTTGCTTTAATGTACGCTCTCTACCTAATATACTACTTTCTTTAGTTTCAGTCTGTGAATCATCATCTTGTGATGTATCACCGGCGTGATTTTGCATTGGCGGTGCTGATGCTGGACGATCTTCACCAAAAACTTCTCTAATAGTCGTTTGTTTTTTTAGTACACGTGTTTCCGTACGCGTTCGACTTTTCAATATAAATGTTGAAAATTCATTGGGCAGTGCATGATTATTTTTAAATGTATCGCGAAAATTATTCACAGTTTCTTTACGAAAATAGCCCAATAAATATGATGAATTTGTAATATTTATTGATTTTGGTAATTTTTCAGTTTTGCTATTTTTCGTAGACGCTTTACCTTTTATTTTTGTTTGTTGTCCATTATTATTCATGAGTGGATTAAGACTTGGCGTAGGTAATAATTCCGGTTCATTACTACTCTTCGGTAATATTTTACTATTTCCACTTTTTTCTAATTTTTCTTTTGATTTTTTTCTCAAATCTTTTTTACCATTACCACCAACTTTACGAGCAAGAACATCAATAATTGAATTTGATTCAGATCTTGTTTGTCGAGATGTTGTTGTTTTAGATGGGCAGGAAACAGTTGTTGACGATGTCGCTTCCTCATCATCAATTTTACCACCCAGACCAGCTATACTGAAACTATAATTAGACTCGAGATCACTATCTATATTACGTTTTCGTGTCAAACATAGATCCGTACTGTCCATTGAAACAGACAGTGCAGGCGAACCCGGATCCAAATCTGGCAATGACGTTGATAGCCGATGAAAATGTGATGGTTTTGATACATTGATTAAACGAGTCGGCATCCGTAGGGATTTCTTATAAACATAAACTTCTTCTTCCCAACCGGGTCGAAAATCACTACCATCACCAAATAATGGTTTAGGTTTGGATTTTTGTATTGAATTATTTTTCGCCGATGATTTTGTTGTCTTTTCATCTTTTGTTTTTGGCATTGCTGTCATATCTCGTGAGCGTAATTTCATTCCCTCATTTTCGCCAGAACCAGCACTCGATCGCTTTCGCGCACGTAATCTATGCGCAACTGATGACCCGTGATCAAGCTCTGTACTACCATCACTATCATTATCATTATCATCATTATCATCATCATCTTCATCATCATCATCATCATCATCATCATCTTCATTATTATCATCATCATCATCATCATCATCATCATCATCGTCATTACTTGAACATTCACTCGCACTCGATGATTCTAATTTAATTCTACTACCACGACGAATTTTATTTTTCCTCGGTAAAATTTCTTCTTCACAATCACTATCTACTGTTTTTTTCTTCTTTCTTCTCGTTTTACGTTTTATTAATGGTTCATCCGAATCATCACCCGAATTATTACAATCATCTATTTCTGGTGATTCAATTTTTATTTTAACCATAGAATTTTTTGTAGAATCATCTAAATCTATTTCAACTTTTTCTATTTCATCAGTATTTTTTGGCAATATTATTTCATCATTTATAATTTCTTGTTTAATATCCTCTGGTTTTATTGCGACTGCTTCTGCTACTGTTTCTGCTGCAATTACTGATGAAAGTGTACAATAATTATTCTCTTTTTCTCTATCATCATCAACATCTTCATGTTTTGATATATCATCAATTTTACGTTTTCTTCCACGTTTTTTCATTGCCTCACCACTACGTAACTGTTCCATAAATTTATCACAGGTCGCTGTCCAAAATGGATCAACTTCATTCACATTATCATTTTCCTTTAATTCTATTTTAACAAGATCATTTGATGATACTGTTCCAATACACATTGAATCATCGAGTGATACTGGTGGTTGAACTTTAGACAATTGTTTCCTATCACGTCGCATTTCTTCAAGTGTTTGCCGTTCCAAAACTGGCATTTCACTTTCTGAATCACTTTCACGAAAATCAAATACTGATGTTTCTGATGAACTACGAAAACCACTGGTACGCGATGCGACAGAGGCAGATGCCGCAGCAATTATCGGCGCGGGTGTAGGTACAGTAGCTGCAACCGGCATATTTTCCTCTTCTGATCTGGAAAATAATCGTCGACGTGGTGGCAATGATGCGGTTTTTTCACGAATCAATTTTGGTGGACTGCCGGCTGATGAAGCAACCGATTGTGGTGTTGATGTAGACGCGACACGATTGAATTCTGCAAAATTCAATCAATTAACACACATACACACACACATACACACACAACTATTGTTTAACACTTTTTTTTTTTCATATAAAAATGAATATTAATAATTAAATTACCATTAGCTGATGCTGCATCTTGGGACGGCAATAACGCAGATTTCGAAGAAGTATACTGACCAGTTCCAACCTACGACGATGATATTTCAGTGAAAAAAAATAATTAATCGAAAGAAAATAAAAATAATAATAATAATAATGAAGAATTTTTCATATAAACACAGTGAAACATTATTTTCAATACAACAGTAAAGTATAACTAGAGTATTGATTTTTACCTGTTTGAGTTCTGCTTTGGTACGTATTTTCGCTGCAAGAATAGCTGCAAGACTATCATCCTTATCACGATGAATTTGATTTTCATGTTCACGCGGTCCCAACAGCGCCTCCTTACCGGCTGGTAACGATGCCGATGAATTTACTCTTGAGCCATACAAGCTGCGCGGGCTTTCCTGAGTGATAGAGTCTACTGCCCGAGGCACATGAAACTTATAATGTGGTGGAGTATTGCTATTTCGCTCGAGTAAACTTGCTGCTGTGAAGGGTGAGAGATTGTGACGACCAATGTTTGTTTTTGGTTCTACCGGTGCTACAACCTTTAAAAATATAATGAAAATATAAATATAAATATAAATATATAAATATATATATATTAGGGTGTGTAAAAAAAAAAAAAAAATTCTCAATCACAGTGAAAAAAATGTTTTATCAATTTTTTTGGAAAAAATTTATTGATTGAAAATTATAAATATTCAACAATTTATTACAGTGTGATTTTTTTCTCGAGCGAATTGATCGAATACGTAAATTACCGACGAGTCAATAATGGTTCATTACAATTACCGACCGCAAAATCGATTATAATATAATTAAATATCATTCACTCATGTATTGCAATAAAGATTTGTAAATTTTCACGTTGTAATTCCATGTTGAAATATATGGTGCAATATATTATGTGTATTATTTAATATGTCGCGAATGTCATAAATCGATTGTCATCGATTTTATTTTAATATTATTATTATTTTTTTATTAATAATAATAAATAATAATAAATGAAAATAAAAATCAAATAATAATAATAATAAAAATTTAAAAAAATTAATAGTAAAAAAATAAAATTTAATAATAAATTTTAATAATGAAAAAATAAAAAATGAGTGTGCATTCATCAACCTCACTGATTGAACATTTTTTGATGATGCAGTATCAAATTGAATTAGATTGATCGCATTCTCCCTTTTTCTTTTCAACAAAAAAATGAAACAGGAAATATAAAATTTCGATAAAATGAATATAAAATAGATAAAAAAAATTAACTATTTACAATTCATTTTTGGGAGGCCTAAAATGATTTTTTTGTGGTAAAAATCATTTTTGGAACCTCTAAATATTAAATTGAACAGTTCATCTTTTGCGAACATGTTTGAAAATAGAAGATAAGATTATTTTTGAATATGCATAAAAAAATTTGCCTCTTTTTTTTGTTTGATATGATTTTGCAATTTTTTCATTAGAAAAATCGTTTTTGGAAATACTAAATATTAACCTACAATGTTCATGCTTTGGGAGGATTACTTTTTAGTCAATAGCTAATATTTCAAATGTTGACCTCAATGAGATGAAACAAAAATTTGAATTTGAAACACTCTAACATATATATATATATATATATATAGATAATATTCAAATGAAATTCCAATAAATATACCTTTACTCATGAATAAAATAAATATTTTATATCAATAAAATTATAATAATAATTCAAAAAATATTTTACCTTATTTTGAAAACTCTGTTGACTGTGATTCACCAAAATTGGCTGTTGACTGTTGAGTTGTTCTTCCCTTTGTTGTTTATTCTCCAAGCTATTTCTAAGTAAGCTCAGTACTCTTTTGTCAACTCCAGTATTGGTGGGCTGATCCGGTAACGTTTGACTGTTACAATTGTAAGGCGATCTTTGACCCTGCCTATAACCAGTTGGATAAGCCGCTTGAGTGGCAGTTGTCGCTATTGTTTGTACCAGTGGTTGAATCCCACCGCCACTCGGTGTACTCGCCAACTTTTCAATTGGATGAGTTGTGTATGGTGCTGTAGCAACCGTGTCCCGTGAAATCTTTGAATTCTGATAAATCCTTTTATCACAGTAACTTTGGTGACGTGTTGTATTATTTGTTTGACATTGACTATTATTATTATCAATGCGTAAATTCGAAAATGTTCCCGGTGGTGCCAGTGTACCATTTGGCATTGCTCGTGGTAATGTCAATTCATGACGTTTTTGTTGTTCATGCAATACCCGAGCGACTTCAAGTTTTTGTTGTATTTCTTGGTCAATAACTAATTTCCAATTGTCCATACGCGGTTGTTTGCTCGGTCCACCTGCACCAGCAGTAAAACCACCGTCACTCGATCGTTTATTTGTCATTCGATCGCGTGACAATGGTGACGTACGATATTTATTATGACTCTCTAAATAATATTTATTTGTATCGGGGTATTCATGGACCGGTATTGTTGGACCTCTTTGGGAATCAACTGATGGATATCTAATTGCCATACCACGTTCACCACCAGCACCACCAGCACCACCAGCACCACTACCACCACCCGTCGATTCACTCACAGATGGATATGACGATGTCAATACACTTCGTTTATTATCATAGAGTGTTGATGTATTATTAGGCAATAAATTTTTTTTAAATGTTGACATGTGTGGCAATGGCATTGAATTTTGATGTTGACTTTGTGGAATATATAATTGCTGTGATGAACTTCGTCGCAGTGAATTATCCGACGTAGTATTGTGTTGATGATTTGGTGAATGGTGTCGTAATGGTGATGAATTAAAATTTGGTAGAAAATCCACCTTTGGCGCACAAACTGGCATTTGTGGTGTTAATGGACGTAAAGTAGCTGATACAGGATTTCTCGCGCCATTATTTGTTCCACGTGAGTCATATGTGACGTACGGAGTGGGTGATTGAACATTAACTGTTGGTACAATGCCACGGTTTATCCGTGCACTTGATAAACTCGTACTGCTAACTTGTTTATCTGCCATAACATTGTCAAGATCATCGCGTGCAGTTGAATCGGCTGATGTTTTTACTGTTTTTACAGATAAATCAAGTGGTGATTCACGTTTACGTAACGGTAATCCATTAACTGGGATTGAAGATTGCGATAGTTGTGGCAATGGTGGGGGAGGTGGCAATGGTGGTGATGATGACGATGACGAAGAATTCGCATATGAATATTCTTTATACCCATGATAATTATTATCATTTAAATGTGACGATGGATACACATTTGATCGTGATGTTTGATCGGAAGACGTACGAGCATGATGAATTGTTGGATTTGATATCATTGACGGTCGTGTATCATGGGCAATTGATGTAACTGTTGTACTCGTGGAAGAATTATGTCCTGGATGACTTGGTGCCACACTTGTTGAATAATTTCTATAACCCTCCTGTTGTGACTGTTGTTGATGGTGGTGGTGGAGATGATGATGGTGGTTGTTGTGATGGTGGTGCTGCTGCTGATTATTATTATTATTACTATTATTTGTATTTATATTTGTATTATTATTATTATTATTATTATTATTATTATTATTATTATTATTATTATTATTATTACAACTGTAAACATTGTAAGTGGTAGTTGTCGTTGTTACCGAGTTAGCACTCGATGAAAGGGATGTGTACTCGGATACACGCGATGAAAGTGGCGTTGTAATTGGAGGTTGAGCAAGAGAAACAGAATTGCCACCACCACCAGTATTGATTGTCGATAAACGTGGCCGTGAAACTGTTTGAGCTTTACCCAATGCCTCGCGTGAATTTCTATTTGAATGATAAGACGACACAGCGGTAATTGGTAAATTGTGCGTGTTAGCATTACGTTGAACAATTGCGGGCATTCGATATGAGCCATAAGAGGTAGTTTGATTTGCGTGGATATTACTACCGCTATTGATTCCACTATTACGCTTTGTATCTGTACCATTATATACAGTTGATTTGTTTGTTGATGCATAAGAAATTCCATTTACATCCGAATTTGCAATTGATATTGAAGCCGGTGATGTAGTTTGTTGTTGACTCAATGCTGCTGCTGCTGCTGCTGATGATGATGATGATGATGACGATGATGATGGTGATGATGACTGTGACTGGTGTCCATATTGCGATCGCAATGTTTGAGAATAAATACCACTTTGTGGTGTTTTTTGATAGGAATGGTATGAAGTTGGATATGCAGATGGATAATTGGATTGAGCTGATCGATGTGACGTGGGGGGTGGATACGCGTGCGTTTGTACACGTGATGCCGTAGTAGTACACGATGATGTCGATGACACCGGAAAAGAAGAGGAGGACAACGAGGAAGAAGAGGACGATGATGATGATGATGGAGGTTGAGGCAGGGGCGGTGGAGGTGGTAGTGGTAGTGATGGTAACGCTGAGGAGAGTGGTGGTGGAGGATACGTAGGCGAATGGGGTTGAAAGTTTGTTGAATTGTGTGGTGATGGTGCGTGATGGGGAGAGGGGTTATGATGTGGAGGAATAGCGTGTGGATTGTGAATTGGTACGTGAGGTGATTGCTTGTGTGGTGATGGACTCGCATGATGATTTGTTTCGTGGTTGTTCAAAACGCCAGTTTGATGATTAGATAATGATGATGATGATGATGATGATGCTACTGCTGCAGTGGACGGGGATATAGATTGTTGTTGTGATGGTGACGGCAATAAAATTTGCTGTTGCGAGTTTATCATTGGATTGTGAGCCGATGATGAATATGGAATTATTTGATTTGAATATGACGCATTTATTCGACTTGAATGTTGATTTTGTTGTGATTGTGGCTGTTGATGTTGGGGCAATGCATGGACTGCCGATAAAGATTGTGGCGGTGGAACAGACGCAACGGGCAAATGTGGTGAGGGAATATGTCCCGGATGATTGTGATTCGTCGTAGTTGCTGTGACACTTGAATGCATACTCGATACATCATTTGGATGATGTAATAATTGTGGTTGATTGTGTGAATTGGTCATTGTCGATGGACGGTTTCCATGACGTGGAAGCTGTTGCAAATGTTGTTGATGATGATGATGATGATGATGTTGTGGCGGTTGCTGATGATGATGTGTATTATTTCCTGTCGGATAAATTGTTTGTGGTGCTGTATAAACACTCGATGCCTGTTGCTGTTGATCCTGTAGACTATTACGTCGATGTGGAATCGTCACTGAATTATCTTGTTCAATTGCAGTTGTACGCGTTATTGATGCTGTTGACGTAGTATTTGTACTTGGTTGAGGCGCTTGATAAACAGAACTTTGTGAAAATGGTACTGGTGCACTTTTAGTTATGTCCGGATGGTGATAACGTGGATAATACTGCGTACGTTGCGCAACAATTGGCGTTGCTGCTGATGGACATTCAACAGTTTGATACGTTGAATGTGAATTTAAAACTTCGGATGCTCGATACGACGATGACCGTGTTACATTATTTAATTGTTGATAAACGGGCGGAGAATGTGACTTGGGTGGTTCCATTTGATGCAATTGCGGGGACGGACTAGCACTTGAATGTTGTTGCTGTTGCTGATGATGTTGAAGATGATGTTGATGTTGATGTTGTTGTGTATCTGGTACCTCAACTCGAGTCGGTTGTGGTGCATACGGTTCAACCATTGAACGTAATTCATTGGGACCGGTTGCATTCCAATAGGTATCATTAACCTGATTGGCATTTGCTGGAATATTATTGATTGTAGTAATATTACCATCTGTATTATTAGGTTTATTTTCATCATATCTTGAATCACTGGGTGTATTCGCTGTCGTTTTACCAGATTGATTGTTATATGCATGATTATCAGTTGGACCAATAGTTACGGTCGTGCTTGGTGCGGGCAGTCCCTGAAAGTACTGGCGAGCCCCCTCCAACACGTTCGTGAAGCTCACATCCATGTCACGCCGACTCACAAATCTGCAATCAAATAAAATTAAAAAATATATAAATCATTAATTATTATTATTTATGATAAATAATTCACTGATAATAAAAATTAAAAAAAAAAAAACAAATTTGTTTTATTATTTTTCGTTGGGTTTTAAAATTGATGAGAAACATTGAAAGTTGGGTATAATAAATTTTAGTGAATGATAAGAACAAAAAAAAAAAAGAATGGGGAGGAAAAGAAGGATGAGATGGATGGAAGTGTTCAAAAAAAATATATATATATATATATATACACACGTTTAGTATATATATAAAAAAAAAAAAGATCTAGCCAACAAGGACTAGATCTCGCACGCGGGCTGCTACCGAAAGACAGTTTCTCACAAGAGAAGGCAAAGACGATATTGCCATGATAGTATAGAGAAGAGAAACGTTGGCTTACATTAATCTTCATCCTCTTGTATTTGTCTTGTCGCGTTCACGCAACTTCACTCACTCATTTTCACTTTTCCCATTTCTCTTTCTCACTTATTCCCGTGCTTCTTTGGTTATACACTTGATGCTTGGTAAATTTTCGCTTATTAATCTCTCGTTGGTGTATTATCCAAGATTACATCATCGTCCAAAAACTCAAAATATCACGATACTAAACGCTACTTGTCCAATTAGTCATTAAAATAATATAAAAAAGAAAAATTATCTACCCATTTTTTTTTTTTTTAATTTTTCAATTTACTTTTTATTTATATTAAAAAATAATTGAAAATTTTAATGTGAAATAAATAATTTTTGACAATCTCTTCTCTTTTATTTTTCCTTTGTATTGTCGTTGTATACTAATAGTAACCATTCATTTATTCATTACACAGGAAAAAATGGTAGTAGAAAAAACTATCATCTCGTTAACCGCTTTTACTTTTTGTATATCACACCCTCATCCCCTATATACACATATAGATATAGAAAGACAATAAAGGTCGTAGTTGCTTCTCTTTTACCTCGTTAAATTTTACAGAAAACTTTTTCATCTCTTTTTTTTTCCCCTCTTTATTATCACCCATTCACTTTGACATGCAGACGCTTTCATCTAAAAAAAAAAAACAAGAAAAAAACAAAAAAAAAAAACATAATAAAAAAAATAATAATAAAATCCAGATATCAAAGAGAATGCACGCGTATGAATTTACTGACTTTATTTGACCGTTGACAGACGTATTTCATCACAAATGATAAATTACACGATAGTATAGATAAAATAAAAGATTAAAAAAAATAATAATAACATAAAAAAAAAAAAAAAAAAAAAGAAAAAGAGAAAAGATTAAGGCATAAGAAGAGGCAATGGGAAGAGATGTAGACAGGTCGATTTATCTTACGTTCCATTGGATAGCCGGTATAACATATATATATATTGAAACTGCCAATCGTGTTGCGGTTCATTGAGATGTGAAGTTACGAGAAACTCTATATATATATATATATAAACATTATCAAGAAGAGAGTGAAGTAGATAAAGAAAATCTGTATATACGAACGCAAAGTATATAACTACACTTGTGTGGTTGAAGTTGTGACCACTGTGGTGATTGTGATGATAAAAGAGAGAACGTACAAAAATATCAACTTATATGAAGAAATGTGAAGTTGAATTTGTAAAAGTGTATTTGTTGAAAGATATATATTTCAATGTATGAGCGTGAGTATGACATTTATAAAAAATGAAAAAGTAAAAAAAAAAAAAAAAAGGACGAAAGAAAGAACGAAATGTATATATATATATATATATATATATATATATATATATTTTTTTTTGTCATGGAATATAAAATATGAATGGTGGTTATATAGTTATCGACTGAAAATTCCCACAGGAGTGATGTTTGAAGCTATTGAAATTCGATAAAGATTACAAACTTTGAATATAAAAATACTACACTGAGTGAATGGCATAGAAAAAGAGTTTATCCTTTTTCTCTTATATCTTGTACCAGGCGGATAGATTGAATGAGTGTTTATGGTTACTGAACTCCAACAATTTTAGCCCAAATCACCACGAAGAGAAATCGTCAATTATTCTCAACCTCGTCGTCACAGCAACTGAATTCCAAAGCGCTACATCTCACCAACATTATTCAATAGTATAACCAGGGAGTGAATTGACCTTATATACATAGGTACAAATATATATATATACATATGTATATATGTGATCATGCATAAAATAAATATGGATGAGAAAATTTTTTATAAAAAATATTTTAAAAACTTTTAAATTGGTCATGCTGAGTCGTTGGAATTTTTTTCAAGTTTTTATTTCATTTAAAACCATCAATGGAATAGAAAAAAATTTAATGAAACAAATATATATATAGATAAATGAAATTTTCTCTGTTTCAAGTGTTAATTTGAAAATAAAAATAAAAAAAAAGAAAAAAAAAAAAGAGATTAATTATAAGAAATGAAATCAATTTGGACACTACACAAAATGAATAATATGAATTAAAAGAGAAAATGTAATAATGTAAATATATAGTCGATGCTTTAAGTCAATTCAAACGGTTCAACATACATAAAATCGTGTATGAACGTGAAAACGAGTTTGTCTAGACAACTCTCTGACTCTCCATACACATATACCTTATAGATATACTGAAATAAGACGATAAAGAATAAAAAAAAAAAAAAAAGTAATATAAAAAAAACAAGTACAGCATGTACAATAAAACTAATGGAAATACTCAAAAGATGTCCACGTCTTTCACTTGAAATCCCCTCCCACCCACTCTCCAAAAGTTGTATGTTAAAACCACACAATCTGTTATTGAATAATACACGTCCAAACAAACTAATTCAAGTAATTAATCTATCTATCCAACAAATAATATATATAAAAGTTTATGAAAGAAAAAAACAAATTCAACTTTTTTTCCACAAGGTTGATGTGAACGTGGGAGCCCCAGTAACGAAAATGCCGTTAATCACAACCCTACATTTATTTATATATATATAAAGAGGGAATGAGAAAGAAAAAGAAAAACGATAGAGGATGAAAGAAGGTGATGGGGTCGCGTAGAGCTCAGTCAGCAGTGTCCGATCCTGCGAAATTTTTCTTTCTCTTTATTTTCCTCTCGACCATTTCTCAACTAACATCTTTGCCACGCACACGACATTATATCCACTCACAATCTTGTCTTTAACGTATTGTGATTTATAATATTTATAATAATACCGTAACTCAACTTATGGATTGTGTACATTGGTTTAATCAAATGTAGATAGAACAAAAAATAAAATGTATAATGAAAAAAAAAAAAAAATTTTTTTTTTAATATGGGAATGTTAAATCATTTATCTAAAATTTTCGTGTGTTATTTTTTGATATTTTTTGATAAAAAAAAAAAAAAAAAAAAAAAAAAAATGTACAAAAAAAAAATGTGAAAATGAAGTTAATCGACTTTATCTGTAAACTCTTTCATTCCTTTTTTTTTTTACTTGTTCATTGTTACAGCAATACATTTCATCTCGCTTCAGTGTATACGATGGGAATAACGAGCCTCTTGAGACTGGCAACGTGCACACCTCCACTCTGGTGGCAATAGGGTCACAAGAGTGAGGTTTAAAGTATAATGTTGAGAGGGTATAATAGATAAAATGACAGTAAGAGAGATGGAAAATTAAAATTATACAGTGAATATTATTTTTTATTTTCCAAGTAAAGACTTGATTTGCATTCTTTGACAAAATTCATTTGCTGAATAAAAAAAAAAAAAAAAAAACAAAAAAAAAACAAAAACTAAAATTCGAAAGATAAACCAATGAATAAATTATAACGTATGATTTTTAAATTGAAAATTATTGAAATAAATAAATTTATATAAATTATTATTCATCATGTGAAATTAATTGTTTTCATTTTCAATGTAAAACAATTCAATTAACGACGGAGTAATACCAAATGAAAAATTCTGTCTACGTCTACTTATACAGGTTGTTAAACATGAGGGAAAGGAGTTTTGTGCAACGTCTATATAACGAGTGGAAAGTAGAATTATTATGTATTTATTTATGCATACACACACACACACATCTATATACTTGTATATGGTGGTATAGGAGGTAAATAGGAATGAGAAGCACAAGAGACTTCTGACGCGTGGATTATGTAGTTCTTTATCACATTTTTTTTATTTTTCTTCATTTTTTATTGCTATTATTATTTATTTATTTATTTATTTATTTATTTATTTATTTACTTTTTTTTTTTTTCTCTTGCTCTCTCTCGTTATTCTGATGTACAGGTGACAGGTAGCTCGCGCCAACTGCAAATGCTTAAGATACACTTTTATTTATTTATTTTTTTTTTCTTTTCTTTCTCTTTTATATTTTTCTTTCATCGTCATTTTCTCTCACTCAATGCACTTATTATTTATAAAGAACGGTATATTGCATATACGGAAGTATGTAAAAGTACAATGAAAGAAAATAAAATTGAAAAAATAAAATAAAATAAAGAGAAAAAGAATTGCTGCCACATAATGTTCCATCATTCGTTGCAGCCATTCATTCTTCTTTATTCACGATGTTGGCGGTCATTCGATAAAAAAGAAAACCTTGAGACATTCTTGCGTTAATATCCACGATTATATATACCTTTAAATCATTGTTCGCACATTGAAATGAGACATACACAAACATGAAGAAAAAAAATTTTTAAAAAGGATAAAAATATTTCAATTCAAGGTTGATTTTTTTTTTCTTCCTATTGTTAAATTTTATTTAAAAAATAATAAATTTTATTATTATTATTATTATTTTTTTTCATTGAAATTCTAATTAATTTCAATCGAGTAAATGCGTATTATGTAATAGTATATAAATTTATTTATATTTATTTCCACTATATATAAGAAATAATACGTATAGTAAATAAAATGTAAAGCCAATATATCGAATCTTGACATTTCAACAGAGTGAGAAAATGAGGAGAAAAAAAAAAAAAAAAAAAAGAAAAAAAAAGACGGAAAAAAAGTAAAAAATCAAAAAGAAACAAACAGGACAAGGAGAGGGAGAAAGAGGTAGAAGAGGAAAAAAAATATCAATACATATTGCATATACAATTTCCAATGTTCCCATCGACATTCACTACATAGAAATATATGTTTACATTTATATATATATATATATATATATGAGTACATATGGGTGCTTGTGTATTTCTTTTTCTCACTCGTGCCAAGAATTTGCAGTATGTTCTCTCATTGTTGGACGATCGATGTCCATGTTCACTCACGTGGGTGGAGAGTACATTCGTTCATTTAATTTCCTGCTCGCGCACGTTCGCAACGCATTTCACATTTACACGTACATATATATATATATATATATATATATGTATATAAATATTTAAAAGCCCAAGTTTCAAGTTTTATTTATTTCAATTGTATTCAATTATTTCATTTCATTATTATTATTATTTTTTTATTTTACTTTATTTTATTTTTTTATTTTTTTTGAATAATTAAATCCGACGCCGAGTATTGACCTATATAAAATCCGTACTCGTTAACACATTAAATATATTATAAATATATTTACAAAAATTATTAAACATATAAATACTTTATAAATTTATTATTTATTATTTCAAATGATTGAATGATATTTATCATCGTTCAATTTGTCATGGTTAAATTAGTTAAAATAATATCAAGATGGACAAAATTTCATATCCATATATATATATATATATATATATATATATATATATATTAAAAAGAAAATGTGAAAAAGAATGTGAGTATTATGGATGGCAATAAATTCCTGTTTGCCCGCGTGATTTGTGAGCTGGCGCGCGTTATTCGCATAGCCCCGCAGGGGCAAGGGTGAAAATATACATGAGAAGAGTGAAAGAGAGAGAGAAAGAGAGCACGAGCTTTTATGTGTGTAAAACAGAGTGAAATAGAGATACACGACGCAAGATTCGATCATGCAAATCGTCGACAAATATGTGCGCAGGTAGATATAAAGCGAATAAAAGCGAGATGAAAATATATACAAAACATATGGAACGTAAAGAACACATAATATGAATGTGTCTATGTGAAAAAGGAGGAGACGAAGAGAGCAAGGGAGGATAGAAAAAGAGAAAGAGAGAGAGAGAGAGCAAGGTGGAGAAATTTGGGAGAATATAGAGAGAAAATAGCGAGAGAAGACTTTTGTATATTATAGAAGAAATGTACGAGTGAGTAAAGAGGAGAAGAGAAATAAGGGAAAATAAGATTGAGAAATGAAGGGAGAGAGTGAGATGAGGCCTTGCGGCGCTCGATAAAGAGAGTCGTCGACCTCTCACCGACGATGTTCCGTCCCTCTCTCTCTCCCTTTCTTGGCTGTCTGCAGTATACGGTTTTATTGCACGTCCATTGCAGGGAACTCGGTCGGACGTGAGAAGCAGCGGAAAAGACGATGGGACGCGCACGGTTATGACGTCGACACGCGTTTTTTTAAGACGATCGAAAAGAGATTCAAGCCTGTTGGGCACGAGCACATTTAGCCTTGTCCTTTTTTTTTTTTTTTTATCTTTTATTACTTCTCCCTCTATTATTTTTCTTCTTCTTCTCCTCCTTCTTTTTTTGCTTTCATTTATTATTCCACTTCATATAATTATCATTATGATAATTCATTTAACTTTATTTCAAGCGAATCTTGACTCTGTAATTTTTTTATTATTATTATTTTTTTTATTTTTATCACGGATCTTGTAGGATTATTGAATTTAGTTCAATTTGAAAATTTGAAAATGAAAAAAAATAAAAAAATTCGAATACTCTTATTATATAACGAGTGAATAATTTTATATGACTTTTTAGTATTTAAAATTTTATATTATCCTGATACATTTATAATTATAAAATCGTGTACCTTTAATATTCATTAAATAATTAATTTCCATTATTTTCCATTCAATTATTCTACTATCTAAATCGTCAATGTATTCAATCTATATTGTTTTTGGCAATGAAATCGAATAAAATTGATTGAATGACGAAAATTTTTATTTCTAATTTAATATTTCAATTTTTTTTTTTTTTTTTATTTCAACCAAATACAAATACAATTATTTGTAAAATTGGTATCACTGCTCAATTTTGAACGAAATTAAAATGTGTGTCTGTGTATGTGCGTATTTGGGAGAAATTGGCAAGTAACTGGAAAAAAAAAAAAAAAAAAAAAAAATGATAATAAAGTATGACAATATAATAAATAAAGAATAAAATGTTCTCAAAAGTTATCGTTTTACCAACTCGGGAAATAACATGAATTTATATATTGAAAAATAGAGAATAATTTTGCTCTGTATTTTTCGAATTTCCATTTTCCCGAGAGACTGAAAATATATAAAATGCATGAAAAACCTATAAACAACAATAAAACAAAATTAAAAAAAAATACCAATTTTGTAGATTATATCATTGTCATAATGTCAAATTATAATGTTTAAATCGCACATCAAATTAATTTATTAATGACGAACATTAAACAAAAAAAAATAGATAAATAAATAAATAACTTGATAATAACATGATAAAAAATTTTTAATTCAGTTAAATGATTCTGTGGCAATTTAGTTTGTGAGATATGTTGACTGGCGGGAAGGATTTTGTGAAATTTATGTCGCGATAAACATGAACTGCTATTTGGAATTCGAACCTCTTGATATAGAGAAACCAATAGCACAGTGTGTGCAAAAGGTATATACGCTCTTCGACATCTACTGGATTAATAGCGTTTCGATCGAATTGAAGCGATTATCTGGATTTCCCGAGGTCGTAACACACCGTGTGGAGGTTCGGCTTGTTATACGTGTACTCGAAAATCAAACGAGAAAGAATCAGAGAAGAACATAGAGTCCGGAAACAAAAAAAAAAACAACAACAACAACAACAAATCAATAAATAAATAAATAATAAAAAAACAAACAAAACTCGCGATGAAACAAAACAAAAAAAAAAAGTGAGTGAAAATAAAAATGAAATTAAACTGATTCGTGTATGAATTTTTGCTCAATTGTAATAATCACAAATTGAAATTAATAAATTTATCAATATTATCAATAATATTTTATATTCACTTTTGTTATGTATTAATCATCACTTGTGTGAAGAAAAATAAAAAAAAATATATCATTTTTATTTTTCATTCAGTTATTCATAACATCGACTTTTATTATTCAAAAATAAAAGGGGAAAATAATAATAATAATAATAATAATAATAATAATAATAAATAAAAATACGGATATCCGCATAAATTCACTATATATAGCTAATGATGCGTTAAAATCGCATTGTGGCAATAGAGAAAGAGCGAAAGAGAGTGCGACCAAGCGTTTGATCAATACGTTCTCTCGTGTACGTGACGCGCACTCTGAGAAGAGGGTGGACCGTGTGTAACGGGCACGCGCTTGGTTGAGAGGTCACGTTGTTGGTATAATGTATATAGCGCAAAAGGGAATGGTGAGTCGCATCCTCCTCTCAAGGCGGTGTAGCATAAGGATAAAAAAATAATAATAATAATAACAAAACAAAACAAAACAAAAAAAGAAAAGAAAAATAAAAGAGAGCGGAAAAAATAATAAGAAAATAAAAAAGAAACAAAAGTAGAAAGAAAAGAAAATAAAGTCTACACGCGGTGAAGCACCCGATACTCTTGATGCTTGTCATTGTATACAGACAATGAGAAAAATAGAAAATGGTATACGTATAAATATATATGATTGTATAGTAACGGTTTAGATGGCGCATAGGAGATCGAATACGAATCGTGTGAGCCAATATATCGCGCGAAATAACACGACGCAAAAAAAAAAAAACAAAAAAATCACACACAAAAATAAATAAAATTGCATGTGTCGTTATAGATTTATCTTCTAACCATCAAATTGAAAATTTAAATTGAATTCTCATGTATTGATAGAATTATAATTAAACACAACATATTTCATTAATATTGTACATAATCAAAACAAAAAAAAAAATATTTATATATATGTATTAAGTGTCGACCACTTAATAATTTCAATAATTATTCTTTGATTTAATATATCGGATTTTTTCTCGTGATATATAATTTTTTTTTTTTTTTTTTTTTTTTTTCCAGTACATATCACTAAATCCAATCGCGTGCAAATATCCAAAAAAGGACAATGATAAAGAGCTTTTTCCCATTTACTCCCTCTCTCATACGTCTTTACTCACATCCCATTTAATCTCCTTCCAACATCACGACTATCACTTTCTTCTTTTAGTCACATATATAGTGTACGTCTAAATATCCTTGGTACTCCCCGTGGTTTTATTTCCCCCCCCCCCCTCCCTTCAGTTTCGTCCCTATTCTGCCATCGTGACCGAGGCATCAAATACAAAAGCCATCGTTAGTAACTTTGTCCGTTGCCGACACAACCAACTTGCTCACTTTAACCACTTCACTATCTATACCTACATAATATTTATATATGTGTATGTGTGTGTGTGTGTGTGTGTGTGTGTATGTGAATGTAGTGTACACCATCTCTTGCTTTTCTCCCATTTCTACCCATGAATTTATACCCCCCACCACTTACACATATTTATATGCCACACGCAATATATTCATCTATCGCATTATTTGTTCCCTCAACAGATACAATTGACGATTATAAAATATTTAATATGTATTGATCGATATGAAATTTCGTTCACATGTATTTACATAAATAAAGTTATATATGTGTATAGAATATCTATTTGAATTGATGAAATTGTAAAAAAATTTATGTGATGTTTTTTTTTTTTTTTTTTTTTTTTTTTGTGAACGAAATATCCAATTATATCAAAATCACGAGTCATTTTTTTTTTGACGTACAAAAAAAATGATATTTTTTTCAACATCCATTCAGATATCTATTTAAAATTCGGATTAAAGATATTTTCCATACTTTGTAGTTATTTATGAAAAAAAAAAAAAATTTTTTTTTGCGATATTTTATCAAAGGGGAAAAAAAAAGAAAAAAAGAGATTTTTATTTAAAAACTAAAACAAATTTAAATAAATATCAATATCGGGAGATGGTTTATTGTTATTACACATTATCTCTCTCCTCTTCTTCGTGTTGTGTTGCTTTTTTTTTTTTTTTTATATATATATGAACAATTAATTTCGTATAAAATATCATATGTAAATATAATAGATATGTATGTCGTACAGATACTGATAATAATTCAGATGATTGTGTCTCGAAATCTCGGCGTGTGTGCACATGTCCATGAATAGAACACGGTTCGTGACTTGATGAATCGCAAGAGGTAATTGGACGGTGATTGAAGAGCTTCGGGGTGGATTAAACTACACCGTAACACTCTCTCTCTCTCTCTCTATATATATATATATATATATATTGCATTGTATATAATGTTAGGTTACGGTAGAACATTATTCATGCATTGTTGAGCACTTAGTGTACCTAAACAAATTAATTAATACAATCATTTATATTTGTATATATTTTTGAATAATTATATTTACAATAATTTTCATGTATTACATTGATTAATGATTATTTATAATGTGCAAATATTTTGATATAAATAATAATATAAAAATTTATATTTTTATAAATATAAAATAAATAAATTTATTCAAAATAATTATTTGATATGTACGAAATAAATATGACATAAGTGAAATTTTGTCACGACAATTGGCATTAGACAAGAAGTGAGAATGACACGAGGGTCGATAGGTCGACTAAAAACAAGATGATACGACGAGTAAATGAGAGATAATATTGAGATTGTATTGTGGCCTTATTTGCGTGTACAAACACTCACGACTCTCACAATGTTACGGTACTTTAACTGTACACTCTCTCTGTCAATAGGATTAAACCCTTTCCCCCTCATCCAATCCTTCGATATCAAAAATGAAAATGAGTTTTATAGCCACTTTTCAACTACAAATAGATTCACACACACACACACACACAAATTTATGTATATATACAGAGACATAGGTAAATAAAATAGTGCAATATGTAGTCTCTAGTATCACATGCATTGTCCATTGAAAGTTACAATACATTTAAACCACCACAACAATCGGTACAACGACGATAAACGCCTGCACGTACATATATACCAAAATTGTGGATCCAATAGCCAGATTAGAAGGAGAGAGAAAGAGGATTAGATTGTCGATTGGCGCCATCTGGTACTACCTCTTATATGTACTCTAACACATGGAATATTTTTTTTTTTTTGTTGTTTATTTATTTATATATTATTAATGGAATATATAAAGTACTGTTATTTAACTCTGAACAATTTATCATCTGTCAAAAATGACGATCAACTGATGGATAAAAATTGCAGCCTTGATTATATATATATATATATATTATTTTGTGGATCTGTTAAATAAAAAAGCAACTTCTCAGAAGGCCTGTAGGCAGAAGCAATTATTTGCCATAACCAAAAACCTGAATACACGACGGAAAAAAAAAAAAAAAAAAAAAAAAAAAAAAAAGAGAAAGAAGAGAGGAAAAAAAATAATAATAATAACGAAAATTCCATGACCGGAAAATATCAGACTTAATGGTATAAAAACTATATAGAACTGTCTCTTTCTCTTTTTATCTTTCTTTTCTTCTCATTTTCTCTAAGAGTGGCAGTATAGCTTAGTTGTAAGTCGACGAACGAAGAACATGAGAACTTGGTGGAATTTCATGGCAATTCTGCGGCGCCGGTATATAGAATAACATATATATTATATGTATGTATTTTATATATATATATATATATATATAGTGGATTCACCATGACCATGGGAATAACTGTATCGTGAAATCGTGAGGGAACTTCTACCGGTGAATTACAATATCATCCTCACTGTCTTACTCACTTCTACTCTTCACATTTGCCCTTTCTCTCTATTCTATATATATATATTCTTTTTCTTCCTTCCGTTCTGTTCCACCTCTTCGTTCCACCTCACTGCCATACTCATATGAAAACATGTACACATATATAGCCCTGTGTGTTACATGGTTTTAACATACATAGCGCCGTTTCGTTGGCGTGAGATAGCGCAAACGAAACAAGCGGCGATTTATATTCACGTTGTGTTTACGAGTTGTTGCAGTTATAAAAATGAAAGAAATCCATTGGTGTAAAATTATATATATATAATAATGTGTGTGTGTGTGTGTGTGTGTGTTGGAGGAAAAAGATAGTGGAATATAAGTTTATGGAGTTGTATATCAATAAAAAAAATTTAAAAAATGAAAAAATATGAAAAGCAAAGAAAGGAAATAAAGGAGAAGTGGGAGATGAGTAGAGCAAAGTTAACTACAAGTTCAATAATATGATCGCGTGCCAATTCGATAAAAAAAAACTTTTTTTTTTTATCAAACATTTAGATAAATTGAAATTATTGATATGTAAATAATATTAAAAAAAATTAGAAATATATTGATTTTAATAATTTTCCAATTATTTAAAAAATATTAATTTTACTAATGAATTATAATGAGTGAAACTGTTGTCTACAACAATATCCCACTTTCAAATTGCAACAATCTTTTTGTTATTTAATTCTATTAACCAAGTACAAGATAAGATTCGAGTAGAGAGTGATGATATATAAACTCGACAAGTCAACAAGACCAACTAAAACTTTGTCTGTATCCCGACCTGGGATAATATAAATCGACGCGCGTAGTTCATAATCATCTACATCTACTAACTATACAAATTAGGAATAATCACTGAATAATTTCTACACACAAACAAAGATAGAAAACGAAATTAGTTAAATTCAACCCAATCACCCGTGAAATAGATTGAGCGTGAGGTCTATAAAAAATAATTTCATTTTTTTTTTTTTGTTTTACCTTTCTCAACTTTTTCTCCATCATTTTTCATATATATATATATTTTTTATTTTTTTCATCTCTTTCGCTTCCAACATTCTCGTTTTCTATGTCTTTTTATTTTTTATACAAGTTATGATAGAACTAGTGCATAGAGGGGAAAGAACGTCGAGACGCTATTTGAGAGCCTGAAGCGGTCGTGCTTGCGGTTCGCGCGAAGCTGTATAATTAGATCAGGGACTGGGGAGAGCATCGGCGTGTCATGCATATTCCATGAGAAAACGCAAGGAGCATAGTAGCAGTAGTCCATAGTCTGACGCAATGTGAAATTGTAAAAGTGGGAAGAAGACAGAATGAGAGTGAGTTGGCTGATGGTGGTGGTTTGCCTGTGGCGCAAAAGTCACTTATCGATAAAGCACATTGCTCCTATTCTCCAACATCAATGCAATGTTGATTGCCACATGGTGTAAAGTTTTTTTTTTTTTATTTTTTACAAAAATGAAAAGGTATGTGAAAAGAAAGAAATAAAGAGAGAAAGAGAGAGAGAGAGAAAAAATGTAATTTCCCGTACCTTTTATTATTAATTTTTTTTTTTTTTACACTTTTTCCCCTTGACGGCAACAAAAAGGTTTTCTCATCGGTTTTTCAAAACTATTCCAAAAGCTCTATATACACAAATATATATAGTAAACAGTATGAGAAGGATTTCGTTGTTGTTGTCATCGATCTTTTCTTCTTCTTTTTCGTTTTTCATTTTTTTTTTTTGTTTTTTTTTTTTTTTTCCTCATCCTACTCTTCTCCATCACTTTTGTCGACCCGACGCGCCCGGACGAATATAAGCCGCAACGAAACGACGTCTGTCGCTTGAAGCAACATATTACAGCTTTATCTTACCCAGTTCTCTTACTTGTATTTTTTTTTTTTTTTTTTTTTTTTTTCTTTATTTATTTATTTTGTCTATATATGTTCTTTTGTAAAGACTGTACACATAAAAATATATACCGTATGACATTGAAGACTCATCACAAAATTTTTATAACACTAAATTTCAACAGAAAACAAAATTATATTGTCTATTGAGCAATCATCTTTTATAATTATTGTTGTATCATACGACTATTAAATTACATTATCATCAACTGTATATAGAGATATTTAATCAATTGTAGATATATATGAGCAATTATGGACCGCAAGAGCCACCAATGCCATCATCTTGAGGGACACAGCAACACGGGTATTGCTAACCGGTTGTCTCACAGATGGATAATTAATTTACTGCGTAACATAATTACTCGATGTATCAACCATCTCCCTTTCGCTTGCATTATCTCATTCTCATTCGCTTCTTCTCTTTCCATCGTTGTGGCACAACCGCATGTCTTATTAGACAGAATCGTGAGAACATTTTCTTCTGTGTCTTACAACAAACACCCAAATACATGATAATAAATTGTCTCTAATTGAGGAAAAAAAAATATATATATATATATAAAAACGAATAAATAAATAAATAAATAAATTACAATACGAAATTTCTTACAAATTTTTTACTTAAAGAATCATCTAATGCAAAATATATTTTTTATTCTATCTAACATTGTTGAAATTGTAGATGAATTGTAAAACAATGTAATCGTACATTCAATCTATGGTCATTTATATATAGGAAATAGTCATCATTCACTATCGTGTTTCGTTGTGTGTGATGTAGTCTATACCAGAATTACGGAAACAGTTTGTATTTGCGGTATAGGATTCACCCGCCCGCCATCACAACGTTGTATAGATATATACAGTGTAGATCGAGGATAACTTGATATCTCTTGCAATCTAACCTGAACTATCTATTCTCTCCTCTCACCAACTGACCCACTCCAATATAAGTATATTTGTGTTTTATGTTTATCCGTGGGTATAGTATCAAAGATAACAATGAACAATTTTTTTTTTTTTGTTTAATTATTCAAAATGGATAATTTAATTGATTACTGCGTATTGTAAAAATCAATTAAATATTTATTTATATGAGTGTAATGAAATTTGTCGATGAAATCGAAATTATCTTGTATTTTGTTTTTTTTTTTTTTAATCATATTACTTTACCGGGTTTTAATCAACACAAATTCATGAAAACAGAGCAAAAGTTGTTCTCTTTATTTCAGTTTATTTATTTATTTATTTTTTTTTTTTCTCTCTTTTTCCTTCCATTCTTCTCTGAGGTAATGCAATTGTGTTCTTGTGTGTTTTACTTTTCCACTGGTTTTTTTTTTTTTTTTTTTTCGCGCTCTCCTTTCTCCACTGCGCCATTTCTATAATGTCTCTCCTTTCCTCACTCGACTTTGACGGTCGAGGAAAGTTTGGCGGGGTGAATATACGATATCCATATATATATATATGTGCCAACAGATAGACATGAAGAATGAAAGGAAAGAGGAAAAAAAAAAAAAACTTGAGACGAATTTTCATGACATTACTTTGATCAAAGATTTGAACATTGTTATACTTTTTTTTTTCTTTTTTTTTTTTTATTGCATTGAGTTAGAAAATTGTTTGATGACAATTTAAAAATGAAACCTGTACATGAATTTTATTTTAGTTATCAACTAAATAAGTAAGTGATGAAGAAGAGAGAAAAGTTGAAAAAAAAAAAAGTAAAATTAAAAATTATATATTTTTATAAAAATAAAAGTTTGGTAAAGTATTGGTGAGACACGATTATTATGTTTACTTTCATTTTATTATTTAGATGAATTTAATTTATCATATAATTTGAAGTAAAATCAAATTAATATATCACACACTTTAAATTTATATTTCGATTAATTATAAAAATAAATATATTGATAATTCTATGAATTTCGATGAATAAACTTTGAATTATATATACGTGATTTAAGAATAATCAGACAAACAAACAAACAAACAAAAAATATATATAAACAAAACAAAATTGATGAAAATTATTCGAAGATACGAAACGGAGTGTACTTGGACATGATCAAACTTTACCAAAACTTTTTCATATAGAACTTTGCGATTTCCCCGATTTAAAAGCATCAAACAATATATATATATATATATATATATATATAAAGCAACGAGTTGAATTACAGAACGAGTTGAAGTGGGAACGCGAGAAAGACAAAAAAAGTTTTATTGAGATGAGGAGAAGGAGACGAGAGAAATGTTATATAGAAGGATAGTGGCAATTGCAGATACGTATATGAATGTAAAGAGAAAGCGAGCAAGATGGAAAAACTAATTAGACTGGTCTATTCTACTGCATACACTTGAAACAGAGTAATAGAAGGATCCTTCATGTCAAGTTAGTTACTCTACCCAACTGTACAAGCATCATCTATATACATACATGCATATGTATATGTATGTATATTATACTGAAAGTAAAAAAACTTGTCGATAATTCCCACTTGACCTGTTAACTCACGATTGTCATAATGTCAAAGTCAATAACAATAATTATAATTTATTACTACTATTATCAAGAAAAAAACTCAATAGTAATCATCAATATTCACTCATATACAGTAATAAAATTTAAAAAAAAATATGAAATTTTTAATTAATTATTTACAATTTTTATTGCAATTATTGTCACGAATTAAGTATAATATCGTATAATTCCAATTATCTACAAACACATTCAAATACATTTATACCAATTTGATTCATTTAAATAAATTTCGTATAAAAAAAAAAAATAATAAATAAATAAATAAATAATAAAAAAACTGCCCAGTGAAATAAAAATACGTGAATGAAAAAAGTAAAAAATAAAAATCATTTTAAATTTATTCTCATGTCAACACACGTTGCATTGAATAATTCTAACGAGTTTTATCCCGCAATAAATTCATATACAAAATGCGAAAAGGGAGAGATGAAGTAGGAGAAAAGAGGGGCTCAATTAATATAATAATCAGTGAAGATGTATTTTATTTTAATACACGTCATCATGGAAAAAGAGAGAAATTGAGTGGGAGAGGAAGTGAAAGGATGAGGTTTGCGAGGGGGTGTGAGAATATAAGATGAAGAGTAATAAAAAGTTGTAGAGTGAGAGAAATAAATAAATAGAGAGAAATGTGACGAGGTTTTTGTAGCAATAGAGTGTTGGGTCATGGACATGTGTGTACACACGTACACACACACACACACACACACACACACATACGCACAGGCGCATTAACGCGGTTGATTGGTCGAAGCGCAAATGTGCCATTGGCTGCAGACGTAATTAAAATTCTACCACGACAACCCCTTCCTCTCTATTACACTCACCGTGTGCCCTATTCTATATATATTTTATGTAACGCGTCACACCGTTTGGCTTGGTTGTTAGAAGAGATTGAGAGTTTCAAATATACATATACATATATATAGACCGAATGCGAGAACGTCGTTTTCCAAGCAAACATACGAGGAAAGAGAAGAGAGGGAAGAGAAGGTGTGTGTGTGTGTGTGTGTGTGAATGTATTTGTGTGGAGAGTAGAGAGGTAGAAGCTCTCGAGGAGAATAATTGAACTCACAAGGCCACGAACATGGTGAACAATTACGTTAAGAGAAGAGACTATTCTTGAATGTGGTAAAGAAATAGAGAGAAGAAGAAGGACAGATTGTGAGTTAAACTCTTAGAAGAGAAGAGAATGAGAAGTTGAAGAACGAAGATGAGAAGAATGTGTGGGGACAAGGAGGTAATGGAGAAAAAGAGAGGAAACTTCACTTTCATCTTTATAATGTAAAACACGAATTGCTGAAATTTACGTGCATTAGTCGTTCTTTCAGTGTACAACACAAAATAATTAATTAATCATTATAATTTTTTTTTTTCTTTTTTAATTATTTTTATTATATTTCATGTGAAAATTGTGTGACGATTATTAAAAATGTAATAAATGAATAAATTAATGAAATGGATATTTATGAAATAAAAAAAATAAAATAGAAGAAAAAAAGAATTAATTTTTTTTTTTTTTTTTTTTTTTTTTTTCATTCAATGAGTGATTGTATTTACATACTCGTATGTGATGACAAACAGATTGTACATTGTGTACTTAACTACATGAGACATTTAGCTATCAAATTAACACACGTGTGTCAGAGACGAGAAGAGCAGAAATGAATATTAGGTAGTAGATAATACGTACGAACGATGGATAATATAGTAAAATAGTGTGAGTAAAATATACACGTGAGAATGGTGGGGGACCATGAGCGCTAGTTAATTATGAATAAAGCGGCTTTACAAACTTGGTGCGGCGCAGTTGATAAAGTGCCGTGCACACATATAACTGCTATACCCCTCTCGGTGCTCCTTCTTCGTGAGAAGTGAAAATGAATGGTCGGCAGATGGAGAATAGAATAGAATTGAAGAAAAATATCGAAAAAGTAAGAAGAACGAGAACGAAAACGAAAACGAAAACGAGAAGAAGAAGAAGAAGAAGAAATGGAAAATAAAAAGTACGAGAAAAACATAGAGTGAAAAGTCAAGGTGGATTTGAAATGGTAATTGAACAAATTGTTCAACAAAATAAGAGAGCGTCCCCGGGGAAAAAAAAAAAAAAAAAAAAAGGAAAAAAATTCATTGGCATTGGAATAATGTAATACTTTTCTTTTTTTTTTTTCTTTCTTCTTCTCTCAATCCCGCATTTGTTCATTTTCTTTCTTTTTCTTTTCGCATTTACAAGTAATTAACAAAGCATTTAAACTAGATATAGACGGATAAAGTATAATTTGCAAATTACCCACAAATTTATTGATTAATAATACTTTTAATATTCAATGATATATCTATAAAATGTTTATGCATTTTGGTAATATCAACGTTAAATATTGCATAATGAATAATCATTTAAAATCAATGATACGTAATTTGTATATGTAAATATTCATTAATATATATTTCAATATGTAAAGTCATATATATGAAACATTAATTGAAAAAAAAAAAAAAAAAAACAAAACAAAACAAAAAAAAAGATATTCAAATACATGTAAATAAATATTGAGAATATTATGCAATTATTTATGAATATCAATAAATATAAAAATAGAAAATCAATAATATTAATATAAATTTATATATATATAACGATAAATTAAATACATATGGGTATATTTATTTATTTATTTAATAATCAATAATAATCAATAATTTGTAAATTGGAAAAATAAAAATTGACAATTCATGGCGCATGACGAGAATCATTATTAAATCATCGTGTAATTAGGTAGGTAGATATCGTTGGGTGAGTAGCAACAGCGAGTGCCAAATAGCCGTTGTCCCACTTCATCCCACCCTGTTCATTTTACATATTCGACCATATTCTTCCTATATATAGATATATATGTATATCTATATCAATTTGCGTTCTCTGTCGTCCCTGTAACACGTGGAAACGACACAATTTGCCTCGGCTTAATTGCATTTCGAGTACCAAACACGCTTTCAATCCCTCTATATCTCTTCTCCTCTTCTCCTTTTTCCTCTCTTTCTCTCTTTCTCTCTCTTTCTCTCTATTTCATTCTATTTCTATAGGACACGTACGACCATTTTGTGAAACATATAAAGTACATTTTACCATGGTAAAATATTTCGTCGTCGTCGTCGTCCCAACCATTTACTCGATTAATATCCGGTCTTAGAAAAACGTCGAGAGAAAAAAAAAAAAAAAAAGAAAAAAAATGATTTATTTCTAATATTTACTGTTATAGAATATAGAATATATTTTTTTTTTCCCCCCGTTTATTCAATAATTTGAAATATCAATTAAATTTTTAACCATCATGGAAATTGATTGTATAACATTTGAAGTAGTCTGAAAAAAAAAAAAAAAAAAAAAAAAAACAAAAAATTTATTTTGGTAAAAAAAATCAAATAGACTGAAGGAGTAAAATGAAATTGTTAAATGTCATGAATGAAATCCACACACATACATACATACATATATATACATGTAAATCAATTAAATAGTCACTTGCGTGATTGATATTGTCGATAAAAATTTAACGGCAATTCAACAAGCGTAAAAATAACTTGACATTGTGTATATAATATTTTATATAAATTGATTAAAGATGAGATAATTGAAATATCACAAGTAACAATATTTAATACAGACAATTTATATTTGAATAATGAGAGATGATAATGATCGTTTGCCGATAGAATAATATTCTAAATAGATATGATATCATTATTGAATATATATATATTTAGAAAATCCATGAAACAAAGGGATTTAGAGATCCCCCTTCTCTCACAATCTTCCACTCACTCTCTATATATCTCCCTCATTCACTCTCTCTCACTATTCCGGTATTGATTTCGCATGGAGGGTCATGCCCGGATAATGCCTCACCTCACCTCACCGCGTATTCAACCCCCTCTTGCTACTTCTCTACACTATCTCACTCACTTCTATTCTCCCCCTTTGGCTCTTCATCTCACTTATTCCCTCTATATTGGCCCTCACCACCTCAATCCTCATCCCTTAGACGTCCCAATGGTTGACGTGTCGCAACGGAGCGTGGGTAATTCATGTTTTGCTGTATTCAACCACATTAAATAATCGATCATGAGTTTTCAATCGACTATCACATAAATTCAAATAGACATGTATATATATATATATATACATTTTACTTGATTGCCAACATTACAATATGCGTAAATGCATATTAATTCATATCGATTAGATAATACATGGCTATGCATGTGTACACGTGTCAATACTTGTAGTGGAGATAAAAATAAATTTTTTAATTCATTATAATTTATAATATTCATATTGAGTTTATGTGAATACAAAATTAACACGCCACTTCATGTCCATGTAACATTCATGTCTGTACTCTCTTTCTCTTTTTTTTTTTTTTTTTTTTCATTGAGTTTTGCAAAAAAAAAAAAAATATATTTCGCGATTAAAAAATCAACTTTTTCGCCATGTGCAAATAGTTAAAATATCATTGACAAAAAAAAAAAAAAAAAAAGAAAAAAAAATGAAATAATTGACAATTATTATTTATCGTATAAGAACAACTTTTTCCTAGTTAATTAATTTTTTTATTCTTTATTTTTCATAATTTCAATTCATTTATTCATTTCATCACCTTATCAATTATAAAATATACTAATTAAAAATAAATATTATAATTAAAAATATCAATTTCTCCATGTACACATTTATAATAGATAAAAATAATTATATTGATATTTCGATAAACAAAAAAAAAGAGTAAACAAAAAAATAAATTTTTTTTTTACATTATCTTTTACTGAAAATTCAATTACTTTTATCTCCCTATATTTGCAGTACACTGCGTTAGTGGATGAAGGGATGATTTACACATATAAATATATATATATATATATATATATAAACAATAAAAAAAAATAATAAAGAGAGTGAGAGAGAGAATAAAGTAGGTGCTTGCGGGAAACCGTGCATTGGACTCACTATATATGCAGAAGCCGCGCGTGTGGCCACGAGTAATTAACTCCAAGTGGCTAATTAATATCAACACCCGAGTGCTTTTCTCGCTTGTCGCAGACCTTCCCCTTGACCTATACCTACACATTTATAAACGCCTGTACTTCACTGATACCCATACACACACACACACACTCTCTCCCTCTTTCTCTTTCCAACACTTACACAAATACAAATATCCGAATTTTTTCATTTATAGGTAAAACGAATAAAGAACTAAATTGTCGTTGAAACGAGGTCAAAGAAAGAAAAACAAAACAAAACAAAAAAAAAACAATTCGACGTGAAAAATCATTGAATAAAAAAAACAGGAAGCGAAAACAAATAATAAAAACTATTAAATTAATTCCTGTGGGAATGATGAAAAAAATTTATGTCGCGTTTTTTCCGGTGTCACCGATAGGAAATAACAAGAATCACCCTGATCAATCAACATCAAGAATATTAGAGAAAGAGAAAAAAATGTTTATATGTTTAATAAGATTTTTTTTCTTCTTCTACATTTTCAATAAATAGATAAATAGATAAATTTATTCAATAAAATTCAAGGATATTGCAATACCTATTGTGTATTATCAATAACAATTTTGTATATACGTGATATTGACACTTGATCTGTGTGGTTGTATGTCGATTTATTATTAAACTTCACGCGTCAATTAATCGATAAATACACAGCCATGATATTACTCTCAGTTGATGTTTCTTATTCACTGTATACATTAACTTTCTGCATAAACTTTAACGGATGTGTACCTCTCCTACCTATATATATATATATATTGGTGTATTTATGTATTGGGGAGAATGTATATAGACACGAAGATGAGAAATGATGAGGAAAAATATAATAATATGTATTAAAAATTTTGTAATAAAAGACAGTATCGACGAAAATTCATTGTGTATTCTATGAAGTGTACAAGTTTCATACACGTGTTTTATCATCAGCAATTAATTATAAAAATCTCCCCAATTCACTCAACTCAATTTACATAATAATATATATATTATATATATACATTATTTTTTGTTTAATTATTTTTCATTATCATTACAATCTAATTGAAATAATAACAATAAATAACTATATAAATTTTCCGTGTTTTTATTTTTTTATTTTTTTTTTTTTATCTAATTTATCTTTGTCATTATTTGCACTGTAATATGTAAACGACAATTATTATTGTCATAAAGTTGTCAAGTTATGTGAGACATTTTTTTCCTACATTTTTATATATTCATTAAATTTCTTTTATACATATATATATATATATTTTTTTTTTCGCTCACTCTTCGTCCCTCCGCTGTCCCCCTCTCTTTTTCTCTCTCACTATTGTGACTTTTATCGTAGAAAAGTGTATAAAGGATGAAAATGGGATAAGAATAAACGTCTGACTCACCTGGTGTCTGGCTGCGGGGTGTCGGGGGCGGGCTTTGACTATGCAAGTCTATTAGCCGGCCGTGCTTATGGGGCGCATTTGCGCAACCTCCACTTCCGAACTGCTTCGGCCGCGTCTCTGCATTCTGTAATGAAAAACCAGGAAAAAAAAAAAAAAAAAAAAAAAGAATTAGAAAAATTAAATTAAATTATGTTTCTTCCTTAAAAATAAAATAAATATATTTGTCATAACAATGTAACAAGTACAAAATTATAATGAAAAAAAAAAACAATATATATTACTATAATATTATATTATAAACAAAAAAAAAATATTATTATAATAATAATTATTATTATAATGAAGATAATGTTAGAGTGAATAAGTGAGCAGGAAAATATTTTATACAGAACATTGAACACACGACGGCGTTGAGCTATCAGTATGCAAGTGGCATGTCTGATTAAATGTCGATATGCACCCCTGATATTTCAGGGGTTGAGTTTGAGTATATAGTCAGTGAGAAGTTGCACGTCTTAACCCGTCCGCGTTCTATTTCACCCTATTCACATATATATATATATATATATATACATAACACAGAGTCCAAGCGAAGTAAAAGTTTATATTGGATTTCATATTTAATGCAATACATCGTGGCTCACACCGGCTTTTCCGGATAAATTATTTATATCCATGAGCACTCGCAGCTTCTTCTTCATGAGAACGAATATTATTGCAGTATATAATAAATGTATTTTATTTAAAATTACTTGTATTTTATATACTCCAAAAATGTTTATTCATATCTTAAAAAAAAAAAAAATGATAATAATAATATTTTTATTTTTTAACTTTCTGATTAATTAGATGAAGGCATTCAATTATTTTTAGTAAATCGAATGTATGCGCGTATGAAATCGTTTATGAATTGATAGTGGATTAAGTTGGAATACAATTATTCAAGAATCGAGTGTAAAATTGGAAAAAAAAAAAAAAAGTATGAATGGTTTAAAGAGATAAATAAAGAAAAAGAAGGAGAGAGAGGAAGCGAATGAGAAAGTTATAGAGTGAATTGGCACCGATAATGAACCCACCGTCAGCGGTTCAACGAGCTTATGTACCAGCCTGTGCTAATTACTGAACATCCAGTATTTTCCCCGCTCCCCGTCACTCTCTATCGTCGCAAATTTCCAAATGGGAATAGTCCAGAGCTCTAATTCACCAAGTAAAACCTCTATGAATATTTATATCATCTATATAAACTTTGGAAAAAAAACAAAAAAAAAAACCCAAAAAAAAAACAATAATAATAAATAAATTAAATTAAATGAACTAAAACAACGAAACAAAAATCAAAAATAAAATTGTCATGATTAACATAGGAATGATAATAAATTCTTCATCCAAATAAAATGTTCATGTATAATAAAAAAAAAAAAAAAACGTTATAAATTAAAATTTAAGCCGTGGAAGAAAAATATAATCCAGAGAAAAAAAAAACTTAATAAAACAATAGTGCAATTTTTTTTCTTTTCTATCAAGTTAAAAACCAGTTTCTCAATATGCAAACAAACAAGAAAAAAATATGAGAATATAATGAGAGAAAAAAAAAGGAAAATTGAAAAAAAAAAAAAAAAAGTCGATAACGCGCGGTAATATCGAATTAGTATCGGAGGCTATTGCCAACCTCTACCACCACCACCACCACCACCGACAATACATGTATGTGTGTGTGTATACAATGTCCGTCGATAAACATTGTACATTGTATTAAAACGATGAGGGTCTTGGCCTGTGTGAGTGGAGGTCGTATACCATCCCATCCATCAAAAGCAGAAGAGGAGACCAGTTAAGTGTGAGATACATGAGTTTTCGATCGATATGTCGTAGTCACGCACGTGTACATTTTTACTACAAAAAAATTTGTATTTATTTTTAAACTGAAATACAAATAAATTGACAAGATTGTTTTGCCACAGTGAGATAATCAGAAATACAGTATTTTTTTTTGTGATAGTAAACACAATATAGAAGAAATCGAGTATATATATTTACATCTATATACGTAATATATGAATGCGTAGAAGATTTCAATCATTAGTCAAGAGTCTCCTTTGATAGCGAACATACACACACACACACGAAGAGCCACTCATGAAAACATGTTTCATCGAATACCACCGTGTTTAATCAAATGTAAAAGAGAAAAAAATAAAAATAAAAATGAAGAGATAAACAAAATAAAAATACAAAGAAAAAAAAATAATAATAATAAAGGACTTGGAGATGTTATTTGTTTGTCGTTTTTGCTTGAAAATTAATCATAACATTGAAGAATAAATAGGAAATTAGTGACTTAAAGTATCCAACGTTAGAATGTAATAAAAAATAAAAAACAAAACAAAAAAATCTGTAAACGTTAAATATATAAAAATTAAAATGTAGAGAGTGAAGTCAATAGCTGTGAAGCGTGACCGTAAAGCAAGAAAGTTGCGAGAAAAGAGTAATAATAATGGAGAATGAGGATGAGGATGAGGATGAGGAAGAGACGGAGAAGATGTAGGGGAGGAGTTAGGATCAGTGACAGATTTAATACTCTTGGCCATAAACGTATTATCGGTGTTGGCCGTTGCGGATATACAGGCAAGACCAGTTAAGTTGCTGCTCTTCTCCTGCCTTTTTCTTTTGCTTCTTTCACTGTTGTCGTTATTCTTCTCTTTTTCGTCTACACTCAACTGATAGTGGTAGTAAAGGGCCACTACTATGGAGCTCCATCGCTGTGTATACGTTCTCGTAAACTTTCAACGGAATGTGTTCTCGCTCGTTGAGTCGCCGATTTTCATCCATACACGACTTAACCATAAAAATATCACATTAATCAGCTGAGCATTTTAATCGTGTGTTTATACCATATACCAAAGAAAAAAAAATATATTTGTATATATATATATATATATTATATATTTTCTTCACATTAACATTTATGTAAATAAAAATAATTATCAATATTAAAATTCCACGATAAAATACAAATAAAAAATATATTGATGCAAAAAGTCTAGTGATTCGAGTAGCAACCGAGTATCGTGATAAATCAATATAGACTGTATAATATACTGACCGAGTATTATCTGTTAAAAAAAAAAAAAAAAAAGGTTAGAGGCTGCAAGTTTACGAGTGGGTATTCCGGTGTAGCCTCCGGGTGAGCATCGACGTTATCCTATAATCGTCCTATGATTTTATCGATAACAGCACTTGATTCTGGCAACTACGTTCTTGCCATCGATCGCATAAAGCAATAGAGAGAGTAGGCACGAGGTAAAGAAGCCAAGTTATATCCAATATATATAGTTCATTAAATAAACTTTGTATGTAAATACATGCCAAAATATTAATACATATATATATATATATATATATATTGCGTGAGTTAACTCGAATTATTATCAAATGGTATTTATGAAAAAGAAAAAAAAAATGTAAATGGTAGATTAAATTACTTATGTAAATTCAAGTAGACATGAACACTGTTATGTATATTTTTATTCTCGTTTGAAATTTATTTGATTTTTTTAAGTGTAAAATGTAATTAAATAAATTCAAGTTATGTAATTATTATTAATAAAATGATTTGATATAGTTGTGAGTGTTTTAGAGATAATAGTGGACAATGCAAATTAATGAAGGTCATAAATTAAATTGTGTGTTAATATTCACCAAGTTTAATAGTGAGTTTGTAGTCATTAAAAACTATCTATAAAACGTTTATCAATTTTAAATGTAGATGTTTGAACATGGCAAAGAATTTTTATATATTTTCGATTTATTAATTTCTTTTTCAAGGGATAGAACTGAGTAAATAATTGCAATAAGTTTACGACAATGTAAAAGTAATATTAATTAGTGTGTAGTGAGAGCTACAATGAAAGCGAAAAGTTGGAATTGTCGAAGAAGAAGAAGAAGAAGAAGGAGAAAAAAAAAACAGCGCGACGGCAATTGCCGTTCTCTTTTCGTGAAAGAATAATTTAAAAGCACGTGTCGTCAGCACCAGATGCCAACTGTATAAAATATATACATATATATAAAATGTTACTTTAGTTTATTTCTTATTTTATTATTTTATTTTTATTTTCATATTTTTTTTTTTTTCTTTTTTTGCATTTTTTCTTATTTTTGCTCTGGCGCATTTTCGTTTATGAAAAAAATATTACAGCACTTTGTCATTACTAATAACTCACTTGATTCTCAAGAAACTTCAATGTCACATGCGCGATATTTTTACAAGAAAATCAAAAATCAAAAATTAAAATTCATATCGTAAATTTAAATCGTAATATACATCTTAACAAATCGAAATTTTTTAAATTAAATTCAATAACATTTGTGACATTTAAATCTCAAGAAAAGAAAAAAATAAAAAGAAAAAAAAATGTGTGTGATATATTATTAATTTGTTTTAATTTTTTTTTCAGTATAAATTTTCAATATTAATATATTTATAAACGTTTTTTTGTGGTGATTAATAAATTCTAGACAGATATAATATAATTGAACAAAATTGATCATCGAAATTCGTGAATTAAATATCGTATTATTACAAATCGGCAAATATATAGAGGAATTTTATGATTGCAATTAACGGGGCCTATTGAAAATTCTACGATAACTATATAATCCCATTGTTAATTCATTTGCTCGTTAGCTACTACTGATTAATTAAATGATGAAACCATTGCAACTATTCGATAGTTTTGTTCAGGGCCAATTAGTCTTTATATTTTGTACCATACGATATATATAAAATATATAAAAATGTAATAATGATACAATGATAAAAAAGAAATGGGTCAACTAAAAATAAATCTTGCAGTATTTACTGTATTTGCCTTCACCTTTTTTTTTTTTTTTTTTTTTTTTCACTTCTCAAAATTCCCCCGACGACACTGCAGACGTATACGAATAAAAAATCATAATGAGAAAAAAAAAATTTAATCAAAAATAATTTTTTTTTTTATATATATCGTCTCATTTTAAAGCTGTCGGGGAACTTTTTGTACAGCTATAACGAATTTTTCACATTTGCATTTCAATATTGTCGCGAACAACTGACATGCACAACGACGACACAACTACATAAAAGTAACAAGTTTAAAGGAATCAAAGGAGACGCACATATACATATATGTATAAGAAACAAAAACGAAAAAGAACTTGAAAAGAAAAAAAAAAAAAAGAAAAAAATTGAATTTTTTTTTTCTGAGAAAAACTCGCCCGCCTTATGAATAATTTTAATGACGCAAAAAATACGATAAAAGTAGCAATAAAATGTACTCAAATTTTTTTTTTAAACAAAAAAAAAAGGTAGAGAGAAGAAAAAAAATCGAAGAATTTTTTTTATTTATCATTTGGATTGACAAAAAAAAATATATATATATATATACGTGTACAAACAGTGGATGTCTCATAAATTAAACTCTTTCACGTACACACTCAAGTCTTGCTGGCTCGCGATAGTATTACATTGCGAACACAGGATGAGAGAAATGAACAGGTGAAGAGGGGAGAGTGAAGCAAAGGGCCGAGAGAAAAATAAACAAAAAAAAAAAAGAAAAGAAAAGGAAAGAGAGAAGAGCAAGCAAGCGCGAGTCACGATATATATTGACGCCGAGACGATTCCCCGGGCGGCACACGATATTTATGTCAGCAGGCACACGGTCGCTCGCGTGTTCAAGCCGGAAGTTATTTACTGGAAAGGAGAGTGCGAGAGAACGAGTGAGAGATGCAATGTTCCGTGATAGTAGAAAATCGTTTCTGATCCATTGGGAATTTAAAAAATAAAAAATAAAAAATACACATACATATATGCAATGAACAAACGACCAGTCACAACAACTCCCCAATGAGATTAAAAGTTATAAATATATATATTTATGTATCTATTTGTAATCATTTTTCAATTTTTTAATTTTTTTTTTTTTTCTAATTTTTTCTTATTTCTCAATTAATTCTCAATTCACTATCAAACATATCCATATTTCTTTATCCTCACTCTCTTTGCATTGTATGCATTTATATATTTATTTTACTCCAATCATATATTATTATTTTTTCTCATTTCTTAATTTGTAAAATATGAAATATTATTGGATCATGGCCAATATATAAAATGAAATGTAATTTTATCATTGCAGAGAAAATATTTTTGCCGCACTTTATTTTATTATTATTATTATTATTATTAATTTTATTTATTTATTTTTTATTTTCCTTCTTCCTCTTCTGTATCTTGTGCTGTATGAAAAAGTGTTGAGAAAAATCGGTTACCCTTGTCTCGTCTTTCAAAAAACGTTTTCTCTTTTCATCATTATTATTATTACTATTATTATGTTTTTTTTTTTCTTATATCCCCATACCTAAGCAACCCCATGCTCTTTCACAGCAAACATATACCAAGGGAAAAAATATAGATTCTCTTAGGGTTGGTGCGAAATGAGCCTTGGCACGCGGCGAGAATAATATTAATCTTCGCTTCCCACAGTAAATGCCAGATATCTAAAGGTCTCGGTATGTCCGCTTCAATCTATATGTGTCCACTTCTCTCGTTCTCTTACGCATTGCCACACGCTCATTTTTACTCTCTCACTCTTTCTCTTACTCTTGCTCTGTATATATAAATGTCTATGGTATAGTCTATTGCTCATGGTTGTGTTGGATACACCTTCGCACTATTCGAGTAACGAGCAAAGCACCCGGTGCAATCGCTCACTGTCACACGCGTGAATTCAGTTGATAAGTCGACGCATTGTACACTATACACACAGACACAATGAAAATTTATCAGTTGATACATATCCATATATACACAATACATCGTATATATAATTATTTATCAATAATTAAATATATTAAATAAATAGAATGATAAAAGAAAAAATAAAAAAAACAAAAAAAAAAAAAGTTTATCAATTAAACAAAAGAAAAAAAAATTGTGATGAGTTAATAAGAAATGTCATAATTAATTTCTCAGTATTATTAACTTTCGTTTACTTCTTGATAACTTGATATATAAAAATTAGGTTAACAGATATATTAAATATTAAATGTATATTGGATAAATTTAACAGTTGTGAATAATTTTAATTATTCATAAATTATGTAACAGTTTATGTACCGTCGAGAATACAAAGTCATTGATATGTCATTGATGTTTATAAATATATAAATATACGTGGATACATATATAAGGTAAGAATAACAGAGTGTGAGGTTGAAAAAAAAAAAAAAAAAAAAAAAAAAAAAAAAAGAATCCCATGATATATTCATGACAATCGATAGTTTTACAGTTGAGACAGTGGAAGAAAGGCCATTTTCTAATCAAACTTTGACTTTTTCTTTCATCCATCACAAATGTATTTTCCCCATTTTCTTTCTTTCGTTTTTTTTTTTTTTTTTTTTTTTTTGCAAGAGTTTTCAAGTTTTACTTCCGGGTCACGGGATTCAAGGACGAGTCACTTTTCACAAAATCCAAGTTTGTTACATTCAAAACTTGTGTATATAAAATTCGTATAATATAAATAAATTAGTAAATGTAGATATAACTGATATATATTATAAATATTCAATTGTTCCATCTACCGTTGATAAAATATTAATTTTCTCTTACCCAAATAATCTTTCCCTAGCGAAATCAAAACTGTCAATGATGACAAGACTAAAGCTCAAACTTGAATGAAATAAAATACCAATAAATATAAGAATAATAAAAAAATAAAATAAAATAATATAATATAAAATTTTCCATTTATCTTTCTCATTCTGTTCTCATATTTCTACAATATCTGAAACGTAAAACTTTTCTAATTTATTTTTTTCCGTTTTTTCTCCTGTTCACGATCATAAATGTCATGAAAATCTTCTTAATATATTCAATTTCAATGAATATATCTGACATAGAGATGACGTTAACAGAGAATGAAGAAATAAAAAATGTTGAAAAATAAAATAAAAATAAATTTTAGTTTTGCTTTTTGATATCATTACACACTCACAAATTTCAATAAATATATCACTTATAAAATATATTCAAATACATCAATTTAATATCTAACCCAAGTACTTCCTACTCAACTTTGCATTATATATATAATATAAAGCACGAAAACGTTGGTGGAACTTGGAAGCGATTCCAGTGGGAGCGGCCAATTACGCACGGTGCATCTCTACGGATGGTCTCGTGTTCCGGCAGCTGTATCCTTTCTCGTCTCTCATCCCTCTTATTTTTATTTCTCTCTCGCTTTAACATTTTCATCTTCACCGTCCTTCTCCTCTATTCAACCAACTGCGGTCGCGTGTAACGTCAGACGAACGTGAACGTTCTTTTCACATCATTTTATCATTATTCAATGACGTCCAACTTGTATTTTTTTTTTTTTTTTTTTCCCCATTTTACCAGATTCAATAACGTCATTTCACAATAAATAAAATTCATTAAAAACCGAAACTAAATACCAATTAATTACTCTTTAAATACACGTATTTATTTTCATCATACACATGCCCTTATTTTATGTGTATATATTGAAATAAAATATAGTTCACGCGGGATTTCACAAGTGAGTTTAATTTTTGGTTTGTATCGCATACGGTTATATGGGCAGTGTCGCATTATCGCGTTGGCCACGTCCCCATTTTGTCCTTCATTTGGAGGGTGGTTTTTGGCAGAGGTAAAAGCGACAATGTATACACACACATACACACACTCACATGTATTTGTATATATGTATGTTTAAAGAGAAAGAAAGAGAGAGGAAGAGATATAGTGAGGGTGTTGGAGTTGTGGTCAAACACGAACCAGCCGGCAGTGTGATCATTTCCGACGATGTGGAAAATTCACCCACACTTATATTCCTACACATACATATGATAATGTATATATAATTTTACTCTATCGTTCTTGTTTTCAAACAAACTCTATGAAACAGGTCGCAGGCAAAAGTTTTATGGAATTTAGTGCGCACAGCAATATATCCCTCAAGCAATTGAGGAAGATTATATGGCAAAAGTAACCTACATATGATATAATATATACACACACACACACACACACACACACTGTGTATTCATATAAGAAAAAATAGATAAATAAAAAAAGTTTGTAATTCATGATTATTTGAAACTCAATAGTTTTGTAAAAATTATTTGTGTATGTTAATTACAAAATATATTGTGTGATATTTTTTTCTATTGCAAACAAAATACTTATTCAACACACATAATTTAATTTATTATTTATTATTATTATTTTTTTTTTTTGATAAAATTATTGTCAAACAAGTACGAAAAAAAAAAAATCCAATGAAGACACATTGATATATCATTTTTATCTATTCAGAGAAGAAAAAAAAAAATGAATAAATAAATAATAATAAGTCGAATATATTTTTAATATGTATCGTGAATATTCCATTCATGACTTATAAAAAATAAATAAATAAATAAAAATAAAAAATAAAAATTGCTAGACGAGCTTTTCTAAATGGTGTGAAAAGCGAGCATCATGTGAATGTGGATGTGTTGAGCATTGATATTCGTTGAATATTCGGTACGACAAAGGGACGCCCCCACACGTTCAATCGACCGGAACAATCGAGTCGGTTGGGACTGTACATGTATACGTGCGCTCACACTAGCACATACATGTACACACACACACAGACACGTGATCGCATATATATTAAAGAGAGTTGGAATGCATTGCGCGCTTATACAACGGGACGTTTGTGTATCTATAGAAAAATGCTTGAGGCAAGACACGGGGACACATTTTACTGATGGTAAGAAGAGTGAAACGTGAGCAAGAAAGGAAATATCATCTGAAAAGTGGAGAAAGACGAAATCGATTGGAAGCAAACTCTGTAACGGATAAAGCCCGCGCGCATGACTTTGCATAACTAATATCATCATAATAATGGAAAATAATCGTGTAATATAACGACGGTATTTGTGGTATTCGTGGTATTGTGTGTTTGTATTTGTGAGTTACAGGTAGATTGACTGAGAGTTGAAATGTGATTAGATGCAAAAGGGAGAAAAGATCAAACGCAATTGCTCCTGGTATCGTTCATCATAGCGTTGTGAAAGAGAAGAAAAAAAAAAGTAATAATAATAATAAAATAAAAATTCCAAAAAATGAAAGAAAAAAATTTTTCCAATATAAATTCAAGATAATAAATCAAAACATTTTATGTAACGTAACATAAACTCTTATAATTTCATTTATATTCTCATTGTTTATTTATTTATAATTTAAAAATTATGAATAAATTATTTTTTATACAAAATAAAATATGTAAATTCAATAATTCAGATGATTTACCATCGATTTATTTTGAATAAGAGAAAGTCTGAGGTGAAAGTAAAATTTTGTGAAATGAAAAATAATATGAAAAAAAAAAAAAAAAAAATTAAAGTACCAAAATATCTTGTATTGAGATAAATAAAAATTCATGCACAGACGTACACAATATTCAAAATACACAAATTTAGATACAAAAATATATAAATGGATGATTTAAAAAAAAAAAAAAAAAAAAAAAAATCTTCAGAGTTTTATATAATAAAATCAAACAGAGAGAAAATGTTTTACATGCACCCTCAAGTTCCCGGACGCTCTTGATGTTGCCTACGCGTTTTACTCGTCACACAAACACATTGAACTTGAACATGCACATACACACACACACACATAAATGCCTTCAACTCTACTAGCAATAGAGTTAGGTTGAATGTAAATGAGGAATAGAATACAAGTGAAATAAAGGCAATGGTGGACGACTCTCTGTCGCGTAATAGTTGTCAGGCAAACCGGTAAACAACAATAGCAGACACATTGAGTATATAAATATGAGAGAGAGAGAGAGAGAGAGAGAAGAGAAAATGGAGAAAGCATCAGTGCCCTTCATTTGTATATGCATACACTTGTATAAGTGTGATAATTGACATTGGAATATTCATGAGAAAACCACTAGGCATTTGTGTTGATAATACGCGCGCATATGGAACTCCATACATAGACAAAAGAGAATAGAATATCAAGTGTAATGTGTAAAGTGAAGATGTAAAATATTAAAGATGAAAAAAAAAAAAATATATATATATATATATAAATATGTTTGTATAAATATTAAAAATTTATATCATTTTTTTTTTTTTTTCACTGTACTTAATTTTTTCCTTTTTCTTTAAATTCATTCTCTTAAAATTAATTTAATCGTTTGTTTGCACGATAATTTAATTGATAAATTAAAAAAAATTCAAAATATATTATATAGAATGATGAAATATAATTATATATATGTAGATATATTTATACACTAAAACATGACGATAATTGTTTCACTCTTGGCATAATAGTCCGATGTTATAATTACTATTGTGAAGTGGAGGGAAGTCATAGTGCAATGTATATATTTATATACATATAAATAAAAAGAAGAAAAAAAAAAAATAGTCTGGCAATGAGAAAAGTAGAGAAGAAGAATAGTTGGAAAGATGCATGACGATGGCACGAAAATAAGAGGCATTAAATGAAAAGATGGAATATAGAGGAAGGAAGGAAGGAAGAAAGAAAGAAAGAAGAAAGGAGAAGAAGAAAAAGAAGAAGAAGTAGAGGAAAAACGTGAAAGATATAGGCAAGAGAACCCATCATCCGTTATAAAATCATCTCTCTTTCTCCATCGCCCTATACTTTCATCCCCCTTTTATTCTCCACCCACTTTCTATCTCGTTTTTCAACGCCGTCTTGGCATTATGAAACGGCTCGAAGTAGTTTGCAAGCAGCTTGAGATGCGCTACCAACTTCCAATCTTATATACATTGGCATTACTATGTACAAGTATATATACATTTACAAACAGGCACACGGTTAGAACGTAAGCTGAAACGAACTTTTGAGAGGCAAACGAGATTAATTAGATAGACGATGATAAAGGTGTGAGGACGGGAACGATGACACAGAATAAATGACTGATAGACAAAAAGAAAATGATAAAATTGAGTGTCACGGTATAAAGACATTTATACTCACAAACTTTATGCATATCTTATTATTATTATCATTTTTTCTTTTGTTTTGTTTCTTTTTCCATTTATATTTCATTAACATATCAATTTTATATCACATATAAATTTCCTCACTCAAAATTTATCATTTAAACATTAAAATTTTATATAATTAATCTTTCATTTTTTTTTTTTTTTCTTTATTTTCATATGGAATAATACAACACAATAAAACTGATGAATAAATAATAAAAATAGTAGATTAATATTTTTTTTTTTATATTTTTCAAATTTCATGACTTTGAAAAATTTCAATTGATCATTTATAATAAAATCCCAAGAAATATATAACAGGGAGAGAAAGAGAAAAAGAGACAGAAAGTAAGAAAAAAAAGGGCAGGGGGAAGGGGGAAGGGGGAAGAGAAAATAAATATATTATTCTAGTACATAAATAATTTATCGTATATTATCAATCTTATCTCAATTCGTTCGAGACATATAAATACTGATTCCGTTGCATAACGGATTATTGCACGCGCATCATGCACATGATGCGAATATATATATATATTCATATACCTATATATATTTCTTCATTTTATTTTGTTCTCTGTCTTACAGCCATCGGCCATTCCACAATCATTGCCGTTCGCATTGTGGCCTTGCCGTGGCGTCCACAAAGGCAACGACAACGTCTCTCCTCGTTTTATATATATCATCAACACACACATATACATACATATGTATACAAGTGTAATATACCCGTCTACGTGCACTCTTGAGTATAGACGGCGCGCACGCGCTTTATATACCGCTCAATTTTCTCACTCGCTCATTTCTTCTTTCTCTTTTTCTCTTTGTCAGTGGTTCATTTGTTCGTTCACTCACTCACCCATTCGTTCGTTTATTTCACTATAGTGTGTTGTAACAACTATATACAAACGACTGCGCTTGACTAGTGGAGTAATCTTGCCCGGTTATCGGCGTCGTTGAAACCTAACCCTGATCCGAATAGCGTCGCGCAAGGTCGCGGACAATTGCCGATTGCCGTGTGCGTATATTTGACGACACCTCATTAATCAATTTATGTATATATCTTTTTTTTTTTCTTTCTTTCTTTTTTCATATTTATTTGGAAAAGTTTTAATTCAATCAATAAAAATTGATAAATAAATAATTTTATAGTAAAGAATAAATTGAAATATAACAGAGAAAAATTGTAAAAAGTTTATCCAGTCAATCACGAGATTTTTGACGACCAATAATGAAATACAAGCAGTCAAAACAGACAGACAGACAGACAGACCGAAAAATGACAGCGCTAAAACCACTTTTGTTTTTCTTTCTTTCATTTATATCTTCACGTTTTTTTTTTTTTTTTTTTTTTTTTTTCTCGTTCCGATTCAAGGACCACGAAAACGTCGAGAAATGTTGAGGTCGTACAAAGTCAAATTTCAGATAATTCCAAATACATTTCTCACCGCTATCTGACAAAAAGTAAAACAAAAAAAAAATAAATAAATAAATAATTAAATTCATGTGGATATAATAAACATAATAAATATATAAAAGAATTCAAAGTATTCAAAGTATTGAAAATAAAAAATAAAAATTCAGATCAATAGAAAAAATAAATAATAATATTTTATTGTATAATATTTAAATTGAAATATTATCGAACAATCCATAGATAATTTATATGTAAACTTGAGATGATACACATATAAATACATTGAAATATATATATATATACTTATAGATTGGTATGAATTGAAGTTTCCGCGTCGGTAAACGATAGTGCGAGTTGGCACGCGAGGAGAAAGCGAAAGCGAAGGTGTGACTGACACGTAACAGAGACTCGAACCTCACATAATACATATATATATATAAATAAACTTTAATCAGAGGAAGTAAAGAAGCGTATTTACTTCCCCTCTCTCCATCTCTCAATGACTCCTCGCATTATTGTACGTTTTTTATTTTTTTTTTCAATTCATCTCTGTCCCTCATTTCTCGATCACACTTGACAAAAATTACTGTAATATTAATTATTCAAATGATAAACCAACGATAAAATAAATATATAAAAATATAGAAAGAATTATAATTTGTTATAAATATTCAAAGATATAAATTTGAAATTTTGGAATTAGTTGAATTCTCAAAGAGCCACGAGTACACTCAATTTTATATATATTTTTTATATTACGTCAATTGACATCAAGTGATCGTTAAAAATACAAGAAACTTTTGAATGAGATAGTACTATATACATCATATGTTTTCAAACCGTACATATGTATATATATATATATCATGTGTATATCAACGTAACGAAAGCCCAAAGTGAATTTATCTGTTTCTTGTATTCCGCAAATATGGACAAACTTGCCGAATCAAATGTAATTTCTTCGGTCCATACAGATGAGTTGTAGAATATACTAAGAAAATTAGTCGTCGGATTATATCATAAAGGACAGAGAGAGAAAAAAAAATTTATACATATATATATATAAAAATAAAATAAATAAATTTATAAAATTTAAGAAAATGGAAAAATGTTACAAAAGATTTGATGGAAAAATAATTTACGTCACATTTAATGTTAAAATGTGAATGAAAAAATTTATTCGTCTGCAGTGACACATAATGATGATTACGTCAAGGAAATATACATGCCTGTGTGTGTGTGTGTGTATATATGTATGTATAGGATAAAATAATGTTGAGAGTCACGTTCGAGATGGCTGTCTAGAAATTCAAGTTGCATCGTTGATATAAACGCAACGAGTATATATACATATATTAAAGGAGTAATAAAGGAAGAAATGTAATACCGTTATCGTATCGCGTGAGATCCGTTTCCGGCGCCTCTTCATGCCCACCCGTTAATTAACTATTTCAGATTCCCTTACCTAAAGCGAACAAAATGTAATATACACATTTATATTAATATACATTAAATAAAACATGTGAAATAATTTTCTTTTTATATATATAGAAAATTAATTTAAATAATAATAATAAATATATCACTGAGGAATCATTAATTTTTAAATTGTAAAAAGAGATGAAGAATAAATGGATAACAAAAAAAAAAAAAAAAAAAACGAATTACACAAGGTCAGAATATAATTATACAAAATAATTTTTTTTTTCTTTTTTCTTTCTTTCTGTATTATATATATAGTAATGTGTATGCTTTAATACATTGCACATTGAGCGCGACAAGTAGATTAATTGAACATGATGGAGTGGACGTATGATGGGGCAAATGCAAACCGACTCCTGGTTAATTCCATTTGAGGTTGGTGTGGCATTAGCGCCTGAGAACTTTGCCACGGACTAAACGACCATTTATACTCGTCGTAATATACATATAATCACATGCGAATGTACAGGATGTCGATTTTAAGTTTTACATTGTTTTTTTGTTTATCCGTATGCCAACGGGTATTTGAAAAAAAAAAATTACAACTTTGTATGAATTTATGAGGAGAAGGATAAAATTAATGAGAGAAAATCATTTCCTTTTAATTTATATGTATCTTACACGTTGGTCATTACATTTATTTATTTATTTATTTATTTATTTATTTACGCTTTATATAGTTATCATGTTTAAATATGTTATAGAATATTGAATGCTATTAGCGATGAAATACAAAAATTTTTATTGCAAAATCACTTTGACGTTAATAGTATCGTAAAATATCAATTCAATTGTTACTGCATAACCAATAATTTTATTCTTTCCTTTTCTCATTTTTTTTTTCCTCTGACTTTCTATACTTTTCAAATTCATCTACGCGCTATTTTATATATGTCGTCAGCGACATTTTCACGTCCGGAAATTCAACAATTTATTTCGTTATCTGGGTCGCGAGTTGGAAAAATAAATTTCCAGGACAATGAGCAAACAAATTGGAATATTATTTTTTTTTTTTTTTTTTTTTTATCTTTCAAGAACAAACATGTAAAATGAAAAAGACAGTAAAGAACATATATAACGTAAGAGTAAAAATGAGAGAACAGTGACGACGGAAACGATGAAAAGTGAGACTTCCTTAGAGAGTAAACTCGGACACTTTGACCTCGACGGTGAAAACTCCGAGGAATTTTATTATTATTCTTCGTATATATATAATTTTTTTTTTTTTTGTTTTTTTTTTTTAACAATTTTATTTCACATCTTTTATTCCCTTTTCAATTTACTTTACTCTTCATTTCTTGACATACATACTCACTCCCTCTCTATCTCTCCGTTACTCATTTTTATTTTTTTTTTTTTTTTTTACTCCCTTTACACTCTGATGAACTCGTCACTGAGACAACCGGAAATAGAGCGAGTCGATGACACCGATCGATGGAGATTTAATCACCGGACGAGAGTTCTCGCACGCTCGAACGCGTCGTTCGCGACGTTCTCAACTTAGCGATCGATTAGCGCACACTCGACCCTCTTCCAATTCACCCCCTGCCTCCTATAACTCTCCCTCCTCCCCTCCTACCCCTTTCTACATATACAATCATCTTTTTTTGTTTTTCTCTCCTCTTTCTCTATCGTTTCTTCATCCTCCTAACTTCTCCTAACCGGACCCTATTTTATTCATCCGTCTACATAGATATTTACTAAAAGTAGAGTGAGATAGTTGTGTGATGTTGGTTTCACCCTTCAAAACTATTTGGTAACACACACACACACACACAACGTAGTATTTTTCATCTGAAAACTAAGCGGCCAACGACCGTATATTCACCTTCCCTCAATTTCTCTCTCATTCTCTACCCTCATCATGTATTCACTCATACACACACACACACACGCCACTGTAATAAATACTAATACATAAACATGGCGCCGGGTGCTCACGTCGATTTCATCGTTCGACACGCTCATCATCACGAATACAATCGATTTTTATGTCTTTTATTATTATTATTATTATTATTATTATTATTATTTCTACATATGGGTGTGTATGTTGAAAAAAAATTGGATTTTATTCATGTAAATTGAAAAGGATGAAAAGAACAATCATATTCCAACAAATAATCCCAAGGATTTTGTGTGTTTTTGAACAATTTAGGCATTTAAAATATATATAAATATATTTCAACTCGATATCAATATAAATTTACTGTTATTTCTATCTGATTTTTTGATTGAATATAAAAACAAAAGTTTGAATATATATATATAGCTGATGTAATTAATATATGTATATTTGTATTTGTATATGAAGACTTTATATTATAGTATAGCGAATTACTGAAGCCTTGAATGTGCCTCCTCGTTGTTGTCAATGTTGCGTCACTGGTTGTGGAGTTGCGAAAATTGGGTCAGTCAAAGTGGCGACAATAAGACGTAATAGTAAAAAAAAAAGAAATAATAATAATAATAATAATAATAATAATAATAATAATAATAATAATAATAATAATAATAATAATAATAATAATAATAATAAAGGAAAATGAATAAGTCACTGCGACTTTTTTTTATCATTATTATTATTATTATTATTATTATTATTATTTTTTTTTTTTTTTTTTTTTTTTTTTTTTCTTCAAACCAATAAAAATATTCTAGCAAATGTATGAAAAATTCTTTTAGTATTTTTCTTTCTTCTTTCTTTTTATGATTTCTATTGAATTTCTTCATCACTTTGTGTTTAATACAAACGATAAAAGTATTGACAGCGATAACAGGATAAATAATAAAAAAATATTAAAATATAATTAGGAAAATGAAATACAAAAAAAAAAAAAAAAAAAAAAAAAAAAAAAAAAAAAAAAATAAATGAGATATGAAGAGAGTATTAGTCGTTATAATGATGAAATAGTTAAGAATGTATATTCAACAAGCATGAACGACCACTTTTAATCGATGTCAGCTTCACTTTTACAATCAACGAATTGCACCGCGGGTAACTTTAGTCTCTCGTCTCCCTTCCTATTCGTATTACTCCCACTCTCTCCCCACTACCATCAACCACACCTCGCGTCTCCTCAACATGTTCTGTCCATTACTATAGATATGTATATATATATTTCCTTCTCTCTCATCACTATATACATTCTACCAAGCCGAGTGCATTCACCCTAACCACGAGCTCCTCCTCCTCCTCCTTATCGAGATTTTCATTCACACAAATAAAACAAAACAAAAATAATCAAAATAAGAAGAAGAAGAAGAAGAAGAAGGAAAAATAAAATAAAATAATATAAACGAGTGTTGAAATATTTTCTGCTCTAATTTAACTTTAATTAAATATAAATCATTGTAAAAATAAATTGGGAAAAAAATAAGAAAATTTTTATTTTATTATTTTCATTGTTGGAATATTTATCTAATTGTTGTACGATCCACGAGAGTCATATTAATAAACGTTATTCACACCAGAGACCATGTAAATATATATATCTATATTTATTTTTAAAAAAAAGTGATTTTATTCAAATACGTGTATGTGTATAAAATAAAGAGAGTGATAAATTTTAAAAAATAAAAAATAAAAAAATAAACACAAATTCCAAAGGCTAATTTTGATAACAATAATCTCACAATGAGTACGTTGTTATTTATTTTGACACGAAAAAATAATTACTCATCATTTTTTTCAATACACAAAGCAAATAAATAAATAAATAAATAAATAAATAAATAAATATATATATATATATATAAATGTTAAAATGCGAATAGATATTTTGCCCAGTTGTATTTTAACCTACACGAGAATACATTCTAAAAATAGATAAACGTCATTTTGTGCTCGACGCACATAAACACATACACATATATACGAGTGTTTCATTGGCTCTTGATATTGTGTGTGGAATAAAAATAAATCTCTACATCTCTCTGTATAGTATTTCTCACTTACACATTCAACGACTATTCTTCTCTTAATATTTTTTATTTTTTATTTTTATTTATTTATTTATTTTTTTTTTCATGTATACATATATAGTGAGTAGCAATGGCTTTAATCGCACCCTCCATCGGACGTCGTGGGGATTTGTTCACACAACACATGTATACATAATAAAGAGTGTAACAGAGAGAAGAGTAAAATGTGAGAAGCTGCGACATGTGCGCGTGCGAGACATATAAGAAAGACAAGAGAAGAAAAGACGAGTGACCTCACACGAACTTAAACACGCACAAACTTGTGTATGACGACGATGATACGTGGTGTGTCTATAGTATATACGAATTTAGTCAAAGACATATGTATATATACATAACATAAAATTCGCATTAACTCTACATTATATGCTTATTATATTTATTTATTTATTTATTATCCACACGCGCTGTAACAAAAAACGAGTCAGCGAATGGCGAAACGTTTTATTAACATCACGACAAAAGTATTGAAACAAATATTGACATGCGTATAATTTTTTCTCTCTCGTTCCCTCTCTCATACACGCATATTTGGTCTCTGATTTTTTTCTATGTCATTTACCGACTATAGAATAATGAATTTTTTATATATCTCCCTCTATATATATATATATATATATATTTGAATACATATGAATACAAGCTCTTGTTATTACATATTAATGTCAATTGATATGTAAAATCGCATAGAGAAATTCAAATGAAAATACATATAATTTACCTTTTATATATTTATTATTTAGTTATTTATTTATTTATTTTTTTTTCTTTTTCTCACTTTTATCTTTTTGATATAGTAAAATGATTATTTAATTATGTACTCAGTCAGTGCACATGTGAGTGAATACAATAAATGCAACCTCGACCAAAAACAAGGTCAAGTAAAATATATATATATGTATATAGATGCATACGTAATTATATTCACACATTTCAGTGCAGTGCAGTGACGTATTCAAGATGAGATTATTTATGGTCAGAGTGATATGACACATGTGCAAGGTTAAATGAAATAAATAATATCAGAATAAACTAAATTTAAAAAAATAATAATAATAATAACATAAAAATTGATATTACGAAAAAAAAAGATTAAAGATAAATATAATAATAAATTTGGAAAAAAAAAAATTAATAAATTTTTTTTACGTGAAAAGAAAAAAAAAATAAATAAATGAATAAAAAAAAAATTGAAGATAAATTGAATGAATAGAAGAAACAAAAATTGTTTTGTATGATTGATAATTTTACAAAATGACAGTGAAAATACAGATTAATTATTTATTTATTTATTTATTTATTCATTTATTATTATTATTATTTTTGGTTTTTTTTTTGTTTTGAATATATTTTAATCTGCAAGTTTGATAAAGTGAGTGCACAATCGACTCTCTCTCTTCTTCTGGCGCACGAGATCAACAAGTCAATGGGTCGAGAGACGCGTCTGAATAGCGAACGAGATCTATTTGCATATCTCCACGTCCATAAACGGCGCTTTTCCCTCTCTTCTCCTTCGTTATATACTACATACCTCCCTACCAATCTTCATTCCGTCATTTTCTCTTTCACTCACTCACTCACTCACTGCCCCTTTTCTTTCATCTCTTTTCACCGCAATCATTGGCTTATTTGCTTCTCGTTTCTACTGTACATTCTCGCAAAGCATTTTGCACGTTCATAGTTGTTCCCGCGCGTCATCACTTTGTCCGTTACTACTTCCTCTTTCATCGACCGTCCGTCACGCACTCCATCACTATAAATATATACATACATACATGTAAACATATAAATTCATATGATTATTCGATTAAATAAATATATTTATATTATCAACAAACACATATTCAAAAAAATATCTATGAAAAATTTATTATCCAACATAATTTAATTTATATTTTTATCTTTTTCCTTTTTCAATATTATTTTTTTTTACTAAAAAATTTTTTTAATTAAAATTTTAAAATAAATATTGAGTATATGAAATTTTTTTTAAATTTTTTTTTCCTGTTTCAAATTGTAAAATTTATTTATTCAACTATCGCTCGTTTTTACATTAAATTTATTGCCAATGATACATTATATATATATGTATACAAATAGGGGAAAAGAGGGGGGGGGGGGGGATAGATTCACTTGGCGCGAATTATATTACACCCTGGGTTGCGCTTGACTCGACGTGCGATCGGAAGGTTTTATGTAACGAGCACACGATTGAAGAGAGTGAGAGGGGAAGGACCCGGGTGAGATGGTGGCGTATACAATATTGGAATGAGGATAAAGTGAGAGCGGAGAAAGACGGGATAAATGGAGAGGTGTATGGTGTAGTATTATACACGTATATATTGCTTGGTGGATCGTGTATAAAAGGGGGTGGAGACGTTCAGTTCAGGCAAGACAAAAAAAAAAAAAAAAAAAATGACAAAGGTCGGAATTTAGTGTAAAGAGGGACGAAACGATAATAAAAGGTGTTTGTGTACATATATATTGGAAAAAAAATAAAAAATAAAAAAAAGTGAATATGTATAAATACATACATTTATGGAGGAAACAACAGGTTCAATCACGCGTAAAACAGGCCAATGTCGAATAGTATTTAACTGATCACCAATAAAATTGATGTATTATTTTTATTTTATTTTAAAATGATCAAATCTACAATATCTTTTTTTTTTTGTTTAAGTAATTAAATTAATGAGACATTAATTCAATTATTTTTTGTAATTTTATATAATATGTACATAAAAAAAAACAAAAAATTTGAACATTAGATGTGAAATTTATTTTGTGCGTTGAGTTAAAAATAATTTGTCATTTTGATGATTTTGGGAACAAGGCCGGATACAGTAAAACGATTTAAACAATGGAAATAGAAGGGAGAAATATAGGAGGTGGAGTAAAAATGAGAGAGCGTGAGAGAGATGTATTGAAAGTGGAATAATTCATTCGTTACAGGATTGAATATGATGTCGCGAACAGCGAGGGGTGGGATAATTTAAATTCAATGCGCCATGCGCGCGAATAGTAGACTTTAACGATGCGACATTACTGTTGTATTGTAACTTGCTGATACGGTGTTGGTTATGATATTGCACCGTGTGGGTGGTGTACATACGTGTTTATGTCATTTATATATACCGAGAGCAAATGGTGGCAGAGTGAAAGAGGTGGGAAGAGGTGGAAAGAGGTTGAAAGAGCCACACAGAGCAAGAGCATGAACGAGAGAAGGTGGAAATATCAACTAACCACACTCACATATCATGTATATATGTCATACATGACACGCTCTTTGCCCACATAGATCCATCATTTATTCATTCAAACCGAGTGAGAACGAGTGATTGGTAGCGCGGGTGACTATACCGATCAACGTTTAGAGATTATTCTCATATATGGTGTATATATCGTGTGCGTGTGTGTGTATACGCATGTAAATATTGAATTTCTCTCTTGACAACACAAAATCTTATAGTGTATTTATTATTTATTATCTTCCTTGATACGTATGTGTGTGGTGAGTAATGTAAATAAATAAACAAACATGTAAAAAAAGAAAAATAAATAAATAAATAAATAAATGAACATTTATCGGCAGTTATGGTCAACCATCTGGATTTTTATCATTGACCCAATACAAAAAATAATAAATAAATAAATAAATAAATAAATAAGTGAATAAGTAAATAAATAAATAAATAAATAAATAAAATCGAAAAATATTGATGTGTGTAATATGTTATTATTCCAAATGAATATTGAATTTTTATTTTTATTCTGTTATTGTGTTTTTATTATTATTGTGTTTTTTTTTTTATTTTTTTATTATTGAAAACACATTTACACTCAGTTTACGTGATTTGTATGCTATCAATTTTGATAACAGTTTCCCGTCACTGTATCGTTCTCTTTTTACTTTCACCAAATCGATAAATACACAATATTTATTTTTTATTCCCTTCCCTCTTTTCCGCAATTTTTATTTTTATTTATTTTTATTTTTTTTCTCTACTTGCCTCGCATTCCTCTATTCTATCTTCATTATTTTTTTTATTATTATTTTTTTTTTTTTCAATCTGTCTTTTTCTGTTTCTTTGAAAACCATTACCGCGAATCTCACTGTGGCACACGTATAATATATACATGTATATTGATTCTTCCTATCCGTTAGTACTCGTATGGCTTTTTTAAGAATTTGTGTACAACATCGCGTTGGTGAATGTACGATAAAGTCTGTTTCACCCGCGCGTATATTTATTTCGCGCCTACGCATATATCGCATTGACAAATATATATATATACATATCCCGCCCAATGAGTGCGAGAAAAAAAAAAAAAAAATTGAAATATTATTATTGCATTCACACTGAACACATCCCACATATTCTTTAAGCAGAAGAATAAAAAAATAAAAATACCAAAATGAAACAAAAATTTTTAATCAATTTATTAATGTAAATATAAGTTTTAATGAATTTTTCATGTAGTCAGCAAAATTTATCATAACTATATATATACAAATGTCTACGTGTGTGTGTATGAATAATTCACAGCTAATAAATATTTAATATAAAATTTAATAATAAAATAAAATTTGAAATATCTGATTGATCACGTATTTGTTTTGTTTTGTTTTATTCAATTGTATAAAATATGTATGAATGACTTCACAATTTTTTATTTGTTATAATACTGAACTATTTTTATTTCAATCGACTTTTTCACTATTCCCCAATAACTCCACACAATATATTTACACAAATAACTTGTGTATCAAATTTTATTTTTTCCGAGTATATATAAATACTTTTTTTTTTTTTTTTTTTTTTTTTTCATTTCTTTATCTTCCAACAGAGTTTTCCTCGTCTCTATTTATTTCCACAGTGAAAGATGTATAATGTATACATCCATATTTTGTATAACTCTTTTCTATTTTTCCTTTATTCCACATTTATGTATACATTGGAGAAAATACAAGATCAAGAGAAGTGACTTATTGATGTTACGAGTGTACAAAAAGCAGTACTATCGCAATCTGAATAAGAAACAAAACAAATCAAAATAAAAAAATTATAATAATAATAAAATAATAATGAATAATAAGAAAATAAATAGAAATACTCCATACATAATTTAATATTATATTTATAAAATATATATCCATATACAACTTCTACTTATATATATAATGAAAATAAAAATAATAAAAAATATTTTTTTTTTGTTCCCTCTGTATTTTAACATCATTTATTTCATTACTTTCATATCAGACAATTTGTTTCTCTCAATTGAAATAAAAATAAATATCTGTATATAAAAATAGATATTGATAAAAATGATAACAATAAATCGCGTTAAAGTAATGAAAGAAAAAAACAAAAATAAAAAACAAAAACAAAAAAACAAAAAAAGAACAAAAACAAAAAGGTAATAATCAATCGAGACATTAACGATTGTGAAACATGCGATATGCATAAAGTGAAAACAAAAAATAATAATAATAATAATGTGTATGTATGTGTGTGTATGTGTGTGTGTACATTTATACTATCAACAATTGCTTGCACGCGAATGAAATATTTTCCCCTCGTCACTCTATACCTCGTGATGGTTCTCAAACGAATGCGACACTCGACCGCAAAAGTCTCCACCTACATCCGCGATTATTTTTGTTCGGATCGTTGCACCCTAGTTATACACTATATATTTCTCTTGAATAAACTCAAGTGTGTAATTTTCAAGTGTTTCGTTATTCTCATCTTATCCACATTTGTAACTTGAAAATATTACAATTTTTTTTTTTTTTTTTTTCCTCCAAAATTTATGAATTTAAAAGTATAATAAATATATATATTTAATATTTCATTATTAAACTATAAAAAAAATATATATTTTTTTTTTTCATTGTGTAAAATTTACGTGTGATTTAATTAAAAATTTTGAATAAAAATTAATATCAGTGTAAACAAAATAATCATATCACGGATAAATAAATACATAGAGACATTGAAATATCTATTTTGTCATTTCATGTTACAAGTAAAACTATTTATTATGCCGACACGTAATATAAATACACACATGTATATATAACTATACACGAACTTTCTACCCGTGATGATATTTAACGTCAACTACATTTTGCCCTATATTTTCCCTCAAATGACACACGCAAATTTCAACGCAATTTTTCAATGTATCAAAAAAACGCATTAATTCTCATATTACTTATATTTTTTTCCATTTTTTATTTTATTTTATTTTATTTATTACTATTATTATTTATTCATTCTATTTTTTCCAATTTCAACTCGATGATTTTAAATTTATCAAATTCTCGATTTTATACACATGATTGATCGACAATTGGCCCATACATTTTTTTTATTTTTTTCATTTTCATCAAAATAAACAATCAAAAAAAGATAACAAAAAAAAAAAAAAAAAATTAATTACATGCTTACATATAAATATTAAATTACTAATGAATAAATAATTGATATTAAATAGTCGATAGACTAATACAATATTTACGAGTAATAATAAATGTGAATTAATTAATACGTGTGAATAAACATGTGAATAATCACTGTCAGAAGGCTCCGCACAAATGTGAATATCAGACACGTGCCATATACAATACTCCAATATATTTCAATTGATCTCATATACATATATACATGCAAATAAAATGAGAATGATGAATAGCGAGAACTAATAAAACACACACACACACACATATATATATACAGTTACACCGACACAGTGAATTTTACCTGCCTTCAATTATATACTCTCTCTCTCTCTCTCTCGACGTTTCTCACGTGCCCTGGGCTACCTCCTTCATTCAATACATGTATATACATACATTTATTTATACATATATATGTATATGTATATGTATACAGTATATATGTATATCGTATACGATCAATGTGCTTTGCAACCTCATACCCGACTCTACGGAATCCGCAAATCCCACTCGCCGATAACGTTTCAACTTCCGGCGTGCACAAATAAATTCCGCGTTTTCAGTCCAACAAATCCAAACTCAATACAACCATATATACATTGACATTCATTGAAGCCAATCAGTTATGCATCAAAAGCTCATGTATATTTTTTTTTTTTTTTTTCTCGTAATTTTTAAAAACCCTTTACATTTAATTCAAAATTTTTTTTTTATTTTCTCCATTTTATCCTGAATAAACATGAAACATGAAACGATCATTAAATGCCCAAATGTAGTGAACTTTTAGGGTTTAGACGCATCCCCATTCAACTGCAATATTTTAAAATATATATATATATATATTTTTTTTTTTTTTCAACATATAAATTTAAATGATAAAAATTTATCTATTTATATTTGTACTTCATATATATTTTATTCTCAAAGCCAAGTCATTTTACTTTTGCACTCGGTTCAAGGCTTATAATTACTGGCACCGCAAGTAGGTCGCCGCTTTCTACTCGGGCACTCTGGCAACGTCTCGAGACGTTCAACGTTGAAAATGAAATAGACGAAACAAGAGAAAAACACCCGCAAAAAGTCAGAAATACTTGAACAAATTTGTATGATTCCACCTATCGTCTTTCACAAATCTATCACTCTTATCCACAATGCAATGTTTACATATATTATATATACAATTATATAAAATTAAAGTTTATTATTTTATATATTTAAATAATACCACTACCACTTCCTTCTATCCCTTTCTCTTTGGCACTTTGACTGTCATAATTTTCATTTTTATTTATTATCTCCATTTTTTTTTTTTTTTTTTTGTTCAATATCAAAATTTATTTTGTTGCGTCATTGATTTTTTTCCATTTTTTTCTCTGTTCTCTAATCCTTCGTTCATATTTTTTATTTCATTCTCCGTTTTTTTTTTTTTTTTTTTTTCATTTCCCTCATTCTTTATCTGCGTTCACAACTGCTTACATTGACTACGACGTCACAAGAGAGTCACACACACGCGCGCACTTCTCAAACTTCCGTCTCATCCACTTTCATCACTGCATATATACATCTCAACGCCATATTTCTACTATTACAACGTTATACATATATGTATAGCTAGATATATATATACGTGGTGTTTTTCTCTTTCTTTTATTTCCAACACTCGACGCCTCCATCACAAATACTCAAACACTCTCTTTCATATAAACAACATCAAACACACGAATGCAGTGACACACGTTATTGTACAGGTCAAATGACACAAAGAGCATCAAGTTGTCACCAGTACATAGATATATATATCTGATGTCATATAAGAAAATTTCATTGAAATGTGTGAAAAAAAAATTTTTTTTTTTTTGTTTATTACAATAAAATTATTATGAAAATACTAGAAAAAATTATATTTAATTAATGTTTTTTTTTTCTCTCTCTCTTTCATTTCCAGTGTTGAAACGAAAATAATTGTAATCTATTACCCGTAATTTTTTCAAGTAGTTTTAGATGCAGTGAAAATACGAATAAACAACTACTTAGTTTCATTCTCAATGTGAATTAACTTTTGACTTTAGATACTCGCAAAAACCGTAAGCTTCATATACACATTATTATATATATATATATATTATAGTTAGACGAAGTGGTAAAGCTTTAATCCAACAGATTGGATTTGCCACTTTCGCCAGTTCTGGCTCACATCCAGAGTTTACAACTATAGAAAATTCCTTGTAACTTGAAGATAGAAAAAAAAAAAAAAAAAAAAAAAAAGAATGTGATCAATATAATTAAATTTTGATTTTAAAAATTAAAATAAAAGCGGAAAAACAAATAAATAAAATAATAATCAAGAGAGATAAAAATATTTAAATAAAGTTGAATAATATTTTTTAATGTGTATTAATTTCTCGGTTGGTATGGATAAAGATGGGAATAAAATAAAAATTAACAGTGGAGAGATAGTTGGGAGAAAGCCACGAGTATATATGTAAAATACATATATAGGTATATATTATATCCGTGAATGTTTCGTGCCTGGCCACTTACATTTATTAACGTAATTTAAAGTGCTTACGTGCCTTAGGCAGACGGTATTTATGATTGTGGTAGTAGTGATGGTAGACAAGTGTTGTACATGTATTAAAAGAAAATTCTCGCGTGTGTGTATGCGCGCATTCAAGAAGCCATATCTTTTTTTTTTTTTTTTTTTTTGCCAATGTATACACATATGTATACTCGTAATATTTATACCTTTGATTTGTGTATATAAAAAACATTACGAATTGACGATATTTCTCGTTTCTTCTCGGAGACTTTTGTATATATGTACAACAGTCAAGTCGGTATATGTAAATCTATGCGGCCTTGACATCGTCACTCATGAGACTTATTCAAGCGGGACACACACGTGAATAAGAGTAAAATAATATTCTCAAATCACTATAAGAAGAAAATACACGAGAAAAAAAACAAAACAAAACAAAACAAAAACAAAAAAAAAAATCACACTCGATTAATTTTTTTTTTTTCCTTCTATTTTTAATATATTAATTATTTATATTTATTCCACTATTTATTTCGAATACTTTCATGAATTCGTTTTGCTTTTAAATAAATTATTTTTGCACAGTTGACTCGCTTTTTTTTTACGATTGAAATGATAAAAATATTTTATTATTATTGTTTTTTTTTTGTTTTTTTGTTTTTTTTTTTTTTTTTTGGGAGGCCTCGGTTTATATATATGTGTATGTATACAAGATGCGTGGACAAAAATTTTTGCAAAAGACCTTGAAGTATATAGCGATTGAATCCAACTGTTTGACCTACTCTCATGTATCCATTTATCAGATTTAACCTTCGTCCGAAAAAATAAATGAAAAATAAATATATACATATGCGTAGTCCGAGTGAATAATATACAAATTAAATGAAATGCAATATAAAAAAAAAAAAAAATAATAAAAAAAATAAAAAAAAAATTGTTTAAATGTACAAAATTTGTAAATATCAACAGTTGATCAAAGAAATGTGTACAAGGAGATGCCCTTGACCAAAATTAACCTCGTTCTATCAATCACATTTTTTTTTTTTTTTTTTTTTTTTTTCATTTTTAAAGCAAATTTGAAGGAATTCAAAATATTGCATCATACAAAATTTCAAAATTCAAAACAATTTTATTATATTATATTTATTTAATCAATTATTTTGTATTTTTCAACACTCGTGTAATCGCAAAACTTTTTCACCAATTGCAAATTCCTCTCCATTTCACTATATCACTCGGTATTTCATCCAAAACAAACTTTACTTTATATTGTATAAAAGCAATATTTAGTGACATTTGTAGAACGGATGTAGAATAAAGTTGGCGTGAGTCCAGTGAATTCAAAATTACATACATATACCGCACACTCTTCACCTTTTACCATAGCATTTTCACTCACATTTACTTTCTTTCCCTCCCTCATTTTTATCCTTCTTCTTACTGTACTATACCACTGTCCATACACCTCTCCTCTTCCTCTCTCTTCATGTCCTCTTTCAAAATATATGTGGATATAAGACTTAAACAAACGCAATGTCTACTACATACTCATTGCGCGACTTTCTCCCATCCGAGTCTTTACAAGGAAATACAACCGCTACACGTGTGCTCGACTTTGCTTCCACCAACTACATAAATAACATACATATATACATATATACGTATCATACTCTTGACAATCTACACTCACCGTTAGATCTCCTCGTTTTCAATTTTTATTTTCTCTTTACTGTAAACTCTTTGTTATCATCGTCTACCACCAATTATTCCAACAACACACAAATTACAAAAAAAAAAAATAAATAAAAATATATACTCGACAATTTAATACACATGTAATTTATATATAATAAAATTTTTTGACCAAGTATACTCGCACAAATGATGATGGTTATAAGTTGTGCTCCAATTCTAGCCATGAATAAGCTATTAATATCACAGCCCGTCGCAAATCAAGCCGGACGTAAAGTATGCCTGGAATGGCTGCTGCCGTTCTGTCTGTGCAAGTGTCTGTGTTTGTCTTTGTGTTATACGCGCTCAACTTTACTACGTATATATATATATATATATGTGTGTGTGTGTATATAAACCGCGAAACCCACTCCAGTCCCTTTTCATTTTCTCTCCTCCTTCCCCGCTCTCGTCTCAACTGTTTCACTCGGTGCACGTTTGGTCTTGTTCCGTTCCCTTCTCTCCAATTCCCATTCGTTCCTCTACTACTCTCATATTATATCCATCTAATGTCAACCATCTACATAATATACAAAAATTTTTAACGACTCTTAAACTCAAATCTTATGTGAAATAATTTAAAACTATCTCGCTTTTTATACTTTATATTTGTCTGATAAAAATCATGATTAATACATATATATATATATTTTTTTTTTCGTTTCTGTCCTCTCCTCCCCACCCCCTTTCCTTCCTTCATTCGTTATCTTTCTTCATCTATTGTATTTACAGACACTTTTAAATACACATATACATGGATAAATGTATACACATCGTGCACTTCACTGGTCACACAGTGAAGAAAAACGGATTCTATCTTGTTTCCCGTAATTCAACGCACTCTCTTACCGTATTTATATACACACACGTAGCAGGTATATAACTCGTATATACCCCACTCGTATGTACACACGAGAGTTCATCATATTTACACGTATACCAGTGTCGTTATTATGTTTATACCATTTCTTACGTGTCAGTAAAATGTACTTGGATGGCGCTCCCTCTCTCCTCCCTCTTTTCCACGTCGTCTCTTTCATTCTCAATCGCACACTCATTTTGTTTCGTTTTGTGCGTCTCTCGTGGTTTAAATAAGATATCTTTACGATTTGTTATTGTCCATTACAACAAGTTGAAAATGAGTGCTCAAAGTTTGTTCAAGTTCTTTTTTTTATTTTTTGTTTTTGTTTTGCTCATTCTTGTTAGGAAAGTGTGTCCCTCACGGTTGTAGGCGTTAACGGCACACACGCGATAACCAAACGCGATCTCTCTTCGTTTATTTTATTATTATTATTACTATTATTATTTTTTTTTTTTTTCTTCATTCACATACTTTTTTTCTTTTGTTTCATTATCATTATTTTTTCATGTTTTTTTTTTTAATTTCATTATTCCAACGGCTATTATACACACCATGGGGACACTTAATGAGACAGCAAACGAGACATTTCTTTTTGTATCATACACGACTGGCGCACGTGCAACCATCTAAATTAATTCCATACATTTTTATACACATATAAAAATATATAAATTTATTTTTATATCATCTTACATGTTTTCTTGCATACGATTATGAAATTGTTAATGCAGTTAATCCACATTGATAATCCAACAAAAAACCAAGAGAAAGAAAGAAAAAAAATTCTCAACTCACCTGGAACAGAAAAACAAAAAAGAAATGAATAAATAAGATGAAAATTATATATATATATATATAATTTTTTTTTCTTTTTTTATCACGAGACATTACATACACAACAAAAATATCGAATGGAGAATTATTCTGTCAATAATATAATCGGGATATGTATCGTATTGAAATACGCGCGCTCGTTGTCAAGGATAACGATAGATATTTGAAAAATTTATATATTTGTGTGAAAAACAGGAGAAAAAAAAACAAGAAAGAAATAGAGTAAAGAGATACGGAAATAAAGAGACACGTGAATTCTATCTCTAGAGAAAAATCCCAATGTAGAGACAAGAACGACACGAGGGAAATATTTGCATCTAGTAATTGGATAGATATGCAGTGAAGTGTTCAAATGGTTGCATTACGCGATGAGAGAGGGATAAAAAAGGCAACTTTGGTTGTGGTGGTGGTGGTGGACAAAGGGAATAATGTACAAAAGGAAATGAGATCATGTATATATATATATATATATATATATATACACATCGCGACAAAGTTACAGTTTCTGTTAGAATAAAAATTTATACATACGCACAATTTATCACTTATAATAATTATATAATACACAAATGCATTTAATAAATGATATAAATATATTTCTATATAAATTTAGTGATAGAAAAAAAAAAATTCTGAAAGATTTAAATGATAAAAATTATGACATTACTTTTGTACTAAGTCTATAATCGATGTGAATATTTTATAAGTACTTAGCGAATAGCAACGTAGGCGCTTTTACATTTTTATTACCGAGCGTGTATTTACAAAAAAAAAAATAAAGAGCAGTGAAATAGAAATGGAAAAAGGGAGGGCGAGAGAGAGAAAGAGAAAGAGAGGGAAAAATAAGTCTCATCGTTGTACACTCTACAACGCGCTAATTATAGTTTCACGATTGCAACATACACGTTTGCGCGAGCGCGTGCGTCCACAACTTCCGCTTACATATCGTTCATTCGCCTTTTGCACGACACATGAGAAAACTGGACTTTAATACTTTTTGGACTGATGTATTTGTCGAGTGTATTTATATAATTTACACGTACTATGTTACTATTTGCATTCTCGATTCAAACTCATACTGGCAATACGTAAATAATAATAATAAATCAAATAAAAAATAAAACTAAAATCCGATTTATGTCGTTGCGAAAAAAAAAAATGATAAAAAAAAAAGTAGGAAAAAATACTTGGGGATTAATTGATTTATTATTATTTTTTTTATTATTTTATTTTTCGTGATAAATTGATAAATTGATTATTTTTATAACGGATCACACGTGACGTATTGTAATAATGAAATTTATTTGTCGCAGTTTTTGTTGATGGAAAAATCTTTGGTAAGAAAAACTAGAGAAACTTTTCGTACTGCCCAATATTCACGTGATTTCTTTTTCTTTTCTTTTTTTTTTTGTTTTTTTTTTTTTTCTACTTCTTCTCTTTTCTCTCGACTTTTTTTTTCGTCATCTTGCAAGGCGATAGGCAAGAGTTAGCTTCTGCGACGTGTCTGGTATGATATTTTCGCTTCGTTATTTTGCTGAGTCTGCCCAAGAGAGTTGTCGCGCAGCCTGCGCATTTGAAATCAGTAAAAAAAAATTTTTTAATAATAATAGTAATAATAATAATAAAGAAAAAAAAATGGAAGAAAAACAAATTGTCATGAGATCTTTAAAGATTTCTGATTCAAAAGATCTCTGAAGAAATTATTATAATTACGTACACACATAGAATTTTATTTATTTATTTATTTTTTTTTTTACCAAATAAAATGTAGAATTTCATTAAGTTATTATTATTATTAGTGGTTTTTTTTTTTTTTTTTTTTTTTTTTTGGTGAAGTAAATAATCAAGATAGGGAAGAATAAAGAGATCGAAAAAATATTGCGGAACATTTATTCATAGATGAGTAATCGACGAGAGAAAAGAAAAGAAGAAAAAAAAACACACACACGCACATGATAACTCAGATGAAAAGTGGAACTCTATATATCAAATATAAGTTGGATAAAAATCTCTACAAGAAATATGTATTTATATACTTATTGTTGTGTTGAAAACTTTTGTGATCGAACACCGGATTTATCGTTTTACCCAAGAGACATTTGCAAGACGTAACAGTTTTCATTCTCATCACTATATGACATTCGAATACATTCTCGTAAACAACAAAAAAAAACAAAAAAAAAAACAAAAAATAGAATGATAAAATAAATAAAAATATATTGTAAAGATATATATTTCATCATTTATTCAAGATAAAATGACTGTATAAAATGATGTGGGATTTTACAAATTCTACTGTGAACAATTACGAATAAATACACATGTAAAATATATATCGAATCGTTATATATATATATAAGGAGAAGAAAGAGTAGAATGGCTGCCATCCAAGGTGGATATCGCTTTCACGATGCATACACGACAATGTTCCGATTCTCTACTGGGAAGGTGCAAATCGGACAACACGACCGATGGATATCCGATGTCTCGGCTGTATTGGTTTTCATCACCCTCTCAAACACACATTAAACCTACACACCTATATATACATATACATAAAAATATACTTTATAACATTCATCTTTTATTCATGTTATCCAATAAATAAAATAGTGAAGCAGAATCGTATAGAATATAAATTATCATACGTATATAACGGAAAAAAAAAGAAAAAAAAAAAAAAAAAAATGACGAACAGAAATAATATAATCGAAATAAAAATAAAAATGTCCATATTCATTGATTTCTTGTTGTTTCGGTTTTTTTTTTTTTTTTTTTTTTTTTTTTTTCCATACACGTCAAAATGTGCTTGTTTACTCTTTTCACTTGGAAAGCCAACCACAAAGAGAACTGGGTCGGTAATATACATCGCTAATCTCTCACCTGCAGCACTGCCAGTGGAGCAAAAAAAAAAAAAAAAAAAAAAAAAAGACTAAAGAGAAAAAGATAAAACGAGAAGAAAAAAAGAAGAAAAAAAAAAGTGGAAATAAACAAGTGAGATATTTTTTTTCTTTGCTTCTTTAGGAGTATCAAATTCTTTCATCCCTTATACCCACGAAATCCACTTTGACTTTGAATAAATTGTAACTAGGAAAAAAAAAAAAAAAAAAACAAAAAAGAAACCTTGAAAAATGTTAAGTCTACTTGTCGACATGACTAAACACATTTTCACATGCATAAATATATTATATACACATCGTATACATGAATGATATATAAAATATATATATATATATGTATATTTAACTATAATCAAAGAAGATTAAATATACGAGATGAAGACGAATAGACATTGAACGGTGAAACTTTTGACCTCCACCACATCGCGCGCGCGTTCAATGCAATTTTCCTTGGATGCAATATGCCACGTGTCAGCAGTTCTACTCCACCCAATCCACAGAACATTAATCATAAAAGTTTATTCGGACTTACTCGGTGTAGAGTAAAGTACTGGCGTGTATCCATACTATTTGTATACATATACACTAGAGCACAATTTATATACACTTTCATAGAAATATAAAAGTAAAACCGCGTTGTGTACTATCACAACGTTTCAACTCTACCAACAAGCTCAGTGAAAGAAAAAAAAAAAAACCTACTATTATTATTATTATTATAAATAAATAAATAAAAACATTACAAAATACCTTCTGCAATTAATTTTTTAGAATTTTCAACTGTAAAAATTCAATTATCCACGTACATATATAAATAATTATTTTACACATTACATAGAGAAAAAAAATAAAAATAATAATAACGTATAAATAATTTATCAATTTAAATAATAATATATTCATTAAGAAATTACGGACATATATACAATTAAGAATAAAAACGTACAAAGACACGATGACGATAGGAGATCAAAGTAACGTCAGTCAGAGGACGCAAAAGGGAGAAGTGAATTTGCGTTAACCACGAATAGAACAAGTATATATACACATACATATATATATACGTTTGGCAAGTATTATCGATCCCCCGGTATATCGTCAGCACGCCAGATACTATCGCATGCTTGCGATGCACGTGTGCGCCTTCTCTCTTTTACCCTCAAACACACTCGTCGTTCGTCGTTGTCCTCCTTCTCCTCTCTCTCTCTCTCTTTCTCCCCTCATCCACTGTTTCTCCTACCGCCCACCCTATTTCAACCCCCTCTAAACTGTGACCGCCTCCTTTACCGCGCCGCCCTCCATCATTCGCTTTGCACCGGCTGTATTGGCGCGCGCAAGCGTTTCACATATACACAACACGTGTACACGTATATACAAATACTTGAAACCGAATTGAACGCATATGCGCCACACGTAATCTCAAACGGCCTGGCATGTATTTTAGCAATGTCATTGTGTTTCAATATATATCTCTGTGTTTGTATATATATATTTATATATTTATGTTATATGACTTTATATGTACAACGTAAACGTGTAGTGATTGTTCATAGAGCTACCGAGAGACAATATAATAATATTTTTGATTCATAAATAAAAATTCATATCACACCATATTAATCTGTATATTTATACAATTTAATGCTAACAATAAATAAATAAATAAATGAATAAATAAATAAAAGAGTGAAAAAAAAAAAAAAAAAATTTTTTTATATTTAATTTTGAGGAGATAAAATTTTTAAATCATTACTTCTACTTTACTCTTTAACACCTTTAATATACCTACACTGATATATTTACAACACACGTTTTACGATTCAATAAATATATTCATGAAGATTTGTATATACTTTTTTTCACGTTGAGATAATTCGTTGCGTCATTGAGTGAAGAGAATAATAAAAGGATGTAGAGAGAAAAAAAAAAAAAAAAAAAAAAAATCACAAGAATGAAAAACGTGATGAAAAGTAAAACGAAATGAATAAAATAAAATAACAAAAGGACTCAAACACTCCCAGTATTCGATTTTTATACAACCGCATTTGAGGTTAGAAAAAATAAAGATATAAAAGACGTTACGTCGTAGTAAATATCAATACTTATTATATATATAAATGTAAAACTGCCAATAGGGTAAAGATAAAAATGATTGCAAGTGGCGTTACACGTTTTACTACAGTTAAAAATTTTCATCGTGATTTTGTGAATGCCATATACAATTTTATTTCACAATCATAAATTAAAGATTATAATATTAGTATACTTGGAATACGATCAATATTTAAAAAACTCTTTATATTTAACGATTCCATCATTGACTTTATATGATTACTCAATTTTTACATCCATAAATATATAATAAGTATATACATACATGACTTTGTAAATTTATAAATTCAATCATTTATATATAATGAATGCGTGTATTAAACAATTGTTACTGCGTATCGTGTAGTTTCATCATTTTTTTTTTTTTTTTTTTTCATCAAATTGAAACAGGTTGCGAACAAAAACTCTGAGAATCATGAAATACACAACAATAAGAATTGAATGGATGAATTTAGGTCATGATATATATTGAAAGTGTAACCACACGATTCTCTTCAATAAATCGATCTCACAAAACTTTTTGTATGTCTGTGTATGAATTTTATATTGTGCGCAAAATATAGATGTAAATTCGTGATGCGAAAGGATTTTCCTTCGAGGATTAGGAATAAAAATAGAGGAATAGAGCGGGGAGGAAGAATGAAAAAAAGATGGCAAGTGATTATTCAACTTGAATGCGAGGGAGACGCGCATTTGATGGTTCGTATATACCGAATAGATATTTTTTTTTTTATTTTTTGCTGAGAAAAATGGGCGATAAGAGAAGAGAGGTAGAAGGATGGTACGAGGGTTGAGAAAGATTGACGTGTGTTTTTATCGGGGCCACGGATCGGACTGCAATGAAAGATACACTAGAGCTCTCGTTGGCAAAACTCCAAGTGATATACTCACACTTCTTTAAAAACTATCAGAGCTTTAATTTGTTAATGGACAATTTTTATTGGTTAATAATATTTACTCTAACGATAATTTATCTCATTTTTACTATTATTATTTTTTTTTTCCTCACCCATTTTGATTTGTATTTAGAAATTGAAAAAAAAAAAAAAAAAAAAATCTTAATTGTATAAATAATTTTATAAATAAATTTAAACTTATATACAGCATGAATATTCTTTTATTATTATTATTATTAATAATTCTTCACTTATTTAAAACTTTCATGTTTCGATATTATTATTCTTATTATATATATTTTATTATTTTTTTTTTTTTCAGTTTGTTTAAAAAGTTGAAGAGAAAAATTTCGCTTGAGCGTATTAGAACGTTCATGATGAAGTAGATTGGATTCCCAAGTGAATCTTCGGGCCTGGACCCTTGAGGCAGTATCACTTCTTCCTTCCACAATAAATACACAAACTCTCACATTGATTGTATTTATGAATCACGTATATCTACACATATAACTGTATGTATTGTTATTGATATTTTGATTCTTAACGTAAACTCCGGACACGTACGAGAAAAAAAAAAAAAAATAATAAAATAATAAAAATATAACAAATAAATCCATACGATTTTTAATATGTTACATGTATTGAATTACAAAAAACTTTATCTGTTTCTCTAATTTAATTTCATATAAATCTATACATGTAAAAAAAATAAAAATTTAAATTTAAAAAAAAAATAAATAATAATAATAATATATAAAAAAATTATAGTAATACAATTGACAGTGGTATACTGACATCAGATGGTATTTGATGACAATGCGAATATGTTTGTCATGCCGGTCTCGGCGAGCAATTTCTACTGATAACGATAATTATTCCAAGCACGCGCGCGTCGATTGGCTCCAACCGATGGCGATCGAACGCGTGAAGGCCAGGGGAATCCCATGGAATTTGCTTGAGATTTACGGCTACCGTTTGCCGTCTTCGGATTCATCGACAATCTATACAATATATACGTATATAAACGTACAAGTCAAGGGAAAAAAAAAATATATATACATATATATAACTCTTGGCAGAATAGACAATTGAATTGCATAAAAAACAAAAACCAAAATAATAATAAATAAATTTAAAAACACGTGATTTATCCATTATTTATTTTGGATGATTGACTAAAAAAAAAAAAAAAAAAAAAAAAAAAAAAAAAAAAAAAAAAATTCTTAGACTTATATTAGTTAATATAATTATTATTTATTATATTTTTATTTTGAATATCAATCGATGTTATTTGTGTGAGATCATTATAAGAATAAGGGGTTAAAAAATTACTGATGAAATAGTAGAGCGACTCAGTGTCATGGCGTTCAAGCCAACAAACGAGGACGACCACCGGCATTGGAGGACGCGAAACAGCGCGAGCGCACCTCCTCCACCCTCCTCACCTCATCCCACCTTACCTCCCCATGTCCCCCTTCTTTTACTCTTTCCCCGTGCACGAGAGAGAGTCGATGACCTTAAAGCTATGTGCGAGCGAGTCAGTTCTTTACAATACTCAGCAATTTAACAAGAAAAATAAAAATAAAAATAAAAAAAAACAAAAAAAAAAACAAGAAAAAAAGACGAGGATAAAAAAAAATGCGGTAAAATCATAATACAATTTTTTTTTTGAAAAATATTCAAGGATGAGATGCCAAAAAAAAAAAAAAAAATATCTAATAAATTAATTAAATTATACTGTTGGAATAAATAAATAAAAAAAATACAGAATAATAAATAATCCTCAGTGAAGTCATTTCAAGTTGAATGTGTGTGAGATACGTTTCCTATCGCTATAAAAGAAGATGAATATACAGCAGGCAAAAATGGAAGGATTTAACCTTCGATCAAAGATACTCAAAAGATCGGATAAAGTACCTGCAAAGCCTCCACGAAAGAGCACGATGAAGATAGACTTTTATATAAAGAATTAATGGAAGAAAAAAAAACAAAAAATTGATAAATAAGAGAGAGGAAAAAAATTGAGACGGAGAAAAAAAAAAAAACAAAAAAAAAAAGTGAGGGCAAAAAATGAATGACAAGTGAAGTTTTGAACACCCATGTAGGACATTTTTATTAGAGTGCAAAAGATCATTGTAACTGTCTGTTATTAATATTATTATTACTTTTTTTTTACTTTTTACGCATTGCCCATTATTTTTCAATCCATCACGATAAATTACTACCAATGGTTGACAGAACAATTTGGAAAAAAAAAAAAAAAAAAAAAAATCTCAAAATTATTTTAATACAAGATGAAGAACATGACGATTTATAATGGTATTATGTCTCTCTTCATGTCTACTTCATATATTTTTAGCAAAACACCAAAAAATATCATTAATTAATAACGGATGTATATTCATAAAGGGACAATAATGAATGAGGAAAAAAAAAATAATTTATACATATAAATGTCAATTAATGAAAATACTATCGCAATTATTTATACATGATAGAAAGTTAATTAATTTCAAATGTGTGTAAAATGTAAAATGTATAATAGTAATTTAAATAAAAAAAAATAAAAAAAAAAAACTGGACGATTCAATTTAAAAAGGGGGGAAAAAAAAAATTATCTTCATCCGTGAAATAAACTCATTATCGTCATGACAAATAATAATGTGCTTAAATTTACCGTGCACGATAGGTCATGTCGCATTGAATTCTCATTCTCTCTCTTTATTTTTTGCCGCGTTCTCTCACTTTGTGGTTTAAACTTTTCGTGGATGAAAATAAAAGAGATATAAAGTGTAGATACTCATAACCAGACTTTTTCTCCCACCACTACTCATACCACATTTTTATTCTTTCATACGTTTATATATTATCAAGTGTGTTGGCTTTCAGTTATACTGGACGCGCACATGCGCGAGCCAAAGAGCTTGAATGTGCGCCGGCGTGCCACATGGCCGCCACCTTGGCAATGCGTTGACCCTAAAGTGGCGCGGCGTCGGAATGAGCGAAACACCAGAAAAAAACTGAGACGAAGTCTTGAACAAACAACGAAACAAAAAAAAAAACAAAAAAAAGAAAATATCAAAATTAAAAGTCCCGGTAAAATTTTTGATCAGTCTGTACATTGACACCAAAAAAAAATTGATATTGTCTAATTATTTTTTACTTTCGTGACATCGTTTTTTTTTTTTTTTTTTTTTTTCAATAATAATTATCACATGTCATTTCACTAACATAATTATTTTTTAATAATACTTATTTACAGAGTAAATTGAAACTGTTTCCAATTAAAAAATGAGAGATTGTTTCATCACAAAGAAAAAATAAATAAATAAATAAATAAATAAAAATAATATAATGCTGGACTGCAGAGCTAATGACGATATCAGTGTATACAGGACCGAGTTATCCAGTTTTCGAGGATATTTTATACTTTTCTCTTCTAGCAAACTGAAAAAAAAAAAAAGAAAAAAGAAAAAAAATGAAACATAAATAAATAAAAAAGGAATAAAATAAAATAAAAGAAGATTGTCGATAAAAAAAAGAAAAATATAATAAATAAAAAAATACGACATTGCATCCTACCTCACTCTTTTCATCGCCATTCTCACTATTTCTATTTCGCCATCTCATTCTCGTTGGAATTTTATCATCGTCCAATCGTTTATTTATATATATATATATGATATTCTCTAGCATTTTCATTTTACCATATAGCCGTTCTCTCATCTTTCATCTATTACAACTTTCTCTCTCACATCTCATTTCTTGAATTTATTTTTCATTTTTATTTCTCATCGAATATTCACTATTCAATCCGTACATATCTATATACTCATACACTTTTTACAGTATATTATTGATGAACTCATTTTTTATTTCTCAATCCACTGATTTTTCTTCTTTTATCCACTATCAAAACTCATTCCAATCAAAAACTTTTACAATCTCAATTCACAATATCTTATTCCCATATACACATTATTTTATCCACATGTGTATGTTGCAATGAGTCGTTATCAAAACAAATCTATTTAACATATTTCTCACACGATAATTATATCTCAATTTATATATCCTAGGTAAGTAGAACATGAAATTAGACAAAAATATTTTTATTATTATGATAAAATTCTACTATATCAATTAATATATTTATTCAAATGTCTTTTAATTTATCACAATATAAACATATCATATATAATATATATTCTTCTCCCACCCCTAATAATATGTACTCACGTTGCCAACGTGTATAGTCCCCAAGCGTGTGCTGAGAATCGATTACGCGTTGACCTACTTCGAATATGACCATGAAGACGTGACCCGACCGATAAAGTCAGATATTTTAAACGCCTCCTCTCTCCCTCTCTCTTCTTCTATCTCTCCATTATATTTTTTCTCTTGTCTGCCCGCTCATCCTCTCTAATTCACTTTGACAATCAATATTGTTACAGGTGTACATTATAATTCATAATAATAAATAAATAAATTCAATAATATAATTTATTTAGTGCAATATTAAATTGAATTGTATATCAATGTTTGTATTTAAATTGTACCAATGTATTGGATTTATATTTTGTTTACATTCTATTCACATGCAACGTTTTCTCTGAAATTTTTTTTTTTTTTTTTTTTTTTTAATTTTCCGTATTTTGAGTTTTGTTTGAATGAAACAACTCAAAAGGCGCTAAAGCTAAAGTTTAACAATAGTTCACGCTGGCTCTTGGTACACGACAAAAATCAACACAAGAAAAATCATCAAAGACATTTTTTTTTCCGCACATCCTTTATATATATGAAATAAATGTACGAAATTGTTTTTTTTTTTTTTTTTTTTCGTCTTTTGAAAAAATTTCTCGGCAGATTTTGTATTGCGATGTTGGATTGTTTACTCAATTCCTTTTATTCTCCATCGTTTCCTTCGTATATATATATATATATTCAATATTACACTGTAGCACGCATGTTTACATCATTGTCAATTGCTTCACTGAATCAAGAAAAAAATATATATATATATATATATATATATATTTGTGACCATTTGGCGTTTATGTTTAATTAATTTTTCTCCTATTGTACTTTTTATATAATAACGTAGATACAAGATATTTTATTTTTGAAACAAATTTTATTCCATCTACCATCTATAAATACAGTCTTGAATTATCCATTTATATACAAATAGCATGACCAAAAATACGTTGAGGTAGTTTGAAAATTTGTCACATGAATTATTTTAGAAGGGAAAAAAAAAAAAGAAAAAAAAAGAATCTATATATATAAATATGAATAAGTTGTGTTTTCTAGTGAAAGTTTTGCGCAACGCAGACGATTGGAGTTTTCACTTAGAATTTTAGTACGATGAGTGTCGACCACAGACAAACATCAAACAGGCGTCCTAATTATACAGGAAATGTATGACAATCTTGTGGCAACCCCAAACCCTTCGATACGCATAATTAACATGAAATATGTAATAGAATTTATTATAAATAGAATATACTATTAGTTTCGTGATTTTATCGTGATTTTTATTGTTGTATGACTGTAGAAAATAAAATATGTCGAAAATGTATGGAGAAATAGAGAGAAAAAGGTAGAAGAGCAAATATACATCGTGTTAACGTTCAACGCCTCGTCAAGTTTAAATACTTTACTGGAATGTCAATGAAGATTTGTAAAGAAAAAGGATAATAAAAGAAAAAAAAAAAAAAAAAAAAGATAAAAAAAAATTCGAGTAAAGTCTCGGGGTCGACGCTCAAAATTCCTAAAGTTCATTACACACATATATTTATATATCAACGTGTGATGTTGTGTGTGTATGCGCGCCGTTTAGTCTCGAAAAATAGCGTGTTCCACTCTATAAATAGAAATCTTTTCTCTTTTCATATTGACTCACTCTCTTTCTCTCTATATTTCCATCTTTTTATTTGTTCTCTCACGCGCAAGCAAACACAATCGTTTCGGATAAACTTGCCAGACGCACAAAAAAAAAAATTGAAAAAAAAAAAAAAAAAAAAAGAACTTCAGTCAGATTATTTACCCCTCTATTGTGTTCTCAATCTCACTTTTATCCCCTTCAGGTAAAAATGAATATATACATATATGTATGTATGTATGTATGGATATATATGAATATATAAGAAGAAAAAAAATAAATAATAATTTTACTCTACACGTTTTTTCTCGATTAATTGAAAAAAAAAAATAAAAATAAATAAATAATAAAAACTAAATGAAATAAAGAAAAAAATTTAATAAATAATTTTTCACACACGTTGTACATTAATGAACGGGAAAAACTTTGGTGAAATTTCGTAAAACCACCGAAAAAAAAAGTAAAAAAAAAAAAAAACTATTGAAATTTTTCGGGGGAAAAATAAAATCCGAAAAAAATTAAAAATAAAACGAATGATGAAAATTGACGATGGCAAAATGAGAACGAGTAACAACACATACATAGAAAATAGAAAGGACGTTGAGTGCGGCGTCCATCAACTTGTACGTACTGATGAACACCGCAGTGAGCGATAAAATGAACAAGAGTTATATAGAAGAAGGAAAAAAAAAAATAATAATAATAATAAAAAAAGAGTGAAGTAGAATGATGAGAAAGAGAGAAGCGACAGAAGTAAAGTAGATAAGTCCAGTAGAAATATCTCAACTGTCCAACGTTGTTGGACGCCAGACGCTCCGGTGCCAGTAGAATAAAACATATATATATATATATATATATATACATACACATAGTTACATATATGTATATATATATATATTGGAAAGAAGAAACACGGGCAAGAACTCGATTGAACACATGAGGAGTGAGAAATGACGATGGACACGGCAACAAACGACAGCGCGAAAAGTAAAAAATGTCTTTCTCTTTATTCACACACACACGCACACACACACACACACACACACACACACACACACACACACACACACACGTGTATATGTATATCTCGATATTTCTCTCTTCATACCCATACAATAATCTTTCTAAACTCAACCAATGTCTTCTTCGTTTCTTGTATACTTTACTATTGTTGCTGTATAACTCATTCTCTTGTACACTCGTTCATTTTATAAAGTCAACGTGACTAGAGTAGTGCACGTTCAAACAAGAATTATATATATATATATATATGTATAGTAAGCAAAACCTCTGTCTAACCTATTTATAAACTTAGTACGAGGCAAATGATTATACACACATACTATATTGTGTTTGAAAATATTTTGGAAACATTTACAATTATTCTTACAACTCATTACACTCTAGTCGAATTATATAAAAAAAATATTAATTAAATAATTCATCATATCGCACTTTAATACACACTCATCGCTTTTTTTTTTTTTTTCTGTCAACAACAATCATGAGTGTCATTTGACGAAGAATATAATGGAAAAATAATTTTAATACACACGTAAAATCAACAATCGACCAATCCACGTTATATTAAAGAGGGTGAGAGTTTATATATATAGAAAAAAAATAATAATAATTAATAAATAAATAAATGAATAAATAAATAAATAAATAAATAAATAAATAAATAAAAAAAGGTAACACGGATAAATAGAAATGAAAGAGAATGACGAAGGCACATCGTGTCTCTCCTCCCTTTCTTTCACTAAATCGATATTACCATCGCCATTGGCACGACCTCGTGCCCGTCAGCAATATACTCTCTCACTCTCTCCATATTTTGAACCCAGACCTTCGCGAGTTTACTCGTCTACCAACGTCATCGATTATCATCAATCCTCTTTCCCTTCCACCTTATTTTATAACTTCTCCCCCGTTTCACTCCTTCCTTCGTACTTATTTATTACTATTATTATAATTATTATTATTATATTTTTATTTTTGATTTTTATGTGCGGCTCTTTATTTTTTCCCATACATTTAAATTCATGAAGCAACGAGTTTATGACTGATTGAACGAATTGCATGTTAAACTGACGTAAAATTCACCGGAAATGTCTCTAGCCAGAGGAATTTTTATACGTTAAATCGGATTATTTTGTTCATGAGTATATTAACGACAATTTACTAGTAGTTAAAAAATAATAATAATAATAACAATGATAATAAATATAATAGTGATAATGACAATAATATAATGAAGAAAATAATGAAATGGGTAAGAGGAATCTTGGAAGGAATTCGCAAATGTGTAGCAAGTGGATGAAAAATTGTGAAAAAAAAGAAAAAAAAAAATTTCTCTTATTCTGTTTGTTTGTTCGAAAGAGTGAAATAAAAAAATATGATCATGTTGAGATAGAAAGAATGAACGGAGTAGAAATAATATATACATATATATATATATGTATATTATAATAATAATAATAATAATAAAAGTGGAGAATGACAGTGAAAATGCATGAGTTGAGCAGGACAAAAGAGAATGTCGTCCGCTTTCGAACATACTACTGAATGAGTATATGAGGGAGAGAAGTAAAAAAAAAAAATTAAAGGGATGGAAAAAAATGAAAGATACAAATTTATTCCGTCAAAAAAAAAATATATATATATATATATATATATATATATATATATATATTTCACACTGCGTGATAACAATACCAGAGATGGTACACGGAATTCTACGTAAGAAAATGAAGAAGAAAATATAAAACATGAAATAGTTTGCTACGGTTAAAAAAAAAAAAAATATTTATATTATTTTGTGCGCTTTCATGTTGAAGAATTTATAGAATATATATACGTGTGTGTGTGTGTGTATGTGTATATAGTAAAAATATTAAATTCACTCTCGTTCTATTAAACTCAACAATTCGTCTGTTCTTTGGATGATGATCAAACAAAAAAAAAAAATTACATTTCACAAAATCAAGGAAAATAAAAATAACATTTATTATTATTATTTTTTTTTTTTCATTTCATTTTCTTTTTTCTAACTGGCATTTTCAGACTGGAACTTTGAGCTTTGGTCGTTGTGTCATGCACGAGAAAAATACCACGTCAACGTTTCGAATAAATGAATGAATATGAGCAAATAGAAAAGCGAAGAAACTTAAAAAAAAAATAAATAAATAAATAAAACAATAAAAGAAAAAGCAAAGAGAGTGATAGAGAGAAAAAAAAAGAGATAGGGGAAGATAAAATAAAAGAACGAATAAGTGTATGGAAAAAGAAGAGAAAGTAAATATAGTCTGGCATATAGGGGCGTTGGATGTCGCGTGTGTGTATATGTCAACATCACTTGATTATCTGTCGTAATACATCAACAACGAGGCATTTAAAATGTGGTGAAACAGGTGAACTCGCGCATTGAAGAAAGTAAATATATATATAAATAAATAAATAAATAAATAAATAAATAAATAAATAAAATGAGACAGATATTGCTAGAAAGACACACGAATATTAACCAACAATGGACAAACGCGTAATGAAAAGTGTCCATCCATGTAAAGTGACATAAAATTATGTAAATTCACCCTGAAATATTATATATACAAACAAATTTCACCAGAAATATTATTTCTCCCTGTTATTCGTTCACAAATAAAAAATCATTATACCTATCAATCACACTCAATTTCTCAATATAAATGGAGAAATAAATACAACCAATATTACATGTACACGAGCTCGTTACAAAGTCAAAATGAAACTGCGAGTAAAATAATAAGTATCAAAAATGTAAACAGCAAAACCGAATGAGTGGAAAGAGGGAGGGGTCGTTACTATTTATTTACAATTTCACCTACTCCTGTATCTCAACCCCACCACACTGCGGTCTAAATTAATGATTGAATTTCACGTTTACACTTGAAAAATTAAAACGAAAAAACAAAAAAAAAAAAAATTACTGAACAGAAATTTTTATGAAATGAAGTGAACAAAATCCGACAGGTTTGTGTGATTATTTTCTCAGTGGCGAGGGCTCTTACCCAAGGGTCGATGTCCTCATCCTATGAGAGAGAAAGCGAAAGGGGGAAAAATATATACATATAAAAAGAGAAAAAGAGAGAAAACATGTGGCAGGGAATGAACGACGCGGGCCTTGAGGGTGCGGCTGCAGTTGTGAACTCCCTTCTATTTCTCGTTGCCTCACTGAACTGGTCGACTGTTATACAAACTCACGCGGACCAGACCCCCACCGAAAAACCCCTCGACTAAACGACCGACATTATTGTGTGTCGTAGAAAGCGAGAAAAAAAGAAAATGCGAAATAGGAAGAGAAAGAGAGAGGGGGAGAATACAGTGGCTCACGTTGCAACAGTTCTCGCTACGTGAGTTTCTCGCCCTGGCATTTTGACGGGTCGATGTTGAGTCGAAAGAAGAAAAGAAAAAAAAAAGAAAAAAAAAAAAAAAAAAAGAGCAAGAGACAAAGAGAGATGATGTGAGGGAGAATGGAAAATACGTACATACTTTGGAAAAGCCCAAACCACCCGTCTTACGTCTCTCCTTCCTCAGGCTTTTGCTTGTCGTCCGATGAATGCAAGCGAGGGTGAAAAGACTTAGCTGGCAATAAGCGACTAGAGTTCACTCATACAATGAGAGAGAACGACATGAATTTTGTTAGTCACGAAATCGTTATAACTCACTGACAATAATATATTTCAAGTCCAACGTTGATTATAAACATTAACATACAAAAGAAAGTGAAAAAAAAAAAAAAAAAAAAAAAAAAAAATCAACAAAAAAAAAGCAATAAAAATATAAATAATAAAATAAAATAAAGAAAAAAAAAAAAAAATTAAGAAAGTAGAAAAAATAGTTGAAAAATATGTACCAGCTATATAAATTTATTTAATTCATTCAAATTGAATTAAAAAAATTACATCAATATCACATTAATTGTGATTTTTTATATCATTGGATGAGACAGCAATGAATATGACAACAACAATATGCACGCGAATATTTGTTCAATGTCGCTGTTGTTATGCGGAGAGAGCTTTATTCGCCAAGCATTGCACAGCCAATGCCAAACAGTAGATATATATATATATACGTATATATAACTGTGTACATTATATATATATGTATATATATAGTGAGTTGGTCCCGCGCACGAGTGACAAGTTCGCTCGCTCGTGGTATTTGTCCTTCTTCCTCCTCTATCAACAACATAACTGTCCCCTCTCTTATACGCTTCGCTTCACTCTCTGCACTATAACGTTATGTTCTCCAACAACAGCAACAACAACGAGTACAAGAACGTACTGCCGGTCGTGTTTGGTTATTATTATCACTGTCACGCGCACAATACTCGGGTGTTGCATCTGAGCATGCAAGTGATAAGAGAGACTAACATTCAATATATACACATTTATTTTTATTTTTTAAATTAAACAAAAAAATCCAATTATTTTATATGCAATTTTTTATTTTTACAATTGTATAACATCGAAGTATTGAAATAAAAAATAAATTCAATATTTATAAAAATTAGTTTTATTTATTTATTTATTTATTTATTTTTTTTTTTTTTTCGTTCTATTTTTAAAGAGTAAATTTTAACAGAAATTAAAAAGAAAAAGATAACACATTCGTTAAATGAATAAATGATTTTTTGACAAATGACAGTATTAATGTCAAACTATTATTATTCATCCTAATAAATAAAGCAATTTACAATTGAAAATCCTCACTGACATTTATGGCTTCTCAAACAATTGTACCTTTAACATTAATATCGTATATACCGTCATATTATATTCATTACCCTTAATATATATTACAATGCGAGAGGTAAATACAAATTTAAACCTCCGAATAATAATTTACAAATTCTCAATATTTTTACGACTTTCACTCGACTTATTCATCGTTTTTTTTTTTTCTTTTTTTTTTTTTTCTTTCTTTCCACCCGAATATTGAAAGTGAACTAAAACTTATCAAAAAGTTCTTGAACGGATCTTTAAATGGCTGTTCGGGACACACCCAACACGTGAAAAATGAAGTAAGGAAAGTGAATTAAAGAGAAGAGAAAAAAAAAAAAAAAAAAAAAAAAAATCACGACACGAGGGGGAGATAGATTTTATACACTTTTATAAAATACTAAGAGAAAGAGGAAGAGAAAAAGGGAGAGTTTGCTCTATTCGCTTGTGATCTACAACTCGCGGCGAGAGTTTCAAATGGCTCTTTGTTTCGGGCCATCGACAAATGTATCATAAAGCAAATGACATAGCTATATAAATACAAAAATAGAAAGAAAAAGAGAGAAATAGAGAACGAGTAATAAAGAGAATTCAACCAAGTATATATAGACGAGTGCGCCGTACCGTTACACGGGATAATTACGTCCCAAGCACAAAATCCGCTAATCGAACAACTTTGTCGGTTGACCGGGCGTCGATTGACCTTGCCAACACTCTAGCATATTTAACCACAATTTATTTCACAGTTAATGTCACAATCAAAATTTTTCCCATTTCCTACATACATATATATCTTCTTTTTTTTTAAATTAAATTAATAACCATTGTAATTCACAAACATGTGAATAAAATTAAATACTTCACTATTCAATATTACGAATGAAAATAAACCTGAAATTATTTACACATTTTATAAAAAATATATTTATATACACGCATTTATGCACGTGTGTGTGTGTGTGTGTATAGAGAAACTCCTCTCGATATGTAATTCTTGACTTCGTGCGCGCAAATGTTACGTCAGTACATTTTTGTCCTTGAGTCACAACATTTACACTGGTGCAACAGTAACACAAGTAAAGCAATGAATATATACATGCGCGTCTATCTATTACGTATATATATATATATTTATGTATAAGAGAACGTGGGGGGGAAGAGTGAGTGAGTGAGAGGGAGAGAGAGAGAGAGAGAGAGAGAAACTGATGTAAAGGAGCGGTATGTGTGTGTGTGTATGTAGTGAGCTCGCGTGGCCGCGCGACAAAACGACAGGAAATTGTTAAAGGTTCGCGGCCTTGACTATCCTCCTTCATAGCATATCTCATTGGATATTAGTCAATCACTCACTCCTCTACTCTGCTAATATATTGAAATAATTTTTTTTTTTTTGTTTGTTTGTTTGTTTACATTTCAATGTAAATTTTTTATTCTCAATACATATATATGTATATGTTTATAAATAAATAATTGATAAATACATATTATATATTGGATTAAATTGAAATTGAAATTGAAATTGAAATAAAAATAGAAATAGAAATAATATAAATATGTAGATGTGAATATAAAGCGGCATGTTCAATAGACAAAATACTCGTTTACTGCGGACGGCAAACAGCAAAGCGCCGCGATCTTTTCGTGGAAGTACTTCAGTATATGTGTGTACACTTGTATGTATTCGAAAACAAGCAAAAAAATGTATGAAAAAGCGAATGGGTTTATGGCAAAGCAAAAATAATAGTGATAATAAAATAAATATAGAAAAAAAAAAAAAAAAAAAAAAAAAAAAAAAAAAAAAAAACACATGAGAATTAATATAATACGAGGAAGAGAGTCGAATGTGAGAAAATAAAAAATAAAAAATAAAAAATAAAAATAAATAATGATAATAATAATGTAGAACGCACTTATTTACCTAAGACGCGGCAACACGAAATAAAATTAGAATTCATTTTATTTATTTCTTATCGTTATCAGATCTGTCGAAACAAATTATCGCCGTTAAAGCATTTAAAGGAAGTGAAGAGAAAAAAAAAAAAGAGGAAAAGAAAATAATAAAAAATAAAAAAAATGAAAAAAAAAAAAAAAAAATACAAAACGAAACGAAACGAAAGAATAGAAGAAAAAGGAGTGGAAAAAAAAAAATACGTTGAATTTTCATTTTGTTGTTGAGTAGTAAAACTCAATATATTTTATGTGAAGTACTTGAAGAAAGTAAAGGAAAAAAAAAAATAATAATAATAATAAAAATTGTTTTAATTCCAAGTTAAATAAATTTTCTATCTATCTTTTTTTTTATTTTATCTCATACGGGAACACGTCATCCTTTCGTTCGATCAAATTCCGTATTTTAACGTGTAAAACCCAAAGCAATTTTGTTGCCATCTCAACACCGATCAATTTTATATTCTGTGACAACCGCGCACGGCAAAACTTTCTGTAAAGTCACTGGATATGAAAACCGTATGCATGTATTAGTATTGAATATTAGAAATATACATATACACACCCAAATATATCCCTAAAAAGAGAGGAGAAACAAAAAAAAAACAAAAAAGAAAAAAAATATACATATTAACGTTTGGCAAAGTATATCGCAGTGTTTTACTTCTTGAAAACTTTTTTTTTTCTCTTCCTCCATGATATCACCTTACAGTAAATACATTATTATTATTATTATTACTATTATTTTTTTTTTTTTTTCGACTTCAATTTCGTGTGTGTGATGCGTTCAACTGCTTTGATTTCCCTAACGTTATTTTTTTTATTTTTTTTTTTGTAGTTATCACAAATGATACCAAACAATACATTGAGCAACATCGACTATGATTTTGTAGTTGATTTTACTTCTTCACCTATCATTCGTCCATAAGAATTACCCAAAGCTCCCTCGTGCTCTCTTCTCTTACAAAAGCTGGCTCGCACTAACTTCAAGCCAGACACGCACGAACACGATTCGACGGGTCTCACTCTTCTAACCCTAGTATCGACCGTACACTACGTTTCCACTCACTCTCTCCTTCACCGTTCATATTCACTCGTTCTCTTTCTCTCCACAACCGCCCGCTGTTTTCTTCGCACGCAAACTCATTCGCTTCTCGCCAATGTATATTTGGAATTTGCGTCACGATCGCGTCGTACACCGATTTACCTTCCCCCACTATTTATAATATATATATATTTCTTCTCTCTGTCTCTTTATTCGTCTCCAGAGATTATAATGACGTGTCCTACCACCATATAATATTTTTAAAATTAATTTAAAAAAATCTAAATATACATAACTGATAAATTTGTAATTTTTTTTTTTCTTCTTCTTCTTTTTATTTATCATTCACTATGTCCTACTATTAAATTCAACGTTTATATTATTCATAAATATAAATAAACAAAATAACAATAATAATAAATTTAAAAAAAAAAATTGTATATTGTCTAACCGCGATAACAGGTCCCAGTCCCTTTTATTTTCCACTGCGCTTGTGCTTTTCCGGTCGTCGTGCTTCGTTTGCTGAGGGGACGCTAAGCACAATGCACTACGCACACATGGATCCTGTTAGATATGTATATAATGTATACATTATATATATATACATTGAATAGAAGGGACGAGACAGAGATAACAAGTAGAAACAGAGAGAGGTAAATTTGTGTTCATACAACATAAAATAGGCGATGTACATTATCAACAATTCTCTCTCTTTTTGCATCGTCCTTCATTCCATCACTTACTTACTTACTCACTCACTCACTCATTTCATCTTGATGGTGGCATGAATATCGCGGTGTATATTAATCCATCACTCCCATAAAATTCAAATTTAACTATTTCATTCGTATATATTTATAAATATAAAGTTTGAGTAACACATAACACTAATGCGAGTGTGAATTTGATTTAATAAACCACTTTCAAATTTCTATTGTTAAAAATAAAATTTATACATTTGACCAATCAAGTATTAAATTCAAGTTAAAAACGACATTGAAAAAAAAAAAAAAATAATAAATAATAAAAAAATAGAAAATAGAAAATTTTAAATAAATTTTATTTTTGTCGATTTTTTTTTTATTTCTGCCTTTTCGGTTCCTCTTTTTCTCTTTATTATTATTATTATTTTTTTTTATTTTTTATTTTTTCTTTCTCCTCAAATTCGTAAGATGAAAAATGAGGCTGTTCGAATTGGAAGGTATATCACATACACACGCGATGTTATAGTGCGGCAACAGCAGCAAAATGCATTTCAAAACGAGCATAACAGAGGATAGTATGTATCTGTACATTATAATATACACGTATATATGTGATATGTGTATTGTGTATTGCGTGTATGGTGTGTGTATGCATGTATGTATGTGTGTGTGTTGATGTTGGGCCCAAGAGCATTTTACTTCTGAAGCCTCGACTCGCGTCGGCCCGACCGTCGCGCGGTCAAGATTTATGTTGCGAGCGAGAGGTGAAGGCAAAACTTGGAAGAGAACGTTGGATATAAAAGAAAGAAAAAAAAAAAAAAAAAAAAAGACGTGTGTTCTTTACTGCGGATGCTGAGTCTCCGAGGATCAACGGATCCTCTGGGCCCTGGCGGGACCTCTTCAAATAAATACGTCGTCGAAACGAAGACGAGTATATAATAGCTCGTACAAGAAGGAGAGAGAAAAAACAAGTGCGACTCTATAAGAAAAAAAAAAAAAAAAAAAAGTAAAATAAAAGTATTCAGAATTCCATAGAACGAACCCACGTTCAAATGAATCTCTTTTATTCTTTTTTTTCTTTTTCTTCTTCATCTTATTCGTCTTCTTCTATTTCGCTTCCATCTCATTCTCTAATACACCAATTTCTTTCACTTCTCGTACACGAGATCGTACACAGTAAACTGCAAAAAATATACCGAGCACGTGTACATATCATCGATAAAGTTAAACTTAAACAAATAAATATATAAATAACAATAAAAATATAGAATTAAAAAAAAATAAAAAAATTTTTAAAAAAAATGTAAATTAAATATCGATTATATAAATCGTAAGTAAATTTAAAATGTATGTCCTTGTAAATTCAAACTAAAAACAAAACAAAAGTATTTCTTCTATATATATATATATATTTATTTAACGAGGATGTTTGTGAAGTGCGTCATAAATATTGCATCTAAGCTACACACTCACGTTACATTTCACAATATGACTTTATCGATATCGGGCGTGACGTTGACGTTTGAGAATCAGATCCTCTATTCTTTACATCTACACATATAAATATCCACATATAAACACTAATACACTATATATATAGTTACACTTTGTATCTCAAAAATTCTTTTTATCTAATAGGACGAATATTCGTGTCACAGTATATAAAATCAAACGTGAAGACCCTCGCGTGACAAACTTATCATTCTATAATACATATATATCACCTGTAAATATATTTATAAATATCCTATATATCAACTATACATAGATCTATAATTTTTTTTTTCTTTATAGATTAAATAGCACGCGCACCCACCTCATATATATATTTTCCTTTGTAACGTTGTTTTTCACGACGTGTCATTCGTCCATCAAGATTATATATTGCAATATGATAACTATATATACATCGGGCTCGATATAAAATAACTTTTGTAACCGCAACTATATCGCTTCTTTACTGTATAACTGTGTCACATATAACTTGTATCAACAACAAGGTCAAACTAATTTCTACATTTTTTTTTTTTTTCTTTTGTTCTTACACTGTACTAATATCTATTTGTTTGTGTATATATGTATTTAAAAAATATATTTTGAAAATAATAATAACAATAATGATTATTATTACTATAAGGAAATGATTATAAATGATTAATTGACAAATTTTATTTCCTGACAAAATATTACAATGTAATCCGATAAATTTTTTTTTTTTTTCTTTATTTAAATGTCACGAAAATGTTTTGAAATTGAATATTTTTATAAACCACATTATCTTGGATGAATTCATAGAAAAAATTTTATATGTATGTAAAAATGAGAGGAAAAAAAAAATAGTAATAATAATATTGAAATAAATATATAAATATATAAATATATTAAATAAATGAATAAATAATAATGGGAAAGAATTTGTTTGGTGAGTGCATTTTCGCAAATGCACTACAGTTCGATCATTCAAATGGAACGAAAATAGAAAAAAAAAATGATGATGATAATAATAATAATAATAAAATCGAGAAAAAGCAGAGAAAATGAAGATAAAAATACGATGGAACTCGTGAAAACTCGATGAATGAGAGTAATGAAAGACACGTCGTGGCTGTATTTCTCTTCGTTGCCTCGAAACTATCCGAGTAAGAGAAACAGAGAGAGAGAGAGAAAGAGAAATACATATATATATATATATATATAGGGAATTTAAATCGAGATGGAAGAAATGAAGCCAACTACTCGCAAATATACATCGAGAAAACAAACGAAGAGAGAGAGAAAGAGTGAAGAGTGTGTGCATATACGAAAAAGAAAAAAGAAAATTACAGCAATAAAGAAGACCAAATAAAAAGGAACAAAAAAAAAATCCTGAAATTTATTTAAAAACTCTCCCTCCCTATCGTCATGACACAGTATTGTTTCACAAAGTTTAGCTAGCGCACTAGTGATCCAAAGATAGTGTGTGGGTATGTTGTTTGAAGTAGAGAAGAAAAAAAAAAAAAAAAAAAAAAAAAAACATCTGTAATCCATAAATAAAGTCGTGTAGTGTTTTTTTTGTTGTTTCAATAATCACCGCGGGAGAATGACCGCATTAAAATCACGAACGTATACAATTAAAAAAGTTAACAGCTTAAAACCAATTTAAATATACTAATGTAATACTTGAATAAATTTCATGACAAAGAAAAAAAAAAAAAAAAAAAAAAAAGTAAATTTATCGTTGTTCAAAGAGTTGATAAGAAATTAGATAAATGGAGAAAAAAAAAAAATTCTAAAACATTTGATTAATTATTTACACCATTTTATTTCTAATAACATGAAATATATCCACACAATATAATCCCAAATGAATAAACGCATTAACACAATTGCACTTTTATATATGTGTGTATACATGGGTATATAAATCACGCAATATAATTTGATGTGTTGTCACAGAGGACAATAATACACTAAAGGAATAGAATTTATGCGCGTACATGAAAATATTCACGCAAGTAAAATTGACAATACACAAAACAATACAAACTCATTTACATATAAAATTGAACGTGTGAAAATGGAATAACGAGGTTACTGGAACAGATTCTGGATTAATTTTCTCCTCTCAATTGATAATAAAACTCAACTAACACGATTACATACATAAATTGAAAAAATAACATTTATCTGTTTCAATTGTAAATTCTTCGTAAATAAAATTTAAAAAATAAAAAAAAAATACAAATTTGACACCGGAAGATAATAATGAAAGAGAAGAATAATATATATATATATAATAATGTAATAAATAAATAAATAAACATAACAGATGAAGGGAAGGAAAATGAGAAACTGCGAGAGAAAAAGAGACGAAAAGCGAAAAGGAGGATTATAAAATCAAAGCAGTGAAGGTAGACCGGGTGAAGGCATGAGAATAACCTCGTAGAGAGGATCCTCTCTGTGGATTTATAGTGGCCGTAACATTAGGATTTAACGTCGGTTGCCAAGAGACTCTCGAGCAACTGTGTCTTTCCTTCTCCAACTTTCCCCGTCGCCACCTCAACCACCTCCACCTCCTTCTCCTCCTACACCAACATCACCATCCCACCCTCGTTCCGTGTCCGCGCAATCTTACTCTCTCTCTTTGTCACTCTTTCTATCCACTCCCGTGGCCAATTCAATTTCTCGTCAAAGAGGTAATTATCTTTACGTATATAATCCCAACGCATCTCTCTCTTCCTCCTTCATTCACCGCCCTTTTTTATATATATACACATTGTCTTGTTATTGTTATTGTTCTTGTTGATGTTTTTCTTTTGTTTTTTTTTTTTTTTTCAAATTCACATTCACTTTATGATGAATTAAAAGCTTCATATTACGCATGATGCACGACAAATTAAAAAAGTAAACATGCAACTGTTGAATATTATTCATTGCATATCAAATATTCATAAGAATAACGAACCAAAATTATTTATTATTTTTTTTTTTTTTTTTCATTTAAATTTTCGGTATACATGTTTCATCGTGTTGTTCCCCGTTCGTTTTAATTTATAATATAAATAATATTTATATATATACGAAAAAATTGATGATAAAATTAATTTTTATTTATACGAAAAAAAAAAAAAAAAAAAAAAAATTATAAAAATAATAAATAATAAATAATAAATCATAAATCATAAAATAAAATACAATAATTCAATTAAATAATAAAAATAAAATTCCGTATTAGACAAATTAAAATATTATATATCAATACAATGCATTCATATTTGCTGTCAGATATAGTTAAAATTAACACTGAAGAAAAAAACAAAAAAAGAAATACAACTAAATTGATACACACACACACACACACACACACACACAAAACTACATATTGTGATTTCTATCGTATGTACACAGCAGTTTCACACGTACGTTAAATTGAATGCAATACACACACAAAAATAAAAGAAAAAAAAAACAAGAGATAAGAGGGAAAAAAGAAAAAAAAAAATTCAAGAGATAAAAGTGAATATAAGTATGATAAAGAAAAGATAAACATAACATATAAAAGAAATTAAAGAGTAGATTTATGTGGAGAAGAGAAAAAAAAATAATAATAGTAAAATGGCAAAGAGGGGAAGGGGGAGGGATAAAAAAAAAGAAAAAAAAAAAAAAGATTGAGTGTGATGGTGGTACGGGCCGTGGACAATAACAACAAGATGGCAGCCGATCTTCGATAATGCGCGCCGGGAGCGTTGAGGGATTTCCGCGGGAGCCAACCCGAGACTTGTTAAAGCCAATAATAATAATAAAGATTTATATGTATATAAATATATATATATTATTTATGCGCGGGTACTCACATAAATGATGCTCGACGTTAGTTGATGTGCAGTAGCAAACGGCACTCTTCCGTTGTAGTATATAATATATCCAATAATAAATCCACAGGGACAGATTGGCACGGGTTACACTTATTATTATCACTTACTCGTTGAATCACTGACAAATTACACTGTCACTGGACCCCCAGAATACGATATTTGCCGTGTGTGAGAGAAAAAATGATATATATTTATTTACATTTATATATTTGTGTGTATAAGATAAAGAGATGAGAGAAGGAAGAAGAAAATAAACAAAAAAAAAAAAAAAAAAATTTAAGCGAATGAAATAGATAGACAGATAAATAGAATATTGAGAGAAAGAGGTGATGGATCAGCTTTACTTGCACGCGCGAACAAACGATAAAGTGAAAAATCCGACAAGAGAGCGCACACTTCGTGAAACTTCGTTGTCGGTCGGTTGTTCGGTTACTACGGGGCACGTCTCAGCGTTAACGAGTACTGGACACGGCCATCGCGCACCAAAGAATCAACTGCACTCTCTTATACACTCATACACACTTAACTTCCTCCTTCTCTTTTATACACATATGTATTTATATATATATATATATATATATACATAGATATTTATTTATTTATTTGTTTTTTTTTTTCACTGTATTTCCCAACTTTTTCTCTCAGTGTCGTTACAAATTCACACAAATGACCGATGTCAAATATCAATGTGCACGTTTTTTTTTTTATTGTGCTGTTGCTGTGAGTAAAATGAATGGATGCACGTTTAAGCTTTCACTATCACTGTAACTTCTCAATTTTCTCCTCGACAACTTTGTCTTTTGTTTTTGATGAGACGACTACAATAATTATTTTATATATCTATTTCAAAACTTCTTTTCTATTTGTTTTTCATTATTTTCTTTTTCTTTTTTTTTTTTTTTTTTGGTTCTCTTGTGTTCAATTTTTTCTGAGAAACGACAGAATAAATATAATGAAACGAGTGTTTACTACAAAAAATAATACGGACTCACGATTGCTCTCAGTTAATTTGACACTAAAATTTTTTTGTTTCAATGGAAAATATTCTCTCTTGTTTTCAATGAAATATAAACATATAAGTTTTTTTTTTTTTTTTTTTTTTTTATTTCATATTCCGCAAACATAAAACGAAACGGATGGACGCAATGAATATATATATATATGTACACTCACGCTCACGAATACATTGAAACAAATAAACAAAAACCACTTGACAACTGTCGAAAGTGTCCCAAATAATATACAATTCTAATAAATGTGTTTATATACGCGAAATGGAGGGAAAACAAATGAGTGTTGAGAATTATCGAGAAAGAGAACCCAAAGTCGTAATTTTTTTTTCTTTTTTTTTTTTTTTTTTTTTGACGGTGACAACGACGATGTGGTTGTGGGGGGGCCAGTCACTACAAAGTTACGTAAAAAGTGCTCGTCAGTTAAACTGGGCCGTCCAAGAGCGGTTATGCCGTGTATCAGGCACTCGCCAAGGACACGCACTGGGGGTAACCTACTTTTCACCACACGATTGCACTTGGAGGAACACAGGTGTGTTCGTAAACGTGAATACACACGCCGCACATCCGACACGACTTTGTTAGAATACGATTCACTTGATTCTCTATTATTTCATCTCCTCCAGAATTATTTAGTAATTTTCTCACGGTCAAAAATACTTAATTCATTTAAGAAAAAAAAAATAAAAAACAAAAAAACAGTTTAAATAATCCAAATATTTGGAGTAATATACACAATCACTTGATATATTTATTTCTCAATTATTTCACTTTGATTCAACTTGATTAATCAATCTCATATATTTAATTTAGTTTACAATTAATAAATTCTATGTGTTTCGACGAAAGAAGTGAGATTTTTTATTAATTTTTTTTTGTTTTCCACTTTTTTATTTATATTTAACTGTATATCCCTTAAACGATTTCACGATTGCCGCGCGCGCACTGCACGACACACAGTGAAAAGGAAGGGGCGGGGGGGAAAAGGGAAGATGAAATACACACCACGTAAAAGTAGACACGGTTGGACAACACGATGTGCCTCCGTTGGCGGTCCGAGTCGAACTGAGCGTTGAGCGGCTGATCGTAACCAACGGCGGCGGCGTCGACTCGAGCGCTCGGAGCCACCACACACCAGTCGCGTTCGGGGCTGCTCGCGCGACGATAGCGCTCCTATATACCCGTCTCATTTGCTCTATACCCTATATCCTACACTGTATACCCTCTCATACCCCCGCTGCATCGTCATAAAGAACAAGACTGCGTAAATATATATATATATATATATATATATATATACTCTCAAGTGGCCGCCCGGAAACTTTCTGTATTCGCGGTTATTTATCGGATATGCCGCGAAAATTTCTCTACACGCTAACACGTCCCACAACAAGATTCTTTGTGGTTTTTTTTTTATTTATTATAAATACATGTGTAAACAGGATTATTCGTAGAGGACAACTGTTCAGTATATAATTTTATTTGTCGTACTTAAGCGGAAATAAAAATATATAATAACAATAATAACAATAACAATAATAATAATAATAATAATAATAATAACCGTTACTTTACTTTAAAACTCTTCTTTTGTAATCAAGCATGAAATATATTAAACTTTATTATTATTATTATTTTTTTTTTTTTTTTTTTTTCACTACTCAATAAATAATTGACCGTGAGTAGGATTATTTTTCTATCTCACAATTTATTATTAATTATTTGTATTTTATTCGTAATTACACAAGAGATTATCAAAATTTCTTACCGAATTCTTCCACATTAAATCGATATTATGTTTGGTGTGTAATATAAATCATCTAGAGATTTCATTTCAACATAAACATTTTTGTTTTTGATTTTTATTATTATTTATTTATTTATTTATTTATTTATTTATTATTGTTATTATTATTATTATTTTTTTTTCTTTTATCCTTGGAAGAACAAGTGAGTGAGTGAGTGAGTGAGTGAGTGAGAGCTTTAATTCGTAATGTTCTCCAAAGGTATTCTCTTTTACCTTCCATTGGGACAATAAATTTTCTTTCTCTATCCTTGTTCGGTGTTGCACGTGTGAAAGAACCGCGAGGAAGGTTGTTAAAAAAAAAAAAAAAAAAAAAAAAAAAAAGAAATAAAATAAAATAATCCGGTTGCCTCCTAACACTTTTTTTCTACTCCCCCTACCCTTTCACATCTCTAAACATACGCATGTGTTGAATTCTTCTCTTTCCTATACCCTCTCTTTCTTCCATCCCTATATCTATCTTCTTTTTTTCTTCTTAGACTCTCTAATATTTCATATTTGCCACAACGATAACTCACTAGTCGATTGGAGAAAGACATGAGAGTTCGCACGCGACGAAAAGTTTCGCACGCTCGCACAGTAATCGCTTTCTCTCTTCTATATATGTACATAAATATATACATATATACTCTCTTTATATATGTATATACAAATGTAAGTCTACATATATACATATATATATATATATATATGTGTGTGTGTATAGTTGATCTTTCTCTTACAAGTTGGTGCCAATGTCCAACAAGTTGTTGTCGTTGCTGTGATGTTATTTCGTGAAAGCAACTACCCCGAGTACCCTCAAACAGCAAGCGTAAAGGCCTTATTATATACATACCAACGACAATCATCCAATTCGTGTAACTTAATCCACACTCGCTATATAAATAATTAATTGATATTTTTCATTCACGCAATCTATAAAATATTCACATAAACAATTACACATTATAATTATATATGTAATAACATAGCAAAGTGTAAAATAAAATGTAAAATTCAAAATAATTTTAATCAAATAAATAAATAATAATAATAATATTATAAATTATTAATTAATTAATTGGATATCTATTGTTTTTATACTTATAAAACTAATAATGTTGTTAGTTGTTAGGGCGAAATTTCCGCAAATTTCCGTTGCGGAAAGACCGCACCTGATTTACCACATACTTTTTATACATATATATATATATACGTGTGTTTGTATATAATACAGAACGGCACCTCATGGCTAAGCGTGTACCAGTGGCGACGACGAGCCACAGACATACACCGATTGTAACACACACACATTTAAACACATTCGCGTCACCGATGGCGACGTTGCGCAGAGAAGTGGAGAGGCAATGGATGGCGCGCAGCCATATACGCACCGTTGCCAAGTCATGTTGGCGCGCACACTACACACTGTGTGAGGCAGACGAGTAAGCAGTGCCCAAGTGAGAACGTATGATAATACAGAGTGAGATAGATAGAAAGATAGAATGCACGCACCGGTACGGTGTGCGGTCGCTTTCCCGTCGAGCCATTGCGACTCGTCATCGAGTCCGCGTGTACACGCATCTACACACGCACTACACCAACAGCAGCACCACCAGCAGCACCACCAGCAACAGCAACAGCAGTAACACTCCAAAGTGCTCTATGGAATTCTCTCCCGCGTTGCTATATTCCAAAGCTCATCGTATCAAATTTACTTACCATTTATTATTTATTTATTTTATTTCTCCATTGAGTTAATATTTCATCTTTATATATTCAATACTTGTAGATACATAAGAAATAGTGAGGTAATTCAATTTTATATTATTTCATCATCAATTTATGATTTAATATTTTTATTATTAATAAAAAAAAAAAAAAAAAAAAAAAATTAATAAATAATAAATTTTCTCATCATTAAAAAATTTAAATACACGCAAAATTTTATAATTTATTTTTATACTTATTATTTGAATAAAAATATAATTAATAATTACAAATGAAAATTTGTGAATATGATTTTGTAAACACGATCTCGAGGTATTTACTTACCCTTTATCTCTATCTCTCATTGCCTTTGAATACCTGTAGACCATATATATATATATATATATATATATATATTATATAGTCAATAATAATCGTATCGCATATCCCGTCGGCAAATCACAAATCACCTTGTATATATATATATATATATGTATATAGTGTTGTATGTATAGTGAACGCGACACGCCGGACCGTATACGCGATCGATACTATACCTACCAACTAAACCAACGTGAGGGTCTGGGTAATCACCTACGATTTTTCATTGTCGTGAAAGCACTCTCTTTCACTATATACACGTATATACTTTATTCTAAGCTTATCTCACATTCATTTATATATGTGTGTGTATATATATACATGATCAAAAAATAAATGCCAAATATTTACACATGAAAAATCAAATTGATTTTCACGATATTTCATTCTTCCCTCTTATTGCAATATTATTATTAAATGAATGAATAAATTAATGGTGAATAATATTAGATTGGAGGGATAGGTCAGTAGTAATTGGTGTAATGTTATGAAATAATATTCAATGATTACACTTGGATTTGTTACTTGTGCGCGCGCGTATGTCAAATGAAATGTGTGTGCGTGCGTTTGTGTGTATGCATAATATGTTGTCTACTCGATCACGAAACGACACGCCATCAGACACGATCCAACTCCTCTTTTGTATACGTATTTCATTATTCTCTTCCATTCAATCATGTGAATTTGGTATATATATGTATATATGTATAACGCCTTGATTCCCCTCTCAACTCTCCTTTTTAGCTCTTCCCTTTTTTTTTTTTTTTTTTATATATATATTCATATGGATATCGATGTATATGTACTACACACCTGTCGTAACACGTTGCCCCGTGAGTTTCAATCAGTTCAAGCACATCATTGACGTCTATTGAGTCGAGAAGAATGAATAAATATTCGAATAAAATAAATGAATATATCAAAAAGGAGATTAAAAAAAAATTTTTTTTTTTTTTTTAACTTTTCATTGTTTGTATTGCAATACATAAGTCAATATACACATACTGTCATGTTTAATGGACACGTCAAATCGATTTTACAGTCAATTTCTTAATTTTATATAATTGTCAGCAGTAATTTAGTGTAAGATGAAAATTATTATATTTTTTATTTATAAAAAATATTTAATGTTATGAGTAAAATAAAATTGTAAGAAAAAAAAAATCTCATTTGATATATTTAATTAGATTTACATTATATATATATATATATATATAATATTATTATATATATGTATATATGGACAATGTGTATGAATATAAACTGTGACTAGTTTGTTTGTGAATCAAGTGCCAAGGACTCGACAGCGGTAGGTCAGTAAACCGACGCTGCGGCCGGTGTATACAGAAGAGGGGGCAAAGCGATGATGGTTAAAGTTGGTAGAGGAGGGAACACACCAATGAGTTTTGCATACACGTGTGCAACAAATGCTTTACATATTTACTTACTACCCATCTAAAACTATATTTTACATTGTATACAATAATTATTTTTTTCACCACTTTGCACTGTTATTTAAATTAATTATTATCATTTTTATTCTTCTGTTTTAATTATATTTTCTTCTTATGTCTGTCTGTCTCTACTTCTTCACGTTGATTTTTTTCGATCACGTACAACGTGTGCACGTACGTGCATGCGAATGTGCGTACTTTTATCAACATAAAATATCTTTAATGCCAAAGATAAATTTCAACATGAATTTTATTACAGGGGTCCATTTTATCGTAGTTTTTTCAGGGTATATATATAAAGTTGCAGCTAAATTGGTAGGATAAGATATATATATATATATATATAAAATCTTTGAGTGATTCTCTCACTGATGGGGAGAAGCTTTTCGTTGGAGTTCCAGTCGTTTATTCGTATTGGGATATGTAGGTCAAATGTCGTACACACAAAAGTCAATGATTTCTCTCACCCTCATCGTCTCTTACTCTCATTCTCAGCCATTTTTTTTTTTCTCCTTCGTGTGCGCACTCAGTTGAGTAGACAACGATAGATCCGACGAGTACACTTGATCTCGTCTCATGTTCAATCAATTTGTCCTTCAATGAGAATATATAAGTATTTTGAAAAAGTTTAAGAAACAAAAATAAAAAGATAGAGTTGACTATTATTACTCTACTTATTTATTATTATTATTATTTTTTTTTTCCAACTATTAACACATCATTGATGGATTAAATTTTTATATTATTCTAAAATTATATAATTTCAAATAGAAGTAAAATACTCACGGGAAAAATTGAAAATTATTTCATGGGACAATGATTTAATTTATTATATATGTACACATTGTATATGTGTATTAAAAGTGCTTATGTTTCGGTTTTGCCTTTTGAAACACGTGTGTTTTAACGCTCTGTTGCATACACGTGTACGCAAATGTAAAACTTTATATATATATAGTGTGTGTGTGTGTGTGTGATTTTTGTGTTTGTGCGTTTACGATACAAAAATTCATCGTGATTCGTTATGAATTTGTGAGATGTCAATTAACGTGTTGTTTAATAATTAATTTTTCTACTTGATATTACAGAAATAACAATGTAAGATAAATTTATAGACAGAATTAAAATACAGATATACACAATAATAAATTTTTACATATTAATTAATTTATTATTAACAATAAATAAATATTCATATTGAATAATTTATAATTATATTGAAAAATTTATTTAATTTTTATTATAAAAAAATTGTAAATTTTTTATTGATTTTTATAATGATTTAATAATTTTTTTTTTTCCATGTTTAATTTTTAGTATATATATATATATATATATATATATATGTATAGGTATGTATGGTCGTTGACAGGAGAACCATTGGATTTAGATAAAGATCACTGTGGGAATGTGCACGAGAAGAGAAGCCATTGAGAAATCCATTGGAAAATACGCACGTCGAGACATTTTAGTCGAGGACGAGGCCCAGCCACGGTTGCTATGGTAGCCGCGTCCATCCCCCACATTATATTCTACGTGTATAGTGATGTCAGCCTTGCTTGCCGCCAACCACTTCACATTCACTCTCTCATATACCTATACACGTATACAGTCAAACAACACCCTACACACACACACACACACACACGTATGCAACCATTATTCGACGTCCTCACCAGTCTGTGAAACACCTCTTTACAACTCCCCCCCAAATTCTCTTATATATACCCCAGTTACGATATTATATCTGTATAATTTATCAGTGATATCAATTACTATATACTTTTTTTTTTTTCCCCCTCTTCTCAAACACAAAAATAATATTTTTATTGTATATTAATCGGCTTTTAAGTGATATATTAATGCGTATAAATATTATTTTATTCATTTATTAATTTTTTCTTTACTATTTTTTTAATATTTGTGTTAACCGTTGTTTTTAATCTGGGTCAATGTAACAGTATTTTTCTCCACGTGGAAAAACTAGAACGTGAACAAGTTTAAGCCTAACATTAGAATACTTTATTAGGAGACACATACACACACACACATAGACATGCACGTGAGTTGAGTGAGTTAAGACAGAATATTTTGCGACAATGACTGGATAAGGTATAAATTATATACGTTATATATGTTATATATCATGTGGTTTGTGTATATAGATGGATGAAGAGAGGGAAAAAGGGGAAAGAATCGTGTATAGCAACGCCACTGACGCAAACAGATGATAGAAAATCGATAGGCCTGCGAGAGCAATGAGGATTACTCGGACTCTGTGTCTCTGACGTCGATGTTATACACATATGTGTATTTATTTGTGTCTGTCTATGTGTGTGAATGTACGTCTTTTTATGTATTCGGATCTTCGTGAATCATGTCAATTGCACGTGGCAAACTATATAATTGTCATCAATGAAAACTATATTATCAATTGATGTACATTTTTATAATGTGTTAGTATTGATTTAAACATAAATTGTCATTTCCTATTTGAATTCAAATAATTTTCAATATCACTGTGATAATTGGTAATTCAATAATTATTGATTCATTATCTTGATTGTGTAACGTTTGATATATCGAATGAATTTGTGTAGATTTCGAATTATATATAAATATTTATTGACAATGAGAGAGAGAGAGTGGAGGAAAGAAAATTGATCACGTTGAACAAACGAAAAGTTGAATCTTGTGTATCGTATTATATACCCAAGTGTCGTGTCTTTTTTCTTTTTTTTTTTTTTTTTTTTTTTTCTTTTTCCTCTCTATCCGTTTTCCTTCTTTTTTCTTCTTTTTTCCCTTCTTTCTTTTGTTTCTTTTTCTCTCTTTTACTGACTGTTGAATTCCTCTCTCCAAACAACGTGTCTCGCTATTGCTTTCCAGGCAGACCGTGTAGCAGCGGCTCGTAACGGTACTTCTCCCTCGATAGCTCTTCGTCGCTCGCTTGCTCGCGTCCCCGTCACCACCACCACCACCACCACTACTACTATCACGTTAGTGTATACACACGGATTGGAATGGCACACGGAGAGTTGAAAGGCAGCGGTTCAGTGACCGACCGACCAACCGAATACATCGCTCGTCCCCAAGAGCAACAGCAACCACCACCACCACCATCATCATCATCATCATCATCATCATCATCATCTAAAACACCACCATCAGATTATCATCATTTTATTTTATTTATACATTTTTTTTTTTATATTCAATTTCACCTGCACGTAGGAATATCAAATGAGTACCTGCATTGTCAATCATTTGATTAACACACAATTTTCATTTTACTCGTATATTTTTATTATCTATCTATTCTCATAAATTTGTTTTTTCCTTCTATATTTAATAATTTTCACATGCTCACATGTATACTATATATAGATATTTTGCAACTTGAAATTAATGCGTATTGAAAATACACGCAAAGTTGCGCGACAAAATTTTTATTTTCAGAGTAACTACTTTCCCCGTACTCCTCTTTCTCCCCTTTCTCCCCTTTCTCCCTTTCTGGTTTTCTTCTTTCCCTCTTGCTATTCCACTCTTATCACACTGTATAACACCATAGGCTCATCATCATCATCATAGCATCCATGCAGTGTAAGAAAAAGTCTGATTGCCCCGTGCGCGCACATTGCCCCCCTACTGTGCCATGCATGGGAAGAGCCCGTTGGGCGCGATCTCTCCCGGCTCACTGAATAAATTACACAATTTCCTTGCTCGACCCCTCGCGCGCACGCCGCGTACATCCCATCCTTTTCCGCATCTCTTTCCTCATTCTCTCTTATTATATATATGTACAATATATTTCTAGCTCTCTCTCACCATCTTTTTCACTTTTTCACTTTTTTTTTTTTTTTTTTCTTTTTTTCTCTACTTCGTCACGCATTGTGTCACATTCCCCAAGGGATTCCGCGTGCGCAAATGCTAACCTACACATTTTACTTCACAACGTTGATATATATAAACATGTATATAAATGACAAATGATTCTTTACTCCTTTTTTTTTTTTTTTCATTTTTTTCCATTTTTTTCATTTTCAACTCTCCAGAGTGGCCACTACGAGAAATTGACTTTTATGTATACATATATATTTATATACAGACTCGAATAATTTTTTTTATCGTACTGTAGATTTATCCTTGATAATTATTTATTTATTTATTTATTTATTATTATTTTTTTTTTTTTGTTTTATTTTTTATCATATTTTAAAGTGATTTTTTATTATATAATATTCAACAATTTTACCACAGTTAAATTGACAATAAATACTCGTGATTATTTTTTTTTTACGGTACAATAGCACGAGTACAACTATTATAACGAATCAAAAAAAATAATAATAATAAATAAATAAATAAATAAATAAAAATAAAAATGGGAATAGTTGAGTTTTTGTGATAATAAAATATTAAAGATAAAATTGATGAATAGGTGAAAATCAGTGGGTGGGCTACTAACACAGTTCAATATCAAATCTCTCGTATACATACAATGTATTATACATATGTATATATATATATTTGATGCGTGTGACTGTCGTTGATATTAACCATGAATAACTTGTTGTCGACGGACAAAATCTAGATGGCATTGTGTGCATACACGCGACAGTTTACGACCGTAAAAGCTGAACGACTTTACAGGTGATGGGGTCTCGCACGAGGTTTACGAGACTTTAGTTCATTCCTTCATTATATAAATATACACACACACACACACACACACACATATATATATATATATATATATACATTTATTTTTCTCATATATTTATAAAATAAATGCGTAAAAATATAGTTAGATATATATATATACTCGTATATACTTGAGTATACAGAAATAAAAACTTGCAAATCATGTTTGTGTCTAACATAAAAAAATTATCAGCAGTAATTGAGCATATATAATTGCACGCAAATATATACTCATAAACTTGCGTATACAATACATATATACATATATATAGTTGTATGTATATACATATGTAATGTCAGGGAGTGGACAATGGCACGACAATGCAGTATATACTAACACGTTGGTTATAACCATCGCAACGAGAGAATATCGATTAGCCTCGTATTCTATATGTTTGTGAGTGTGCGTGTGTGACTGCACGTGAATGTACACGGTCGTATGTATCATCAATGTTCATCGTGAAATATGTAAACGACCCATAGTATGTACACATTATATATACACTAGGATATGTGCCCTCATACTACTATTCTCTTCCTCCTCCTCCTTCTCCTACTCTCCAATTTCCATCCCCTATCCTGATATCTTCTCGACAAAAAAAAAAAAATAAATGTTTTTTTTTTTTTTTTCAGTATATTGTCCATCAAATTTCAAAGTCTCTACGTATAGAGGTATATACGAACGGCAATAGAAAATGAAAAAAAAAAAAAAAAAAAAAAAGTTTTACACTAAATTTTACTTCAAACGATCATGATAAAAACTTCTTTTTTTTTTGTTTTCGTATTTATTTGTTTAAATTTGTTTCAAAACTATTTTTGTTTTTTTTTTTTTATTTTTTTTTTCTCAAGACAGTGAATGTATCGTAAATAAATTTTAGAAAAAAAAAAAATAATAATAATAATAATAAAAATTTCCGGGTCAGTGGAACACGAAGATTTAATGTAGAGTGAGAGGATACAGAGAAACACAAGTGAAGAAGAGATAAAGGACGTGTGAGTAAGAGTGATAAATAGTGAGAAAGATAGTGATAGTGAAAGAGGAGGATACAAGACAATGGAGAATAGAGAGAGAGAGAGAGAGAGGAAGTGGAGAGATCGATGTAAATTCCTAAACCAACCACACGCATCTATATAGATCTATAGATGAGTGTATTTTAACTTGAAACATATATAAGCTATTATGCAAACTGTGCGAGAGTTGAAACAAGATGCAAAAGCGATTACTATATGTATATACTTCACTTTACGTGTGTATATATTTATATGATACAGTCTCCCAACATTCTATTATATTCATGGTTAACCTTCCTATGTAATCACACATACACAAATATTTTATTAATTCATCTATTAACTCACTACCACAATTGTAATTTGCAACTGTGCATAGTTGGAATAATAAAAAAACAAAAAACAAAAAAAAAAGAAATGAAATTTTTTTTCATTTTTTAAATTTTATATCTAAATATACGTGTATTTATAAATACATACGAGCAATATCATACTTATACATTTATATTTACAATCATCAATGAATCTCATAAATATTTGATAGGTATTACATATGAGAATTATATTGAATGTGTATAGAGTTTAGTGGCTGCAGGCAATCATTGAATGGCCGATTAAAATTTAAAGAGCCTGTGTATGCGCGTGAGCACAATCGTTCCGTCAACTTTCACAACTTTCATCGGTGTACAACGTCCACTGGCACGCACACATTTACTTTATATATATACAAGGATAAATGTCGAGTGTGGTGCTTGTTGTATTGGTGGCTGCGAGCAAAATAGAGCAACGAAGCGAGATACGACTCGAAACTTATTCGTATTAAATTCCACTCGTCCTGACACGACGAGTATCAAGTGCATAAAGCTCTATATACATATATATATATATATATATAGGTATATACTAATATACTTTATATAAATCTAATGCACATCTATCTATACATCAAAATTATATATATGCGATGATACTTTTTTTTTTTTTTCTTTTCATTCTTTTTCTCCCCATCATCGTGTGACTACTACACGTTAAAAATAAAAAATAAAAAGTTTCAAAATAGCCGGACAGGTAAGAAATAGATTTAACGACACTCTGCACTTTGCTGTCTCTTCGGTTTCACTTACTCTCTCTCTCTCTCCAAGTTCCTCTCTTTTTTTTATTCTTATACATATATATATATGTATATATATGTGTGTGTGTGTGTGAGTTTAAAAATATTATACGTTCAGGAAGTTTTTGTCGTCAATGTACAGTGAGAGAGTATAGTGAAAAGTGTTAAAGTATATTTTATAAAATTTATTGTTGATAAAAATAAAAAATAAAAAAAAAACTTATTGCTAGAATTGATTCTTTATTCCTTCTACATATATATATATGTGTGTGTGTGTATTGATTCAATACACTTGGATTATTATTTATCATGGGATATTGATAATAAAATTTGTCTGTGATGACGGATGATACTCTGTGTACTTTGATATATATAACCAATAATTCCTGACAATTTTTTTATATATAATAACAATCGGTATACATATATATTTATTTAAGAGAAAAAATAAAAAAATAAAAAAATAAATAAAAACACGTCATCAACAATTTTCACTCAATAACACTCAAATTCCATTTATTAACACTTATCAACTCGGAATATACTCGATTATTTTTATTTATCCAACAAACATTATAAATTAATAAAATAATTGTATAATATTTATAATTTACTTTCTAACGTGTATATATAATTTTATATACAATGATATATAAAGATTTGATGGAATTTATCTAGATTGAAAATTTTAATCACGATAAACGAGTAATTAACAGGTTGAAATAAAAAATGAAAAAAAAAAAAAAGTAAATTATTATTTCAATCACTTACATTTTGACAATAATACTAGTAGTACTAAAACAATGAGTGATTAATAATTGAAAATAGTAAAGAGATAATTAAATATAATGTATATAACGATCAGGTCAAACTCCGAAGTAGCAAATAAACTTGCAGAAGACAACGGCACTTCCGCACGATTATACTGTATATAATATAATGTATTATTTATATATTTATATTTATATGTAGAAGCCGGATCTCGGATTTCTCGGATCGAGTCCAAGGTTGAAACTTTCGCGCGTCAGCTATGGTAACCCCTCCAGTGTCTGACGCGTCAAAAGAAAGAGAAAGAAAGAGAGATGATACAGTGCATATATATATATATATATATATATATATGTGTGTGTGTGTGTGTACAGTTGAAGATGGAGCAAAACATTGTACTTTTATTGGTGCATTGGTTCGAGAAAGTTGCCACGACAACTGCATCCAACTTGTGTTTTATATGATGCACATGGTAAAATAGGTGACCCGGGTAAACCAGAGCGTGTACAATCATGATGAACAATCCAACCAACAAATTCTGTATATACATACGTCATTCGAAATGGCGGTTTTTTTTTTTTTTTTTTTCTTTTTTCTATCTCAATGTGAATTGAAATAGTTGGGGAAATCAAAAATATTTAGTAAGAATTTTTTTGTTTTTTTTTTTAAATTTTTTTTTTTGTTTCAACAGCCACGAATTTTGATTTTATTGTGATCAATGTTGGCCATCTTGCGGTTAACTGTTGGTACTATGAAGTTGTATAATTTTTTTTATGTACGTGTGTGTTGTCAGAGGTGCATAAACCGGCACATAGATGACAGCACGTATTGGAATGTAACTTAGAAGTTGGAATGCGAAATAAATTTAAAAATTCTAATACCAAAGTATTTAAGGCGTTTTGTTTATTTTATACTCTTATCTGTATACAATATTGCAAAATGTATGGAAGGGCAAAGATAAAGAATATCAATATTTATTGTTACAATTATATGTATAGATTGAAATTATTTTTATCTATTTCGCTGCGAGGTCTGGAGGTTATTAGGTTTTGAAAGTTGATGGACCTTGGTTTCAATTTCGTTTCAGTTGAGTTGTCTCCTTCAAAAAGATACATCAAACTTAAATTTCGATCCTCATAATTCATTGAGAATGGACGTACAATCATTCGTAACAAACTTTCTCGTTTTAATTATTTGTCTATTAATATTGACTCATTTTTATGTGCATGGCAGTAAACGTGGACGAATAATTGATCGAATTCCTGGTCCCACATGGTATCCAATTATTGGAAACACGTTTGACATTTTAGTACCAATTGGTGAGTACTTATAATTATTAAAAAAATAAAAATAATTAATTAATTCATATGCTATTCATATTTTTTCTTGTGTGAAATTAGAAAATCTTTGGCATTTTCTTCGTCGTTCAGCAAGAGATTTTTATCCAGTTTATAAATTTTGGATTGTTAATTGGCCAGTTGTGTCTATATGTCATCCTGATGATGTTGAGGTAAATTTTAAAAACATCTGTATAAAATATAATGTTTATTATAATAAATAAAATCGATTTAAACTTTATTATTATATTTAATAGATACTGCTGCGTGACGATAAAAATATATCGAAAAGTATTTTTTATGAATTCTTACATCCATGGTTGAATGAAGGTCTTTTAACCAGTACAGGTCAGAATAATAATTATTTTCTGTGCCACTGAATTAATTAGAATGAATGGAATTTATTTAATAATGATCTGATGATCATTTTTCATTTTTAATAATTTTTTTAGGAGATAAATGGAGGATGAGAAGGAAAATACTCACGTCAGCTTTTCATCGCAATAATTTACATGAGCATACCAATTATATTATTGAACAAACACAATTATTGATTGCTAATTTGAAAGAAGAAGCCAAATCCGGTTATGCTGATAAAGAACTTTTATCAATGATATCACGTATCTCTCTCAACGTAATATGTGGCAAGTCAAGATAAATTATTTCCCAATAATTTCCGAATATTCATTCATGTATATATATATATATTTATTTTTTTATTTAGAGACAATAATGGGCACGAGACGAAATGAAAAAAGTATTGATCGTGATACGTATAGACAGGCGGTTCATGATTTTGGAAATATTTTTTGTTATAGGTTGAATTTATTGATAACATGAAATATTTTTTATTGATAAATAATTTTGATAATATTACGTTTTTCTTTATACATATATATATAGATTAGTTCGTCCTTGGTTAAGAAATAATTGGATTTTTTCGTTGACGTCCAAGGGTCGGATGGAATTAAATACTATTAAAATACTCCACAGATTTTCTGCAAAAGTATATATTTACAGTCGTTTTCACATTTTTTGTTTTCAATTATTAATAATAATAAAAAAAAGAAAATAATAATAATAATAATAATAATAATAATATTTTTTTTAATAATAAAAATTATTATTATTATTTATTATCTTTTTTTTTTCTTTCATTATTATCATCAATTTAATTCTGTAGATAGTTAAAGATCGACAGCGATTATACGATGAGATTGGTGTAAAAGATTCAGAAAATTTATTTTTTTCCACATCAGATAATGCAGATAAACAATGTATAAAAGGTAATGATACAGTTACAATTTATCTAATTATTTAATTGCAATTTATTCAATTATTTATTATTGTTGTTGTAGTAAATAAAAAGCGATTGAATTTTATTGATACGCTGATTGATGCGTCGAAACGTGGACTTGGAATCGATGACCAAGCCATTAGAGAGGAAGTCGATACCTTTGTTTTTGAAGTAAGTGATAAAAATTATGTGAGAAAAAATTTAATTGAGAGACAATTGTTTTTAGGGACATGATACCACGGCTATGGGTCTTTTTTTCACAATACTTCTTCTGGCTGAGCATAAGGATATACAGGTTATATACAGATACAATATTATCAACGAGAGATAATAAAAGGCAATAAATTAGAAAATAATAATTTATTTATTGTTAAAGGCACGGGCAAGAGAAGAAATTGACAAAATAGTTGAGGAGAACGATGGAAAAATGAGTGAAAATGAAATTCAACGCTTTAGTTATCTCGAATGTTGTATCAAAGAATCACTACGACTATATCCAAGTGTTCCTCTTATATCACGAAGAATCAGTGAAGATTTACAACTAAGTGCGCTTTATAATATTATCAATAATTTTTTTATAAATTTCAATTATTATTTTTCATTAATTGTGGCCATTTATGATTAATTTTTCAGAAAATTGTTTTGCGCCCAAGGGAACAATTATAAATATTACCATTTTTGATGTTCATCGTGATCCGAATTTCTGGCCACGACCAAATATTTATGATCCCGACCGATTTTTACCCGAAAACATTCATGGCAGACATCCATTTTCATATATTCCATTCAGTAGTGGATTACGTAATTGCATTGGTAATTATATACACCGGTTTTTTTTTTATAATCCTGTATTCTGAAATCATAATTTTTGCATGTATAGTATAAATAATATGACATTAATGTATTCAGGTCAAAAGTTTGCCATACTCGAACTGAAAACAATTATTGCTGGATTGCTCCATAATTTTTATTTTGAACCAATGGAAGTCACAGCTGATATTCGCATAATACCAGATTTGGTTCTTCGACCTGCACATCCAGTTCATGTAAAATTTATACCAATCACTAAATAAATCATGAAACACGATTAGTGGTTGACTGTCATGGGTCAACATGGAAAAATTTAAATAGACACTAGCATGCAACATTTATATATGCAGATTTGAATGGAACATATATACGTTTATTCATTCTGAAATTGACCATCATGATATTTTGATAGAATAACAATAAAATATTATAACAAATAACATTTGTATTTAACTTGATTGATTCTCTTACACTATTTGCGACAAAAAAAGAGGAAAAAAATTTTAATGATACATTTCATAGAAATAAATACATCATCATTCAGCCTAATTGCAGAAACGTTCATTTAATTGCATATATATTTTCATAATTGTGGTTTGTAGCTCACGCACATACAGGAGTAATATTATCTCATGGCAAAATTGGTACTTATATAAAACATCATCCTTTTCAATTTGTAGTAGTTATATAAATAAAGAGAGAGAAGAAAAAAATGTTGCTAGTGCACCGTGTTAATTCAAAGTAGAGGTGCAAAAATAGATATGAACAGAAACCAAATCATCACTGCAAGATTCTATCGAGAATAATATTCTCAGTGAGACTGCTCAAGTGAACACAACATCTATTAGTCGTGGCAATAAATTATTTCTCTTCAATGACACATTCAATTACAACAATATGGATATTCAATCGTTGACGATAGCATGCATTTTCTTTATTATTTTTGTATTAATTGTGTGTCATTTTGCTATTCATGGTAGTAGACGTGGACAATTGATTGATCTAATTCCTGGACCAAAGTGGTATCCAATTATTGGAAATATTCTGGATTTAATAAAAAGTCCCGGTGAAAAATGATTTATAAAAAAAAAATTTTCATTTCAAAAGATGATCATTTATTTATTCATTTATTTTTTTTTTATATTTATTCAGAGGATCTTTGGCTATTTTTTCGAAAAAATGGACGAGAGTATTATCCAGCATATAAATTTTGGATAGGACATTTGCCAGTTGTAAATATTCAACATCCCGATGATGTCGAGGTAAATTATGTGGAAGAACTTATAATTGTAAGAAAAAAAAATTACTGAATGAAATTTTTTAATTTCATTGTAAATATTTAGATTCTCTTGAGAAGCAATAAGCACATTAAAAAAAGTGAATTTTATGATTTTTTACATCCCTGGTTGAATGAAGGTCTTTTAACGAGTACAGGTAATAAATATGACCATGCAACATAATAGACAACATAAACTAATTGTTAACTTTTTCCTTTTTTGAAGGTGAAAAATGGAAAACGAGACGTAAAATAATCACACCAGCATTTCACCTGAATAATTTACATGAATATAGTGATATTATGATTGAAAACACCGAACGATTAATTGCACAATTAAAAAAACAAGCCAAATGTGATTATGTTGAGAGAGAACTTTTACCAATGTTATCATATCTGACTCTCAATACAATTTGTGGTAGATCAACAATTTTTTTTACAATCCTCCCATGATTTAAATCTATTTACATCATATAAATTAACAAAAAATCTCCTCACATATTCTCTTATTATTATTATTATTATTATTAAATTTTTTTTTATTCAGAATCTGCTATGGGTACAAAACTTCATGAAAGTAATCCAAAAGAAAATAAATATAGACGTGCAGTTCATGATTTCGGACAAATGGTCTACTTTAGGTGAATTGAAAAAAAAAAAAAAAAATTTTTTTTTTTTGTCTTTTCATTATGTACTTGAAATTATATTTATTTGCTTGAAACAGAATAGTGAGACCTTGGCTTAAAAATTCTTGGATTTTTTCATTAACATCTAAAGGTCATGAACACGCAAAAATTCTCAATACACTTCATGATTTTACTACTGATGTATGTATAGGATAAATCTCATAAATTTATATTATCTCATTTTTTCTCATCACTACTACTACTGCTACTATACATCATGTTTTCAACGATACAGATAATCAAAGAACGAAAACAATATCATGCCGAGACAAATGGAAAGTATTTGGAAGATTTTTCAATGTCCACAGTGAAAACTCGAAATGTACAATCAATTGAAAAAAGTAAAAAACTAAATAATTCAAAAAATCACAAAATTAAATTATTATTCCTTGTATATGATCTAAATTTTTATCTTTTTTTTAATATTAATAGTGAAAAACAAAAAAAAATTGGCTTTCATTGACGTCCTCATTAGTGCATCCAAATGTGGACTCGGTATAGATGATGAAGGTATCAGAGAGGAAGTGGATACGTTTGTGTTTGAGGTGAATGAGAAACATATGATATGAAAATCTGTAGATTTATTAGCTATATATTATTTTGTCTACCATGTAAATAATTGTAGGGACACGATACAACAGCTACCGGTTTGTTTTTCGCGATACTTCTTTTAGCAGAATACCCACATGTCCAGGTAATAAATTATCAATTGATATTAACCGGAGTATATCGAATCAAATGAAATTATTATTTGTTTATATTATTCCAGACAAAAGCTAGAGAAGAAATTGATACAGTACTGAAAAAGAATAATAACAAAATGACTATAAATGAAGTCCAACAATTTAATTATTTAGAATGTTGTATCAAGGAAGCGCTTAGATTATATCCAACTGTACCAATAATTTCTCGACAAATCGTAGATGACTTAAAATTGAGTGGGTTTTGTAACAATATCGAATACTTTGATGCATTATCAATATTGTAATCAACTGATTAACAATTTCTATTCATCATTATTATTAATTTTTTGTTTATTCAGAGCACTACACTGTATCTAAAGGAACAAGTCTGAATATTCAAATTTATGATCTTCATCGCAATCCAGAATTTTGGCCACAACCTAATGTTTATGATCCCGATAGATTTTTACCTGAAAGAATTGAAGGTAGACATCCATTTTCGTACATACCATTCAGTGGTGGTCCACGAAATTGCATCGGTAATTATATTTTCATTTATTCCTACGATTTAGCACTCAAACATTATAATAATATAATTATTAATTCAAGGTCAAAAATTTGCACTGCTCGAATTAAAAACAGTTATTGGTGGTTTACTACACAATTTTTATTTTGAGCCACTGGAAAATGCTAGTAATGTCCGTATTGTGACGGATCTTATTCTTCGGCCAGCTCATCCAGTCCATATCAAATTTGTACCAATTGTCAAATGACTCAATACGTATATTATCACACTACTTATATTCGTCAATTATATTGAATTTATAACTAGTGATAATAAATATCTTATTGTGTAAAAATTATACTGTGCCCGTTAATATTTCATTGTGAAAAAAATATAAAAACAAACAAACAAACAAAAATTTATAAATCGAAACCAAGAAATTAGTTCAAGCCAAAATATTCGGGGGTTCTCATTTTTATTTACACATATAGCTCTATATTTATGCCAAAAATTTTGTTCATATGATGGGAGTTGCTATAATTCAGACAATATAATGAGAGAGGTTCTCTCAGAATAGTTTTTGTCAAATGAAGTGAAATATCAGCGATTATTTTCCTGATCAGATGTGACCAGCATTCCATATTCATATTATGAAAGAATATGTTGACGTATTTAATCGAGAAAGTTATCGTATGATTGAAAATTTATATTCAAAAAATGCTCCTACCACTGTAAATCTTACATCGTTCCTGTCGGAATTCACATCGAACGCTATATGCGGTAAAATTATTACTCCGAATATTTGTGTACAATCATAAAATTATTATGAATCAATTGAAATACTGAATTATTAAAGAAACAGAGATGGGTACATCACTTTCAAATATGGAATCATCGGATGATAATATTATAAAAGATTACAGAAAAGCAGTTCAAGATTTAGGAAAGATTATAGTTCATCGGAATCATTTATACATATATGTATACACACATGTATTTGATGAAATTTAATGTATTTATTTTTATATCATTGTCATATAAACTCCTTTAGGTTATTACGCCCGTGGTAACGACCTCATTTTATTTTTTTTATTGACACATCTGGGACGATTGTACAAACGTTATTTAAAAATTGCCCATGAATTCTCAAAACAGGTGAACATTTCATAATAATGATTCATTCAATGTATTTAATTAAACTAGATAAATATTTACGATAGAAAAAATTGTCAGGTCATTATTGAGAAACTAAAGTATCATGAAAAGACACGAGACGTGTTTTTTCTTGAAGAATTTAGAAGACAACTGTGAAAATATTGAAGCAATAAATTTTCAATCATCAAAAAAAAAAGTTATGCGCATCTTCTTATTTCCGAAAAAAAAAAAATAATAAATAAAACAGGTGATATCGATGACGTTAATATTGAGGAGGAAGTCAATACATTTATCTTTAGAGTATAAATAAATAATTATATTTACTCATAATATTTCACAATGCAACAATATCTACTGATTTGAATGATTATCAACTTTATGCATAGTCATGATATGAACTTGTGATTTTTCAGGGTCATGACACAACCGCAATGTATATGAGCTTCGCACTCCCACTCTTCGTTGAACATCGTGATATTCAAACAAATAAATAATTCTTTTTTACCTTCTATTAGAAATATGAATACATATGAACAAAAATAGTAGAGGTGCAAAAGTAAATGCGAACAATAACCAAACCATTGCTGCAATATTCTATCAAGAATGATATTCTCAGTGAGACTACTCAAGTGAACACTACGCCTATCAGTCGTGGCAATAAATTATTTCTCTTCAATTACACATTTTATTCCAACAATATGGATATTCAATCGATAATGATAGCATGTATTTTCCTTATTATTTTTGCATTAATTGTATGTCATTTTACTATTCATGGTAGTAGACGTGGGAAATTAATTGATCTTATTCCTGGACCAAGGTGGTATCCAATTATTGGAAATATTCTAGATCTCGTAAAAAGTCCTGGTGAAAAATAATTTATGAAAAAAATTCTATTTCAAAAGATTGTTATTTATTTATTTTATTTATTTATTTTTTTATATTTATTTAGAGGATCTTTGGCTATACTTTCGAAGAAATGGACGATTGTATTATCCAACACATAAACATTGGATAGGACATGTGCCAGTTGTAAATATTCAACATCCTGATGATGTCGAGGTGAATTAATCAAAAAAACTAATAATTAAAAATAAAAAAAAAATAAAATAAAAAAAAAAAAAAAAAAATTAACTAAATTAATATTTTTCAATTTATTGTTAATATTTAGATTCTTTTGAAAAGCAATAAACATATTGCAAAAAGTAAATTTTATGATTTCTTACATCCTTGGTTGAATGATGGTCTTTTAACGAGTACAGGTAATGAATTTTATCAAAGAACATAATAAACAAAATACACTAATTGTTAATCTTTTCTTTTTTTAAAGGTGAAAAATGGAAAACGAGACGTAAAATAATTACACCAGCATTTCATCTGAATAATTTACATGAATATAGTGATATTATGATTGAAAACACCACGCGATTGATTGCACAATTGAAAAAACAAGCCGCATGTGGTTATGTTGAGAGAGAACTTTTGCCAATGTTATCATATCTGACTCTCAATACAATTTGCGGTAGATCAACAATTTCTTTTACAATTCTCCCATGATTTAAATCTATTTACATCATATAAATTAACAAAAAATCTCCTCACATATTCTCTTATTATTATTATTAAATTTTTTTTAAATCAGAATCTGCTATGGGTACGAAACTTCATGAAAGTAATCCAAAAGAAAATAAATATAGACGTGCAGTTTATGATTTCGGACAAATAGTCTACTTTAGGTAAATTGAAAAAAAATACATATATTTTTTTGTTCTTTCATTATGTACTTGAAATTATATTTATTTGTTTGAAACAGAATAGTGAGACCTTGGCTTAAATATTCTTGGATTTTTTCATTAACATCCAAAGGTCACGAACACGCAAAAATTCTCAATACACTTCATGAATTTACTACCGATGTATGTATAGGATAAGTCTCATAAATTTATATAATCTCATTTTTTTCTCATCACTACTACTACTGCTACTATACATCATGTTTTCAACGATACAGATAATCAAAGAACGAAAACAATATCATGCCGAGACAAATGGAAAGTATTTGGAAGATTTTTCAATGTCCACAGTGAAAACTCGAAATGTACAATCAACTGAAAAAAGTAGAAAACTAAATAATACAAAAAATCACAAAATTAAATTATTATTCCTTGTATATGATCTAAATTTTTATCTTTTTTTAAATATTAATAGTGAAGAACAAAAAAAAATTGGCTTTCATTGACGTCCTCATTAGCGCATCCAAATGTGGACTCGGTATAGATGATGAAGGTATCAAAGAGGAAGTGGATACGTTTGTGTTTGAGGTGAATGAGAAACATATGATATGAAAATCTGTAGATTTATTAGCTATATATTATTTTGTCTACCATGTAAATAATTGTAGGGACACGATACAACAGCTACCGGTTTGTTTTTCGCGATACTTCTTTTAGCAGAATACCCACATGTCCAGGTAATAAATGATCAATTGATATTAACCGGAGTATTGTAAATCAAATGAAATTATTATTTGTTTATATTATTCCAGACAAAAGCTAGAGAAGAAATTGATACAGTACTGAAGAAGAATAATAACAAAATGACTATAAATGAAGTCCAACAATTTAATTATTTAGGATGTTGTATCAAGGAAACTCTTAGATTGTATCCATCTGTACCAATAGTTTCTCGACGAATCATGGATGACTTAAAATTAAGTGGGTTATGTAACAATATTTTAAAGTTTAATGCATTATCAAAATTGTAATTAACTGATTCAAAATTTCTATCTGTCATATTTTTTTGTATTTAGAGCACTGCACTGTATCTAAAGGAACATATTTGAATATTCAAATTTATGATCTCCATCGTAATCCACAATTTTGGCCACAACCTAATGTTTATGATCCCGATAGATTTTTACCTGAAAGAATTGAAGGTAGACATCCATTTTCGTACATACCATTCAGTGGTGGTCCACGTAACTGCATCGGTAATTATATTTTCATTTATTCCTACGATTGAGCACTCAAACATTATATTAATATAATTATTAATTCAAGGTCAAAAATTTGCACTGCTTGAATTGAAAACAGTTATTGGTAGTTTACTACACAATTTTTATTTTGAGCCACTGGAAAACGCCAGTAATGTCCGTATTGTGACGGATCTTGTTCTTCGACCAGCCCATCCAGTCCATATCAAATTTATACCAATTGTTAAATAATCCAATGCATATACAATTACAACACTCATACTTCTCAGTCATTCAACTTATAGCCGGTGATAATAAATACTTGGGTGTATAAAAATATCATTGTACTTATTCATATTTCATTGTAAAAAAAAAAAATGAAAATAAAACTTATAAATCAAAATTAAGAAACCAGTTCAAGCCAAGATAGTCGGGGGTTATCATTTTTATTTATCCATGTCGCTTCATGTTTTTGCGAAACATTTTGTTTATTTAACGGGAATCATTATAATTGAGAAAATTCAAAGAAAGAGAAGATTCTCCTAAAAGAATATTCTCTTGGAAAAGGTTTCCTCAGAATAGTTTTGGCCAAATCAAATTGCAATGTCAGCGATTATTATCTTGATCGGATGTGGGTTTATCACCACAATCTTTTTATTTGTTAATTTTATTCACAATCAACGGCGATTGCGCAAATATTTAAACAAGATTCCTGGTCCACCTGGTCTTCCAATTATCGGTAATATATTGGATTATATTGCACCACCAGGTAAATATATATTTTTTTCACTCTGTCGGTTATTTTGATTTTTGTTTTTTTTTGTTCTTTTATATAAAGAAATTCATTTTACTTCCATCAATTCAGATCAAATATGGAAAACTCTCCGAAAATCGGGAAATGAGTATTACCCAATTTATAAAACATGGCATACATCGTATGGTGCAGTTCATATTCGCCATCCTGATGATGTTGAAGTAGATTATCTTCCTTTTATAAATATATAAAAATTACTCCGATATCCGATAAAATTCAAGATAATTGCGAAAAAATAAATTACTATTATTCACACAGGTTTTATTATCAAGCACGAAAAATATTACAAAAAGTGAAATATACAATTTCCTTCATGATTGGTTTGGTACCGGACTTCTCACCAGCACAGGTGAATTTATGCAATAATTATATTATTATCGTGAATACTTGAAAAATAATAATATTCCTGGGTTATTATGATTTATTTTGTGAACATGTTTCAGGTCGTAAATGGCAGCAGCGTCGAAAAATTTTAACTCCAGCATTTCACTTTCACATTATCAAAGAATTTGTCGATGTATTCAATCGAGAAGATTATCGTATGGTTGAAGAATTAAATTCAAAAAATTCTCCCGTTACTGTAGATCTTATATCATTTATCACGAAATACACATTGAACACTATATGCGGTAATATTATAAATAAAAATTCATATAAGTGTGTACAATCTTAAAATTAATTTGAAATAATTAAAATATTGTTGTGTTGAAGAAACGGCGATGGGTACGTCACTTTCAAACATAGAATTATCAGGCGATAATTTCCAAAATGTGTACAGAAAATCAATTCACGATTTCGGCGAGATTTTAATTTACAGGTATCATATATATATATTCAATTGAATTTAACGTTTTTATTTTTCCATAATTGTAATTTGAACTCTTTTAGATTATCACGACCATGGTTACACTCTGATTTCATTTTTTCATTGACACAACTGGGACGATTGAACAAACATTATTTGAAAATTATTCGAGGTTTTTCCAAACAGGTGAACATTCTATAATGATGTTTCATTCAATGTATTTACATAAACTAGATTAATATTTAGAGAAAAAAAAAAAATTTCAGATCATTATTGAGAGACAAAAGTTTCATGAAGATACAAAAGGTGTCTACTTGGAGATTTTAGAAGAAAATCATGAAAATCTTGAAAAAATGAATTTTCAATCATCAAAAAAAAAATTAGCTATGCTTGATCTTCTTATTCTGGCAAAAAAAAATGGTCTCATCGATGATAATGGTATTCAGGAAGAAGTCGATACATTTATATTTGAGGTATAAGTAAATTTTTTATATTCCACATATTATTTATTATACAACATAACCTATCAATTCGAATAATAATTGAATTTATGTAAAGTCATGATATCAACTTGTATTTTTCAGGGTCATGATACAACTGCAATGGGCATCTGCTTCACACTCTTACTCCTCGCTGAACACCGAGAAATCCAAGTAAATAAATTATTCATTTTTACTTTCACTTGACAACATGAGACACAATATTTTTCGATTGAATTTCGATATGTTAGGAACGCGTCCGAGATGAAGTTGATAATGTCCTAAAAAATTGCAACGGTCATATGGGACTTTCGGATATACATCAACTTGTATATCTTGAGCGTTGTATCAAAGAAGCATTACGATTGTATCCAAGTGTATCTTTTATTTCTCGACGAATTACCGCTGACATGCAACTGAGTATAATCATTTTTCCGCATAATATCTTCAATACATTCAATAATTTATTATAATTAATTGAATTATTTGTTTCTAGATAATTATCTAATACCTGTTAATACAACAGCACACGTACACATATATGATGTGCATAGAGATCCAAATTTCTGGCCTGATCCACTTCGCTATGATCCTGATAGATTTTTACCTGAAAATAGTTACAATCGCCATCCTTACTCATACATTCCGTTCAGTGGTGGCTTACGAAATTGTATTGGTCAAAAATTTGGTATGATCGAACTAAAGACAATGATTGGACATTTAATACATAATTTTTACCTTGAACCTATTGATTTGGCACATGAAATTCAGCTATTGACAGATTTGGTTTTGAGACCCAAAAGTGGGGCCAGAGTAAAATTCATGCCACGCTGGAGGAAAGAGCATTAATTACACCTTTAATTTAACGATATCATCGTTATTTTTTTTTTTATAAAAAAATTAAAATATATGTATGAGTGTATGTGTATTTCGACATCAATGTATTTATTAATAATATAAATAAAAAAAAAAGCTTTCGTTTTATCTATATTTCATAGAATTCCTCAACAAAGGGATATTATATATATATATATATATATTTTTTTTTGTTTTCGGTTCTCGGGGAATGATTTTGGAACACTTATCAAAATAAAAATGTATTAAACACGGAAAAACAGATTCTGATTACAAAAATACTAGTATATATATATATATATTTTTTTTTAATAAATAATTATAAAAACATCAATCAAATTATATAACAAACAAAATATAACGTTGAATTCGTATTCTGATAGAAAAACATTCAAGGTAAATTACTCACTACCGATATATATTTGATTAGTTATATAAATTTCGGTAAATTATTCTTTTCTTTACCATTATTATAATCAATTTTTAATTTTTTCGTTCCATAGTATTTTGAATTATACCAATAATTAAAAAGTACTCAATCAATCAAAATTACTATTTTATATATATAATATGAATATTCATCTTGTTTAATATTAACCAGTTACAAAATTGATAGCGAAACACACAAGATTGGTGTTCATTGACGTCCGCATTGCTACATCATAATGTGGTTTTGGCCCAGATAATCAAGGTATCAAGAACGTAGTTGATACATTTTTTTTTTTTTTTTTTTTTTTCTTTACGATAAGTGAGATTAGTATGATAACAAAATATTTTTGTAAACAAAAAAACTGTACCAATGATATCTCGAAAAATCATGAATAAGTTAAAATTAAGTGGGTTGTGTAATAATATCAAAAATTTTATGCATTATAAAAACTATAATTAACTGATTATCAATTTTTATTTATATAAATATTTTTTTTTTGTTCAGGTCACTACACTGTATGTAACTGAATAAGACCAAGTTTGACTATCTAAATTTAATTACCTAATGTTCATGATCCTGATACATTTTTATCTGAAAAAATTAAAGGTAGAAATCCATTTTCGTACATAACATTCGGTGGTGGTCCACGAAATGGCATCGGTAATTATATTCTTCTTTATTCCTACAATTGAGCACTTAAATATCACATTATAATATAATTAATAATTTTGAAATCGAAAATTTGCACTGCCTGAATTTAAAAAAGTTATTAGTGGTTTACTTCACAATTTGTATTTTGTGCTACTGCACGGAGAAAATTTTCTGGTAGAAATTACATAAAACATTTTTATGTAGTATTTCATCACCAAAAGGGAAAATTTATGATGTGCTTTACAAAAATTGTGAAGCATTTGGGTACATTTTACTATACTGCAAGGGACTTATTTCACTCGATTGGGGGCACTGTGGACAAAATATGTTAAATTCTAACAAATTTTACAGGACTGCATTGTAAAATTTTCAATGCAATTTTTCTTTTATTTTCATTTCATGTCAATTGGTCAAATTTGGTCATAGGTTATCTTGACGTTTCTGTTTTTCTTGTTGAAATCATGAACGATTTGTAATTAATTTAGAAATTACATAAGTTATAAGTTTAAGATATACATGTTATAATTAATTATAATATATATTACAGCGGTATAGTGAAAATTATGATGCGCTTTTTTTGTTTAAAAAAAAAAAATGAAAATAAAACTCATAAATCGAAATGAGGAAACCAGTTCAAGCCAAGATTATCAGGGGTTATATTCATTAATTATCCATATTGCTTCATATATTTGCAGAATATTTTGTAGATCTAATAAAAAATGCTATCATTGAGATATTTAAATGAGAGACGAGGTTCTCGCAGAAGAGATTCCCTCGAAATAATTTGAGACAAATAAAGTGAAAATGTCAGCGATTATTATCTTGATCGGATGTGGATTTATCACCACAATCTTTTTATTTGTTAATTTTATTTACAATCAATGGCGATTGCGCAAATATTTAAACAAAATTCCTGGTCCACCTGGTCTCCCAATTATCGGTAATTTTTTGGATTACATAGCACCTCCAGGTAAATACATATTTTCTTCAGTCCGTCTGGTGTTTTTTTTTTTTTTTTTTTTTTTTTTTTTTTCTATATGAAGAAATTAATTTTATTTCCATTAATTCAGATGAAATATGGAAAACTATTCGAAAACTAGGAAATGAGTATTACCCAATTTATAAAACATGGCATGCATCGTACGGTGTAGTTCATATTCGCCATCCTGATGATGTTGAAGTAGATTATTTCCCTTTTATAAATATATAAAAATTACTGAAATTCAATAAAATTCACGATAAAAACGAAAATATATTTTCCAATTATTTATACAGATTTTATTGACAAGCTCGCAAAATATTTCAAAAAGTGAATTGTCCGATTTCCTTCATGATTGGTTTGGCACTGGACTTCTTACCAGTACAGGTAAATATAAACAATAATTATATTAACATCGTGAATATTTGGAAAATTATGATATTCAATAAGTATTAACAATCAATTTTGTGAATATGTTTTAGGTCGTAAATGGCGGCAGCGTCGAAAGATTCTAACTCCAGCATTTCATTTTCACATTATGAAGGAATATGTCAACGTATTTAATCGAGAAAGTCATCGTATGATTGACAATTTATATTCAAAAAATGCTCCTACCACTGTGAATCTCATATCGTTCCTGTCGAAATTCACATTGAACGCTATATGCGGTAAAATTATTATTCCGAAAATTTGTTTACAGTCATAGAATTATTATGAAACAATTGAAATATTGAATTGTTAAAGAAACGGCGATGGGTACATCACTTTCAAATATGGAATCATCGGATGATAATATCATAAAAGATTACAGAAAAGCAGTTCACGATTTGGGAAAGATTATAGTTCACCGGTATCATTCATTCATATACATACACACATGTATTCGATGAAATTTAATGTATTTATTTTTATATCATTGTCATATGAACTCTTTTAGGTTATTACGCCCGTGGTTACGACCTCATTTTATTTTTTCATTGACACATCTGGGACGATTGTACAAACGTTATTTAAAAATTGCCCATGAATTTTCAAAACAGGTGAACATTTCATAATGATGATTCATTCAATGTATTTAATTGAACTAGATAAATATTTACGATAGGAAAAATTTTTAGGTCATCATCGAAAGACTAAAATATCATGAAAATACAAAAGGTGTTTATTTGGAGGATTTAAAAGAAAACCATGAAAATTCGGAAGAAGTGGATTTTCAATCATCAAAAAAAAAATTAGCTATGCTTGATCTTCTTATTCTGGCAAAAAAAGATGGTCTTATAGATGACCATGGTATTGAGGAAGAAGTCAATACATTTATCTTTGGGGTATAAGAAAATTACTATTTTTTCTCATGATATGTAATCATGCAACATGCAAACATGATCGATTAATTTGAATAATTATTACACTTGTGTAGAGTCATGATATAAATTTGTGATTTTCCAGGGTCATGATACAACCACACTGAGCATGAGTTTAACACTAATACTCCTCGCGGAACATCGTGATATTCAAGTAAATAAACAATTCTTTTCTCACCTTCTATTAGAAATATGCAATACAATTTTTATGATTGTACTTGGACGTGTTAGGATCGTGTTCGAGATGAAGTTGATAATGTGATGAAAAATTGCAACGGTTATATGGGACTTTCAGATATACATCAACTTGTATATCTCGAGCGTTGTATCAAAGAAGTTTTACGATTGTATCCAAGTGGACCTTTTATTTCACGAAAAATTTCACACGACATACAACTGAGTATTACTTTTTCCCGTATAATATTTTCAATCCACTTATTAATTAATTATAATTTATTTATTTTTTTATTTTTAGAAAATTATCTGATACCCAATAATACAATAGTTATGATACACATCTATGATGTCCATAGAGATCCAGATTATTGGTCTGATCCACTACGCTTTGATCCTGATAGATTTTTGCCTGAAAAAAGTTATGAACGTCATCCTTATTCGTACATTCCGTTCAGTGGCGGCGTACGAAATTGTATTGGACAAAAATTTGCTATGACAGAAATGAAGACAATAGTTGGACATTTGATACATAATTTTTACCTTGAACCTATTGACTTGGCACATGAAATAAATATAGTGACAGACGTAGTTTTGAAACCTAAAAGTGAGCCCAGAGTTAAAGTCGTGCCACGCTGGATAAAAACGCATCAATCACATATTTAATTTATCAATATTATAATTATTCCTGCAATATTTTGGTATCAATGTATTTATTAATAATATAAATTAAAAAAAAAAAAAAAACCTTTTATTTCTTCTGTAATCCATAGAATTTTTTCTTAATAAACAGGATACCACCAACGCATTTTTTTTTTTTTTTTTTTTTTTTTCATGTATTTAAAATTTTTTCATTCCACAAAAACAATACATTGGTGTTTATTTCCGGATTCATTTGGGTTAGTAAAGCTAGCATATTTATATTGTCATGACTGAGAGCGTATTTTACGAAAATCACCCATGTAACAATTTGCTTACCATCTATTTTATTAGCCTGATTCATTTGTCAATCTATTAATTTATAATTAATTAATCATCGTGTTCGCAATCCACAATTCTTCATTGATTAATGTATCCTATTTTTTTCTTTTTTTTTCTTTGTTTTATTTTACAGTTTTAATTTGGACCATTAGCATACAGAAAAAAAAAAAAAGATAATTGATTAAATGGCTGTATCAAAAATAGAGAGCAAACGTTCAACATTTCTAGATTGTACCGTATATCATTTTACTTTTTTTCTTTTTATCGTTTAATCATCTGTATACGCGTGTAACGCAAAAAAAATATTTTTTTAAACAAATATTTGGACACGACGTACAGAATATTGATGTATATGCGGTTGCATCTTTGGTGATACTAGATTTTGGTGCTCTTGCACGGTAATAAGTAAGAGAAAAGAGGAGAATGTGGGTAAACTTTGCAATCAATTCTCCTTTCAAAAATAACAATATCAATATCACGATATCGTACAGTACGATAATTCGGTATTGAAAATAAAATATAAATTCATGAGATAATGCAAGATTTTTTAGTAAAACATCACCTCGTATGCCGCCATCAATTTCATTTTACAATTATTCCACTGATATACAATTGTTATACACCAAGAGACAAAAAAAAAAAAAAAAAAAAAAACAAAAAAAAAAAAAAAAAATAATAAAAATGAAAAGAAAAAGAAAACGAAAATATAACAACAAATTATAAACTAAAGTCATCTACGCTATACTACATCACAATCAAATAATTAATAATAATAAAAAAAAAAACAAAAACAAAAACAAAGAAAGAAAAGTTTACAGCTTTTAACATTAATATCCTGTGTATGCTGTTTTACAGCACATCATTTTTGCCATCAGTTTGATATCATCAAACGTTAGATTGTATTTAACACAAGCACAAATAAATATTGATTATTATATTACTAGTTATTTTTATATAATATATATCTGTTTTGAAAATATATGTAACTTGTCATAAGAAACAAAAAAAAAAAAAAAAGAAAACGACCTTTGGTGTATTAAATTAGTCAATTTACCATTTCAAAATTTTTTTTTTTTTTTTTTTTTCGTTTACTTCCATCACGTGAAAATAATGAGGAAAAAAAAAAATTATCATTCCATCATCTATTATTTTATCTTTTTATGTCTGGCACTACATATCAGATGATAATCGTTGTTAGAGAAACTTTTTTTATGGCTATTTCTTAAATGTGAAAATTTTTATTAAAATAAAAAGAAATTATTTATTTACCTAATAATTGTCTGTTATGATTTCACTGTTTTTATATCAGTATCAATTTTGTCAGTCTTGTAATTTACCCTACACTACAAATTAAAAATCATGATTTATATAAAATTTAAAGTATTTCTTCATCATCAATATTACCAGATATAAAATAGATAAATATTAATTTATAATTTAATGCAAATATATAATTTTACTATTGATCAAATGAATAAATTTAATGTTATTCAAGGCACTGTCATCATTTCATTAAATTCTGTATAAGTAAAAACAGAGAAAATTTTGAGATTTGCAAATTATTCATTTTTAATTCTTTTTTTTCTTTTTTTTTTTCGTGAGGGATCGTTTGTTACTTTGGTAATGACTAGTTTTCACTAATTTCTATATTACAGTTCGTCAAATGTGGATTATTATTATGGCTTTGTGATAGGCCTAAAAATGGAGCGCTTATATTTAAAAGACGATCTAAATATATTACGTCGTAGTATTGAAAAATACCACATTATACGCTGATAGTAATTATTATGGCGCCTTACAAGCGATTTGATTCACTTTAACTTTAATCTCGGTTAAAAGAAAAGAAAAAAAAAAAAAAAAAAAGTAAAAAACGAGCGAGAAAAAAAAATAAAAACACGATCGAGAACAAAATGAAAAAAGCGAGCAGGATATCAAGCGCGATATCTTGAGACTCTCGACATTATATATAAATTTTTACCGATAGCATCATATTTTTTTTTTGTTTTTTTTTTTTCATTTTTTTCTATTTTGTGTTTTGGTAATGTACTTTTCATTATATTGCCATGGTAAATCATGTAATTTCCCAAATTAGAATTGAATACGATAATTACTAGGTCGCGGTATTGATCTCGCTTTTGTTGGCGGAAGTGATGAAGTTGATGTTTCACTGCTGGCAGTACCACCAGAATCTCGTCCACCACCACTACTTTTGCTACTTACAGTGCTTCCAATACTCAAACCACGTGAAATGCTAGCCTGTTTTCTCAATGTGGCTTTAGCATCACCATCACTGAGTCTACCATAATCACCAATTCGCCGTGATGGTGGTGGTATTAATGAACGACCCTGAGTCTCTCTGTGTTTAACGTCACTACAAATAACGAGTTTTTTACGATCAGACTCGCCTAAACGTTCATATTCGCCACTTGACGTTTTTTTCATTGAATTACTTTGAATTATATTATCAGTGACCAATGATTTTTTTCGACGTTGATGACTTTTTACATCAAATCGTCCATATTCAAGTGTACAATTTCCTGAATCACGTGTTTTTATTGTATTATCAATAACGGGGCCAGGATCAGATTTTTTTCTCGTTTCCGTATCACTCAATCGGCAATAACGTGAATTCGTTGTTGATTTTAATGATCGCGGTGGACGTGGCAATGAACTTGGTGGTAAACTGCCAGCTCTCCTAGTTTCACCTTCTTGCATTCTCTGTCTTTGTGAACTTCTTCCCTGTTTTTCCAATAACATCATATCCTCAGGTTTACCATCGGACAAACGTGATGTTGTTCCTTTTAGTCGTGCTGTAGCTGTTGCGAATTCCATCATTCCAACTGTTGTTGTATCACCAGGTGAGTCATCTAATAAACGGCTCTTACTTGATGCTGTACTGGAACAACCTGTGCTATCTACACCCGCCAATAGTGGCTTGGATATTTTTCCCTTTCGCGACGTAGTGCCTGGATTAGAGAATCCTGGAAAACAGCAAAGTGCCCGCTGAAAAAGAGAGAAAAACGCCTTGCGTTGGAACGAGGAGGCCGTAGGATTTTGGATAAATCGGGTTAGTGCTCGCCACAACAGCTCATGCGCACTCGAGATGATTTACAAGGAATTGGAATTCAAGGATTTTTTTTTTTTTCGGTTCTCAAGGAATTAGTTTGGAACACTCATCAAAATAAAAACTTATTAAGCACGGCAAAACAGTTTCTGATTACTTATACTAATATATGTATATATATTTTTGTTTGCTTTTCTTTTTTGGATGAATAATTATAATAACATCAGTTGAGTTATATAATAAACAAAATATGAATGTAAATGAATGTAAATAAATGAAAAGTGAATGAAATGAAATTTTATCTTCCCCTTATAATAATGTGAAGTTTATATCAAAAAAAAAAAAATAAAAAATAAAAAAAACCGCCAAGATAAATTGAATATTATATAAATTATATTTTCTTTACCTCTCTCATTTTCTCATACTCTAAACATTGAATATATTTATGATAACAAAATTTTGTTCAAATTTCCATTTGATAGTATCATCCTTAAATAAATGGCCTTTATTTTTAAAGGCCCACTGTGTTTCATAAAATTATTAAAAATAAAATTATATATATATATATATATATTTTTTTTTCAATTATAATTTTGGAATATGCAGACGGTAATGATATTATTTTCATTGGGGAAGAACATGCAGTCGAATTACATAAATAAGCAAATTATGTATTCTTATCTATCATCAATAAAAAATTTATAATTTTCTTGGATAAATGAAAAAAGAAAACAATAGATTAAAAATTCCTAAATCGTGTTATTATAAATACACTCTGTTTGCGCGAATAAAAATCAAGCATTATTTAAAAACATTGAGAGCAGCATTACATTGATAGAAACAAAAATATAATAATAGTATCAAATAAATATACATCATCTGTGTATATCGATAATATAATATTAAATAATAAATGTTTTACATTTGAATTATTTTATATTAAATTTACATAACAATGTTTGACTGCTCTCAAAAAATTCTTTGAATTTTTTTTACAATTAATGTCACACATATGCGCTAGCAGTACGATACCTTTTCACTTTTGATAAATCACGACCGATTAATTATTTTCATCAGCTGAAAAATCTAATAATCGTTGGCAAAAAAGAGATAAAAAAAAAAATTAAAAATAAAAAAAAAATTAAAAACTATACAAACATTCGCGTATTAGGTGACTCTTGAAGATCGACACTTTGCAATTTTTCGCCTATATTTTTTGTCGCATGAATAAGTGAAATTATGCATTGTAAAATGATGACAAATATGATAATAATCAAAAGATTTAACTTTGATTTTTTTTTGACATAAAAAAAAATAAGTCTTTAGCACAAAATAAAATTTGAAAAAAAAAAAAAATAATTAAAAATATTTTGTCATTAAATAAATTAAAAAAGTAACGATCGTCTAATTTAACACGTTACACTGCGGAGATTCTGCCTACCTTACTCAGTAGTTGGGAATCTAGTTCTTTCAGTTGATCATCGAGACTCTTGTTTGTTTGCTCAAAACTACCGGGTTTTCTGTATTTATAACCGTCTGTAACACCATAAGTTCCAGTACTGCCATATCCACCACCACCACCCAATACACTGCTCACCGATGACATACGTGAAACTAATTACGAGAGAAAAAACAAAAAAAAAAAACAAAAAACACAAAAAAGTATCAAATTTATTCAAGATTTGAATTGATTATGATATATGCAAATGATAGAATACTTACCAAGTTCAGGTGTGCTAGTTAAACCCGTATGATCAGCTGATGTACTCGAATGTGACGAATGTGCCGCTGGATAACTACCAACACCACTGCTGCTACTTGTTTCCTTATCATACGTATGCTTTTGTAATACACGAATCATTGCGTCTCGTTCAGCGAGCTTTGACTCAAGATCTTTCATTCTAAATATAACCGAAAAAAAAAGAAAAAAAAAAATTTATCAATTAGATATTTTTTTGTGCCAATATAAAAACGATATGAAAAATTTATCTACCGAGATTCAAGGTCAGCTAATTTTTTTTGAGCCGCATGTACTTCGTCCATATGTCGCATTTTTTCTGATCGTGCTTCGGCAATTAATTTTTCAGCATCTTGACTTGTCTTCTCCAACGCTGCAATCTTGGCATCCCTTTTTTTTTCAATAATAATAAAATTGAATGATTATATATATTTTATCTTTTGAATATATATTTTATGTATACGTATAAGATAAGCTTGATAAATTGAATGCAAACTCACTTGGGAAGACTTGCTGCATCTATAGCCGCTTGACGTAATGCACTCTCTTCAAGATAACGTTGCTCCCACTTTGTAACGTCCCCCTCAAGTGACATAATTTTTTCATCACGTTCACGCAATCGTCGTTTCAATTCGGTTATTGTCTCGCCATTTGTTGAATGTTCATTGCCATTAACACCAGCATTTCCGCCTTCACGTAATTCACGTTCCAATTGCCCTCGCAATTGACGTTCAGTTTCTTCGCGTCTGTCACTTGACGCTTGAAGCGATGACAACGCCCGTTGTAATTGACCAACACGCTCAACATAAACTTGTTTTTTACGACTCTGAAATAATAAAAAATATTTATATTTATTGACAAATTAAAAAATATAAGTTAATGAGTAATGATATAAATGAAAATAATGATAATATATTTTGAAGGAAAAAAAAAAGAAAAAAAACAAATTCAACATACTTCATCTTCCAAACGCACAACATTTCCTTGTGCATTAGTCAATGCCGTATCCAAAATATCAATATGTGTGCGTTGCTCTTGTAATGTCGCCCGTTGTGCAGCTAATTCAATTTCCTGCCTCTCTTTAGCTGCTGCTAATTCTTTATCTGGAATAATGATACACGTAAGAATCGTATAAATTTTTTTTTCCCCCTCCCATAAAAATTTTTTTATTCCACCACTCACTTTGTGTTATTAATTGTCCAATTAATAATTCTCGTTGAGTTAATTCTTTACGCATCGATTCGACGATGGATGGATTGTCTGATCTTGATGATAGCAAATCAATTTGATCTCTCAATGCACGATTTAATTCGGTCAATCGTCGACAGTCATTCGAAAGCCTGAGCCGTGCTACACGTTCTAATTTTTCACGTCTCTCACATGATGCTGCCAATTCCTCATGCGCCCGATGTACTTTCGATATTTCTTGTTCTAATTTTTGAGATTTGGCGACTTTATTGTAGCATCGTTCAAGTTCAAGTTTTAAGGCACTATTTTCTTGTATAACTATTTGAACCATTTCAGATTGTGGCCAAATTTCGCCTGCAGCTGTTTCAATTTCCTCTCTACCTTTAGTTTGTGGCCTAAACATTTATTTAAATTATTATTATTATTATTATTAAAATTGAGGATTCATCCAAAGGTAAATATTAATTAATTACCGAGGTGATACTGCAGGTGAATCATAGCCATCCATATCCAATTTTCCGATTCTCGATAAATCTGGTTGTGATCTGGATAATGTAAGTTTTTCCGTTGGTCCTAATAATCTGTGTTTATTTTTTAACGGTAACAAGGTTGAATTGTACGACAATGTTGATCTATCATTAAAATCACTCATACTTCCTTGTTTATTTCGATCGTTTTCACGCATTCTTATTTCTAAATTATTTCCGTTGTTTGAGATTTTTGGATATGATGGTTTTACCTCTTTCGCCAGATGTTTCAACACCTATTAATAAATTGTAATGTGATAATTGTTGTTATTTATTTCGAAAAATTTGAGGCAACACAAAATAAAGAGAGAAATAAAAAAATACCTGTGATTGATTCAGATAATCATCGGGAATATCGTTAATTTCTTGACATCCACTATTATTCGCTTGTTCATAAAATCGTTCGTCATGAGAAAGACTCGATAAAGATTGCATTGTTGGACTATTTGAGTGGCCTTTACCACTATTTTCGCAGTATAAATAACCAACATCACCATGTTCACGCACAATACTTGATGATAACCTACCAGATGGTGACCAGCCATTTTCATCATTAGCATTATGTATAATGAGCGTGTTGTAGGAGCTTGTTGATATATCGAGACTACTCCGATTTGATCCTACACTTGTTCTGTTACTCAAATTGTCCTTTAAACTATTTCTATTTGATCCATTGATACTGTCTTTAAGACTATTACGATTTGAACCGTTCAAACTCTCTTTTAAACTGTTTCTATTTGAACCATTTAAACTTTCCTTCAAACTATTTCGATTAATCAAATTACCCTGTAAGTTTAAGTTGAACATTTTAATACAATTAATTGTGCATAAATCAATTAATTCTTCAAGTTGTGCTTCTTGGATATTCTATTCCTAATTTACATACTTGAATATTTGGAATATTCTCTTTGTGACTTGATGACCGCGATGGACTTGGTTGTTGATTTTCTTGACCCTGTGGTTCTTGTCGTGCCGTGTGTCTTATAACATATCTCTCTTCATTACTCAAATTTTCATTCGACGTAGATACATCTGTATCGCTTCCACTTAAACTTTGTGGTAAACCCGCTATAAAAATTAATTTATCAATTAAATTAAATTTTCATAAAGTAAAGATAATGCTGACAATGATGACAATGACGAAAATGATGATGATGATCATCATGATGAAGAAGAAGAAAAAGTTGTATAGTGGTCAATGAAAAATTTTACCTTGTGAAGACAGTTGTTTGCGCTGAATATTACTGTTATTATTAGTAAACGGCAAAAATCTACCAGTTTGTTGAATAGAACTCATTTTACACGCTCATTTGGCTGTCTTAATTTTTTTTTTTTTTTTTTTCCTCTGTAACAAAAAAATAATAATTTTTTTTTTATCATGAATTTATAATTTATTTTCAAGTAGACAAATCAATTATGATTTTTTACATATGTCCACGCACCTTATTGGGAATATACTTATGTAAAAGAGAGAATATGGCACATGGAGAATAATCAATTGCAACATTTAAAAGTATGATTGCAACATGGAGAATTAATTGAATTTTTTTTTCCCCCCCTTTTTTCTTCGTGATCATTGTATCACTAATGAATCATTTGACGAGTGAATAGATATGATAGAATTATTCAGAAATGAAAAAGAAAAAAATAAATAAATAAAAAGCAGTTATTATATATGGGCTGTAAAACGGTTAGGAGTAAGACGCAGAGGACTCTGACAGAGCGATGTCAACACTATGGAATCTCAATAATTCATAGATATGAATTCAACTCACAAATTTCATGCGAGTATATACTCAGTTAAATAATTTAACAATATAAGTCAAAACAATTGTTTCAATTCGCACGTTATATATTACGAAACAGAAAAAAAAAAAAAAAAAAAAAAAAAAATGGAACAAATGGAAAAATGGAAAAAGTAAAGAAAGAAAGAAACAAAGAAAGAAAAAAAAATGATGATTTTCCAAGTAAAATCTGTATTTTTAAAGCATCCAAAAGAATTTTAATCTTCAAGAGTTACACAAACAAACAAAAGATGAGATTGTTGATACGTGTGGTAAAAATGAATTGAATAATTTCAATCAAAAATAATTCAATTGAAACACTTTGATTAAAAATTATTATTCACTTACTTACGGCAACGAGAATGTCAAGAAAACATACGAAAAATTGTGACTATTTTAATAAATTAGTACAACTTTAGCTTCGTCGTGGACGAGAAATAAAAATTATTGGTTAGCACATTCCTCGCCAGGGAGCGAAATACGCAAAAGGGGGCACTACGAGTCACGACCACTGTTTTTTTTGTTTTTTGTTTTTTTTTTTCTGTTTGATCACACATGTCCACTGTTGAATACACATGGACATACACAATCCACTTTCATGTGCAAACAAATATACACTAATGATAAGTGTTATTTGTTCCAAGATAAATTTGGATGGTTGGATGAATACAGAAGCAATAAATTTATTATGATTTATAATAACATTTTATTTTTATTAATTTTTTGTACTTTAACTTATTCATTTTTATAGATAGAAAATTTATTTTTTTCATTTTCATATGAATGCAGCTGAATGTCATTGTGTATGTAAAGGAAAATGCCGATTGAAAATAACTGAACAAATACACACATGTTTAGTTCTACCAGTGCAATTTTCAAGTGCTACAAAAAATTTAAATTTTCGTATAGCAATCAAGATTATATACATTTATCAATATTATTGTAATCACATATTGCACAGAGGAGAAAGGTTTTTAATTTTTAAAATAATTTTTAGTCTGCTACTGGACGTGGCCGACTTGACAGTGAAAATTGTTGAGAATTACGGATATAATTAAGAATATAGTATATCTATAATATTTTTAGCAGTCAATATGATTTATCATTTAAAAATTCAAAATTTCCTTCGAACTTTTTTATCGCCATTATCGAAAAAATGTGCCAATATATATTTAAATAAATCATATAGTGTTATGAAAATTGCATGCAATACAAAATCAATAATCCCAACAGACATACACAGTAAAATTTTTTATTATAATTTATTTCAATTTTATACTCATTTTCATTCATCCTGTTTTTTTTTTTTTTTTTTTTTTTTTTTTTTTCATAATACGATTTTGTTGTAAGAAAAAAAAATTGTTCATTGTTACATGATATATATATTATTTATTATTTTCAGATCACTTGTCTTTGTCATCTGCTAGAATTGCAAAATTTTCTATCAATTGTGATAACCATATGGATGGAGCTGGAGATCGAAAATCATTTATTCATTATGAAGAACTTTTGCAAGCACAGAAAGATAATACCGTTTTGATAATTGATGTCAGAGAACAGAAAGAAATTGATGAGACTGGAAAATTACCTGGGAGTATTCACATCCCAAGTAATTATGACTTTTTTTTTCTTTTTTTATTATAATAAAAAATTTATCAGATTTCATTAAAAATTAAATATCAATTTTGTACAGTGAGACATGTTGTTAATATGTTAAACCTCAGCAATGAGCAGTTTGTAAAAGATTTTGACAAATCTAAACCTAATAAGGATACGAAAATTGTCCTTAGTTGTAGATCAGGAATGCGAAGTGCTACAGTACAACGAGAATTACTAAAATTGGGCTATAAAAAGTAAGACAAAATATTCTATTATATTATATTTATTATATAGTATTTGATATATGTTTAATGTTTATTTCATAGCGCGTATAATTATATCGGAGGGTGGTCAGAATGGGAGAATAAACAAAAAATAAATAAAATAAAAAATTGATAAATAATTTTTTATTACTATTATAAATTGTGTGATATAAATGAATGGTATAAAATACTGAATGAAACATAATTTATAATTAATTAAATATCATGATGTATTTACATGAATGTACTCTTGGAAAAATTATGCCAAATTATAAGTGATTATCAATCTAAAATCAATATATACATGTATTAATTTTTATTTTGCTCTTGAGCAAGTTTATTGTGAACCATTTCTCTAAATTGTCCTAAAATTAAATTTTCACGTTTCTGTCTTTCTTCTTTACTAAACATTGCCAATGCTCGTTTTTCATCGGCTGAATAAATTTGATTTTCTTTACGAATACGAACGGCCTCCATACGACGATGCCTACTACCACTCATCACGTAACCAACTGATTCATAAGATGCTATTTCATCCGATGTTAAACCTATTTCACCACGACGGGGTATACGTTTACCTTCCGCAATATAAGCAGCCATTGCAGCACCTTCTCCAGGTAACAATGCAATACCAAAATCTTTGGCTGACAATGTAACGTGTTGTTTTTGTGCTGGGCCGATTGTTCCATCATCACCACTTTCATCTGACGTCGAACTCTTTCTCTTTTTACTCTTTGTTATTAACTCATTTTTTTCAACCCATTCAATTTTTTCATCTTCTGATGATTCATTACTTGAGCTATTGTCTGATTGTTTTTTCTTTCGCTTCTTCCGTTTTTTCTTCTCTTTCTTCAATTTTTTTTCTTTCTTCAGTTTTTTACTTTTCTGTAAATTTAAGATGTGATAATTAATAGTGTAAATTATTTTTTTTAAGAAAACTTGCTATGACAGTGTGATAGTTAATTTTTACCTTTTTTTTTTCCTTTTTTTTCCTCTTTCGTCCATCGGGAGACGATTGATCTTTTCGTTTATTGGCAGCTTCATCATCATTATCATCATCATCTGAACTGTGATGAGAGAAAAACAAAAAAAAAAAAAACAGACATAAGCTACGTATTAAAATTTGTAAATTGATAAATGATTTTTTAATATTGAAGGTTAGAACGTCCTGTCATAATTCTAAAAAGTGAATCGACATTATTTCAAATATTTTCCAATCAATTGACTGTTTTATTTGACATTTAATTATAAACTTACACTTCGATTCTGGTTGGGGATTTACCCCAAACTCTATCAACACCACATAATCCAATTTGTTCACGATCTCGTCTTCGTGAATCCATTATTATATCTCACCAATTGTCACTACTGTTATTGCTCTTTTCACGTTATTTCCCTGATCGATGAAAAGATGGCGCAAAATTTTATTTTGTCGATATACTCTTTAGACACTGAGTGTTCGCCTTAATATTTACCGCCAATTCAAATTTCAATTAAAATTGAAAAATAAAGTAAAAACTGTGATTTTCAACTCAATAAAAAATTATAAACATCTTTTGATACTGGATTTTTTTAATATTTGTACATTGTCACAGTAAGTATACTATTTATTTGTGTCAAACACTATATATATTTAATAAACAAAAAAAGATATATACTATAAATACACATAATAATTAATAATAAAATCAGTCCTCGACGGAAATATAAAATCAGTACAAGATTTCATGTTGTTTCAAAGAAACAATAATGAATAAAAAAAAGTTGAAAAAAATAAGGATTCGAAGGAGGTAGAGGGGGAGAGGAGAGAGACAAGACGAGACACGAATATATTATGAGATTGAGAAATATATCACATGAAGTTTGAATTAATGAGATCAATAATTGATAAAATATTCTTATATTCTAGAAAGCTGTTGTAATAAGTTTGATGGTAATATTGCCTCCAATTTATCCAGGATATAATGAAATGGAAGTGAAAGCCATGCTAACATAGCTCTAGCGACAACACCCATTGTATCGGGATATTGGTGCGTTAATAGTGCTAATAATGCGGTAAATGAACATAAACCCGCAGTAAATAAAATGAAAAAGGGTAATTCTTTTTTGGGATAAACACTGACATCGTGAAATGCAGGTAAAAGTTCACGATCCGCACACTCTGTACACGTTGGATACGGATAAAATAAATGACCACGTTCCAATGGATATGGCAACATTCTAAATGTTCCTTCCCACGTGCAATGTAATAAATTCAATGCACCTTCCATTTGTTTCCAATGTGCTAAATGAAAAAATGTATATGCTATTGCCTCAGAGTCACCACGTTTTAATACATGTTCGGGTGGTAATATTAATGGTTTCATTTCCAATAAATATTTAGGAACATGTGGATTAAATTCTACTGCACGATGAATTGCTTCGACCGCTGACATTTCTGCAGTTGTCAATCCTCTTTTGCTCGCAATATCTGGTGAAAATTTATCAGCTACCAATCGTGCTTTTAACAATGCCGCTGTATAGCATATTGTCGCTGATTTTGGTAAACTGATATCATCGTATTTAGCCAAAACTGCTTGTACATCAGCATATGCTTGCATTTCTAATAATGCCTCAATGAGATTCTCATGAATATTCAGTACATTCATGATAGGCGGTACCTCTTTCGTAAGGTCTCTAAACATTTTTACCGCCTCTTTTAATTTTCCTAATTTTCTTGCACACATTGCTAATCGTCTTTTAATATAAATTAATACATTTGTATCACGTCTGTGTATTGCTTCAGCTATTGCTCCTTGATGTTGAGTATTTTGTGATTTTCTATAATTATTTTCTGCTACTTTCAATGCTTGTTTCAATATTTTTTCCGCCTCAAGTATTGTCGTAGCTTCTTCTTCCGCTAATAAAATATATGCCGGTGCACAATCAGGATTATGCTCTAGTGCATTGTGAGCAGCTTTTATTCTTACAACAGGATTCCTTTCTCTCCAAGCTGTTTGCATTATTTCATATTCAGCTTTACCTGTATCACCTTCACACGTAAAAAATGTTTGATGATCTTGCGCCGACAAATTCATATCGTAATATGTTAATGGTTCTTTATTTGTTGCCCAATAAAATCTTTGATATTCAGCGCCTCGAAATAAATTGATTGGATTCCTCCATACTTTACATTCAGGAACATTCTGTTGATTGGATGTATTAGTACCACTTATATTTGAATTATTATTCTCTGAAGTATTCTCACCACCACCAATCCACGGTGATATATGATTTAATGATACTTGTTCAATAAATGATGTTCCATATTTACGAAAATACCACCATTCAAAGATGAGAATTAATCCTGAGATTAATGATGATGTTCCAGTAAGTGCAACATAAAATTTTGGGGTTAGCGTACTCAGGAACATAGTTGAGTCCCACATACTCGTAAATAAAAGGGCCATTTATTATTTTTATTTTGAAATTTTCTCACAAATAATATCACAAAATCTTCGAACGTTCACGAATATTTTATAATCAATTGATCTCCTTGATATAAATATTGATACGAGTGACTTTTGCAAAGAAAAATTTACAAGTAGAGGTTATACAAGACTGTTTATTTTTACTGTCTACTGTATACTAATAATGAATTATATTATATTAAAGAATTTTATGAAATTATTTAATTTTATTGCACAAAGAACATGTGTTATTTTTCTCGAATTCATTGGGATGTTATTAACATATAGCTATATAGTTGTTCAACAAATGTATTTTTTAATATATATATATACATATATTGTTTGCTACATTTGTAGCTTGCTTAGAAGCTCGCATTATAAATGTGTGTGTGTGTGTGTGTGTGTGTGTGTGTACATGTATATATGTATGTAATAATATTTTGATGATATTCATGTAATCCCATTTATCGACTGTATACAGGAACGTTTTGTGGCGGGAAAATTGTGAAAAAATACTAATATATTTATTTTTATATGATTTTTGTTATTATAAAATTTTTTTTTTTTTTTTTTTTCATCGTGATTAGGCTACAACATGTAATATAATAGCGCTTGTTCGAGAGCTTTATTGAAAAAATTAAAGCTGAACGACACCACTGCTATTTTTAATTACTTTTTGTGTGTATTTGTCAATAAACTACACATTTTGCGCTTCAGGTATATATATAATAAGTACAGAGAAGGCAACGTTCCTTTTTTTTTTTTTCTTGGGTATAAAATGATATAATTGTCATTTTTTACGTTTCATTTTTCTTAATTTTTTGCCTTATTGGCAAAATGTATGAAGAAACAAAGGAAAAAAAAAATCTTTGCTTTCAAAATAAAAACAAAAAAAAAAGTAATGAAACAAGAAATATGTAATATATATGCATATATATATTATAATGAATAAAATTTTAAAAAATCCCATGGAAGTACAATGTCACATTGAACAATTAGACACCCTGAAGCGCAATTTCAACCCGAAGACACATAACAGTGAATCTAAAGGAATTTATATGGATGGTACATCGATTCTACATACAAACAATCAAGATATATCTTATAGGTGTAAAAATAATAAAATGATAAATTGTAAACCATGATTACATTGTGTGTTTCGTGTATGTATTTTCATATTTTCATTTTTTTTTTGTTTTTTTTTGTTTTTAATATTTGCTCGTAAACGATTCGATTAAAAGGAAAGAAAAAAAAACTATCCCAAGCTGCTAATCCTAAGATATTGTAATATCGATTTTTTTTCTTCGTTTACTCGTGTAATTTCTATTTATATTTAGGTATGCAATGTACGTGTAGTAACTAAACAGAGATATATGATTTTGCTGTGCAATACCGCGTTTTTTTTTTGAAAATCAGGTTTTGCCTTTGGCACTCGAAAAAGATGAGTCACTCAAGTATATATAGGGCACATAACATCCCTTTTTGGGATAATTGAAAGGATAAAACGTTATATTATCTGCATATTTTTGTATCATTTCATTTTGCATAAATTTTTGTATTGGCATTTTTTCCTCCCAATAATCGCAGAATAATACATCAATGTTTTCAACTTTCAAATTGATTCATTTCATCTGACCCATTTTTTTCGAGGACGTTCTAATTATAATTATATATATGAATATATATATATATATATTTTTTTTTTGATAATGATCTTCAATATAGAATAATTATCAAGTAAAATTTGTAAAATACAATATAACCTTATTGTAAATTCTTAATTTTTTCCTTTCTCCATCTTTATAAATAGTTATAATTAATCGTAGTAGTAGTAGTAGTAGTAGTAGTTGTTGTAGTAGTAGAAGTAGAAGTAGGAGTAGGAGTAGGAGTAGGAGTAGTAGTAGTAGTAGTAGTAGTGGTAGTAGTAATTGTCACATCAAAGTTATCTCTAATTCATCTAGTTGTAGAGATGTCACGTTTTCGTCAAAAAAAATTTTCCGTATTTTTTTTATCCTTCTTGTTTCATTTCATTCATATATATTTAGATATTACATTTGTGTCCGATGCACTAAATCAATGTAGTTTTCTTTCTTTTGTTAATATGACTGTGTATATAATACATGTAATATAGAATCTAAGTTAATTACTTGTATTTACATATGTACATGTAACGTCGGCACCATCAGCCAAACATTCTCTCTGAGAATGATCCCATTCATTACCAATTATTGACCGATTTTTTTGTTCATTTTTATCCGCATTCCTCTTAAAAAATAATATTACTATTCATTTATTTATTCATTTATTTATTATTTTTTTTTTTTGTGATATAACGATAAATTAGAAAAAAAAAAAGCTCTAGATCCATTTTATCTCTTTTCTCATTTTTAATATACACTCTCTTTATCGTTTTTATATTTTATTATATAATTGCCAGTAGCGATTATTGTATTGCGATTGCCCTACGATCAATTATTTTATTTGTTCATTCGTTTTATATATTCGATCGAAAAAACAAATAGGACTATGTCTGTTAGAAAACTGGACTATTTAACTTCAAAAAATATAGTAATATTAAGAGTAATAATAATAATAATAATTATAAAGCGGCATTATCTCTGAAAACAGGTACTCGGCCAACCTTCAATTCACACCAATGCGTGAGTACAATCATCAGTACTGCACATTTATCAAAGTCACACTTAATATCTAATCTTATATAAATCTATTATTAGTTTCTTCATTTTGCAATATCGTTATATTGAATTTAATTCAACACAATTATTTTCAATTGACTCTATAATACACTTTTTTGCACATTGCACTGAGTGATATGAAATACTTTTGTTTTTCAAACAGAACAATTATAATTTGCCATTGTGTATTATTGAATATATTTTGTTTTTGTTTTGTTTATTTAAAAATTGAATGGTTAATTGAATTTTAATTGTCTTTGCGTCAAACGATTTAAGGTTGGCCAAGAACTCACTCATGCTACGAGTCAAGATCATCCTCACGCTGGCTACTGAAGTAAGATACTAGTCCACCAAATTCACCGGTTCCCTCCTCGTCATATTGTTTACCGGGACCATGAACTGGTTCATTCGAATGCGGTGTGGGATGTTGATGTTGTTGTTGTTGTTGTGATGGTGGCTGTGGTGGAGGAGGAGGTGGTGGTGGTGGTGGTGGTGGCGGTACCTGTGATTGTGATGTTTGTGGTGTAGGCGGCTGAATTGGTGGAGGATTTTCTGTGGGTGTTGAAAAATGTTCGGCGGAATATGGAGAACCCTGATAAGCTGCAGCATCATCAGCCGTGGGCATAGGTGCTGGTGGTGGATAAGCGCCATAATGATAATTTGGTGGTGGCTGTGGATGGTATGGTGAAAAATTACCGGGTGGGCGATTGGGTGGTGGGGATGGTTGTTGCATACTGTGATTCGTTGGTGTGGCACTTGTAAATGGTGGTAATTGATGTCTTGAACCAAGTTGCGGATTTTCAGAAAATCGCGACAAAGGTGGACCACCACGTACATAGGGCGGTGGTGTTGGTCCGCCTTTTGCTAATGGACTACCAGCAGCAGGTGGAATCATTGCCGGGCCAGGTCCCAATGGTGATGCCCGATCTCGACTGCTAATTGATATTGGACCCCCACCCGATGGAGACGGATCCATTGGATGATGTGGTGTATGATACAATTGAGTTGGACCCGGTACACGAATCCTCATTGGTGGTGTACCCGACCTAACTGCAGCAAAATGCGGTGGCATTGGAGGAGGTTGACCTGGTTGCCTGGAATTATATGGCGATGGTATTCGGCCACGTGGTGACATGTCGTATGTCGGACGTGGCCCACCCATCATTTGACTTGCCGCACTGGGAACGCCAAAGTACTTTTGTCCCATTGCCGCGGCAGCAGCAGTAAACGATTGTGGAGCTGTTGACACCGGCTGTGATTGGAGCATGCGCGTGATGACCGATGACTGTTGACCAGGTGGCAATTGTGGATAAACCGATTGCGAATTCGATGGTGGTGGTGGTGGTAGACCCTGTGACGTCACTCCGATGGATGGTGGCGTCGATGGCGCTGAACCCGAGGTGCTGCTACCTGGAGTAGGAAGCACATTGAGAATATCATCATGTTTTAATTCCAAATTCACATCTGCACCTGCTAAACCTAAGCCTCGTGCTTCGGCCGCAGCCTTCGCAGCTGCCTCAGCGGCTCGAGCAGCTTCCAGTGCAAGAGTTTTCTTACCCTTACCCCGACCACGTCTTTTTGGCTTCAATGGTGTGACATCCGAGGTGAAGAGATGTCCATCTGGTCCAGTGATCAGTGGCATTTGACCCTCAGCTGGTGGACGTTCAGCAGCATCACCTGGCATCATAATAGGAGGCATGGTTGGTAGAGATGGATTGACAATGGTGTGCGGCGGAGGAACAATGGTTGGAATATTTGACGATGGTATTAAACCACCGCCTAAATGCGGTGCGCCATCCCTGCGCATTTGGTCAGCGAGTATTTCTGCTTTACTGCGACGTCCACGTTTTTTCTTTTTTGGAGCTTCACCGTCTGTACCCTCGAATGCATTAGGATCACGCTGCTGTTCGGCAGCGAGAATCTCTAATGCTTTTAAGCGAGCTTTTTCTAATTTTTTGGCCTCACGTTCTTCTTTCTTTTTATTTTTTGCTATTTCAATTGCGGCTAATTCAAGTTGACGTCTACCATATTCCTCGCCCTCCATCATCATTTGCTCGAGTTGTTCATCATCAAGCTCGGCTAATTCATCCGTGCCAAGACTAGCTAGTGAACCTTCCGCTACATCGCCTATTACGCCACCTAATGACGAATACAATTGAGAAAAAATTGTAAATAAAAAATTAATTTCACAAATAATTATATTGAAGGTCAAATATATGTTGAGTACTGACTCATACATGAATTTTCTGTTAATAATTCCCTTATAGTTTTACAATATAGATTATCCACATCATATTCATTTAGGGAGATAATAATCATTAAATAGCAATTGGAGAGTCTTTGGGTTCCTTCAAAACTTTATGATTGTCATATTAATAATTTATAGAGATCAATTAAAGATTTGTGCATAAGTTCTCAATTATTGTTAATAATAATTAATAGTATGCAATTGAAGATTCTTGAGTTCTTGGGGGTTATTAGAGATTTGTATATCAATTATTTATAATTTATTGTTAATAAATTCCTCTACTCTGATGACCATTTACGTTAGTAAGGGAGAAAATTTCTTTTCAACAGTTCGGTTCAAGTTCAGATCTCACCGAGTAAACATTCATCACAACATTCGTCGCGATATTGTAATATAATCAATTATTGTGTATCAGAGCAAAATAAATATCATTTATACACCGTGTCCCAGAATCACTAGTCCAACTGAACCGTGGAGAATGATATGGTGATGCTGATCACGATGCATAGTCATAACGTACTTACATCTGGATTCGTTTACGAGATATTCATGAAAAAAGTTTATATGCATTAGCCAATTGAGGCACGAGAAAGTATATAATAGAGAGGTAGGCGTGCTTACATTAATGTATGAAAAATGATAAAATGTATGTACCGACTCGAAGAAAGCATAATTACGGTCCAGTTTTTCATTCGTAAAGTTTATTTTCCGGAAAAACTTGACGAAAAAAAAACTTGGAAGAAAAACTTATAGCAGAAAAAACTTGACGAAAAAGATTTGACAGAAAAAAACTTGACAAAAAAAAATTCACGAAAAAAAAAACTTGAAAAAAATACTTGGAGGAATAAAAACTTGACCAAAAAAAAATTTGATGAAGAAAAAACTTGACCAAAAAAAAATTTGATGAAGAAAAAACTTGACCAAAAAAAAATTTGATGAAGAAAAAACTTGACCAAAAAAAAATTTGATGAAGAAAAAACTTGACCAAAAAAAAATTTGATGAAGAAAAAACTTGACCAAAAAAAAATTTGATGAAGAAAAAACTTGACCAAAAAAAAATTTGATGAAGAAAAAACTTGACCAAAAAAAAATTTGATGAAGAAAAAACTTGACCAAAAAAAAATTTGATGAAGAAAAAACTTGACCAAAAAAAAATTTGATGAAGAAAAAACTTGACCAAAAAAAAATTTGATGAAGAAAAAACTTGACCAAAAAAAAATTTGATGAAGAAAAAACTTGACCAAAAAAAAATTTGATGAAGAAAAAATCGAAAAAAAAACTAAATATGAAAAAGTCAAATTTTTCACAAGTTTTTTTTTCGTCAAGTTTTTCTTCCAAGTTTTTTCTTCATCAAGTTTTTCTTTCCATCAAGTTTTCCTCTCAAGTTTTTTTTCGTCAATTTTTTTTCCGTCTCACAACTGAACGGGAAAAACAAGAATAGCTCAACGAAAAAGAAGGAAAAAAAAAGTGACAGTCAAGCGGGAACATTTTTTCCGTCCAGTTTTTTTTTTCGTCGTTTTTTTTATTTTCCAGTTTCTTTGAAAAAGAAACTTGACGAAAAAAAAACTAGACCGTAATTATGCTTATCCTGAGTCGGTACATACATTCTATCATTTTTCATACAATAATGTAAGCACGCCTACCTCTGTATGATCTACTTTCTCGCGCTCCAATTGGCTAATGCATATAAACTTTTTTCATGAATATCTCGTAAACAAATCCAGATGTAAGTACGTTATGACTATGCATCGTGATCAGCATCACCATATCATTCTCCACGGTTCGGTTGAACTAGTGATTCTGGGACACGGTGTATACAAACTATATAATCGTGATATATTCTCATTCTAATCGTAAAAAATATAATTAATTTAAGTAATCAAATTAATTAGTTGTGTAATCGAGTTCAATAATAATTAAAAGGAATTTACAATTCCTTTCGCTTAAATCGGCGTAGTCAAGCGGAATTCGATACTCAACAATATATTTCCATACCTTCAAATGAAGATATGACAGGTTTCGGCTGTCGCGGTTTATTTTTACTGCCTGGTTTTGGGCCTGGTTTCTTTCGCTGTTTTGGTTCGCCATTATCTGTCATACTTTTTCCACCTGGGCTCTTTTTCATTCGACGATTTTTTGGTGATTTATATTTTCCTTTAGGCGTATCTTTTTTTGGAGAATAAATATCACCTGGAAAAATAATTTACAATCATTTCATCATTTGATTTTATTAACAACAACACTCAAACATTATATACCGATAGAATTTTATTTCAATAAAAATAAAGTATACCTGAATCTGAATCTTTGTCAGGATCATTGTGAAGCTCATCTGTCGCGTGTACCATAAATTCATCCTCGCTTTCTTCTGTTTTCCTGAGTGCCTTCTTCAATTCCTAGATATAGTTAATATCAAATCATTCATAATAAAAATACGGTTAGAGTAATTATCCAAAAATGTTCACAGTAAAAATATAATTACCTCTTCACTATCCGACATTATTGTATCAACTTGATAATTAATTTTCCGTCCACGTGTACGTCTTCCAAGTGGTTCTTCTTCCTGCGATGATCTGTCATCTGGTAAGCCACCGTAAATAATTTTACGTCTGAGTGTCGGAGTCTTTTTTACTTTCGGTGTACGCTCTTTTATTTTTTCTGTCTCCTCTCCAATAATAACCGACCTTGGTGCAGGATAATGCGGAATGAACTCAGATTTCGGCTCTTCAATCAATGGAATTTCGTGATTAACATTTTCTTTAATCTCCTCCTCATCAAGAGGAATTTTATTATCTTCCTCGTCATCATCAGAATTTTCTTGTGATAATTCTGGTATTGATACGGATTGTTCAACAATTGGTATGGGCTCTTTAATTGGTTGTTCAATTGGCTTCGGCTCCAGAAGGTTTTCAACTTCTTTTATCTTATTTTCCTCTTCAACATTGGCCTCCACCTCCTCCTCATTTTCATTATCACTTTGATTGTCCGGTTCAATAATACGTTTCCTTTTTTTTTTCTTTTTTGATTTACTTTTAGTCGAGGTGCGAAACCGCGGCGCAGCCGATGCTCTACTTTTCTTCTTCCGTGAACGCCATGAATTATCACTCTCCTCACTCTCCGATTCGTCCCACGTTGACTTTGACTTTTTTCGCTTTGGTCGATCGCTCTCATCGCTATCATCATTAATGAAATCTTCATCGTATCGTGTTCTACGCGCCGCTCGCGTTGATCTTCTCACTGGACGTGAATTTTTCTTACCACGTCTTCTTGATTCCGTAAATGAACTGTCATCCGATGATAATAATTGATCTTCATAATCTTCTTCATCATCACTACTGGATCCTTTAAAATCTTCATCGCTATCGGGATCATCTTCGCTACTTATATCTAAACTATTCAATTTTCGATGTTTCTTTCGAGACAATAGTTTTTTAGCCGACAATGATTTATGTTGATCTTCATTGTCAGTAAAATCAGCGTCTTTGGACAATTCTTTATCGCTATCTTTTTCCGATTGTTTTTCATTATCATCATCCCCTATTTGTTTATTAAATGTTTCAATTTGCGCGTCTTCTTTCTCGGCATTTACAATCGTAGAAATATCTTTACCACGTCCTTGATTACCAGCACCTTGAACTGCTTCAACTTCATCTTGAATAGCAGCATTAATCATGTCGTCATATTCATTGAATTTATATGTATTAGCGCATCGTCTTTCACGTAATTGATAAACAGGCTCGCTCTCATCACTACTCGAACCAGATTCGGTACTACCTGAATCTGATGATTCGGATGACGATGAGGATTCACCATTCGATGCAATATCATCGTTATCATCATCATCATCATCGTCGTCGTCGTTATCTTCGTCGGAATCTTCGTCATCTCGATTTGACAATCGAGATGATTTTTGTTGTCGATGCGCATCATTCTTTTGTAAAACATTGTCCAAACTTATTCCAACAAATGCTAATCGTTTCTTGCGTAAAATTTCGTTTTCATGACGTTTCGCTAATTGATCATATGTTTTTAAACTGTCACGTAATTTATTTAGTAATAAATTATGCTGACACGGTGGACAAAACCAATCACCCTCTGGAATTAACATAAGAGCCGGACGTAAACATGAACAATGCCAACCTTTGTCACAAGTATCGCATAATAAAATCCACTCTGGATGATCGGCTTTACTACATTTTTGACAGGCATACTCATCTTCTGCCTCTTCAATGTCATTTTGTAATTTTTGAGCTGTTCGAGCACGTCTCATCGGCTCTGTTTCCGCATCTTTTTCAAGATCACTTTCTGGTGAAAATTCATGATCACTCTTAAATAATAAAGATTCTTCACTTTCAATATCGTCCTCATCATCCAAATCTTCATCATTTTGATCTTCATCCTCTGTACTAGATCCAGATGAACTTTGCCACGGTTTAGCTTCATTAAATTTGGCTTCTTTTTTCTTTTTTTTCCGTTTTTTCTTTAATTTAACTTCTTTTTCTTCTCTTATATCACATTTCACTGGTGGATCATCATCACTCTCGGCTTTAATTTTTTTCCTCTTTTTCTTATCTGAAACATCACGGTCTTTTTTTTCTTTCATTTCACCTAATGCTTCTTCTTCAATTCTTCGACGATCTGCCTCTTCTTTTATTTTTATTTGTGCTATTCGTCGCGATTGTCGCACTGGCGTTTCGTCCAATGCACCAGCGGCTAATTGTGAATCAGGTAATGCAATATCGATACCAATCTCCAAACCTAATACCATTTTTCTTTTCTTTCGTTTTTTTCGAGCTGTGGGTGTTGATTCTGACGCGTCATCAATTGGTGTACCATCTGCTGCAAGTGTTTGTGTTTCAGGTGCCAAAGGCGTTGTATCTGACGACTTTTTATGGCGTGAAATACGTCGCTTAGATCGAAAACCACGTCGTCTTCGTCCTTTTGCTTTACTTTTTGGTTTGAATACATCAACACTCGTATCCTCAACGATATTATTTTTTGATATTTCATCGATCAATGGCGCATTTGCCAATGTTGGTACAACTGATTCGGCAATTGGTAGTGCTTCTGATGTTTCATCCTCAGAACTGGGACCCTCAATTCTACTGTCTTCCACCGATCTACGCAAAGTTAAATCTGGTGTTCGCTTACCACGTAATTTTATTCTCTTACCACTCGTCATATCTTCCAAATCGTCATCTTGTTTTGGACTACCATCTTCAGAATTCGATTCGTGCGCGCTATTACGACGTTTTCGCGACACTTTTTGCAAAACTCTCATGGATTCAGTTGTATCTAATTTCCATCCTTCATATTGTACTTCATTCATTGATTTAATACGAACTCGAAGTTGTTCCTCGGAATTGTCCAAATCCATTTTTTCTTCTGTAAAATCATCGTTTATCGTTATCGATGGATCAACATTATTTTCGGTTAATTCAAACATACATTCATTATCAACGCCCATTGAATCATCAGACTCATTATCGTTCTCAATTGGTTTAGCATTCGATAAATCTGTTATTACAACATTGTCGTTTACCTGGTCCGTATTATTTTGTTTTGTATCTAAAAGATCATTTAAACATATTCTATTTATTTCTTTATTTTTTATTTCTACTTCTTTCTTTTCTAATTGTAAAACTGTTGGTGTAATTGGGGTAAATTCAATTGCTGGATTGAATATATTATCAATAATTTCAATAGGTTTTTTATCCAAAGTAGATTCAATGTCATTTGCCAATATTTGTGGCTCATTTTTAACATAATCAACATCAATGGGCTTTGTTTTAATAGAGGGAAGATTGTCCGAATCTGGTGTATAATTAATCCTTTTACTTGCTTCCTTTTTAATATCAGTATTTATGTTTACAGATAACTTTACGTTTTTGTCTTCTTGAATGGAATCAACAACGTTCGTAACAATATTGACATTCAAGCTTGGCTTTAATTCCTTGAATAATGATTCCTCCTTCATACTTATACCCGGCAAATTTTCAGTTAAACTATCCTCTGTTTTTATTTCGATATTATCTTTTACACATGGCTCATGTGATGAATCTAAGATAGTAATTTCGGGTTTTTCACCAATTTGCAATTTTTTAATACATTCATCACTTTTTGTCATAGGTGCAACTACAAATGACGGTGTTGTGGAATATTCACTTTTATATTGTGTTTCATTTAATAATTGTTTTTCCGTTGACGATTCATTTATACACGTGGATTCAAGAAGTATATTTTGATTCAATTGTTCTGTGCCCGTTTTGGATCGTTTTGACGCTTGAACTATTGGTATTTCTTCATCATCATCATCATCATCTTCATCTGTATATACAGGTGAATTTAATCCCGAATATTCACTACCAAAAGCTGGAACTTCTGCAACTGTTTCGGTTTTTGGTGGATTTTCAGGTTTGATTATTTTCAATTCCTCGGCTATGCAAATTGTTTGTGGATCGACTCTAAGAGTTTTAGTATCTTCTACATTTTGCATTGACTCGGAAATTTCTAGTTTGTTTGACTCAACTTTAGTAGGTACCAAAGATTTTTCTTTAATCACTTCAACTATAGGCGGTTCTGAAATATTCCCTGTGACTTGATTTTTTTCAGGAGTCTTCTCGACATTACTCAGGTCGTGAAATTCTTGAGAAATTTGTTCCACATTCAATTTATCGGCTGATAAATCTTTCATAGACTTCTCGCACTTATCAATTGATTCTTCTTCAACTATTAAATCTTTTGATTTTTCAATGACCAATTTTTCCATCACTGAAGTGCTCTCCACATTTTCCAATTCTTTGTTCTCTATTTCACATTTAATCTCATTAGAGATAATTTTTTCTTCTATCTTTGTATCGGTAGATGGAATATTTTTCGTTACGGTTTTTAATTCAATAACTTCGGGTCTTACCAGAAATTCTGCCGGTACTTGAGAAATTTGCTCACTCTCAGTTTTAATTGATTCTTCAGTATTTTGTGAATCAATTTCCATTGCACTCGCAGTATTAAATTCTTCATCGATGCATGCGTCATATGATTCATTGCTGTCATAATTAGCAACTAATGATGCTTGATTTATTAATTGTGGTTTAGGAGAATGTTCGCGACATTCTGTCACAACTTTTGTGAATAACGAGTCATTTGACATATTTAATTTTTCATTTACTGTAGACGCAACCGATTCATCGTCTTTCTCAACGGATGATGGTATATTTTCAATACACATTTCAGTAACTTTCTCTTCATTCATTTCACTTATTTTCTCAACGATCGTTTCAGATTTTTCTGTACTTTCCGAATTTTCATCAGGAATTGAAGTTACTGTGACAATCACAGATGATAATTTAGAAGATTCAGCTGCAACATCTAGGACCAATACTTTAGAATCTGGAGACTTTTCAATTGTTTCATCGATTGTAATTTTTGTAGATTCTATCGAATCTGATGTTCTGTCATCAATAACCATTGGTTCATTTGAATCTTGATCTACAGAATTACTCTGATTATCCGAAAATTCATCTGCATTCGTATCCGTAGAATCAACAATTTTTTGAGATTCTTGATTTTCACTTTCTTCCTCACTTTGAGTTAATATTCTTTCCAAAGATTCCGGTACACTCGAGTCAATAATTGGCATTGGCACTGCCTCGGCTGAAGAGTTTTGAATTGATATGGGTTCATTAATTGGTTCTAATACCGATGTGTCACACGATTGATTTTTCTCATTAGTGTCTATTTTCTCCTCGGAATTTTGGTTAGTTTCTTTATGTGATTGTGTATCTTCAATTGATGATTCTACTTTATGTTCTTGCTCTTCTTCACTTGAACTAACGGCAAGGGCTACGGCGTCACTTTTTACTTCATCAATGCTCGATTCAGGCGCAATATCTTCCAATTTTGATTCCGAAAAATTTTCATCACAATCAACACTCGAACATGCAATGACCTCAGTTTTTGATTCTTCTTCAACGTCTTTTGAATCAATTACTTCATCGTTTATTTTAATTGAATAATCGCCAGTGTCAATATCATCGTCTATCGTAGATGTCGAGCCCACTTCATTAGCTGCCGAAGATGATTCGACAACCACAGTGACTTCAGAAGATTGCATAAATGATTTTTCAACTTCCTCACACTCTGAATTTGTTACGGCATCGTCATATAACTTAGTATCTGGTGTAGCTGCTGATTTTGTACTCTCATCTTCGTCTCGTTCATCCTCGGGATACGTTGTCGAAGCAGTTGAGGATTCTGGTACTTGCAATACGACAGTAGTAGTTGGCTGATCCTCTTCAGACTTATTTTCACTGATATCCTCTGCTGCCTCGACATTCATCTTTGACTCAGAATCAGTAGGAATTTCTTCTTTATCGCTAGTAACACTTGGTTGCTCATCAATAGACTCTACATCCATATTTTTAGTTGGTGGCTGTGTTGGCGGATCTATTGTTTTATTATTATCGCAATCAATTTTTTTACTATTTCCGTCATCAGCTTCCGCTACAACAGACTCGGAAATTGTAGAAGTATCCAAATTTTTATTAGAATTTTCATCGTTCGTTGTACATATATTTTCATCTGCATCGTCATTAACAGAATGAATTGCAGATGATGAAGTAGCGTCTTGCTCGATATTTCCTTTACCAATTGTAGTGGGAGTATATGAGACGCAATTGGGACCAAAAAAAAATCTCGGTGCCTCATCTGTTTCATCGCAAGGTGATTTTTCAGTTTTTACTTCCTCCGTTGATTCTGATTTTTTTTCGTCATTTGTGGATTCAACTTCTACAGGTTCTACCGAGGATGAATCACATTGAAATTCACTGTTGGTAGAAACTTTATTGTCCTCGGGTAATGGGGATGGAACGGCAATACTCTCTGATAGACTTTGATTAGTGGTACTGGTAATGGTATCAGTTTCTAATTTAGATTCGACCGATGGTGAATTGACAGTTAAATTTATTGTATCGTCATTATTTTGACATCCAGCGTCATTAACGCTCGATTCAAATGATATGTTTTCATCGTTGGATATGATACTGCTGTCACATTCACGTTTTTCTTCTGGACCACCAACGTCCCATCGAGAAAAACGTTTTATTGGTGAACCACTTGACGTTTTTGCTATTATTTGAACACCAAGGCTCGGTTTAAATTTTATTTTTGCAGGCTCTGTAGTTACAACAACATCCAACAATTGGCAATTACTCGTTGTTGTCATTGTTGTATTGCTTGTGGTACAATCACTATTTATTTGCACTGAATTAACGATAGTACTGCTGGCATTTGACATTTCCACTTGTATATTATCATCAGTATTAACATTGTTATCATCATTAACTTTAGTTTGTGACAATGTAGCAGATATTTCTCTACAAACTTCATCTTTTGATTCGTTGCTATCTTTATTGTCAGTTGAAGTGCCATCACCGGGATTTCCCATGTCACAATCGTGTCCGTTACCTTCACCATAAAAATATATCACGGACTCTTCAATAGCTTCACCAATTTCAGGATTACCTGTGTCACAATCACTACCTGATCCCTCACCCTGTACCATCATGAGAGGCTCTTCAATAGAGGGACCAACATCATTTCGACGTATCCCACTGACCATTGTTGATTTTTTGTCTATTACTCCACGCATTGGCATTATATCCGCACGTATTCTCTTTAACATGTCTTTGTGCGGATCATCAAGAGTTTCCAATGGTCTTTTCGCTGCCCCACTACGCATTGAAGCAAGTTTACTTGGATCGGGTAATATTGTATAGTTGGCTAGCCTATGCTCCTCTTTACCAGGTATTCTCGCACCACTATGATAAGCTGAAGCCACTGATGGTATATCATAATTAACAAATGGCATTTGTCGTTTGCTTAAATCCGTTACCATTGTATGATTACGTAACATTGCTGTACGCGAATCATAAGGCAAATTTGGTAATTCTGTTTTTGATACTTTTCGCGTACTCAAATCCATTTCGCGATATTGAAATTCTTGCGATCGGTAACTGGATGATAGTAAATCTGATGGTTTTATTGTTGCTGATGTTGTTTTGCGACTAGAAAGATCCATTCCAGAATAATCCATTGGTTTATTGTGATCATTGACACTTTCCCATCCTCGCGGTGATGTCGATAAATCTATACCTCGTGAATTTCTAACGTTACCAATTAAATTCAATTTTTCAGATTGATTTCTTCCACTAAAATCAGGTAAAAATTTATCATCATCGCCATTTATTACAGATGATCCATGTGCGCTACTCGATCTCGCTAAATTTTCTGCAATTTTCTCTAATAATTTGGAAGCACTTGGCTTTTCTAATTTTTCCGATTGCATTCTTACTAAATTTGCTGCTAACTGATCTATTGGTTTTATTGGAAATTTACCGTGACCCATCAGAGGACCAATAAATGGTAATGAATTTTTTGTTGGCATTTTTATTGTCGAACACGTTGGATCTTCGACAGGTGATGATTTAATTATCGACGAAGTTGCCGTCGTTATTATCGTCTCTGATATTCGATCGTTTAACGGATGTTTCAGCTCAGCAATATTCACTAATTTTAACGGTGATGTTGTTATTACAGGTGTTTCAATTGATTTCAGTGGCGTTGTCTCTGTAATAATTGGTTTAATAACAGACATTTTGGCAATTTCTTTTTCAACATTCTCAGAGTCACAACGAGCAACAACAATTTTACGTTTCGTATGGTCTTCATCTTTTATTAATTTTTTGAGCTGATTCATCGGTGCCTTCGGTACTACTATAGCTGATGGTGGTGTTGATGTTATTGTTGTTGTAGGTGCTATTGTTGGTATCGTTTCATCATTGTCACCCTCAGTGTCTTGTGATTCATCTTCCTCATCTTCATCTTCTTCATCCTCATCCTCCTCTGTATTATGTTTTGACGCTTCTTGTTCATCGTCATTACTCAATTCTTCCTGTTCCTCATCCTCAACTTCTTCATCTTCCTCTTCCTCTTCCACCTCATCATCCTCCTCATCTTCACTTCCTTCTTCACTATTGCCACTTTGTGTTTCATTTATAATTTTATTATCAATTTTTTTACTTGAGGATTTTTGTACATCATCATTCTTGATAATTGTCTTATTCACTTGAATTTGATTTTTCGAATCACTTATATTACCATTTTCTTGTGTATTACCACCACCACCGCCACCACTATCATCTTCAACACTTGGCGATGATGTTGACACTTGACCCGTATCAATTATCGGTTTCTCCGAAATTTCCAAACTATTACTATCTTCATTTATTGGTATTGGACCAATTTCACCGTCTGATAGTGTGTTTATAAGATTTACCACACCTTCACGATCACTAGAATGAGAAAAATTTTTTTGTTCAATAAATAATTAAAAAAAAAATTAAATAAGAATTTCAATTGATGAATCAAATATATTGAAACTCACTTGGCAACTAATTCCCAACTTTCTTCATCTAAATCTTCTCGATAAACTCTTATATTACATCCTTCATCCAATTGAAACCAATATGCTAGACCCGTTTTATCACGTCCCAATGGCTCAACACGTAGTTCTTTAGCTGCCAATTTATTTACCTCATTTTTAAATTTTTGATTTAAATCAAATTGCGATTCTAAAAGCACCTATAATGAAGCAATGAAAAAAAATTATGATATTTATTAAAGATAACAGTACAATGTTATGAAATTATTGTAAAATTTTATACATATATATATATATGTTTATATGTATGAATATTTTCGTATCACCTTCAGTAAACGTAGTTTTACACCAATACGAGCTTTCTTATATCCAAATCTTTCAAGTTCCCAACCGTCTTGATTAGAATATGTGTGACAAAATTTAACTAATGCCCTTTCCCATTTTTCTGATGATACACTTTTTCTTGTTTTCCGTAACAATTTAATATGAAGGTCGACTAATGGTTGTGGCACTGCAATAACGAAGAAAAAAAAATTAATAACAAAAATTATGTATATCATTTTTACGATTTTTATTAACCAAATCGTGTAAGATATTAAATAAATTAGTGTTGTATTATACTGTCGAATGGGAATTTGGAGAAAAAATACACGTGATAGAGTATTAAAAGATAATAAAATGCAAATGATGAAAAAAAATTAAATTATTATTATTATAATAGTAATAAATAAAAAAGAAAAAAAAAAGAATACAGAACAATAATACAGAAGTGCCACAATAAATGTAAATAAACGTCATGTATTATTATTATTATTACGTGCAAATAGTCAATAAATAAAACTTGCAGACAGTAAACAATAATCACTACTTAATGAGGATAAAAACATTTGATAGATCACGTCAACATTAAAATTTGTGAACTTCCATGTATTTTATATATACATTAAATACATATGTAAAGAAAAGGTAAAGAATCAAATACGTATAATCGTGAATAAGCAAGAACAAGAAAAAAGATAAGACGAACAGAAAATAAAAGAAATAAAAGAAAAAAATGAGAGAGTGAAAGAACGATAGAAAGACCAATGTTTTGATTGAAAGAAAAAAAATAAAAAAAATAAAAAAAATAATAAAAAAATAATAAATAATAAATACTCGACGAAAAATTGCATTCGCCGCCAGGGTGCAGCGTCGTTTGCATATACACAAACTCTCGAAAATTTGAGCGGCAAAAAAGTCAATTGATATACCTTGTTTAAAAAAAAAAATAGTAATAATAAAATTTAAAAAAATAAAATAAAACACACAATGCACACGGTCAATCTTTGATAATACTCGGTGTGTGTGAGTGAGTGTGAATACATAGAAGTTGTATATACAGATATATGTGTGTGTATGTATGTATATATATATATATGTATATGCATGTAGGAGAAAAGGGTGTACATTTATGAGATGAAAGAAAGAGAGAGAAAGAGAGAATGAAAGAAAGAGCGCGCGCGCAATCAAAATTATTGCACACATGTCACTTACCCTCATGTGTATCCTCTATCATTTTTTGTAGCGTTGCAATATCCGGATAATCAATGCCACATGATTTACCAAAACACTCGAGAAACGAACAGATCACAGCAAAATTTGGGTCACTAACGCAGAAGGCTTCGTTATCAGACGCCATTTTTCTACCGCCTTTGAGGCCGTAGCTCTTTCTCCCTCTTTATTCTCTCTCTTTCTCACATTCAGTCACTTGATGTGGTTATATACTACGCTAAGCGGCCTGGCGACTCATATTGGTACTTGTGTTGGGTCCGAGATAGCCGTGATCGCAACTAAACATAAAATCAACACGCGGGAGAGACGCTCAAACAAGACGCCGTCGCCGGTGAGATTGTCCCTGCTGGACGCTTGCCACTTGTCCACTCTTTACATCAACACCCGCACAAAACAACCACCACCACCACCACCTCCACCTCCACCACACCTCCACCTTCTCTTTTATACCCTTCCCCTTTGTGTCACCTTCTCGTTCACTTTGTCAAATTCACTCTGACATACCACTGTTTCGTTTTTTTCTACTTTCGTTACTCTATTATATATATATCTATTTCACTTCTTCTCATGCACAATCTAATTTCATTCTCTCAGTTGATTTGTCCTGCTCTCCCGCCACCCGATTGTGCACAACACTACAACCCAAATCACACTCCTATGTTAGCGCTATTCGCGTCGCTTCTTGTGAATAAACGTACATACATGTATATTGGTTTATTCTTTGGGACTTTTCTCGTATATATACCAGCAATTATTGCGCCATATCACAGTTTATGACAATGCACACACACAAATACATATATAAATAACGTTATATCGCCGTTATATTTCAATTTAACCGCCGTGTAACTATTATATTAAATAAATGACAAATATATGGAGGCGCAAAAAACCACGATTGTGGCCCCCCCCCTCACACAGCGGGTACTGGACATCACTGCCTTTGACTTGGTCGTGTGGTACGAAACATTGAGGTTCTCAACTTCGTAATTGTGATTATTGTGTGTTATTTGTGATGTAGTATGGGCCACAGGCAAGAACAAGGACAGAAGAAAATCCCTCTCCCCCTCTTCTCATTACCCTTGCCAATGGTAGTCGACGCGATGTAACCGATGTGACTCGAGTTTTACCGAGACGACACGACACACGCACCGCCATTTATTTTATTTTCTTCGTCTATACACACTCCCTATTTCTCTTTCACTCTTGACACGTTCATTCCACTACGCCCCCTACCGCTCGTCCCGTAGCACTTTCGTAACTTTCGTAATGTTCAGCTTCCGCGACTTATCGAGCGAGGAAAACCAACGATCATGGTGCTCAACCGCACTATAACCATTATAGCATACCCGCTATATCAAAGATCGATCGTCGAGAAATTGAAGTTTCTTTCAATATCAATTAATATTTTATATCATTTACAATTTTATTTTCAACCAAAAATTCAATGTCATATAATTACTTTATAAAAGTATAATCAGATTATAATAGTTTATTTACATTGATTCATGTTTTTTTTTAAATACTTTATTAATGTTTTTTGTCAAATTATTACTTTTTTTTTTTTTTTTTTTTTTCTGTAATAACTTGTGTTTGTATACAATAAATTTAAATATGAAATATCAACATACAATTTGGTCAGAATTGTTTTATTTTATTATCAAATGAGCAATATTTTTTTATATTATTTATGTATAAGTATAACTAAAATAAGAATAATCCATCCAGACATTAGGTTTTTTTTTAAATAGGGGAGGGGGTAGATACTTTTTTTCTCATAGAAAAATAACATTTTTGCTTTATTTTAATTCGAAAAGCAGCATCTGTAATAATTTCAACAATGGATATATAGCCTTTTTAAAAAAATTAATATATACCTAATAATTAATTACGTTGCTTAGTGTTGTATTTGTACAAACCATTCTATGCTTCCCTTATTAAAAATTATGAAAATTTGATACATCATGAGAAATACAAAAAAAAAATTGACACTTAAAAGCCTTTGTAAAATTTTTGATATTGATTTTACCGAATAGATAAAAGACGTCAATTTTGTATCAAAATTATCAATAAAAAACTATCACGTTTATGTACACACATATAAATGTATATAATGAATATTCAATTGGCACTTTATACACATTTTGTTCTATTCATGCGTTGGTTTTGTACAATAATACGTAATTGAATGTTATTTTCACAATTTATCAAAAAAATGCATGAAATATTGATTCGAGTTTTTTTTTTTTTTTTTTTCCAATTTTTTCCACAAATTATTATTGTTAATTGATTTTTTCATGCTTGTATGATAATGACAAAAATACAATAAGAATAAATTGTGATTTAATTTAATAAATTCACGTTGGATAGTCGAATATTTACATTTAATATTTGGGTGGAAGTTGAGATGTGTTTCAATTGTATTAAAAAAAAAATGGATAATCCAATAAATACAAATATTGCTTCCGAATTCAATATTACAGTTTTTTTTTTCTTTTTTTTCATTGTTTTTGCATTATGTTTTATAACAAGGTTTTCTTGTTCTTATTTGTTATTTATATTTATAATCACAAGTAATGAACTTGTTGCCGATAAAAATGATTTATCTGATGAATTACTTTTAATTACTATCTGCATGCCTGTGTTGTGATAATTTTTCAATCGTTTGTTTGCACATATCAATAACTTCATCTTTCATTCGTAGTTCTTTTCGACATTGCATCAATGCTCTACGTGTTTCGATCAATTGTTTACTGAGCGTTGCATTATCCTTGGCCGGAGGATCAAAATTCTCTTCTGTTGAATTATCATCTTCCGTTATTTCTTCAATATCATCGTCTAAATGTAATATGACTCGATTTTGATTTTTCGATAGTGGTACACCTTTCTTCTGGAGAATAAAATAATCCAAATAAATATTCAGACTTTGATTTGAAACAATTTCAATATATATTATTTACCTTTGATGAATTCATAACACCCTTTTTCGATGAAATACTTGTATTATTACTAATTGGTGCGAGAAATAATTTTCCCGATTTACTTTCAACAATATTATTTCTCTTCAATATATTTGGTCCTCTTGGCGAGAGTGTTGATGAATTTTGTCCCAATATTTGATCAGCTCTAATTGCAATTACTTTTCTAGGTGTTCCTTTACGTGAACCAACTGGTAAACTTTTTACTCCGATAGACGGTGTTCTTGTCAAATTTAGAGCAAGTTTACCGGCTTCTATAATAAACATTAAAATAAAATACAGCAGTATTAAAAAAAAAAGAAAAGAAAAAAAAATTGAAAGGTAAATAATTTAATATCAATATGCTACATAAATTAATGAATGTTAATTTTTATAACCTGTGAGTACTACAGTTCTTCCACTTTCCATTGCATTTTCCACAATGCTAGATTCATTATCTACAGGAATCATTGTTATACCATGAGCTTGCAATAATCTCAGGGGTTGCTCCAAATCATTAAATCCTTCCATATCTTTATGTTTTTTGAAAGTACTATGTTCAATGCTATTTATTCTCTCATCTATTTCGGCTTCTTTTTCTTGTTCCTCATCACTCGCAGCAGTCACTTGAATTTGTTGAAATACTACTTTTTGTTTTTTTGAAGTTTGAATTGCTGTAGAGAAAAAAAAAAATATATATATATATATATATATATTTATATTCGTTAACAAATTAATTTCAAATAGAGAAATTTATATTATACATTGTGCTATTTTTCTTTTTTGTTGTAGTATTTGTTGTTGAATTTGTTGTTGTTGCTGTTGTTGCAATTCTAATTCATGTTGTTCTTGCTGTCTTTCGGCTTCCATTTGCATCAAACTGTGTGTTGCTTCTTTGATTTCAGCTGAAATGATTTGGCTCTGTTGTTGTGCCTGAACATTAAATATTTCCCTCTCTTGTTGTAAAATATCAACTAAATCAAGACGATCATGCTCTAATGCAAGACTTATTGGTGTTTTATCAAATTTACTCGTTGCATTTGCATCAGCACCGTGCTCCAATAATATATGCATTACTTCAGCGTGTTCACGTTCCACAGCCCAATGTAATGGTGTCATTTTGAGCTACAAATAATATTCATATAATATTTATTATACTTATAAATGAATATATATAATTCAAGTTTGTCTTTTACCATATCTCTGCTGTCAACATCAGCACCATAACTCAGTAGCAAAAGTGCCATTTCATGATGACCTTCATATGCCGCCATATGCAACGGGGTCCTGTCAACTTTTGTCCTGGCATCTCGAGAAATTCCTGATTCAAGCAGTACCGTGGCAGTTTCTAATTGATTATTTTGAGCTGCAAGATGCAACGCGCTCGTACCCAACTACAATAAATACAATATACACATGATTAATCCAGTCAATATTAATGAATTTAATTAAATATTTACAATATAAAAATATACCCAATCTGTTGTAAACGGTGCACCTCTGCGCATAAGTTCCCGTACAACTTCAGTGTCTCCATTTTTAGCTGTCAACAGCAATTGCTTTCCTAGTTCTACGATAGATAAGGCATCCTGTGAATGTGATTGTTGTGAAGAATCACAATAAAGGAATTCCACCTATTTCAAATTATTCTTACAAGTGTTAGTGTATTCTATAGGATTTGTTTAATGGATATATGAGCAGTAAGTTGGTATATAAGGACAGTTGTTAATAATAACATTATAAATTATTATCATTATTTCGATTTATTTCTTAATTATTTACTTACTGGAATGAATGCTTCAGCATTTAATCCTTCAATATCATTGGTACAAAGCGTCTCAGATTGCATGATTTCACGTCTTTATCACATCTAACTGATAAATACGCTAAAATGAAAACAAAATTATAATTAATTTTCATTTTATTTATTATTATTATTATTAGTTTTTTTTTCTGTAAATTTTAGATTTATGAAATTGAATATCAGTTAATAGCATTTGATGGTTATAGCTTGAGGATTGCACACTAACATGAACACATGATTAACAATTGTTCAAGTATCGATGTTTACTATTCCTTGAGTTTTGTTACTTTACAATGAATGTCAACTATTTTTATTATCGTTCGTAATAATTGTACATGTATAATTCGAAAATTTCATTTGCACAGGATGTTTTTATTTTACTAACTGAATGTGAGATGAACTTCCTGTTCCTGTCCATTAAACGGAAGTACCTTACCATAGGCTCGGACATTTTATCTCAATATTCATCGTACACTAGTTATTGATAAATAACAAATCAAATTTACTTACATCCAATGCATTATTAATATGTATAAACTATTTAAATATCAACAATTGAGTCGGCACACGTCGACAAATGTATTCTTCATGTACAACAACCTTCTCGATTTATGATCTTGCTAAACTTTCAAGAAAATGGCGTCACATTCGCGCCATTCGCATGCGTACTATTGACAATTTAAATTTTTATTTCATAACACAACTATTTCATTAAAAAAATATCACATAAATGAAAATAAAATGGTGTTATTTAAAATAATTAGAGGTAAATTTTTTGATATGTTTGGTTAGAAGTATAGCTGAGGAATGTATGTGAAAGTCCCGATTGCAGCGCCACCCTCAGGTTCACATATGAATTATAAATAATTAAAATTATAAAACAGGTTGAGTTAGGTTATTAATTTAATGTACCGGGTGATCGTGTAATGACGATTAGATAATTCAATTTGACATATTCAAAATATTACTAGTTCAATATGCAGTTTAACCTCAAATAAATAAATAAATAAATAAATAAATACATAAATAGTTTTGAATTAATTTTTCATATTCATGAATTTAATTTCTCCATCCTATATTCATTGACCTATGAACATTTTATAACCTATGAGATACAACCAATTGGCTCATTCATCCTTCTTTTATTGCATCTACTATATATTTTTATGATCGTTTGGTTTACAATGAATACGATAAGATTGTGAAACACATGAATTTGCAACGAGATTGAAGCAAAATGTGTATGTGTGTTTGTGTGTTGTGACTGTTTAGAAAAAAGTACATTGCCTTCAAATTAACCGATATATCTTTGAGCATCTGTTATCCCATACCAAACGTTCTATGCTCGACCCAATCTCCCGTTCAACAGCGTCGCCTAACCAAGTCCATTCCAGTGTGGTGTGCACGGGAAATTGCAATACCAGTATATAGTTTCTATTTCTCTCACGTGTTACCTCACTCACTCACTCCTTTAGTTCGCCGTTTGTATTTCCATCTCTATCGTTCTAAGCAAAACTACCCTACTTCATGTTCACTACCCGCTACTCTAGCCTCGCTCTTTTCCTTCTCCATTTGACCCAGAATCACTAAGATAACCAGGTATTTACTATCAGTGAAACAATTTAATGAATTTTGGATAGATATCACATCAATTGTCCTTTTGATTTCTCATGAATCTCAATTCAAGCATAAACATTGATAAAATGAGGTTTTTATTTAATAATATTCAAGCGTTACAAATCTATTGTATATCAATGCTTCACTTATGACTTATACAAAAATTCGTTGAATTCATATAATTTATTTTTTTGTTTTAGCTGTACGTTTTTTCTTTTTTTCATCTGTTCTATATGGTCCCAATTTTCGACGTACCATAACGCCTCGCCACCATGATTCAATCTTGATAGCACAACAACATCGATGTTCCTCATATTTTTTTTCCAATCTTGCCACTTCTCTTTCCGCAAGATAACTATCAATGAACTCCTGTCTCTCACGATACTATCACAAATACACAAACATACATTTGTAAGTATTGACAAAGTTAAAAATTATTTTCACACATTATTTACTTATTATCACATATATCAATTAAACTATTGAATAAAGAGCATTGAAAAATAAAAAAATAAAAAATAACAATTGTATAATTTGTATGCAGAATTAATGACATGCAATATCTGTGATAAGTTTTTTTTTTCTTTTTTTCTTTTTTCTTTCTTTTCGATTCTTTTCGATTCTTTTCTTTTTATTTTATTATTTAAGCTTGATGAATACTGCATGAGTTGTAGAATTATTAGAATACCCCAAGTGCTACTTGACGGGGGAATTTAATCGATTTTTACGTGGGATTTTCGTCGGGCAACAACGATGAAGTTTTGATCTTGATATATGTATATATATATGTGTGTGTGTGTGTGTATGTATTTATATTCGCGTGGGTAGTGTGGAAATGAGAGGAATACGGTCTGTTAACGTCAAAACCATACCTTGGCCTCGAGTATCTCCAACGTATTTCGTTTCGTTTCTATGTCTTTGCGTAGTTCGTTATTTTTTACTTCATACAATTGCATTTCACGATTGTAACGTTGACGCCAGTGCAATGTTGCCTGTTCATTGAACTTTGAAGAAGAAAAAAAAAAAAAAAAACAAAAAAAAATAGTCAATAATCCAGTATTTAATTTATATAATTGTCTAATAAGTGATTTTGATGAACGATAAAATGTATTTTTACAGATGAGTTTCTGATAAAGTTTTGTTTTGTTTTGTTGTTTTTTTTTTTTTTTAATATTATAGTATTGAACTCACGGCAATGTTTTGCTTAAGAAAAGCTCTAATTTCTCTCGTTACACGGTACTCATTTTTTTCCTGGATTAAACAATCGTGTAGATAAGTGTTAAGATCCTTGAGAATGATGCTGCATCGCAAAGAGCTTTGCTCACACAGTGCTGCTTCCCAAGCATTCCTATATTTCATTGCCACGTCAGCTTTCAACTTGAGTTTCTTCTTCGTGTGCTATTACCGATTGAACAAATAATCGCCACGTAAAGTGGAAAAAAATAAAAAATAAATTTTTTTTTTTAATCAAATAAATAAATTAAAAAAATATATATATTTTTTTGAGCTCAACAGTATTTTATTGTTTCAAATTTATACCTTCAAATCATTGAGTTCGGATTTTAAGAAGTTTATTTCACATTTATGCGCCTTATTTTCATCTTCAAGTGTTTTTTGGGCTTCTGAGACAGCTCTCTCTGCTTCCTTGCAATTGATCAGGATATCGTTTTCCTTTTTTTCTCTTAAATCATTCTCTTTCATTAAGGCAATTAACACACTGAATGACCCATTTTTTTTCATCTCATTCTTTACATTGTCAAGTAATTCTCTCACATATATACTGTTAAAACAAAATATATATATATATTGTTGAGTATACATTTATATAAAATAAATTACCTATCTCTCTGTAGTTTTTCTATTTTTGCTAATTGATCCAAGTATTCCCTGTATGAAATAAAATCAATTGTTTAATGTCGAATATTTATCGGAATAAAAAAAAAACGATACCTTTTATCGCAATTTATAGAATGATCTAAATTAATCAGACTGTGTTGATGAATGGCCAGAGCATGTGAGCAAGACTCGAGCGCAAATAAAATATGTTCACGTAAGGGAAAATATATCCGATTAAATGAATTGGTATTATCTCCCGGATCCATTAAGTGATCGTAAGTCTTCTCTATTCTTTGAATTATTTAATTATCCTTTTAATTAATAATGAGAAAAAAAATTAATGAATCAGTAAATAAGTAAAGATAAATATATAATTATTTCGTGTTTTTGTGCAAGTAAACTCAAATTTTGTTTTACATTTATTTAGAAACAATGACGCGGCAGGATTGTTGATGGAGTTTGTTTGATCGTTGGTAGAGTCACCGTGGAAACAGCCAGTGGCTGTGCGTTTTTGTACCTTTCATTTTCTATTGAAATGAAGTTGAAAAAAAAAAAAAAATAAAAAAATAAAAAAATAGTAATAAAAAAAAGTATTTAATTGCAATAAATTTATAAAATGATATACAAGACAATGATCAATTAATTAAAAATATTGTAATGTTGGGGTAAATATTTAAAGAGTAAGGTAATAGACAATATTGTTTACCCAGTATTTTCCATCTTCTCATTATACACATGAATGATTTATCTCATCAAGCGTTGTTCGATTATACTCGATCCTTAATGATAATAACGTAGATAATAATATTTTCCTTTGATACCGCGTAACAGCAAACTCATTTATTCACGATCGATATATTATACCGTCCGTCTTGCACTTGAGATTTTCTCATCGAACATCAAGAGTTCAAGCTGTCACACTGCTGTTGCATTTGATGTTGTGCTCATTGTGTTGATGTTAATTTATATTTTATAATCCTCATCATTATTATCCTCTTTTTTTCTCACTTCGTCTATATATACGACTACGCTTCATGTTTATATCTATACTCATCAACGTTCATTGCAACTTTTTTTACTTTTGTGGGTTATTGAATTGAAAAAGTTTATTTTCCCTTTTACCTCAATCTATCTCCATGCCATTTTTCTAAACCGTCGAATAAGTGGCCAAAATGAAAATGAAAGAGTATACTCAAACGGCAAGTGAAGGGAGTGAAATGGATAATGCAGAAAATTAAAAAGATGAAGAAAAAAGAGAACATGAAAAATATAATCCTTGAAAACACTTGTAAGTTTGTTGAAATTTTTCTACAAAACTTTTCTCAAACACATTACTGGACATTTCTCAAATATGCTTTTAAATATTTAAAATGTACAATTCGCACCAACAACTCAATGCTTTGTATTACAGTATGGATTTTACTTTTCAAAGTATATTTAACACCATCGAGCAAATTACATTTTCAACGTTGGACTTTCAATTTATCACAGGGAAATATAATCTATGAGAAGTCAATCCAAACTGGTGTTTTCTAACGGTCATTGATCGATGAAAGAAGACGAAAAAAAAAAAACAAAAAATAAAAAAGTATCCCTAACCCAAAAGAATAATTCAAGTAGAAGAAAAAAAAAACAAAAAAAAACAAAAAACAAAAAACAAAAACATAAAAAACCACTGACAATACTTGCCCTTTATGAAGTGATTGAAAAAGTTTTTGTTTCTATCAGTTCAAAAAGTTTAAAGTGAATAGCAGCATTGCTCTGATCAAAGTTTATGGATAAAAAAAAATTGATTGATTATTATTGGTATATTCAAATAATTCATATCACTAATAATATATTGTCGAAAATAATATATATATACAAATCTCTATAATTAATTTATTATTATTATTATTTTTTAATAAAACAGTATTTCTAATAAGTTGCGGGTCAGTAAATATAATAAAAAGCTTAAACACGATGGAATCAACAATTTTTGATTGTGACTTTTGTGGTTGGTACGTGTCCATAGTCAAGGATTTTTTATTTTTTTATTTCATGATTATTTATTCATTATTTATTTATTTATTTATTATTATTATTACTTTTTTTTTTCGCAGAAAAGAATGAAGATGAGAGTGATACAGTAAGTTGGTGCAATCCTTTCGTGAAATACGTCAAGGGAAAGCCCCTCAAGCGTCAAAAATTTCCACTCTGACCTCACCTCATTCTCTTTTTTTTTTTTTTTTTTTCTTTTTCTCTTATTCTCTTTTTCCCGTTTTACTTTGTGTCCCAGGAGCCTAGGGGTTGTACTGGGTAAGGCTTCATGAAACCGTCATGGTCGTGTGCAATCCACTCGTGCATTTTAGTCATGTACCGAGTATCGTTTATCGGTATATAGAAGTCATAGATAAATTGCAGTCGCGATTCTTCGGCGTTCGCGTGTTGCCAACAAATGAAGAGGGTATTTACCAACAGATTGCCATCTTATGACGTTTATTAGTTTTACATAAAAATAAAATATAAATAACAAAATTTTTGAAAAAAAAAAAAATGTTTATTATTATCGACTATTTTATTTGTCTCATACAGACATTAATTATAATAATTCTTTCACATTCTCTTTCATCTTTATTTATTGCATTTTACTGTGAATATATATAAATTCGACTGGTCTCTGGTGGTCTTTATAATTTGTCATTCCCTTGAAATTTGATTCGTAAAATCTTTCAGTCAACATATATATTTATATGTATATATACAGGAGTGAATAAACAGTGTGTGGTATCACTGAGAAGTGGATTATTGGACTTGAAAGCCAAAAAAATGAAAGAAAAAATAAGACTCTCATGCGAAGATTGTCATTCGTCAATGGAACAGAATAGATGGATTTGATGACGTAATAGAATTCACACGGGAATACGAGATGTATTATACATCGTGGGGTCCATCCAACTGACAAACATATTTTTCATATTATAACAAAAATCAATGAAACAGAAATTAATTGATTTATCAAGTGTTTTTTTTTGTTTTTGTTTTTATTTATTTTCATAGTCGTATTATTGAAGGTGTTTAATATTTATTTTGTAGATAATTTGGAGAACGTGGATGAATTGGAATATAAATATGAATAGGACGATTGGTGAATACTGTGGAGAACGTACACATATGATGATTGTGTATGTGAAATGTGACGCGAGCGTATTGTGATATAGAACGAGAAAGGTCGTTGTGTAAGACACATACGATGATTCTCACGTTGGTTAAACAGTAGAGGGAAGAGGCTCTGTCTCGTGTGTGTGGGTGTGTGTGTGTGTGTGTGTTTCAAGAAATGGACCGTTCACAGAGTCGATCACGGAGTTTGCGTGCTCGGCACGTGACTCTGGCGGCGGCGCGTTATACCTCGGCGCCCACCCTTTTAGGAACGTAGCGTGAGGGCGTCGACGGTGGCGCAAAAGCTGCCTACCCTTCCACATCGTGAGTCAAGTTGTTCTTCCTCTACCTTCACTGTGTGATCACCGTTGCCTCTGTCGTCGTTGTCATAGTCGTTGTCGTCTCTGTCATTGTCATTGAAGACCCGTTATCTCAACTGTCGACATTGTCAACGGACCTGTCATCCAAAAGTTATTTAACAACGCGCGCGACAACACGACATACTCGCACTGTGTATATGTACCTTCTTGATTTCGGCGTGTAAACTGTTTCTCGGGGTTACCGGGTCACGTCAACTGTGTCCCACAATCGCGAAAAACTTTAAAAAAAAAAATCTAGTTATTCACAATGATCTTGAGTATTTTTTTCTACTTTTTTTCCTCTATACTTGGACTAATTACAATACTATTATATAAACAATAATATATATATATATATATATATATATACATTTTTTTTTGTTTATTTCAAAAATTACATTGCTACAGATTGATCACTCAATCCTGAATACTCATCAAGTTATTTGATTTTTTTTATTTAATTTTAAAATTTTATTATTTCATTGTCGCGTGTGTGCGGTTTAAATTTAATTTTTAATAATGTCACCACGCCTATTGGTTAATTGTCATCACTTTGAAGTTGGGATTTAAACGTTAAACATCATCCTTGCACGCACTGGCAGTCCTTGATCATTCCTGTAATACAGTACGCTGCCGCTGCGAGTTGACTGGGGTGAGTTTGTGTATACACACACACATACACACACATATATAATAATAATAATAATAATAATAATAATAGATATAAAAGTGAATTGTTTGGTATGCACGCACGAAACCGATCAAGAGTTATGATCCATATTTATCTATAGTTTGCAGTAATTTTTCTCCTATTTTTATTTTTATTTAATTTCTCTATTTTTAACTTTATTGCTTTATATATACATATATATTTTTTTTTACATTATAATTTTTCTATTCATTCGAATATTTATTTTTACACCAGACTAAAAATAAATAAACAAAAAAATTTTAATTCGGCCTCATGGATATTTTTCTACAGTGAATATTTCACGAAAGGTAAAAGTCAAAAAGAAAAAAAATAATATAATTAAATTAAAAAAAAATACGTTCAATTGTACTCGGTAGTGAATATTAGGTGAAAAGCTCCTGTGCGACAATGTGTGTACGTGTGCTGTGTTTTGTTATTTATTTATTTATTTTTTTTTTCTTTTCGTTTTTTTTTTTTTGTTTTATATTGTTTCATACTGTGCATATACATTAATCACCGCATTTATTTTATACACCAACTGTCTGAATGTTTTTCTTTTTTTCTTTTTTTTTTGTTTATTTCTTTTGCCAAATTCAAATGCTACTCCATAACCAACATGTTCATAATCAAATCTTTTATTTAGTTGTAGTCCTCCTCACCCTACTCACCACCTATATATTTGCATAAATATTTATATACAGTATAAAATAAATTTCTTACCATATTTCTTATTTGTTCAATTTTTCAAATGAATTTTTTCTTTGATTTTAAGAGACACGATTTCGCAGTGGTCGTGACTTAAAAATTTGAATAAATACCTCATATAATTTTTTTCAAACAATTTAATGTATACAAAAAAAAAAATAAGGTACAATAATTTTAAATAAAAGTAGCTATATGTATAATTAAACAAATAAAATCTATTATCCATAAATATATTTATTATAAAAATAATTTAATTCAATTTTCTTTCGAGGTTTTTTTTTCTTTTTTTTTTTATCTATAAATATTCGAAATAAATATATAAAACGATAATTATATTTAATGTGTTACAAAATAATTGTTTTGACGCATCACGAATTTTATTTTTACGGCATATGGTTATAGTATTAGATATATATACACAATTCACAGTAAACATATATCGGTATTTCAACCTCGCCTGTCTAACGGACTACTTAACTATTCTACGAGCGTCCCAGCCGGATAAGTACTATGCTTTCATCCCTTCTCCACTTCACCCATGTATATATACATATTATTATTATTATTATTATTATTATTATTATTATATATACACGTATATGGGATGTCGGTAGCTCTCACTCGTTGAGCGCTTACGGTTTAGAATCGACCGCAGAGTTGATATTCGTGGTTATCGTTTATACACACGCGATCTCATTTTCCCACATACGCTCGAGTTTACATATTCACTCTCTCTCAATTCTCCCCAAAACATCACAGGCATATCTGTGAAATTCGTGAGATAAATGTCATGGAGGGATGTTTTCTCATCGCTTGTATAACACTCTACCGTCCATATGCCTGACCGATTCTCGCTTATTCTACTTGAGCTTTATTCGACCCAGCTCATCTCCGAAGCCAAATTTTTCACACGTATATTGGGTAAAAATTGTATGTGAAAATAACTCTTTTATTGTTACAATTTTATTATATATATATATATATATATTTTTTTTTTATTTCATTATTTTTATTATTTATTTTTAAATAATTTTATCTGATTGTGTGATGAAATAAAAAGTTAAGGATAAAGTTTGAGCTCAGGGTTAAACAGAATTCATCGTGATATCTCCCATTGGACACGTTTTTCTTTTCTCGTTTTTACTTCTTTCCATCGTTGCTGTAGTTGTCTTTTTTTTTTACCCGTACTTGGTTTGCGTTGTGTTGTGTTGCGTTTTTTTTTTTTCCTCCATTCCTGTGTGGTATTCCATCCATCCTCATGGTGGGATAAAACAGGCCCAACTTTCCGTCCAAGTTTTTACATTGATAAAGACAACGTGAAAGTGCCGTGAGCTCCCGTTGTACTGTATAAAAAATGGACAAAGTCCATTTTCACACTAAACTACTTCGAACCTACTACTTTCAAACACATAAATGTACATATTTTTCTGGATAACTTGGTCGGATAGATAGATTTCTTTTTTTTTTTTTTTTTTTTGTTTTTTGCATCATCTCCAACAAGGAATGTTTTTTTACAATACATAAAAAATAAACGTTTTGATATTCCTGTGAGATGTGTATATATCTGGAAAAAAAAGCAGATATTCTTACTTCATGTAGGGAGACAAAATTATTATAATTTTTTTTTTTTATCATTTTATCACAAAAAAATTAAATACTAATATGAATTCTGACAGAGTGAAAAAAAAAAAGCAGAGGATGAGTATTTTCAATTTCAAAATGACGAGAGAGAAAAAAAAAATGATAAAAAAAAAAACCTTTCACGTCACACAAATTTTTTTTTCCAACACCGTCTCTAAAATTGAATTGCTTGTGTACCCATGAAGTCGGGAGAGAATCGTCAAAAGTGTCTTGACAGAAAAACGTGGGATAATACTATATATATATGGATACATAACATTGAAAATTTGAAAATTTCATATGAGAAGAAAGAACGGAAAATGAAGAGAACGAGGGGAGGGAAAAAGGTATAGGTAGAGATAATAAATGTGACGATGCGTCTCAGTGACACCAATTTGCTGACAGCATTTTTTTATGCTGTATACAAGTGAGTTCGTGAAAATATGGATATAGTATACAAAGAGAATGATAAGAAGGTTAAGAAGAGGAAAGGATGCATGAGAGTTATGGAGAGTGGCGCGTTGCTGTTGGTCGAATCGAGAGCAGTGAAGGGGAAGCTTGAAACTTATTAAATGGGTCGGCCAGTCAGTTGGCCAAGGGGTATCCCAAGTATACACATATATATAAATACATACGAGAATGATCCCTACTTATATTTTCCATCCATTAGCCATAATTCTTTCTCTCATTACATATATTAATAATTAAATGAAATATATAGAGAATTGTTTTACAGGTCCTTAAATTTTCCATTTAAATAATAATGTATCATCATTTTTACTTTGTTACAAATGCAAATTGAAAAATAACTTTTATTTCAATTTGTCTTTTTTCTTTTTTCTCGTGTAATAAAATAATTTATTTTCTTTTTATTTCAATATTTGATCTTGTAATTTTATATAAAATTTTGAAATTAAAGAAGTGCGAGTGCTAATAATCTGGCATTTTAGTGTAAATTTCTCGTCGTTTTCCGTCTACCATGAGCATGAAAGGATTTTCTAACTATACAATTCTCTTGTCTTTCATGAATATTTAAATGGTCTATTATATATATGTATATTTTGCCACAGGAATGGAGTCAAATTACATCATTGAATGTTATGTAGTAATAAATAAAATCACGAAAGCACCAAGAGAATGCAACGTTAGAAACATGAAACTTGGTTATATACATAATTTAAATAAATTAAACGATCAAAATGTATATAAAATATGTAGAAGATTTTGATTCTATCAATCTATAAATTAATAACAATACTCTTCGAATTTTCTTCATCTACATCAAATTTAAAATTCTAACTAACGCTCCGATCGTTGTATAAAACAAGGAAGTAAAAAGGAAAAAGAGAAAAAACGAAAAAAAACGAGAAAAAAAAAATTTATATTTTATTCATGCATAGTTTTGAAATCGTTAAGGTGTATATTTATTTATGCATACTGTATATACCAAAGTCTTGAGTAAACTCTCACCAAAAGCGTGTTCTAGTAGTCTCGGTTTTCCTCGTTTTACGTACAACGAAAATAACATTTGCCCTCTTGAGGGTTGCCTATACTGCTACATCTTCCTATGTGTCTTTCATGTTGTAATATATGAAAGAAATGATTGCATCTTATTTTTATTCCATCTCACCAACATCTATGTCAGATAAAAAAAAAAAAAAAAACCCTTCAATTACTTTTCTTATTTAATTATTTTTCTTATATTTCCACATCCACATATATCGACATTCATGTTTATTTATTCATTTATTTATTTATTTATTTTTTTTTTCGTACCACCAAGTGCAAGTTGGTACTGAGCCGTGTAGTAAAATTCACTATTTCCATTCATATTTACTGATTCATTCACTTGCAGTCATGCCAATCTCACTGTAATAATTGTTTAGCAATCAACGTGAAATGTAATTAGAATACGACTAGATTCCCATCCGCAAATTTGATCGCGTGTATAATATATACATGTAAAATTGTATATACGTATACGAGTTTGGAGAACGTCAAGCAATTTAGAACACGGAAAGCAACTCGATGGGCATAGCGCGGTTACAGAAATACACAACACGACAACGTGTTACACGCGTTGTCACCCAACCAATTGTACGTGCATACATATATAAATTGTACATACATCAATTGCCTTGTTCAATAACAAGTCAATACATCATCGTGATCTATTTTAATTGATATATATATATGTATATTTGATGGATTGCCAAAATTATTGATAATAACAGACCATGGTGAATTGTAATTTGCAATAAAGATATAGTCGTAATAATTAACTGTATCAGACAAGTTTTAACTGAATACAAATATACAATACAATAAAGTATATTTCTTATTATACAATTCTGCCAGATAGATGTTAATTCTAATATCACATTGCGTAAATTTAATTGCAATATGAGTAAGCGGCAAGAGTAAAACAACATCTGCGACAAAGTCAGTCAAAACTGTGTGACAGCAAATGGTTAAACATACAAATACACACACACATATACATATATGTATATATATTTATATGCATAACGCCGCATCTAGTGGTTAGTCTCAGTTTGGCGTGACAGCATTAATGAGTTTCGTAATTATATACCTTGACTTTCCGTCCCGCTGTCACTCATTACATAACCCACTCGCGTTATAGCAAACTCGAAACACAATTCACATTCATCTAATTCAAGTAGCCTAAAAATAAAAAAATAAACAAATTTTGCTATTCAGTATTATTGAAATAATAAATACAATATGATAATGGTGGCTGATACAATCCCTCTTTAATGTGTTTCAGTCATCGATCATCAGTGATTCATCCACAAAACGACATCTTTCTCCACAGGTATGTATTGTATATGTATATATAATTACATGTTGAAGCAAATTCAAAATACGTTGAGCAAATATGTAGTTGGAGACAACGTCTCAGCCTACGAGTATACAATTTATCCAGGGAGTTTCGTTGAAAGTTCCCAAAGGAATTGTATATATATGGATTGTATATAGATGATAACAGAAATGTCAACGAGATGATCCAACTGGTTCTCATCGTCACGTTCGACTTTATGAACTTGCCTCATTCCCTTTACAATCGATTAGGAACACTGCGGTAGAGTTATTTCTTGTTAAAACTCTAGGTATACATATTCTTCATTGTAATTATTTCAAAATACGTAAATTCAAACACAAATATAAATATATATATGATTTATATTTTTATTATAGGTTATAATTTTTTTTTTTTTTCCTCCTTATTTTTCATATTTTTATCTATATCAATATCTCTGGTTATTCATTATAAAAGATGGATGTATAGAGATTGGATACACATACAATAGCACCTTCGTTCTGTTGTCGTTCATTTATGCCTGTCGTTTTCTTCATTATCGTCCGAAAGTCCACCACGCAGAAAAGAAATCGGGTCAGCCGTTTGTAGTAATTTTTTTCCCCCAACACTCGTTTGCAACATCTGCCATATATTAACAGCTCAATGCATAAGTACAATTTGAAAAATAGAAAAATTTTAATAAAAAATGAATTGTTCATTGACCTGTACTTATATATTTGTGTTAAAGATTTTTGAAATATTCACAAATACACAAATATAGGTTATTCATGTGTATACCATTATTCCCTATAGAATATATTTCGACATAATATGTAGAATAAATCGAAATCATTACGTGATTGGCCGATTTTAATTGAGTTTGCACGCACCTAACGTACAATAATGTTACTATATGTTTTATAATATATTTTGATAATACAAATTTTTGGGTAGGAGTTAATAAAATTTTTTTTTTTGTAGATTGTTGATTAACTGCATCAATTATACAATTCAATTTTATTATTGATAATAATAATATTTTTATTTAAATTTTTCATTGATCACGCGAATGAAGAGAAGAGCATTGGAATTGACCCGCATATTGAGGTCTATTTGCTGACGTGCATACAAGTTGACCCGTGTTGGAATTTAACGAAGCTTCTGATGAAAAGAAGAGCGGCATTATATACTAAAGAAAGTATTGTACATATATATACGGATATTGATTGGTAAAGAGGTCGTGGACTCGTAAGCGACACTCGATAGATTCCAAGGTGACCGTGGAGCGTTACGTGAACAAGAATAAGAACGTGCACATGTCGAGAGACGTAATGCGAACAAGAAAAAAGGATTTTTTTTTTAAATTTTTTTTTATAAATTGCTTCCACTTGAATCTCATTGCATTCCCCTGATGCAACTTGAACGGATGACATCTGTATATAACCAATTCAATCGTGTGTGGATATATAGTAAACAAAAAAAGAAGTTAGGTTAGTGAAAAACTCACTCCACGAAAAATCATTAATAACCTATACGATCTAATTTTTAACTTTGCATATTTTTATGAAAATAATTTTCATCAATCGCATGTATGTATATTTAGAGAATAATATGTATCTATTGGATTGCGGTGCAGTTAACAAACGAAACCGTCGCAAGTTCAATTTCAATCGAATCGTTCAATTTTCTGTATGACGTGAATCGACGTGTGTCATTTTCTACGTATCAGTGGATTATTTATTTATTTATTTTTTTTTTCTTTCTAATTCTCTTTATAGATATGGAGAGAAATTTGGCATTCACATGTGTAGAGAGAACAATCGGATGAACCTAATATCGGTTCAATCAATTTTATCAGAGATAATACTGCACGTTCATTCCGATTTGAATATGGCATCTACACACCTCCACGGCTTTGTCACTATGCCCACATAATTGCCTTGAGTCTGGATCAGTTATTCGTGCATACGTACATATATATATATATATATCCATATAAATTTCTCTATGTATATTTATATATATATGCGAAGATACTTGTGGATGAGAGAGATGTAGAAAATTTTCTACTTACATCTCCATCTCATTTTGCAATTGAATAATTATTGAGTAAGTTCAATTGGTCTCATAAAGGAATATTTTATATTCACAAAAATTGTTGGAGATGGAAGTTTGTCGGTTGAATAAGACGCCATTTTGCAAGAATTATCTCACACTCATGATAATGGTAGAGGATAAAACTGAAGAAGAGAATAACAAGAGGTTATACGTGTATGAGATTTTTGGCGAGCTTGCGACAAGATGGGCTGAAGAGGATTTATATTTTTTTAGGAGCACACTTGATAGTGACACAGTCATTAGTGTCCATTCTATAAATACAAGTATACTACTTTGCTATCTTTTCTTTTTATTCTTTTCACTTAACTCACAAAAATTCTATTCACAGAGACTAGATGAGAAGATGATTAGTCGATATTCGGTTGAATTTATTTAATTCTCACTTTGTCAGTGAAATTGACAAATATGATACATAATTTTTTTTTTTTTTCTTCTTTCTATCTCCTATTTTTATTGTGTGATGTGAAATAATAGATTAAGGTAAGGATACAATATATTTATAATGATAAAATTTATTCGTAAAACCTTGATGTTATTTTTTAATGCGACACGTGAACTAATATATTATATATATGTATGACTTATATGGGGCGAGAAAGAAGAATCTCTTGTACGCTTTGTTGACGCGAAAACATTTCAATATATACATATACTCTCTCTTGTTCTTTCTTGGTCTTTTCGAAAGAGATACTTTTCTTTTTGGAGTACACTTTAACTCAGAATGAAATTCTTTGGGATGTTGGCGACTGCCTGAAATGCGAGAACCAAAATCACCACGATCGATCGTTGATATATATATACTTATAGGAGAATGAGCGAGTTTATACTATCCATAATACGCAGACAAAATGGTTGGGACAAACTATGTTGGAAAAATATTTCTAGAGTATACCTACATAAAGTATTTGGGGTGAATGATTCTCGTCGTGTTTTTTATTCTTATTTTTTTTTCCTTTTGTTTTTTTTGTTTTTTTTTTTTTTTCAGACAATTTTCCATCACAAAAAAAAATAAATTTCCATTTATCAACGATAAAACATATGAATTAATATAGTTATATATGAATGTGAATGTATGGCAAGAGAAAATACAAAATTACGAAAATTAAAGCTTTTACTCTCGCATCTTCGAGCTTTCATTATTTATTGAAGCATCCCGTATTATTCTACTCTCTATCATTCGACGTCATGTATATTGTCGGCCTAACAAGATTAGTGAGTGAATTACCTTTTTTTTTTTATTACTTATTTTTTATTCATTTTTTATCTTATCTCTTTCCCTTTCATGGACAAAAAAAAAGAAATAGTGAATTTTTTCCCGCTCACTCACGTTGTATTTCCTCTCTCAATTATCGTCGGAAATAAATTTGTTTTTGTTCGAAACTGGAAATGAGATCCGAATTACATAGAAGAAAAAAAAATATATAATAATAATAATAAATAAAATAAAAGAAAGAGTTTTTTCATGCTACTGTGTATTACAGTAATGTGAATAGAAATTTATATTTTGTATAATGGTAATTTTAGATTTTTCTTATTTTCACATTATACGAAATAATTGAAAACGATGATAATAAATAAAGAAAAAAAATTTTTTTTTAATTAAATGGCACTTGATTATTTCGATCTTTAGTGTGCACGAAAAACTGTATAAATGTATGCGTATATATTTAAAATTGATATTTAATATTTTTTTGAATATTTAATTGCTGTCGAAGATGTAATTTTTTTTTGATTCATTTCCCTAATTTTCCTTGTGCCCTTGTGTACAGTGAAACATCATATCATTCATATTCGCTTATATTCGTATGCAGATATATATATATATATATATATGTATGTGAATGTGGGTGTGAAACACCTTTGGCAGGAAGAAAAATTTCAACGAACAACACCCCAGTGTATATACTGTGGGCCGTTATAGTTTTCAATATGAGCCACAACGATGGGAACAAACTCCATACTCGTCGGCTGCGCGTGTTTTTCTTCTCTTTTTTTTTTGTTTTTTTTGTTTTTTTTTTTTTGTTTTTACATGAGTACTTTTTTACTCCTGAAAGTGAAAAAGTTTTTCTCTCTTTTGAAGGACGTTGTTTCACCGTGCTCGATATGGTTTTATGAAAATTCCATGTAACTTTTTCTTCCTGCTTATAAAAGAAATCGTTGAAAAAAAAAAAAAAATATATAAATAAATGAAAATAAAAATAATATCTGAGAAAAAATAAATTTTATTTTTAAGAAACAAAAGTTCTTTTAGTTATATATATTAACACGTGTGTAAACTGTTGCAACGTCATACATTGTGTTTTTCTTTTATTTGTTTCTTCTTCATTAGTTTATTTTTTTCTTTCTTTGCTTCATTTTTATGAAAAAAAAAAAATATATGTATACATATAAATGTATAAACGAATGTATTTTTTTTTATTTTGGTGCGTGACTCGTGCAAATTTTCAAAATGTAGTGAAATAATGGGGAAAAAAAAAAAAATATATATAAGTAGTGACTGGAAAAAAATGGAGATAATGGAAGAAATCAACACGCCTTTGTATGTGAGCATGTGTGAGTGTGTGTGAGTGGTAAAGTCGAAGAAAAACAGGAACGAATCATCACGTTCTTCACAATCTCGCGTGTGTCATTAATTTTCTTCTCTGTATAACAAAAACTCGAAGAAAACGACATGAAAAATAAAAAAATAAAAAAATCACATATAGAATAAAATAAAAATGAAAATAATGAGATGGAAAAAAATTGACTTTACTAATTTTTTTTTGTTTATTTTTCTTTTTCTTTTTTTTTTGATAGTAAATATTTTTATCAATATACATTTTCATTATCTTCATTTTTTTTTTCTCTTACATCTTGGAATATATATATATTATATACTGTATTATATGTATGTATTCAAGGAGGCAATCATGTCCGCGTGTGCTTGACGAGTTCTGCAGAGTCGCGTGATTAATTTTCTGGCCGTCCGAGAAAGAGGCGGTGAATAAAAGCGCAGAGAAAAAAAAAAATCGTTGCGGTCGAGATAAAAGATAGACTGTTGACCCACCCCCAACGATTTGCCATCTTGATCTTAGTTTTGATCACACGCAGAAACTCTCAACTATACTTAGTACATATATACCAAAATACATTATATATATTTAAAAAAAAATTTTTTTTATTTACTTATTTGTTTTTACTTAACTCGTTCTGATACGTCACTTCTGTCTTTGATATATATGAAAATAACAATGGAACCATCGGAAAATGCTGAAGAAAAAAAATTATATATATATATATATATCTCACAAATTTTCTTGTTGAATCGCCTTGATGCTAATGATCGTTAGCAACTTAGTCGACTCGTAAATGTATATCTATATATAATATCTATCGATTTACTTGTATATATATATTTTATAAGAAGGAACGATGGGCCAAAAGCCGACGTTCGTCTCAACGGCTTCCAACTTTTAGTTGTTATCGTCAACGGAAATCCGTGAGCGCAGTAACGCGGTTACCCAACCGATAACGTCATCATCGCGTTGTCGTCATCACATAACTATATATACATATATTATATCGTGGGAGTCAGGAGAGAATGAAAAAAAAAAGTGAGAAGATGATATGAGTGATCATAGTCTGCCGTTTAGATTCTTGAGCACTTGAACGAATCGTGTCGATCGGTATGGACGTGTGTATAAGTAAAATATACTCTCGTGTATTCAAAGTAGACTGTATATATGTGGATAATATAATGTCGTATACGGGTGTGTGCCGGCTCATTGGAAGTTTATCTTATCAATACTGGTGCCCTTACACACTGTCACAAATTTGCGTACACTTTCGTTTAAGAACACGAATATTGAAGAATCACGTGAATGCGTGGATGAGCTCATTTACCACATTCTAAATCCAACAATATAATTTATCTACATATATACAATATTATTATCGATCAGTGTCTTTTATATATAGTCCTCAATAAAATTGATTGAGGTGTCAAGATCAATGTGTATCTGCCATTATAACTAATTCTCTACTCTGGATTATAAGATAGAGATTTATATATATGAAATATATCAGGGATGAGTATACTCGTATATTCCAACGTCTAGTCAATCATCAGAGCTATCATCAAAATGGACATCTCAAATACATATATATATATATATATATATATATATATATATGTCTGTTTGTGTATATACATTTTTTTTTCTCTCATTTTTCATATAAAAATCTCATAAATCCTTAATCTCTTTATCTTTTTTTATTTTATCAAATTCTCATTCCCATAACATTATATTTATCTTGAAATTTTCCTATTATCACTGACTTACACATGATATATATATATACTTGAATTAATGTTGAAATTGCATTGGTAGAAAGAGACGTTTTGGTAACGTTCACAACTGTATACAGTTGTGGTCTACCTCCATCGTACAGACAGAGACTCGTTGCAAACATTGTAAATCACTGACGGGTTTTCAAAGTGGATTTGGATCTTCATGGTTCCTTTGCCCTTCTAGATATTTAACTAAAACTATATATATATATATATATAATGCTATGTGTCTGGTAAATTATCACCCTCGCGTGGTAGACACAAACTCCTCAGGATAAGACTAAGGCACTTTGTCTTGATTGTAGATGATTAATCTCTCACACAGTGACGGCACACTTTCGATTTTATTCTCCACTCTCTTCTCCTCGCTCCCTTATACACGACTATTAAATGCATTTTTTTTTCTTTTTTTTTTATAGTATCTTTTGTGTACATAGGATATAATGTGCATACATTTATGGATGCATACAATATCAACAATGTCAATCAATCATGTACACCTACGCAAAAAATATTGAATGCAACGACAAAATATCTTGGAATATATATATTTTTTTTAAATTATTATCATTGTGATATTTTTTTTGAAATAAATACATAATAGGATAAACAAAAAAATTGAAAAATTGTTAAAATTAATCAGTATAATAGTTTTTTTTTTTTCTTCAAGTAAATTTTCATGTACAGATAGTGATTTATTGGGGAAATATCTATGTACTGTGGATCAAGTCGAGCGAGTATTTCTTACGATAGCTATGTAGTTAAAAAGCCACTTCTTCAATACTCTACACTTCAATTGTACGCTTATTTACTCCCTTTTTCTTTCCACAGTTACTTTTACATACTATACATATATATATATATCCATTCATATATAAATATATAAAATATATCTTTATTTTTATGTACAGGAGATTTTACCTTGAAGAACAATTTACAGTTCAGTGGAGCAAAATACTCAAGATGAATAAACGATAGACGATGTTCATAGAAATAAAAGCTCTCTCTCTCTCTCTCTCTCTCTCTATATGTACATATATTTTATAATAAAAACTTAGAGAAAACTTGCAGGAATACCAATTTCAAGTAAACAAATAAAAAAAAAAAAAAAAAAAGAAACAATGATATTTATAGTTGGTATAAACAATGATAAATGTACTGGAATGTTTTTATGTATAATTATACAAGATATTTCAGATGAAATTTAAGCCAAATGCCACTTGCATACATGCAATAACGAGGCTCTAAGGTTCTCTACTGGGATTGGGATTGAATTAGTCGTGACTATATAGTCACACTATATACATGTATATGCATACGTATATTCCAGGGTCGATAGACTTTATTGGCGCGTGCAGGCAACCGTAGCACGCCCGTTGCACGATTGTGTGGCACTCTATATCCTCAATTATATATATATAATGTAATGTTGGCAATACAGGAGAGCGAATATTGCTTGCGTGATTCTCAAACTTGACTGAGAGGAGAGAAGGGTAAAAAAAGAAGTGAGTGAGAAAACCAAGTTTTCGTGTTGAAGAAAGTTGCGAAATTTCTTCAACGCTACACCATAGAAGTTGCGTACAATTGACACACTCGCAATATATTTATTGGATATTAGTGAATTGTTGCAGTCAATAGAACACGTCCAACAAACGTGTCAATTATACTTTATCGTCTTATTAATTGGTGGTTATTTGCTCCAAGTTTATTTGTTATAAATTTATATAAAAGTAAATATTAATAATTTTAATGACACATATTCAATTATTTATTTACTGTTTGTCAGATTTGTTTTTTTGTTTTTTTTTTTTTGTTTGTTTTTCTTACTCCGATTTTAATTATATAGTGATGAGAAAAGTTTTGGAATTTATTGGAATTTAAAAGTACAAATTGATGGGAATCGTTGCTTTTTTTCCTTTTTTTTTTTTTTTACGATTCTGAATTAATAGAAAAAAAAAAGGAGATGATATATACCAGTGGTTGGAATATATTATTGGGTAATATCATCATTTGAAAAAGAAAAGTAATTCAAGCTACCACATGAAGTGGAAAATGATTGAATAAAAATTTATATTTGACTTGGAATTAAATTGTGTGATGAAAGTAAATTTGATAAATTTATTCATTTCACTCATGACAATTTTTTATTTCACACTGTTCAAGTATTCAAGTATATTTATGATTATTTATGATTTTGTCAATGAGATACCGCAAAAAAAAAAAAAAAAAAAAAGTAAAAGTAAATGCGGTGATGCGATTAATGTGTGGTAATGTCAAGCGTCTCTGTGGAAACATCAGGATTAGCACCAAAAGGCAAATAGCCGTATAGCATTAACAGTTGTTGTAGTAGTAGTAGTAGTAGTAGTAGTGACGAAGAATTGAGCAAGAAAATATGTGTCTATACCCCCGTGTTCCCTCTACTTTATATATATATATATAAAAAGAGAAATAGAGGGATTTATCCTTCCTCTTTGTGCATTAACAAACGAATACTTTCTTAGCCTCTTGTAACTATATGTAGAAATTTTTCATCGTTTCTATACTGCTACTACTTTACTACTACTACTACTACTACTACTACTACTACTACTAGCCTATCCCAATCTCTTATCTTTGTTTTTTTTTTTCATTTCTCCTCTTTTTCTACAACCAACGAATAGTTGAGCAGTTCAGAGAATGCCGAAGAAGCGTCCTGATGGTTTTTTTTTTTTTTTTTCTTTGCGATTGGCCGCTCCCTTTGTCCTAGTAATGACTCTCATCGACCTCTACGTTGAACCTCCTCCCCCCCAATCCCTCCCATCTCTGTCCATATATTTGCTTTGTCCCTCCCATCTTCGTTTTTTCATTTATATTTATTTTTTTTTTCTTCTCGTATTTTTCTTTGTTTTACTGGCAATTTTTACCTCGTGTATTTTGCAAAAAAAAAAACTATTTGAAAAATTACAATACACTTTTTTTTTTATACATGTATTTTTTAATTTTTATTTCATTTTTTTTCGCGTCAATCAATTATAATTGGGATAAAAATTGTTTTTTTATTTTATATATTTTCCACTATTATTATCATGTTTCAGAACAACAAGTGATATATTATTTATTTTATTTAATGGGCAGCAGTCGAAATGAATTATAAATTATCATTAACAAATTGCTAAAATAATCTATAATCACGTGTCACAGACCGGGGTTCATTCAAGGCTTTTATTCTCTTGAAAAGCGAGAGAGATTCGTACCCAACTCCCAGTTCGTTGATGAGATGGGGGGGAGAGAGTTGGCTCAACAGGTAATATGGGACCTGAAAACCTTTTGACGGCCCGTCCACGAGCCCGTTACATTGCGAGAATAGGGTGAATGAGAGTTTCAGTCTTCTCCGTACCTTTAACATTTCGATAGAGACTAAATCCTAATCGCACTGATTCTCATTGCCATGAGGTGCTCTCACCAATGTGCCTATGATAAATGGTGATAAGTTCGACCTGTTTGAAGTTATACTCTAACTTTTGGACTCAAAGTCATTATAAATATGATTGATGATTTATGGATGTTGAAGTCATTCTTGATAGCATCAGAATAGTCACTGAGCAGTCGGCGATAGTTTTATTCGACTGTCAGGAGTAGGATTTAATCATGAATCATATCCCACTATCATCACATGCTAAGTATGATCAGTATTTGACCCTACTGAATGACAATCGTAATGAAGATTTTATTAGAATATAAAAATTTCCGGAGCTACTACTCGTACGAGAATAATTTTTCTTCTCGACATCTGGCGGTAATTTAATGTACCAAGTTCGAGTATCAATAGATTTTTGACAGAACATTCATGTAATTGACATGACGTGGAAAAGAGTGGAATTGTTCCATTATTGTTTGTTTTTTTTTTCTTTTTTCTGCAAAACATTTTTTTCATCCAACTGAAATGTAAATTCAGTCCAAATGATAAAAAAATAAAATGCTCAACGTGTTCGATTTGTATTCAAATTGAATATGTATATTATTCGTATATATATAAATAATGTTATTGTTTATGAATAATTATTCAAATAATATATATATATATATATATTTTTTTTTATTTTTATTTTTTTAGAACATATAAATAAATGAATACTCTTGTTTAATTTGCATTTTCGGAACAAAGTTTAGTGCATATAATTGTATGAATTTCATTAATTCCAATTCTTCGACGAAATTTTTTTTTTTTAATTTTATTTTTATCCTCGCGTTAAAAAGAAAAATAATTAAAAAAAAAAGAGATTTGTGTCTGGATTTTATGATAAAACTCAGGCTATGTGCACACGTGCTGCGTACTTTGGTTGAAAACTTTGAACGTACAAAAAAAAGAAAAAAAAATTTTTGTTTTTTTCCCCTCCCTCTCAAAATCATGAAGAAGTAAATTAAACGAAATCAATTGCAATATAAAATATCTCGAGAGTGTAGTTAGACTCATTTTCTGCTCCATGATTGCATACTATATATTTCAATAGAAAATGTCATTTTGTTTTTTGGCTTTTCAACTCATTAAATATATTTACTTAACCACAAATTAATTGTCTATGAGGTGGAAATTTTACATATAAGTTAACCTCGAATTTGTGCACTCGTATACACATTTGAGCGTTGTAATTAACGTTACCATAAAATTAAAAAGTTTAGTCTATAACTTCGACGACACAATTATATATATAGAGTTGAAGAATATGCGCATACATGTGGTCTCGTGCCGCAGTACTTATTTTGAAATGTAATCACGAGAATTTCACGTAATTCTATTCTCATTCATTTTCATATTTTACACTCAATTTTTTTTTTTTTTTTTAAATTATTTATTATTATTATTATTTTTTTTGTTTTTTGCCCATTGATTCAAATACATTAAAGTAATAACAATTAATCAACATTGTTACGTAACTTTATTTTCGAGGTGCGAACGATATATTTTTTAATTTTTTTTATTTGACAAATTATTTATATTTACATTCATTATTGCAATATGATAAAATATCACGTTTCATTCAAATTTATATTGTACACATACACCTATATACAACGTGACAAAGAAAAAAGTTTAATATCTATAGCTATATGTACATATATATATATATATATATATATATATATATTTCTAAAATATCCGAAAATTTCACTTTTAAATTCAACTATTCGTCAAATTGATGTAAAACATTCCACCACCGTGTGAGAAACGAGTTGAAATTTTCTGATCATAAATTTCAGTTGAATATTTTATTTTTTCATTGTAAATTATTTGGTGAGTCTAACGATGTGACACAAATGAAGTAGATCGTGTGTGACAGGATGAAAAGAAAAAAAAAAAAAAAAAAAAACAATAAGAATACTAAAATAAAAATATTTATATATATTAAAATATAAAACATATGATATTTTTACGTAAATTGATTTTATACCCAATTCCAATTTCAATCTATTTCACAATGAATGCATTCATTACAGCCTAATTAAATGGGATTTTATATAATTAAAACGTATCATCGCCCTCACAATTTCATTTTTTTTTTTTTGTTCATTTATTCACAGTTCACTATACGTATATTTAATCCCTACAATTATCAATAATTAAAATAATAAACAAACAAACAAACAAACAAACAAACAAATAAATACAGTAAATATAATGTTAAATGAAATAAATTAAAAGTTGTATAAAAAATTAATACTCATCTATGTATTATAATATATATTATTTATAAAATCATTATATAATAATAAAAGAAAGATAAAAAAAGAAAAAAAAAACGAATTAATGAAGAAGAAAAAAAAATTAATAATATAAATTCCATTGGTGAATTACACTACTCTACTATATTGTAATTAATTTCATTGATATTACCCAATATTCACAGTGAAATATTCTTGTTTACGTGGCATCTTGATCATGAAACATTATTAACCAACATGACCCACCAAAACCAAAATAGTATATGGTGGTTTGGAAACACTTGGATTTGAAATGGCCCATTTACTCACTTCCCCATTGATTCGCATTACACACTCACCAAACAATGTTAAATTACACTATATAACTCACCCGTTGAATTCTATTCTATACGTCGTCGTTGTTGTTGTTATTATTGTTGTTTTCACCTATAATAATCGCCATTGTCTTTCATATTTTAGTTCGATAATGTCCATATATATATATATTGATGGGCATTTGATTATTATCCAATATTACGATACACTATTGGAATCCTAACGATTATATTTATCAATATCATAAATTTTCACAGCACATTAAATTTTTCTTTTCACTATTTTTTTATTATTATGACAAAAAAATCATCGTAAAAATTGCACTATACCTTAAATCCGTTGAAGATCAATGAACCCATTGTTGGAAAATAAAATAAAATTATATAAAACTTGTATATACATATAAATAGTTATGTTTCTAAATTTCAAATTCAACAATATAAATATATATATATATATATGGATGTGTCTTTTGAAATCTACAGTCGCCATTCTGTAGATTTTATATGCCATTGGAAATAGATGTGTCCAGTGAGTATAACCGTAAACGGCGTGTCATCTTCATCCATAAACCAACCCTACGTCTGGATCATACATATCTATATATATATATATATATATATATATATATACATGGAGATACATAACTCAAAAAACGGGTACGAATGAGCTAATAAAAAGCACCAACGACCAGACGTGTTGGCACCTCACATATATATTCACATGATTGAGTAATAGATGATCTTTAATATTATTGTTATTTTTTGTTTCTTCTGTTTTTTTTCTATCATACAATCATACTATATAAAATTATAAAGTGTAAATTTTTTTCTTTACCCGTTTTAATGAGAAAAAATGTTTTTTTTTTTTGTTTTTTTTATTCATTTTTTTTTTCTGTGCACGACAAAGGATAAGAAAAAAAAAAAAGAAAGCAAAAAAGTATAACAATGAAGTATTAAACAATAGTTTGGTAAAATAAAAATATATAAAAGTAAAAGGGCACAAGAGAAGAGAGAATTTATGTATACACGATAAATAATTATAAAATATTATAATAATAATAATATGATTGAGATAAAAATTTTTATAAATGTGAAAATAATTTGAGTGATGAAAATTATAAAATATAAATGTGAGATAATTAAATTAAATAAATTTCATTGTTTTTAATTCTATATAAAATTCATTTGAAAAATTTGAAAGAAAAAAATTGAAATAAATAGATCAATATTCTATTGATTATTATAATATTTTGTGAATACATGAAAATTTTCCATTACTGATAAACAATTATTATCCTCTGTGACTTATTCATACAGATAAGCTAGCGACGTTGCAGAGATCTCACGAGATGTCTAAAACCCGCTGGGTAAATCCGCTTATTAATAATGATCAGTCAGGACCCAACAATTAATTTTATTCCACTCCACTTATTCCTTTCACACTTCTCGTAACACTGTGACATCGGGTATCTTGCTTTTTATTTTTTCTTTTCTCTTTTTTTTTTTCTTTTGTTCCATCCATTTTTTGGAAACGAGACAAAAATTTTTAAACTTCACATTATTCATGTCAAATCATCTCCGATGAAAAATTACTGGATCAACTTGTAAAATTGTCTGACAACATTTAAATCCATTTATGAATATGTAATATCAGCCATAAGCTCATGGTCTGTATCTTTAAAGATTATTATATTCTGAGAGGATGCAGCGTCATGAAACGCGTGGTCCATATCTTTGAAACTTAACAGAACAACTTTCAGTTGATACACACATACTCTGCAACATTTATATATATCTATACCTGTACATGTGTGTAGACATACAGACAAAGTATGGCTGGAGCTTGCACAAACTTTTGTTTTTCTTCTCTATCTCCTCTTTTGGTGGGTGTGGCATGGGAGCCAACTCAATGTGACGTTGAACCCCCATGGCAGGATCGCTGCCAAGGCTTAGTTGGAATACGTATCTATCTCACAGTTTTCACAAGACTTCAAACCTTCGACTTTTTTTTTTCTTTTTCTCTTCTTCTTATAAAGTTGCGATAACTGTTGGAAGAGAAAATGAACGTGTATACGCATAAAATTTCAAGCTGCTTGAAAAACTATCACATCTTCAATAATTTTTATAAATAATCGTACTCGTAGATGGATAAAAATCGTCTAGTATTTTATTCATTTATTATTATTACTATTATTATTTTTTATTTTTTATCTGTTTCTGACGTTTTTAAAACAATATTATGCAACTGTGCAGTTTACTGTTGCTGAAGGCTTTCAATTCTTCGTTGAGGAAAGAAAAAAAAAAAAAAAAAAAAAAAGTCTCCACATTTTTTTCTCTCTCATTTTGTCTCACTGTGTTGTACAATGAACATTATCAAAAGTATTAAATGTTATTGCGTGAATAAAGAACTACATTTGATTCTTCATATTGACGTAACATTATTGAATTTTATTTTGCCTGCTACTAGGATATAACCATAAGAATATATGTTTATCTTTTTCTCATCTCGTATTTACTCAGTGAGACGAATAAAAATCGTGCTCTTGAGATTGAAAATAATAGGAAAGATCCTGCGCTTGGTGAGTCTGATGGAAACTGAAATGGAAAAGGCAAAGTACCCAAGTAGCGAATGTTAATACACTTTTATATATAACATATAAATATATGTATAGCATAATGTATCAGTATTTTATTTTACTTAGTAAAAATCCTCCACAATCCGGACACGTCCCACGGTCTTTCATTATTTTGTGTAATTACGCGAGACAGAAAAGTAGATGGATACATTTTTATACGATGTATACGTAACAATGTACGTATAATATCTAAATATACATGTACAACGATGACCTCTGCGTTTATTATTATTATTTATATTTTACTGAATCGAGAAATAGAGATGGGATAAACTGGAAAAAAAATATTCTCTAATGTATGTGTACATGTATATGAGTTGTAAAATGCAACTGCACGTCCGACACCTGAGCCTAAATGAAACTTTCTTGATATTTTTCTAGCTCTCAGTTCAATGTTCATATTACATTTTTCAAATCCATTGTATAGTGTTATATATAACTGCGATAAATTCCACATGGAATAGGAAAAAAAAATATATGTAAATGCCCATTGTATTTTTTATATTTGAAAAAAAAATTGTTATTATACACGCTCGTGTTTCTATTCGAAATCCTTTCAATCAATTTATTACAATTGTGCATGTCAAAATATTGAATGAAAATTGATTGATTTGTGAAATGATGTTGGAATTAAATTATTGGAAAATTTCTCTTATAAATTTCTTTATTTACTACTATAAATATATATATGTATATATATTTTGTTGGATAGTCATATAAATTTAATGTACAGTACGTGGACACTTCTGAAAGGAGAAGATGATCACCGATGAATTCACCGGTAATTACAGAATAAATGGCTTAAACACTAAGTCCATAGCAAATATATATGTATATATATTTACTTTGTTTCCGATTAGATTGTATTATCCTCTTGAATAATTCCAAACCACAGAGTAGCATGATCAAATTTTAATTGAAAAAAATTTTTATAATCCTTAAATTAATATTCTCATTCATTCAATCAATCAATTATTCACACATATTTATATCTATATATTTTCAAAAAATTTTTTCCCATTCTCATTTATATCTGTATATATATATATTTGTCTGCGATTATTTTGTCGAGATTGCACAATCACCTGTTGCATATATTCGTTTATAGTTGCCCGAGAATAAAATTACTTTCCATCACTCCTCACTATGGATACACACGCGTATCAATAAATGTCCGTATATTTAGACACATAAACAAGCAAACAAACAAAAAATATCAAATTGTATAATTTTTTTTCCTCTTTTTTAATATTTTCAATAGTTGAGTGAGTGTATTAAAAGTATCGTTGAATTAAATTAATAGAAAAATAAAATTATCCAAAAAATTGAATAGTTAAACTTTTTGAATCCCAATTCATATCATGAATTTAATTGTATTTTATTTTATTATATATATATATATATATATATATTTTTTTTTTTTTCTTTTTTCATGATATAAAATGTTTATAGTGCTGAGAACACTTAAAATATCTAAAGGATTTCTCAAAAGATGGTAAATAGATATACGTGTATATACATTTATGTCAGACAAGATGATGTAGAAATATTTCGTAATTAGTGACAATGTAAAATAATGACAATGGCACGCCTTTCAAATTAAGTCTCTACTATAAAGTCATGAATCACAATTTAAGTTAAATACCTTTTGACTCGCCCTTTCTCTACATTTTTCTCACTCAATATATATTCCCTGGAAAATTACACAAGTTATCTTTACACACAACTGGCATAATGTGTATTCATCTAGTGGAATATTTTGTAAATCGTTTTTCATCTTGTAATGCGGCGTTGCGGGCATTGCCGCGATTTAAATTATTCAATATTCTGCAGATATACAAGATAAAATGTATACAATATGTGAAATATATATTTGTAGATGATGAAATAGAAAAACAAAGTGCAGGAATCGTGTCACTGCGCACTGGGGGGTATCGAGAAAGTTTTCGTTGTGGTTTCGACAAATGTCACTTTCGATATCCCATGTGTGAGTGAAAAAGATGAGAATATCTCTTGAGAATTCAGGAGTGATCACAAATATATATATACATCTATTGGCGAAACTCGGATCAGGAATGATAACGTATCTTTTACACGTCGCAATGGGAAGGTCGAATTTCCTTGAACAGTGACATTTTTATTTCCACTCTGAGCTCTCTTGAGTATTCGAAAGCAAATGCGTTTGCCATATATTAAATTTCAAAAATATAAATTATTTATTTATCTTTTTTTTTTCTACAGTAAATGTTTTTCATGTTACACACACATCAACTTGTACTTTACGAGATTTATCGTATTTATAATAAATATATAAAAAATACTGTTTACTTTTTTTTTTCTTAACTTTTATCTTTTATAATATAATTTATCGTTTATATTTTGGCGAACAATAAATTAGTTATTGATTTATTGTACATTCCAGTATTGGGAAAATGACGATTTTTTTTTTTTTTTTTTTTTTTTTTCACTGATTCACAAAGTTAAAGTCTCGTAGCAAACAAACAATATATATATATATTGAGTATGTAAATGTGAATTGAGTGAGTTTTTGTCTCGTGTAAATTTACAAAGAATTGTATACAAAAGGAATGAGTATGTATATGTAAATACATCCCATAAACACCAGCTGATACCAAAGGGAAATCGTGAAAATTCCCTGGCGAGAGTTTGCGACGAGAGTGACGTATCGAGGGATTATCAAACTCTCGAAGGTGATGAGTTTTTCAGAATACTAAATTCTTCCATGTAAATCTTCCTTTTTCATATAAATAAACATGCACATTTTTGTACTTTCACTTTTATTTCTTCTCACTTTCACAATGAAATTTTTCTATTTCTTAATTTTTTTTCATCTCTGCATAATTTCATTTTTGTTTTTTTTTTGTTTTTTAATGAAATCCAATTCTTTCGAGATATAATTTTATTTTTCACACCGCGATAACTGCACTACAGTTCAAAAGTGTGAAGCTTAGAATAGCTCAGTCCGGGTGTGCAGCCACTGTAAATTCGTCTCCCACATTTTTTGCTATATATAATAAAAAGTTTATTCTTTATTTCATATTTCCCATTCTCCTTTGCTCTCTCATGATGAATTTCAATTTCATAGTGAACTAATTCACAAAATTTTCTTGCTTTGTCAAGGGTTCCATCCTAAAAGTTTTAACTATATCAAGAACTATATACATTTCTATACTTATACATGGCCATATATATATATATATATATATGTGTGTGTGTGTATGTATGTCAGTGTACATTGACTCATTCGATTAGTCGTGTTGAAAAAATGTCGAGTGACTTGTTCCAAAGTTTATTATATACACCTTTACAACTTTTCTCACTGGGTAATTTTTTCCCTTCACTCTTACCTCTTGTTCTTTTCTTTGTTCTTCTATACATATATATATTTAAAAAAAGAAAACGCGAATCCGCACTCGTGCAATGCCTCCTGGGATCAAGAGGTAGGCAAAAATAAATATTTACCTGTGGGTTTTCTTTCAACATTGAATGTAGAAAATGCGAATGCTGTTGTTAGAAATAAGGCAATGGTCCTCGGGGAAAATGGAGCCATGAAATGAAAAGACAGTTGAAATAAAAAAAAAATAATAAAAAAAAAAAAATTGACATATACATTTGTGTCATTGTTTTATAATAACAAAAAAAAAAAAAAAAAAAAAAAAACAAGGAGCTATACTTGAATAAATAAATCATGTCACACAAGAAAAAACAATAAAAAAAAAAAAAAATAGACAAAAATTTTCAAAGTATAAAGAATCAATAGATACAATTGAAACGAAATATTACCTTCCATTATTTTTTGTATACAACATCATACGAATGCATATATATCCACAAAAAATATTTTCATCATACTATATTTCTTTTTGACATTGAAATAGTATATGAAAATGATTGAAATTGGAAAAAAAAAAAAAAAAAAAAAATGAAATAAACAGGCATGAGTCAGTCTTTCCTGTTTTATTGTCAATGAGCTTACCACGTCATTGTAAATCGAAGGGAAAATAGAGTATTGAAATTCAGTGAATTGGGAACTTTGACCTGGTATAAGAGGTCGAATAGAGTGGATATGAGAAGGATGAGTGAGTGTGTGAAAGAATGAGATAGAGAGAGTGAGAAAGAGCATGGGATGGAAGAAGCGGGCTGGTGCAGGCAACACGAGTGGAGAGGGTGAGTCCCGAGATATCGAACTGCACGCCCGACGAGCGACCTACTTAATCGTCCCTGCTGGCGGTCTTGTCTCTTCGTTTTCTCACTCGTTCTATCTCGTTCTATCTCGTTTTTTCTCGTCACTTCTCTTCTACCCTCTTCCTATACTTGTTTTTTCTTTGTCACTCTATTCTTTGATTCTCACCCTGGAGAAGTGGAGCAAACGCTTCTAAAATATGCTCCAAATATATCTGATTTATTGCATAAAAATAATAATTTTGAAATTAGAAAATTTCCATTTATATTATTTTTCTAAATATAATTCGATCAGGAAAATTATCATTGTGAAATATAATTAATATACTTATCATTTTGTTATATAAATAATAAATGTTTTGATTATTCATTTAGCACGTTCGGTATAGATACGACCAATTAAACAGACGCGTCCGGATATCGATTTGGATGCATGGCCGACGGCGTGAAACGTGAAAAGCGCATTACACGAATGTATGCATCACAACAGAAACTTGTATCTCTATTATTTCCTTTTTCATTGTGTTATTTTTTTTTTAAACGAAAAAAAAAAAAAAAAAAAATATTTTTTTCTCTTCCATCTCCTCTTCTGATACACGTCCCGAGTTTTTGCCATTCCGTTGAGCGTCGTAAAAAGCTTTTTTACGTGATTTCCGATTACTCGGTTGTGCCACAGCCGATGGATAAAAGCGTTTGCGTATTCCCAGAGCTTTGCGGGCTCAAATGCAACTGTGCGCTGCCTTCCCCCTCACTCCTGTTTCTCCCGTCCCTCCCTCTCTCTCAAGTATATCTATATATACAGATACAAAACATAACAGGACTCGGTTTATTATTTTATTACATGTTCATTGGTGATTGTACATCACGACTGAAATGAAATTGACATTTAAACAAATTTATTGTTTGTAAATAATTTTCTTGAAAAAAAAAAAAATCATTAATAAAAAGATGATTCAATTGATGATGTCGTTGATATACTCTTGTTTGTTTATGTTTGAATATGTTGGATACAGATGTACTGAAGAAATATTTATACAATAATATATCTCTCCTTTGTATAAATAATAAATATATATCTAGAGTATGTGAAATTAGTTGTGCACACATGTGAAAGTTTTACATTTCCCTTACAAATTAAACTTTACTCCATAATTTATATTGAACATTTATACACCTGAAATACAAATTGACCATTATAAAAATAAATTTATTATTTTTTTTTAATCAATAAATTACAAAATTTGATTACAAACCTTTAGTTATATGTAATTTTATTTAATAATCAACGTATGATCCCAAAGCAATAGACAAAAAATTATAAAAAATTTATTGCATGTATTTCAACGTCGCAATAACTCTTTAAATCCTTGCATACATATATTTATATGTGTATATATCAATATTTCAGGCGACAGATACAAGGGCGGGAGTGGGGATGGGGAGGAGGATGATCGAGTTATGAATAATTTATTATTGTAACGTGGTATGCGGTTTTGTGTATGGCAAGAGAAACGAGGAAACTAACTATGAATTACCGGTATGTGCCACATATAAATCCAATATCTATTTATTTTTTCACTTTTTTTTTTTTTTTCTTTTATTTCCACAAAATATATTACTTCAGTTTTATATGTGTATACATAAATATAATAAAAATATAGTGTAAAGCCAAATACACTAACCTTGGCTTAATATTGACATTATGTATCTCATACATATAAATGATGATAAATATATTAATTTATCAATAATTAAAAACGTCAAGTATAATAGCGAAGGAATAATAATATATAAATTGAACTGTTGCTTGAGAAATTTCTAGGATCCGATGCATTGGCATCATATACAAACGTTCAATCAAACTAACACGGGACAGTGTCGAGAAAGTGCTTCAAGGAATTAGTCAAAGATTGACGGATTATCACAATCTTCTTAATTTATAATCATCTTATATCATTTTTTATCGAAATCTGTAGGAGAAAAAAAAAGTAAATTAGAAAAAGTTAGTTAATAATTAATTAATAAAATGAATAAAATATTTTTTTTTTTTTTTTTTTTTTTTTTTATAACGACTCACATAATTGTTCTCAAATATTAAGTGAATAATAATATAGGAGTAAGTCCCCTCTTGCTAGATGGCGTATTTATATTATAAACTGTCGTTTGCAGTGTATATCATGAACCCAGCGGCTATTTAATAATTTATTTACTATACCATCGTTTGTACTGGAGCCGCAATGGACCGCATTGTTCTATAAAAGAGAACCTATCAAAAATATGAGAGTAAACATATTTCAAAAATATATATACATATATAAATAAATACTTGCCAGTATATATAATATATATTATATATAATGTGCAGTTGTAACCTTTTACCTGCTTCAATTTCTTAAATTCTATTGTAGAAGATTTCTCGGTTTAGAAAATACCGTGGGGGCTTCTTTTCGTTTATGTAAGCTATCCCATTTATTATTGATGCCACTATCCAGAATTTTTGACCTCAACTATACCAAAAGTCTCCCAGACTGTTACTTTTTTTTTTTTTTTTCTTGCACCCTCTCTCTCACATCACGACTCGATTGAACTTATGACTTACGTCGAACCAATTAAATAAATCTCTAAGCTGAACTCCTTTTTTTTTATTTTTTTTATTTTTTTTCATTTCTGTTCACACAACTTTTTCAATGAAACTAATTTCCTCCAAAGTTGTAGCTGTTTTTTCCTATTTCCTGTTTTTTTTTCCCCGCCAGATCTATTGAGATATCTGAATTATTGAAACTTTAGTCACGGTTTGTTATCGGCATTGTATATATGTACGTATAAACTGGTATGCATATAAATGTTTGTTTATAAGTTGGAGCTAACATATATATACCTGTAAAATAACGAGATTTGGTTGATCGAGATGTTGACAGGTTTATATTTGTTGAATAAATAACAATGTAATTTCAAAACTTATCCCCGATGACATTTATCGTATCGTAAAGGAATCGGTAATATGAAACTGCACACTTAGATGTTTTGCCACAAACAGTTAGTTTCAATGGTCACACAAAAGTTATATACACGAACAACAATGTGACAGGATACAAGTTTCATGAGTAAATGTATGTTATATATATATTTGAATTTGTGAGTGTTGAGTGTTAAGTGGTGAAATTTATGAATTTAATAATGCTCCTGTCGGGTATGGTGCCCGAATACAATTAAAATCATGAATAATCACACGCTTTTCCATCATGTGTATCTCCAACAATACTCCTCTCTTCACATTGTACACTATTCAGCAGACATTAATCCTATATATGTTAAAGTTATATACTTTTATTCACTTTCATTTCTTTGAAGTTGAAAAAATTTTTAGTTTAAGAAAAAATAGTATGCCCTAGAATCCTTACATACGGTTGTATTAAAATTAAAAGTGTGACTGTCAACGACCAAGTCAAGATATTTATTTCCCAATTTATATTCAAGCTGCAAGTTCTACAAGCATCTTTTTTTTTTTCTTTTTTATCTCATCTTTTGATAATGAAAAAATTACGAGAAAATAATCATGGATTTTTTATAGATTCATTTAAATATAAAAGATAGTTTTCGATTACTATTATTCTGTGAAATAAAATTGAAATATTTTAAGAATAAGGCTGGACGAAATAATCCGTAAATTGAGCCACATAACCTCACTCTATGTAATAGACAATGGAGGATTGACGACATTGGCTGAATGTTGGTTTATGTCGTAAAAAATTAGTTGCTGCAAATCCCACCAGTCATCGCATCCATTCGCAAACGATAAAATTCATCGGACGACTTGTGTATTTATGTGTGTGCGCATGTATATATATATAATGCGGGCTTTGATACGATGGAAAATCCGCCTGTTCTCTTTGGTCTTTAAATTCCATCCTCCCTCTTTGCCACCAATGGTCTTTTACGTTATCTATTGACGTCTTTTGCTTTCGTATTTCACGACTGTTCATTCAACAAAGAGAGATCTATGCCGATAAAATGTGCACACCCACTGTATATGTATATCCTCTCTTGAGTCGCACTGGGCGTTTTTTTTTTTTTTTTTTCTCTCCAATAGAACCGGTTATCAAATTAATGTCCGTCGAGTGGACGACGGAAATTCAATTTTTCAAAAAACGACGTTGACGACCCCCCTTCCCCAGGGCTTCATCGATACGACCTTTAATAGATGAGTAAAAGAGATAAAAAATAAACGAAAAAAGAAGAGAAAGAAGATATGAAAATATGTGACGGTTTAAATGCTGAAACATGAGGATAAAATGTTTGAGGGAGGAACGCGGGAATGAAAGTGATTTACCCAAGCTTTAGTCGAACAACCAACTATTTTTAACGTTTGATGGAAAAAAAAAAAAATAAATAATAAATAAATAAAAAATACGAAGGGAGAAAAATGTGATGCATTTATATATATTTTTATTTTTTTCATAGAATAAAAAATATCATCGAATGATTAAACAAAAAGATAGCAACGCCATCATGGATATAAAAGAAAACAAAAAAAAAAAAATAGTAAAAAAATGTGGTGTGTATATATATGTTGAAGAGGTTATATTTAATCCCAATGTTATATATTCTACGAATTTTTTTTTTTTTTTTTTTTTTTTTTTTTCGAATGACATTAACAAAACCGTCAAAATGCTATTGAACAAGTGAAATATTAAATTCTTCTGTCTATTCTTGTCTACATTTATAATCGAACGTGTAATATATTGGAACATTGAACTTTCAATTTTTCCTCCTCGGCATCATATATAAGAAAATTTATAGGAGAAAAATAGATAAAAAAATATGTATATAGTGATGATGAAAATATACGTGTGATTGAGCATCGAGAAAAAAAAAAAAAAGTTGACGGCAGAGAACAAGTGCATGAGAGTTTGGATAAATTTCAGTTCAATCTTACAAATCGAAGGTTGAACGATGTTTGTTGAGGTCACATATATCTATATGCAGATGAATATTGTGGGGAAAAGACATCAGAAGGATATGATGCACATATATATATATATATACAAAGAATATACGTGGAATGTTCGTGCTAAAACAGAAATGGCCATATTCGTTATGGATATTGGCACTCTTTCAACCTTTTGCTCGGTCTCTATACACAAACACACACACACACACACACATAGATATCCTCATTCACTTTTTTTTTTTTTTTTTCATAAGTGCACTCGCACAAACAATTTTATAAAACTACAGAATATATTGGACAATTAAAATAAACTTCTATTATCGATATTAATTTTTTTATTATCATAACAATCAATACTTAATTTTTTTATGTTGAGTCAATTATTCAACTTGGATGATATATGTGTGTGTGTTATTAAAATGTTGATTTATTTCATTTTTCTTTGTTTTTTTTTTATTTTTTATTTTGCAGAACCACCAAAGTCGCTGTGACATTCCACAAACGTGAAGGTAAGAAGAAATGAGGCGAACGTGACGTCACAATGACATGATGAAGAGCCTGGTGGGGATCATGTGGATAGTGTTGGTTCTCATATCAGGTACAAAAATAATATATTACAATACATATATATTTTGTGGAATAATCATTTGTCATTATATTTACATATATTTACATGGCCAAACGATTTTGAGCAAAAAAAAATATATATTTTTTTAATTTATAGGTGTTTGTAGGTCTCACTTTTATTTAATCATTTTCAATTCATGGAGAATATATGATTTAATGTGTGATACACAATTAAATGTTATATAATTCTGTCAATATGAATTTATGAACAAACTCAATGTCCAATAGATGAAATAGTTGGCGGATATCGGATAGTGTACATTCAATTATCGGGATAAATTTCCTGGATACGAATCGGGGAATGAATTAATTCATCGATGTCCATACCTGATTGACTCTCTCTCTCTCTCTCTCTCTCTTTCTCTTTCTCTTGTCTCTTTACCACTTTGCCACAATTCTACTGAACATCTGGATAGAACGAAGGAAGGCGATAAAGTTCACACAAGTCTCTAGTGCTGTGTAACAAATGTTGCGGAAAATTACTCGTGTAAAATTGTTCTAGTTTAATTGAGAATTTTTTTTTTTTTTTTTTTTTTTTTTCTTCATTGGTCAATATTATTTTTGATTGGACGCTTCAATTCACATAATTCAAAATAAATTCATATATATTTGTAGGTAAATTGCAATATGAGCACATATTATCTATATATATAATTCGATTACAATTAGTAAAAATTTATTTCTACCAATGAGAGTGAATCGGATAAAATACAAATCAAAAAACTTTCGTACATGCGGTTTCCAAATTACTGAGTTTTTACTGTACTGCATTCGCCTGACTAATCATCTATACAATCTCCTTCGTTCATTCATTTAAATGATAATTTTTTTTTCTTTTTTTGTTCATTTTTTTTTTTTTTTTCCTTTTATAGCATCATCTGCATTATATCTTAAAGTGCCAAGTATAAATCGTTTCAATTACTGACATTACTCCTCTTATTGTTTCAATTGTATTTCAGGTTGCTCCGGAAATCCAGATGCCAAGCGACTTTACGACGATCTTTTATCAAATTACAACAAACTTGTGCGTCCCGTAGTTAATGTTACCGACGCACTTACTGTTAAAATAAAGCTCAAGCTTTCACAACTTATTGACGTGGTAATTAATTTACTTTTCTATTATAATATATTATTATTGTTTTAATAAATTATTATTATTTTATAATGTTTCATTTATTTACATCAATTGTTTTATCATTAAATAAAAAACTTCGTTTTTTTTTCCTTTTTTTCCAATAGAATTTGAAGAACCAAATCATGACGACTAATCTCTGGGTAGAGCAGGTAATAAAATAATATTGAAGCTAATGATTATTATACTTTAAAATTAAAGTAAAAAAAAAAATTCCTGCTTGCAGAGTACAAAAAAAAAAACAGTCATGCTTTTTTGCATTATATACATTTTTCATTTATCCAATGCTCGGATGTTGTATATAAACTTGATATATAGTTAACTCCTGGCTCAAAGAGAGTGTATCTACATGGTAATGTATATTTGTTATTAAACATGTGAGTGAGAAAGCGCGAGAAAGGAAATTCTAAATGTATAATTTTAGTCATCAAATACAGAGAGGCACGAGTTTCATTTTGTATATGTATTTTATACATACATTTATATATAATGCGCTTATTCCTGAATACGCATCTCATTGCTTTTCATGTCGTTCAAGCGTACACACATTTACTCACACACAGACACGCATATATATTCTGCATAATTTATCACGATTAACACTCTTACTTTTATACAGTAATCTCCAAAATGCATAAAATAAGTGCACATACATACATACATACATACATATTCACTAACATTTCAACCAACGGTCAATATAAATTTCATCTTGCGGTTACTTCTTAACGAAAACTAGAAAACCAGCACAACTCCTTTGCCACAATTTTCCGCAATTTTTCATTTCGTATATATCACTATATTACTACGACTACTACGGCTACTACTACCACCACTACTACTACTATCACTATCGGTACGATTTACGTTCAACCTCTTGTGGTCCTTTATCGTTTGATTCCCCACTCCTTTACCACGTCCACGAATCCAACGATAAATTGGTGAACCCCGACTTTCTGACTCAATCTTCATCGTATCTATATAATATATATATATATATATATATATATTTCACAAGCGCTTTCACCAACTTGCTACCCAACATTCTAGTTACTCACTCATACATTTTGATATTCTCTCTTTATATTTCCATCTTTTGTTTTCTACATATGTTACCAAGCATGTATCATGTTTTTTTATTTTTATTTTTTTCCATTTTTTTTTTTCTGCATCAACAGACTGAACCAACATTCCACTCCATACAATTCATTCAACTTTACCTTCTCTAACATATGTATGTGCAAATGTAGTGGTAAAGGAGCAAATAGGTATGTCGAGAAAACAATGACGCGTGTCTATAACCAAAAACCACAAAATGGATTTGTTGAACTGTGTAACCTACTTCTCTTGCGGCAGATTATGCGAAACGCAAAGTCACTTATATATACACTGTACAAAACACGTACGTTTGTATTTCGCTATAAAACATATGTAATCTATATATATAGATATATATATATATATATATTCGGGTTGGCTTGTGAGATATGAATGAATGATGAAAAGTAAATTCAATTTTTACTTTCACCTGTACAATCTTTCTTCTCATGTTCAAATATTTCAATAATATAACAAAATAAATTGAACTATTAATATAATATTAATTAGAAACATGAATATTATTTAATTTTGATCATTTATCTTGGTATGTGTGTGGCACTATATTTCGTTTGCCATTATCAAATATTTGGTTTGACGTTTGAAAGCTAATAACACAAATAACCACGACGGTATTATACATATATACACCACACCGCATAGATATTATTAATGCTAGTAGTAATAATTTATGAGATGTAGCATCTATAGTTGCATTTAATTTATTTCAATAGTTTGTTTTTGTTCGCTCTATATTATTGGATTTTGTCTATTTTGTTCTGTAAAAATTCTGATGATATATACATTGGGTGGAGGATTGTTATTTGTAAAATTTATAAAAACATCAGGTGACTGGTTGGATTTCGTGAAAAAGTGGTTGGAAAAATTTACTTTATATAGTAGTAAGCTATATATATAGTTTGTACGTGCCCATCATAATAAATCAAAGAAAATTCTGTTATTTTTTTTCTCTTGGGATTTTTTTTTTTTTTTTTTTTTTCGGTTTCAATGTATAGAATTAGAACAGGTGAAAATCCAACAACAAAAAATAAAGAAAATCCTGTATTATGAGTGAAATATTTTGTATCCATACAAATGATTCGTTACATTTATTATATTGACTTATTTGCTTTTGTTTTATTTTTTTATTTTTTATTTTTTTTCATTTTTTTTGCAGTCGTGGTACGACTACAAACTTCAATGGGATCCAAAAGAATATGGCGGTGTGGAAATGCTGCATGTACCGTCCGATCATATATGGAGACCTGATATAGTTTTATATAACAAGTGAGATTTTTACAGAATATGTAGAAAAAAGAATTTAATTATAAATGTATAATAATGAAAGTGATGAAACAAAAATAATTACTAATTGATAGCGCTGATGGGAACTTTGAGGTGACGTTAGCGACGAAGGCAACATTGAATTATACAGGCAGAGTGGATTGGAAGCCACCTGCTATATACAAATCTTCCTGTGAGATTGACGTTGAGTACTTTCCCTTCGATGAACAGACTTGCGTCATGAAATTTGGATCATGGACATACGATGGCTTTCAGGTGAACACTTTACTACTCTACATCTCTTTCTATATATAAATATATATATATATATATATATATATATATATATTTGTTTTTTATTCTAATATACAACTTTTGCGTCGTCTAATCTATGTCTTTTTCGTTTTTGACTCGGAATATGTCTTGTACGAAAAATATTCACGAATACACGGATTGACTCAAGTTCATTGATAAATATATATATGATTGTTTTCAGTGCGATAAAAAAAAAAAAATTGTATGCAAATTAATCGCATGTTCTCTAAATTGAAATATACGAATTCCACTACACGATATCGTGAATAGTAGTGGATGAGTTTTCATCGTGCCGATAATCCACTCCTGTAATAATGAAAATATTTCAATTCACGAGCTATGTTGAGGCTGAAATTCGCTTGTAAAATACTTCTATGGTATAGTGGAGAGAGATTATGCATGACTTCCGTTTTCAAAAAACTCATTGTACGTGTGTCTGATAATTCTGTGGTTATAAATTCACGTATTGCACTTCATATTTTATCCTCCAAAAATGATATGTGAATATTCGTTCGTATTAAAATTTTGAATAAAAATAGACCCATACTTTTATAGAATATATATTATTGATATATAATGAAAAGAATTTACTTGGAATGAGAGAGTTCATCAATCTTTCTGTTAGGAACGCTATCGAAGTGATTGGAAATTAATTAAATTTTTATTTAATTTTTTTTTTCTTTTTTTTTTTTCGTACTGTGATAGGTTGACTTAAGGCATATTGACGAGATCCATGGCAACAATGTGGTCGATATTGGCGTTGATCTCTCGGAGTTTTACACCTCGGTCGAATGGGACATTCTTGAAGTTCCCGCCGTGAGGTTAAATTACAATTATTATCAAACTATTTTCAATTAAATTTTATTATGAAATATAATGATTAATGTATAATTACAGAAATGAAAAATATTATACGTGCTGTGACGAGCCTTATCTGGATATCACATTTAACATCACAATGCGACGAAAAACATTATTTTACACAGTTAATTTAATAATACCATGCATGGGAATATCATTTTTAACTGTATTGGTATTTTATTTGCCAAGTGATAGTGGCGAAAAAGTAAGTATTCAATGTGTCTGTAGTATAAATTTGAATTGAAATATTTATTATATTTAATAATTGATATAGAAACTTTTTAATAATTCAAATGTAATTTGACGTTATTATTCTCGTGATTAGAACATTAAACATATACACCTTAGAGTTCAAACATCATTCTATAAATCAAGTCACTGTTTTTATTGATTTTAACATCGTATATCAATGCATAGTGCTGAAACAATGCTTTTGCCAATCCCATTACTTCTATACGTACAAACCAATGATTGAGTATGCATTTGGACAACCATTGAGCCAACGAGAAAATTCCCAATATACCCAATTACTTAAATGATTGAATAAAATAAAACGGCAATATTTTTTTATTGTATTTAATTCTATTTTTTTTTTTTTTTTTTTTTTTTTTTTGGTTACAGGTCAGTTTGTCGATCTCTATTTTACTGTCGCTGACGGTATTTTTTCTTTTGTTAGCCGAAATTATTCCACCTACATCTTTGGTAGTTCCACTTCTCGGTAAATTCGTATTATTCACCATGATTCTTGATACATTTAGGTAAATATATTTTTTTCTCACTTGTGTTCAATTATTCAACCATCAATTGAATGTAATATATATATTTTTTTTCAGTATATGCGTGACAGTTGTAGTTCTCAATGTTCATTTTCGGTCACCACAAACTCACGTGATGGCACCGTGGGTACGACGTGTTTTTATTCATGTTTTACCAAGATTGTTGGTCATGCGCAGGTGAAGAAAATAAAGGATAACGAAACAATAAATATCAATATATACTTTTGAGATTGAATTAATTAAATTTGTACAGGCCGCAGTACCAGATTGATAGACGAACTTATGACCGTCATCATCCGAGTCAACGTGTAATGGTGAGAACGGGTAATGGTCTTGAGGTACGAGATCCCTCACTTTTCATCAACGCACCGACCTCTGAACTCGTTGAGTCATCTGTATTATTTCCCAGCGTAGATTCACGCGATGAACTAAATCCTCGGTGAATACATTAAAAAAAGAAAAATCACGTAATGTACATAATATGAACTGTTATGGTTAAATTTTAATTTATATTGTAATGAATTTAGTGAGTTGGAAGCAGTCAATCTTGACAGTGCATGTCGAATTCATGGTTCGCCAGCTGCTACTACTGCTGCAACACTCCCACAATTATCCACTGAAGATAGTGTTGATGCTCTATGTAAAAGTCTCAATAACTGGCATCATTGTCCCGAATTATATAAGGCGATTGAAGCTATTCGATTTATCGCTGACCATACAAAAAGAGAAGAAGATTCAACCAGAGTAAGTTTCATTCTCCTTCACATATAAATATTACAATCATTTTTCATAAATACCGTAATAAAAACGACATTTAACATTGTCAATGAATGAAATTTATTGAACAGGTTAAAGAGGACTGGAAATATGTGGCAATGGTGTTGGATAGATTGTTTTTGTGGATTTTTACTTTGGCCGTTGTTGTCGGAACGGCAGGAATTATCTTGCAAGCACCAACTTTATACGACGATCGTATTCCTATCGACGTAAGACTATCAGAAATTGCATCAACCACTGCCAAACCACATATAGTTACACCTCTCTGAGTAATGTTTGGTCACCTGTAAAACTCATTAAATAAAAATAATAAATAATAAATAATCTCTTCTTTGATGCCAGTGCGAAAAAAACTGCCGCTGATTTTAATAAAATTATGAAGTAAACGTGAAGTATAATATCAAGAAATTAAAATGTTGAGAAAAAAAAAAAATAATAATAATAATAATAAAATAAGAAGAGAAAGAATCTATCACGTCTTGTGGATTCTTGAGATTTTGTTGTAGAATGTCAGTATTGTCGTGCACGTGCCCCAAACATTTACGTTAAGATTTGCTTGCGTTTGCTACATAGTTACGACGCTATTAAAAAGTAATATGGATGCATAATACGCAAGTTATGTTGGATTAATATGCACAACAGGCGACAGTGATTGAAAAAAAAAAAAAAAAAAGAAAAAAGATGAATTGAGTTTGTGTTAAACAAGGATTTAACTTTGCCAGCAGCAGACTCAGGAAAAAAAATAAAGCGTTTCTTTAAATTGTATTACATCGAGAGCCTGTTTATTAAAGGGGCCATATTTTCATTAAACAAAATAAAAGTAAAAAAAATTTTAATAAAAGTAATTGCGAGACCATAAGAATACATAAATGATTAAATAAAACGAAGACAAATATGTCTATCTACACAATGAAATTCTAAATAAATACCTGCATCATTAAATTGACACAGAGAAAAACGGGTCGGGACTTAGAAATTAATAAAAATAAAAACAAAATAAACGACCCGAATTTTATTGCTCATACATATATATGTTTGTAATAAGAGTAACAGTTCACAGATAACATTTGTTCCATTACCACTATTAATAACGTGGTTATAAAATTATATAAATATATTATATACATGATAGATTTTAATGAAAAAATAAAACAAAAAAAAAATGGAAAAGAAATGACATACACATACATATGCATACATATAGACAAAAAAAAAAAATAATAATAAATAAATAAATAAAAAAATAATAAAAGTATGCGAGAAATAATGTATCATTTATATATTAAGTTATAATAATTTCACTGGTCTTCCCGAGTAAACCAAATGCAGTATTTGAGTTGAATATAAAAATTAGTTTTTTCGAGTTAATATCATTATTAAAATCAAGTTGTGAAATTGGAGAATAAAAAAAGAATAATAAATATTATAGCAGTGAGTGAAAGAACTCATAAACGCACCACTATTATTATGTCATCATTTTATCATGTTATCAAAATTCATCTCAATTATTTAATCTTCGTTAGTCTATTAACAAAAAAAAAAAATAATAATAAATAAGTTGAATAAGCATCTACATATTTTATACAGTTAATTTATTAAATAAATCTAAACATGTATCGTAGATGTAAACAATTAGGAGATATCAGAAATTCTATTGAAAAAAAAAAATAATAATAATAATAAATAAAAAATAAAAACAAAAACAAAACAAGACAAAAAAAAAACGGGGGAATGAATAAAAAAATCATCGAGTGAATTAGTAATTTAATGTGTTATCGAATTATGTAAAATTATATGTATACATACATAGCAATATTTACTGTTTAGTTCTACATTGAGTGAGTATATAATGTGAACAGAGGTACGTATCTGTGTGAATGGTATATAGCAATTAAGCAATTAAATATACTGACAAAAAAAAGAAAAAAAAAAAAAATTAATAAATGAATAAGTAAGCACAGTGATAGTTTGTCCAATTAAAATTACACATGATGAATAACAATTGCATAAGTAATCGAGCATTATTCCCTCCCATTATAGTGGCATTGCAAAATAATTTTATTATATAAAATTATAATAAGATATATTGAGCTCAATTTGGAGCTTATCTTTAACAGACATGAACATTGCCTGCATTTACAGAGTAGAAAGAAAAAAAAAAAAAAAAAAAAAAAAGAAACAAAGTAATGAGAACATATTTGAATAAATATTTAACAAAGAAGAATTTAAGAGGATATAAATTCGATCAACATTCAATATTAAGTTTCTGCTTTTAAAGAAAGAAAAAAAAAAAAGGAATACCAATCAAGATGATCGAATCCTCAAATTTCTATAGGATTTTTCCCATAAAAAAAAAAAAAAAAAAAAGTATGGCTATAAACTTCCCCTCATTGTACTAGTGTTATCTTTACACAACTATCATGTACACTTAGTGTATGTGAAATATGATAATTTAATTGTGAGTGCGTAAAAATTGTGTCCATTGTATTTTCATTGCATGCAGTGTTTCAACATATTTGAATGCTTCATTTCATTAGAAATATAATTTAATTAACTCATTAAATTTTCGTACATTACTATTTGTGAAGAAAAAAAAAAAAAAAAAAAAAAAAAAAAACGTAAATTAGCATTCATCATAATTTTTTTTCTTTCTCAAGAAAAAAAAAATTTAGTTAAGGGCTCACAAATAACTTCTATCATCATTTGTAAAATATTGATGTTACATCATTACAAGCCCTTTATATATATATTTATTGATATTTCAGACTCAACCAAATGAGTTTAAAATTATTATCAGATGGAAAAAAAAAAAAATTTATCAATCTTCGCTTACACAAACTGCTGCTTATCGTTCTGTAGTGATGAACGTTGCGATATAGTTATGTTGGTCAAAACAATTTATGCGCATTTACCAAAAAGAAGAATAAATGAAGGTATGTTCTCTATTCAACTGCCATAGATAAGTGTAAAAATGTATCTTCTGGAATGAATGTGCAAATGAAAGGACAAATGAGTGAATGAATAAATGATTCGATTAATAAACCATAAAGATCAAATACAGATTTGTCGCGTTGCCATTGTTATGTTCGATTGATATAATATAAATATGAGGGGAAGACGGAAAAAAAAAAAAAAAAAAAAAAAAAAAGTAGCTTATTGTGCTGTATTTTCTTTTATGAATTCATATGTTTTTGAGATCGAAACTTCATATAAATGTTGCAGATTGATATTGTTAGACATTATATAATACATCACAAATTGCTCGCAGATGCAACGACAAATGGATTTTATTAAAAATATTCAACGAACAGTTTTGTATTAGATGGGATGTGCCATAACTGGTATGATAAATATTAAATGTTCAAAATCGACGACAAAGAAAAAGCAGAAATAACGGTAAATTTAATAAAGTAATGTTGTAATAGACTGTCATTAAACACCTATCCCAACACCAATAATATGAAAAAATTAAATAATATTAAATAATTAGCCTCGTGATGTGATAAAATACATTATTGGGGCATTAAACAATACAGTGCACATACAATGTGAATGAATTTTCAACCTGGCGAAAATATCAGGATGCCTCAGTGAATGATAAAATCGTATGAAAATTAATGAAGAAAATTTCTACATAACAGGTGTATATCTATAAACTGATGAATAAACTTAATTTTTATAATAGAACATTGATTGCTTTGCCGCGAAATATCTCCCAACCCATGAAAAAAAATACATATATGTATATATAAGTGAATAAAATTGAAATTCAACATAATAATTTATTCAATAATATTATTATTATCGTCAATTATTAATTTTAAATCGAACTATTTATCGTATTATAAAAGATATTTGAATTAGAAATATATATCAATAATATCTCGAAGTCATTTTTATTATTACTTATCATAATTTTTGAATTAGATAATAAGGCAGTCGAAAATTTCACACTTCTATTTAACACACAAAAAACAATTAATATAATTAAGTTGCATCGTCGGTGGATACAGCAGATAATTTCGATTCTCGTAAACGTTTTGCTTTTTTCTTCATAATCATTGCACCTATAATTGATTAAAAAATTTTATTCTTACATAAAATGAAACGATTTTATATATTGTATTTGAATGAATATTCTTACAGGCAACTGTTTGCCAAAGGCCAGAAATATTTTTATTACTGGACGATTCTGAGTGTCTAAGGGAAAAAGACATCAATAAAAAATTACTCACAATTTATTGTATACATGAATAACAATAATTGAATCAATAACTCACTTCACATTAGATAATTCCCGTAATTTTTTACAGATATTTTTCAGTTCAATCATTTCCGCAGTTGGCGGTGAAAATAAATAAGCCTCTATCCATTGGGTGGAATTGCGATAGGCTCTCCGAATATTGCTCATCTGCAATAAAATATATATATCTGCGTTAATTTATTCATTTAAGAATGTGTTTTTTCTTTCAATTATTTTTATATTTATTATTATAATACCTCGTTTGAAAATTCGAATATTAACCAAATCCACATACAAATCAATGTGAAACAGTCGTTTCTCATTCCATGCGTATTCCACCATTGAAAGTCAGGTACTATTACAATGTTTGCGTGCATCCTATTCCGAAAATATTAATAGACGATGATACTAAAGTTAAAACTTCTATATAAATATTAGATTTTAAAGGTAATTCATTTTCCTTACTCACCAATTTATTGAGTAAAATCCCAATAAAATTTTGACAACAACCGCTCTGTGTTTAATATATTTTACAGATGACACAATTCGACATATATTGACTATCGCCGTGATACAACCCTTGTAAAACAAGAGCTTTGTAACAATATCAAACCATCTAAACAATTAATTAAATGTACAAAATATTATCACTACATAGAATTACAAAAAAAAAAAAAAAAAAAAAATACATAAAATTTTATAATATATTACTTTTGCTCGGATGAACCATGAATGATTAAACAAAATAGCAAATTAGTAAATCCTTGTAGCCAAGAGCCATACGTAAATATTTCGATGATTGATCGATGTAAGTAAAAACTTTTGTGTAAAAGAAATCCTAATTCTAGATATCTAGGTCTTTGTGATAGACAGGCAGTATCTAATGACACAGGTACAAAGTATTTGAGATACAGCATACTACCAATAGCAAAACTGCTGCACCATAAACCATCAATAATTCTTCGACGCGCTACTATTGCATAGTGCATTCGTCTAAATAAATGCTGCAACAATGATGAAGATAAATTGAGAGAATACTTTTTACCAGAGTTATATTACATCACAAATTTTTAGTTTACTATTTAAAAACATTGATGATTATATAAATACTCACATGAAGGCACTTTTCATAAATTATATATAGAAAATATAATATTAATATCATCGTTGTGGGAAAATTATTTGTGGCATTATGTTGATAATTATCAATTATTATTTTATTTTTCATTTTGAACATTGTAATAGAGGTTGAATAATTTATTCGTCTTCAACACGAATTTTAATCCCGAGACTATCTTGAGCATCATCCACGATTTTCATTGTTAATCATATTTAATATTTATTTATGTTTTAGCGGTTTATTTTCATCAATAAAGAAAGAAAATATTATTATTAATACATATAAATACATACAGATATATATATACACACACACACACACACGTATCAATAAAATAAGAGACTGTGTAAGAGTCTAAATTCCGAAAAATTCTTCACATTGAATGCCATCTACAAAACTTATTTGAATTGAAATACAATATTTGAAATATCCAGATATTTGGACAAATAAAAAATACAAATATTATACTGTCAAAATTCGATACATTTGTTTTTGTTTTTTTTTTTTATTTATTCAATTTCATCTCATTTTTTGTAAAAATTTTATATTCTACTCTTCTGATTCAATACACTATTATAACCGAGTTTTTATTTGCTCCATTTCGTGATATCTTTTTTCTACTGCAATACCGGGCGAGTACCAAGAGGTCGTTGTTGATATTTAATTATCTCGAATACGTAATATGAACGTTTCATAACTGCGTAAATTTCACATTGCGTCTAGCTCTACATACTAGATATAGAGAATCATTTGCCGTTCGAGTTCACGTAACTTTAAATCATGAAGATGATAGGATTAAGCTGGAGCAGTATTAAAAAATATCCATCAGTAAGTAATTTTGTTTTATTCGCTTTGTTTGACTATTGTATTCGATGCAATTCATTAAATTTTTCATTACGTACATTTTCACAGTTAATACCATTGTATGTTTGTGGTTTGGGTGGTGCTATTGGAGGTGTAGGGTACCTCATTCGTTTGGCCACGAAAAATCCTGATGTTACATGGAGCCCCAAAAAAAATCCTGTACCTCAACAAGAATACGCGGACAAACAATATAAGGCACGTACTATAATTTGATTCGTTATAATAATTATATACCATTCGTTCAATATTATTATTTCAACTGTATGAGAAATGAATTTAAAATGAAAACTTGAATTTCAATATGTATCTCTATGATTAATTTATTCATATAAAATATTGTATCAAATGATAATTCATAATATTTAATTATATATATTTTTTCTCTTATTACAGTTTTATTCTTCTGTGGACTTTGATAAAATCCCAAAAGTTCAACCTCCAAAATATTAAACATGCTGTTAAGAATAGAATATAAATTACCATTATAGAAAAAATTGTTTTGAAAAATGATATTTATTATACACAATGAACAGCCATATGCTATACATATATTAGAGATGTAATATTTTATTTAAAGATCATATAAATTACATGTCTTCAATATATTATAGCTGACAAGAGCTGAAGTTTTAGTGTGAGCTATGATTTGAAGCTAATAAAATCATTTAAAATATATACTGTGTTGAACTTTATTATTTACATTTTTATAATTAAAATAGATTATTATTAGTCTCGGAGACAATTTTTGTGTGACAATTGGATTAAGCACGTGATTCATACATTGATATATGTTCAAGTTCAACAGCTGATGGTCATCACCTTAAATTTATTCGTTATCTCGACATGTGCGTCACTGTATTCGATTACTCGATCTTTTTTATTCAATTTTCTATCGATTTTTTTCATAATCGATTTAGCCACCAACGATTCATCGTTAAAATCGATCGTTTTTACTGGACTTTGACGAAATATGGAAATATAAATATGACATGGTTACATTATATAGCTAGTTAGATGCTGTGATTATCTAAGCCGAACGTTAATCCAAATTTTCGATCTTCTTCTTTTTTTTTTTTTTTTTTTAAATTTTATTTACATATCGTATATTTTTCATAAATAATATATGTAATCATATATATATTAGAGAATATGGGATCGAATTGGGAAGATTTTTATGCGAATCAACCACCCCCAAGTGACCTCGATGAAATTACAGTGAATTTAAAAAATTTTGTTGAGCTTCAATCTGAAAATGTAAAAGGAGTGGTTTTAGTTACGGTAAGAAATTATAAACTATTATTATTAATAATTTAAAATAAAAGTCATAATTAAGAAAGAAAAAAATATACATTTACAATTATGTAGAGTGGTGGTACCACAATTCCATTGGAACTGAATACAGTGAGATTTGTTGACAACTTCAGTGCTGGCACCAGGGGATCGATATCAGCCGAATACTTTTTGAAAAGTGGATATGCTGTTATATTTATGCATAGGTAAATTTTTTAAATAAATTTATGGATTCAAATATATCATGTGTATTTCTAACTTTGAATATATTTTTTTTTCTTTTTTTTTTTCTTAATAATAGAATGAAGAGTCTTCAACCGTTTTCGAGACATTTCGCAAATCAGAATTTTTTTGATATGCTCGAGCTCACAGAAACAAATGATAAATGCTCAGTAACGTGTAAATACTTGAAGATTAATAATAAGTTAATTAATTGTATATTGTTGAAAGAGAAAAATATAAATGGTATTTATTTTTTTCAATAGTCACTCCAAAATATTCGAATCGCATTGCCGAAGAGTTATACAAGTACAAAGAAGCATTGAAACAACGAAAACTACTTGAAATTAGTTTCACCACTCTTTCGGAATATCTGTGGTTGCTCAGATCTGCCTGTCAAGTATTAGCAACATTAGAAAATCGTGCGGTTTTATACTTGGCCGCTGCAGCTTCAGATTTTTATGTTCCACCACATGAAATGGTAATTATATATTAATATTTTTCATTTATTACAATAAGAATTAATAGAACAAAAATATATTGATATTTTTATGTTAATAGTCGGTACATAAAATTTCTTCTACTGGACCACCAATAATTCCATTACAATTAGTACCCAAAATATTAAAACCACTGGTGAGTCTATGGGTTCCCAAAGCATTTGTCATTTCATTTAAATTAGAAACTGATGAAACTGTATTGATACCTAAGGCTAGAGGCGCACTTGAAAATTATAATCACAATGTAAGTTATACATTATAAAAATAATTGAAGTTTCCAAAATTTATTACATATGAAATATATTTCAGTTGGTCATTGCGAATATGTTGCACACACGAAAACACCAAGTTGTAATGGTTAGCAGAGATAGTGATTATGAAATAACACTGACAAGTGAACAGATAAACCAAGGGGAAGAAATCGAAAAATATATTATTGAAGACTTGACAAAAAAACATCACGAATTTATAGAGAATGGAATTAAAAACAACTAGGATTGCATTGTAGATTATAAATTAAATGGTGATTTAATAAATTCTTAGTATTAATTTTAAAATGGATTAGATTTTTATCATTCATAATAATAATACATTACAATAAGCATACAAACAATATATATATATATACTTTATACAAATTTTTTATTGGTATTTGCCTTATTTATTCATTTTTTATTTTCCATTTTGAAGACTATTTATCATACTATTTATTTTTTCTGCCAATTGTCGATCCAGTGGACCACATTGAGCCAGTACAAATGATAAGGCTGTCGTATCTTTTTGATCATATGAGAGTTGAGCCGCTTCAGACAGCATGCTATTGAAAAAAAAGAAAAAAAAAAACAAAAAAAACAAACAAAATGAATATGAATTACAGATTTTAATGTTAAAATGAAAATTATTCATTAATATCATTTACTTCAATTTTGCTAAATATTTCACTTTCAAGTCGTCCCTGATTCGTGGTAAATATTTTTTTGCTTCCAATTGACTGCCATATTTTATGCATTCGTCAATAAATGGCTATAGACATAAAATAATATTTATGTGTAGAAAATATATAGTTAACATTCTTTGTGATTAGGTAGGACAATTATTGAAATACCTCGTAACCAATCGGTGATTTTTTACTCTTTGAGAATTTTTCCAATTCTTCCCAAAGATTTTGCTTAGCAAGACACGTAATGCGTAACCACCAATATCTTCTATCAGGTATTTTATATTCGGACCGTAATCCATTTGCTAATTTAATTTCATTTTGCAATAATAAAAGTTTTACAGTGTCATGTAGAGATTTTCCAATGATAGATTCACGCAGCGTATCCTCCAATGATCTTTGATATTTCAATAATTTAATTTGTTCTTCGGTTAATACTGCATTACTATCGAATCTTCCCATTTTAAATTTCTCTTGTGCATTTTGTAATAATCCATCACGTGCCTGTGCATTCTAATAATCATTAAAATAAAATTTATTATCATTATTATTCTATGAATTTATATATTTTAAAATTTTTTTTACCTTTGGTTGATAGCACTCACGGATATACCAAAGTGCTTGTGAATGAAAATCATCATACAAAATATAAATATCAAGCAATGCTTCACGATTATGATTTTGACAGTATTTTATGTAGAGAGACATTGCTAATGGACAATGTTTTATGGATAACTAAAAATAAAATAGAAATTCATGGTGAATAATTTTAATTATTATAATTTCTGTGAAATAATTTTTTCGTTGTATCATAAATTATTACCTCAAAATTAGCAAGAGGCATATTTTTCAGAAAATATAAAATCACAGTATAAACAAGATCAGTATTTCCACTTTCGACAGCTTTATTTAATGCAGCTTTCTCTACACCAAGTCGCAAAAGTAACGGGACTTGAAGGTGTGCGCGAGGCTCATAATCAATTAACTGCAATTAAATATGTTTCATTATATTATAATATAAATAAATCAATAATTTATTATTATTACTATTATCATTATTATACTTTTTTTTTTCACGTGATTTAACGTATATGATAACACCGACCTTGATCGCCAATTGTTTTCTTCCACAGTCAGCTGCCTTCTCAGCAATTTCACTGTATGATACTCCTGGCGCATATCCTAATTTAGCCGCAATTTCCTCAGCAATTTGTTCTTTATCTAACACAGTCTGTTTAACTTTATAACACGCCCAGTGAGCAAGAATTCGACTTTCACCATCTACTTCAGGCATTTTTAAATGACGCGCAATTTGAATACTCAAATAATAATGTCTTCGTGCAACAAGACGATCTAATAACACTTGAGCTGTTAATAAATCCATTTGTGTGAAGGTCAATGGAATACCAATAGCCGGATGACGTACAGCATTTAAAACACGAAGTATTCGGCACATTGTCACATAACATTCGGGATCTATTTGTTTGCTAAAACCTTTACCAAATTTTGCTGCACGCATAAGAAGTTTTTGTGTTTCACAATTGAATTCATGACTGGCAGCATTTATACAATCTTTAATTGCCATATCCAATTGATCCTTGACTAAATCTATATAACTATCGGCTTTGTGACTGCGTTTTTCAAATTGTTTCGAAGCTTCCAATAGATATGATGCCGGATCCGTTGAATTAATGCGAAATATTTTTTGCGTGACATTAGGAACTTTTTGAATCATTTCATGTGACATTCCGGATATCACACGTACACCATCTAATTCAGTAACAAAGTGTGCAGGTCCATCGTATGCATGGAGAATAGTTTCGCTGCTGCGACCAATCACCATTAATGTACTATTCCAACTGCAAACAACAGCTTCTGTTCCACACCAGGCAATATCAGTTAATGGTTCATTCATACATGTCGAACATTCAGCATATTTTTCTTTTAAATCCACTGATCCAAGCCACACATGTCCAGTATCACTATAGAGTGCAATATGTAAATTATTTGCAGACACAGCCATTGACGTCACGTAGTTAACTTTATTATTGAAAATATTGTTGAATGGTATTGGCGCAGGAGTTTTACCCATGTGTTGAATTTGATAAATACCATTTTGATTGGCTATAACCACTTGACTTTGACGTTCACATCGGACAACACACCAAGAATTAATGGGACCACCGAGTTCTAATAGAAAATAATATAGATTAAATTCTATCAATTGTATTAATTTTATTGAAAACCTACTTGGTATTTCTGGTAATTGTCGGACCTTAGGCTCCGCAACGTTATTTACAAGAAACACAAGATTGGTTGATGTGAGAACTGCCACACCAGTGCCACTCACAGTTGTAAAAAATTTAGCTTCAATTACTTTCGTATTTTTGGCTTCCTAGAAAAATTATTTATCCAAGTGGATATTTGTTTAAAAAAAAATTTTTTTTTTGTACCAACGAATTGTAATGTTTTCTTTCATACATTTCCCATACTAAAAGTAGACTGATAATTTCCAAAAAGATCATAAATAAGGACCATGCCATCATCTTGAACGCAAAGAAGTTCTTCTTGATGAGACCATCCGAGATCCACTAATTGACCACTATTCCACTATTGAAAATTCAATTGAACTTTAGGAAGATGGCAAATGGCAAATTAACAATTCTTATCATATTCAAATACATACAACAAACTTTGCTGTTAACCTTCCCGACGATGAATATAGAGATATAATTGGTTTATTTGCTCCTTGAACTTTGACAAATTTTTTGGGATTTCTCGTAACAGCAATTGAACCTCCATAAGGTGCAGCCACCAATAAATTATTCAAACTAACTTCATTTTGAAATTCAATTGGATAAAGTTCGAATTTCCTGAGATAAAATTAATCAACAAAATTATTAACATTAATTAAACTTATCAATAGATGAATAAAATATTTACCGAAAGTACACATCTCTTTCCAGGGGAAACCAATCTGCTGTGAGCATAACAGGCATGTTTGATTTATTCTTCAAACAATTCAACAATTGAATAAAAACATTTTCTACTTTATTTAAATCCCTATACTGTTCCTTGTCTTCTCAATAATCTTGGTTAGAATTTGACATTTGATAGTAAATATCATTTCATGAGAGAAAATTTAGATGATATTAATGGCGCTATTTGTATATTCCACGAACAATAATTTTCACAGATGTTATTCAACTGGCGGCAAATTTAACTTTGAAAAATCAAAAATTATAAAATATGAATGTGATGTTGCATTTGAAGCTGAAATAATTATACAATTAACTTTATGAGATACGATTTGATAATATATTATATTGATTAAATAAAACCGTATATTCATATACTGGAAAAAATGTAAATATTTTTTCAATAGGTTAATGGCCGGAAATTAAATATACAAACGATAAAAGCAATTATATTTAATTTGATTACTATACATGATAATTATGTAAGTATATAAATATTATATGGTAATATTTTTATATCGTTGGCGTCATTAACATCAATTGCTCATTTTTCACCGCTAGTGCATAATTCTATTATATTATTATTTATTTATTATTATAATTTTTTTTTTTTCATTATGTTTGTGGTTAGGCCATCATAATATCCTGTTTTGTTTTCACGAAGACTTCTAAGAAATTCTCACGACAAGAAGCTCCAAGATATTTTTATAAATAAATATATATATATATATATCTGTGTTATTTTCACAGCGAGAGGAAATTGCAAAACCCGTTATTCAGGACCACATTCTCCAAAGTGCCAAAGTCTCCTTGGATAAAAATAAAAAAGGATGCGTTTTATGTGTCATACACACATATGTATGACACACTGAGATTATTGATGGTGATCTAATGGCCATATGAATTTGAATATCGAGGTAAAATAGTGTTGTAAAAAAAAAAAAAATAATTTCAATAGATATTTATGTAAAATTTTTAGAGTTATTCAGTAATTAGTCTTGAAAGATATTTGAGTGAATTTTATATATATATATATATATATTATATACTATGTGGATAAGTGTATATTTATTTGATAAATAAATGCATCAAGATAATTGGAGTAGGACGGTGGAGGTTAGAAGATATATCAATTATATTTACTTTCTCTGTAAGATTTATCACAGTCATAAGATTTTTTTACTATTATTTTTATTTATTTATTTATTATTATTTTTTTTTTTTTCACTCTTATATTATCATCACAAGTTTTTTCTAATTTATGAATTATTTATATTTTTTCATTCACAGAATAAACTGTTTACATGCATTAAATTTCAATATCTCTACTATACATACATGTAATAAAGAAATGAGAGCTATTATCCACATGGCAAAAGTGTATATGAGTAGAGTGACCGCAGTGAAAGGTAGTGTGATGTTTTGTTGACTTGTATGTAGGTATAGTCTCCACTATAAATGTTTTTTTACACTGTCGGAGATAATTTTATATACATATTTTTTCCCATCAAATTCACTGAAAAAAAAAAGAAAAAAAAATTGTTCAATCCTTGGGCTGTCATAAATATTGAAATTATTTTATTTTATTACAGAGTACTTGAATCTATGAGTATATATTGTATGATTTCTCCAAATGCAATAAACAAATAATTTTACTCCAAGTTGTAGAATTTATATTCTAAGCGACATTCCTATAGAATGATTGTACACACGTGCACACGAATCATTGTAACTAAAAAAAAAGAAAAAAGAAAAAAGTGAGAAATATTATTATATTATAGCTGCTGGTTGCTTCATGCTACCTGAATTGCGCCCGTTATGTTAAAGTCCGTGGACCTCAAGAGGAAAGGACACAGAACTCACGCGCAAGACGCATTTATCGATGAAGCCCATGAGAAGTATAGTAAAACTTGGAAAATACTTTGAGAGAGAAGACACTCTCTTGTACATGGCTTTTAGCTTGGCATGCGGCTTTTTTTCCTACTACTACTACTCACTTCTCTCTTTCTCTCAAATGCTGTATAAACTCTTACTCCCCACTCACTATCTTGTCTATACACGTCTCACGATATACACGTTCGCGTTCTCCAACCTCGACAGTAACTCGTAGTCTTCTTCTTGCAGCAACTAAAAGTGGAAGCAGAAATATCAGTGTCTTTACGTATTAAAAACTGTACATTCGATATTTCTATTTATATGGTCATTTTACAAAAAAATTTAGAAACATTGAAGAATTCATATTTACTGTGGTGACGTATAAACGATGTGTTATTATTAAAACAGGAAGGGAGAGATTTACGATCATTACCTGCAGGATTGAAGACTTTCGTGATCGTAAATTATGATAATGATAGTGATATGACAACAATAATAATCATGATAATGATAATGATGGTAGTAGTGATGGTGATGGAAGTGTAAATATATTGAAAGTGTGATTTTACCCTTATTTCGGAATTATTTATATGCATTTCAAGAAATATAAATTTTATGAAATGAGGTAATATTTTTAATATTATTATTTCATTTTATATTATTCTCAATGATATTTTTCAATTTTTTTATGTATATTTGTATTTTACAATTGTCTATTATTATTAAATAATTTTCAAATATAGAGCAATGTAAAAATGGATGGAGACATTCAATGGAAACATCCACGTTATAATATTGATGATTCGCTTCATTTGACCATGACCCCAAGTCGGTATTTTTTTTTTTTTTTTTTTTTTTGTTGCTGTATCTGAACGGTGATGATCCTGGCATTAAAGAACCGTTATACGTGTATGGTGATACATAATATTCCAAAGAGTTTATATTGAAACATTCAAGGGCTTGTCAACGTACAGATGAGTCAATATGAGAAACTAGAAAAAAAAAAGTATATATATATATATATATATATATATATATATATATATATATATATATATATACATTTGATATCATTTATACAGATATAATAAACGAAAGGAAAAATTTTTGAAATATTATATAACATAAAATTGAAAATATAAAGTTTACTTATGTTGACAGATGAAAAATTGTACATTTAAACACGGATATTATTGAGTAACGGCATTAGATTACAATATTTCTAGCTCGCTTAAGAACATAATCATTGAATCGTATCTGACGGTATATTAAATTATTGATGACTGAATGACAACAATCAGTTATTTTGAATTAAACGTGACCGCACAAAACATTCCCCTGTATTTACTCGTACAATGCTCAACATGATTAATACTAATTTTATATAAACTCAAGGTGCTGTGATTATATACTCACGCATATACATATATATATTTACATAGAGTATTTTTAATTTCTTCACCTTTCACATTTCAATTGTTGCAATCGCTACATTGAAATGCAAATATACGCCATAAAATATTTCATTCAATGAATTTATTTTATATATATACAACCATATTTTTCCGTTACTCACACCATTTTCAATTTACGTAATTTACATTATTTCAAATACCACGATGTGAAAAATAAAATAAAATAGTAAAAATAAAAAAATAAAAAATTATACTCAGTGAAATATTAAAAATGTCCAGATTACATTTTTTTTTTATATGGAAATTCTTTGTAGACATTCTATCGTGTTCGCGCGCACACGCGAGATACGTTACACGAAAGAATTAAATGCGTGCAATCTGCAAGATGAGAAAGTATCCTCTCTTAACGTCTCTATGGGCGAGTCTCGAGCAGGTTGGCATGTGTATACAGAATTATCAACTATATATGTACAGTAATGGAGAGAATATGAGGGGAGGGAGGAGAGTTCAAGTAGCACACAGAGAGATGTCGATGCCTCAGGGCAATTTCCTTATTCATTTTTTCATTTATTATTATTATTATTGTTTTTTTTTTCAATCATCAGTCGAAAGCGCTGATTTTCTTTCATATTATGAGTTGAAAATACTTCACCTGTAACTTTCCACGACTCGTAGTTTTTTTTTTCTAATTTGATTTTTATTGTTTGTTTTTTCTTGCAGTGAATTATTAATCAATACAATACTCTTGATTACATTGGGATGGTGTAATGCACAATGGCAGCCATGTGTAGAATTAAAGAGAGATCTGAAAATACCGTGCAAATGTGCGCATTCATTGGATTATTCACGTTCGATTCGTATGAATTGCGATCGTGTAGTATTTACAAGGGAATCCATGGAGATATTGCGCGATCAGCCAATAATATCAATCACACGACGTAATAGTGGATATCAAAAATTACCAGAGGACCTTTTAATGTCTGGTTTACAACTTGAAAAACTTGATCTGTCTGGAAATTCAATTAATCGCTTGATGGATCGTTATTTATTGATGCAAAACAATTTAAAAGAGCTAAAATTGGCCAATAATTTATTAGGTGACAATCTCAATCCAATATTTTCTAGCAATGAATTTCGTGACATGGAACAATTACGCTTACTCGATCTCAGTGAAAATGGAATTAGAAGTATTGAAGAAGGAATATTTAATGGATGCAATGGCCTTGAAGAACTTTATCTTGATGACAACAATTTAACAAGTATTCCAACTGACTCGTTGAAGGGTCCACGAGCTATTAGAATACTTTCTCTTGCTGGAAATAATATTGGTAGATAAAATATATATATATATATTCATATTTATTTATTCACTTTCATTATTGAATAATTATCGAATGATTATGATTTATTTTTATTACAGTTTCATTGCCAAGAGGAGCGTTCGGTAGTTACCTCGGTGACTCTCTACTCCAAGTTGATTTAAGCCGCAACGAGTTGTCGCATATGGAAGATAACGCTCTCACTGGTCTTAGTCACCTGCTTTTTTTCAATCTCTCTCGAAACGATCTCACTCGCTTCAATAGCGATGTATTCAAGGGTAATTGGAGTATTTTATATTTATATATTTTTTTTATTGTATACGAATATCAGGACATGAAACACATTCTCCCATTTTTTCCGAAAGTTGCATACATGCAGTAAAACTATTGTATTTTTATTCTTGAACCTGGGAAACAGAACGAAGATCGAGCGTGCGGAACGTTGAACTCGTATATATACGTAGACGTATATCGTGAGAAAAAATCAACACGCAAAATTACTCTGTATTACCCGTAATAATGACAACGCAGTATATAACAAAGTACCAGTGTCTCTTTTGACTAAAACCGCAAACAATTTGAATAAGATTTCTTGTAAGAGATTTCGGATAAAATTCCCACGACAGTATAAATGTCTTTATATACAGATATATGTACTTCCTCCGAGTTTTCATTTTCGTCAAAACACTTACTTAAAATCTATTTTCCTTTTCAAACCCTAAGGGGGAAAATTGACCGTAAGCAAAATGTGATTTGTTTAGAAGTATTTTATTGCTCAAGTGACTTTTCTTTTCATTATTTGTCAACAATTGGTGATGAGTATTTTTTTTATTTCAATACTACAATATATCATGGTCATTTTCTCAATTTTTTAATGTATATTTATCTATTTATGAATTACTATTGAATATCATTTTACTCACTTTCACTAGACGTAAATATTTTTTATTGTTTTGTTACTTCTACATTTAATATCGTGACTTGACTAACAAATTATATAAATTTCCAATCACAATACGAAAATATAATGACATAGGTAATCTTCAAAAAGAGTTTACAATGCTAAGCATGAATTGATACGTGCCAAACATAATTATTTACACATTATATTATTCATAATCGATATGCACACACACACATACACACACATATAAACATACACTCACACGTATATCATATAAATTTTGATATTTTTAAACAGGTGCTCACAGCTTGTTACAATTGGATTTGTCGATAAACTTTCTCCAGGAATTCCCTAATGATGCTCTAAGACATTTGGCTAAATTGAAATTTCTCAACATCTCGAACAATCTCATTACGGTATATTTATAATTATTTTATTATTAGTAGGTGTTTAATTTCAACTTGAATATTGTAATGAAAAATAATTTTTGATTTTTTAGGAGATAGAAAGTGTACACTTAACCGCTTTAACGGAGCTTCAAGTTCTTGATTTGAGTCGAAACGGTATTGGTCGTTTGGGAATAAATGCTTTTGCCAATCTCTCAACTCTTACCCGACTTGATCTGAGTCTTAACGCACTTAGAACGGTAAAGAAAGAAAAAAAAAAAGAAAAAAAAATTATTAGTAAATAATAATTAATCATAAAATAAATAAATGAAATTTAAATTATTATGTTTATTGTAATTTTACAGATTGAAGAATCAGCATTTGAGGGATTGAAAAATTTAAAATGGCTATCGCTTCAAGACAATAATATTTTACTAGTTCCAGCATTAGCATTAAGCAGGTTACCATCTCTTACGCACCTTCACATAGAATTCAATCGTATTGCTGCACTCTCGAGTGATTTGTTACGATCAGCGTCACCTAATCTTGTCTCATTGGCAATGACGCGCAATCTCGTGCGAGAAATTCCCACAAGAATGTTTTCACGTTTCGACAAACTCATTAACATTGAATTATCTGGAAATATGCTTTCATCCATTACACCCAATACATTTGCTGGTTTGGATGACACACTCTTGAATCTTGATCTGTCGAACAATCGTTTGCTCACAATCGCTCCATTATCGTTGCGAAATTTGTTATCTCTCAATTTGGCATCAAACAAACTAAAACGATTGACACCAGATACTTTTACTAATTTATCTAAATTAAAATATTTAAATATCAGTGATAATCCATTGTATGGTGGTTTTCCACCTGTATTTCCTCCATCGCTAGTAACGCTCGATGCTTCACGTACAGGACTAAAAATTCTTCCAACAGTTTTATTACTCAATCTTGATTCATTGGGAAAATTATTAATGTCTCATAATAATCTGCGGGAACTTGGCGAAGGCACTTTTCAACATCTTTATAATCTTACTTCAATTGATCTCTCTTATAATATGATTGAAAGAATCGATAATGGTGCCTTTGTTGGATTGATAAATATTTATGAATTAAATTTGCGAGGTAATCAATTGACTACATTTGCTGGTGAATATTTCAATACTGGAACAGGAATGGAAATTATAGATTTGTCTGACAATGCAATTAGTTATTTATCACCTACAGCGTTTTTAATTCATCCACGATTGAGAAAACTCAAACTTTCGGATAATAAGTTTGCACGATTTCCTAGTGATTTTATTAAATCATTGCAATTTCTTCAACAAATTGATTTATCACGAAATGCCCTGAAGAATATTGGTGAATTTGCATTTGCCCAAATGACACGATTGGAAACATTGGATTTATCAAGTAATAAAATTGAATCCGTTGACGACTTAGCATTTCACAATTCCACCCAATTACAAATAATTGATTTATCTAACAATGCTCTAGAGAGTTTGAGCGAAAGAACAATGGAAGGTGTGTCACGCATTGAATTTTTAAATCTACGCAATAATAAACTTGCCAATTTACCTGAGACAATTTTCGATACATCGAGAGTTAGGAGTGTAGAAGCGATAGATTTATCTGGCAATAGATTTGCTGAAATTCCAATTCGTACTCTTCAACGTCAATCTTCATCATTGTATTGTTTAAATATGGCGAGAAATAAACTCGTTGAGGTATTTACCCAAGAAATTATTACCAGTGTAAAAGAATTAGATTTATCAAGAAATCCATTAAGTGAAAATGCAATTAAGGGAATTTTGGGTGAAGCTAAAATTCTACGTGCGCTTAATCTTGCGCAAACTGGAATTAAAAGTGTGACGAGATTGGAAACGCCATTTTTAAAGTCGTTGAACCTATCGGGCAATGATATAACAAATATTCGACCAGCTGCGCTTGAACGAGCGACACTCCTAGAAAAATTGGATGTATCGGACAATAAGTTTGAGGATTTTATCACTTTATCAAACACATATAAAACTTTACCGTCATTAAAATACTTGGATATTTCGCAAAATCCAGTGAAAAATATAAATGAGAGTAGTTTCATGGGTTTGAGTATATTACGCAACTTAAAAATGTCACATTTGCACGATGTGATGAGAATTGAAAAAAATGCATTTAAACCGATAAATAAATTGCAAACTCTTGTAGCTTATGATTATCCACGTTTGGGCTATTTTGATGTTCAGGGAATCCTCAAAGACATGCACAAGCTCAAAATTCTCGATGTTGAGATAAAAGATTCAACTGTTGGTAATGATTTATTATCTGTAAAATCACATCCACATTTAGAAAAGTTAACTTTGAGAGGAGAAAGATTGAAAAATATTCAATCTAGTGTACTCGCAGGCATTCGTAATTCAAATCTTGAAATTGGTTTAAAAAATTCATCAATTAATTCATTGCCTGCGTCATTATTTTTCCCAGTACCTAGATCAACTCGAGTTAATCTCGATATTTCCGGGGATAAATTTACATCAATACCAGTACAATTGATTTCTGCGCTCGATGAACGAAATGGAATGGTAACAATTTATGGACTGGAAACAAATCCTATCAACTGTGATTGTGATATTAAACCGCTTTGGCGATGGTTAAAAATGACATTATCAGATAACAATCAAATTCGTTGCAAAAGTCCAAAACATTTATTTAATCAATCGTTAGTTAATTTAACTGAAGAATCACTTTCATGCGGTCAAATGACATCTACAAGTATTCAAACAACTGAGACAACTTCCATAACACAATCCACAACTTTCTCTGAGCCCGATATAATTTGGACCGTTGCTCCAACGGTTCCAGATAATAGAAATAAACACGGATACAATGATATTGGTGGAACCCCAGTGATTGGTTCCGGCACAGATGACACCTTAATTATTGGTATTGTTGGTGGTGTAGTAGCTTTTATTGCCATTATTATAATTGTTATCTGTATTTGCCGATTAAAATGGAGTAATCAAGTAAATGAAGCAAGAATAGCTGCCATGGCGCCAAGTCTTCATGATACTTCGATAATTCGACCTGGTAGTGTCTACTCTGGAAAAATTAATCACGAAGCGTATGTAGGATCTTACAATGGTTCAACATTAGGCCATGGTAATGGGCATCACACTGGACCAAATACACCCGTACAAATGATGCCGTATATGCAACCAATGCATGTTGTTCATCATTCTGTTCATGGTACACCACCTCAACCAATTTACGGTTACTATGGAGAAAATCCACCAGTTCCAATGTATGTCTGTGCCACTGACGATAAATTCAATAGATAATAATTAATAATAATGATATTATTATAATATATTTTATACGTTTACTGTATGAATATCAGATTAAGACAAAACTGATTATACAAAGATTAATTTTTGTTATATTTACATTTTATTTTGTAAATATTATTATAAGAATTTTATTTATACAATGTTGCATTTGATATTTTCTTTTTATTATTATTATTGTATTGTAATTGAAAGAAATATGTAACGACAAATAATTAAACTTTCATATGATTTTTTAATTTTTTTAAAATTAAATATAATACACAAATGATTCGTCAGAGTTTTTCGCGCGCGCGATTATAGCGCCACTATGTGCAGCAATAATTTTAGAGCAGTCCGAAAACGCTTGATGAATTTCAAGTGTGTACGTTCTCAAACTATTGATTTTTTAAAATCATTAATTACCAGTAGTATTAAATAAATAAGTAAAATTCAAAATATAATTTTTTTTCTATTTAAATTATGGGGTCTGATCATACACATCGGCGATGGAGTCATTTGCAGAAAGTTTTAGAAAGGTCTGGACCATTTTGTCGACCAGATTTTGAACCATCTCCTGACACATTACAATTTTTAATGGAAAATTGTAAAATTCTGGTAATTGGTGCCGGTGGTTTGGGCTGTGAATTACTAAAGGATCTTGCTCTGATGGGCTTTAGGAAAATTGATGTCATTGACATGGATACAATAGAATTATCTAATCTCAATAGGTAGGTTAGAGCTCCCAAAATGATTGGTGAAATCTCTATGAAAAAGAAAGAAAAAAGAAAGGGGGAGCATATAAAAAAAAAAAAATTTTTTCAGGCAATTTCTATTTCGTCACAAAGATCTTGGTTTATCAAAAGCTGAAGTAGCAGCAAATTTTATCAATAACAGAATACCCGGTTGCAATGTCACGCCACATTGTTGCATGATACAAGACAAGGATGATACTTTTTATCGACAGTTTCACATAGTTGTTTGTGGATTGGATTCTATCGTAGCAAGAAGATGGATAAATGGAATGTTAATGTCACTTATAACATATAATGAAGATGAATTAGTTCAATCCAGTGTTATTCCACTGGTCGATGGTGGTACTGAAGGTTTCAAAGGCAATGTAAGAGTTATTTTACCTGGTATAACAGCGTGTATTGAATGTACATTGGATTTATATCCACCACAGGTAAAATTTTATAAAATAATAATTCACATTTGAACTGATAGCAACAGTAAAACAAATATTTTATTTCATTCTATTAGGTTACGTATCCATTATGCACAATTGCAAATACCCCAAGACTGCCTGAACACTGCATTGAGTATGTCAAAGTGATTCAATGGCCAAAAGAAAATCCTTTTGAGTGTTCCATTGATGGCGATGATCCACAGCACATTAATTGGATTTACGAAAAGTCTATTGAACGTGCAACACAATTTGGAATAAGAGGATTAACATATCGATTAGTTCAGGGTGTAGTAAAAAATATTATACCAGCTGTAGCATCAACAAATGCTACAATTGCTGCAACTTGTGCTACAGAAGTTTTTAAACTCGCAACAAGTTGCAGTGCATCATTAGATAATTATATGGTGCTGAATAATATCGATGGAATTTATACTTATACTTATGAAGCAGAAAAAAAAATCGATTGTTTAGCATGCAGTGAAATTTCACGAGAACTTGAAGTTACCGATGGCAATATAAAATTAAAAGAATTGATTGAATTATTGTGTGAACGTCATGATTTGCAAATGAAAAATCCTGGTATAACGGCAAATGTTGAAGGAAAAAATAAAACATTATATATGCAAACTGTTGCAAGCATTGAAGAAAAAACACGAGTCAATTTATCGAAAACATTGACAGAATTGGGTTTAATCAATGGTATGGAGATTAATGTGGCTGATATTACAACACCCAATACAATGACTCTCAAATTAAAATTTGGAGCAAATGATGTTGATATGGATGTCACATTGACGTAAAATGATTCAGAAATTTTAAATATTATAAATATACTTTTTTATGTCTCTATTTTCTTGTTATTTTAATTTATATTTTGACTCCTCATATTAAAAAAATTAAATGAATTATCATATGTGCCTTTGCAGACAATGTATAGAGAAAAAATAATGGATGCAATACTCTCATTGTATCAGTAGCGGCAATAGCATTATTATTGTTGAAAAATTAACATATTTTATAAAGACCGAGTATTTAGAAACAACGCGTATTTTAATAGAACTTTATTTATTTATTTATTTTATTTTTTCAATTCACTAATATTATACTGTCATTGCGTGTATAAAATAATTTACCGAAAGTGAATATTGCGTAGTTCAAATAATTTTGCTATTATATTAAGAATTTTCAATTTATCTCATAATTACACTCAACATTCAGAAAAGGCTAGATTTATGTAGAAAAAATATGTATAACAAATACGATAATCTATCGATTTTATATAAAATTATTATTGAATATTAGAATATTTATTATTTAATATATTTTTTTCCCTGTATATGCATTTTTCTTTTATTCTAAAATGCTGAATTAATTGAATTGACCCATTTGTGTGTTTTTAGGTATTGGGAAACAATGTAGGCAAGGATATACGTTGTTTTTTTTACTTATATGATTATAGGGAAATTAATTTAAAATAATCCGAGGTGCCTTTGACAATAATTTTTTTTTTTATGAACTCCCAATATCGACACTCTGTCAAATTTTACAATGTTCATGTCAATCTTTATTTAAATTGTATAGAGAATTTTTCAATCTAAACGCTAGATTAAAATGTTGTCCTTTTACTCCGATCAATTATTTTTATTTAAATATTTATTTATAAATCACTCGATGTTATATAGGAAAAGAAACAAAAATCAGATTAAAAAAACATACTAATTCGTTATTGACAAAATTATTTGCATTGAATGCATATATACAATTCATTAAATTTTGAATTGTAAAATTACACACACTGTTTTTCTTATATTGTGGTAAATATAATGAATAATTAAAACAAAGAGCCTGATAATATAATTCATCAGTATACTATAATCAATAACTACTGTGAATAGATTGGGAGATACTGCGAGGTATGAAAAGACGAAGAAGGTAAAAAAAAAATTGATTAGGTCTTCCATGATCAAGAGTACAATGAATAGCGAGAAATTCAATGGATGCAGAGTGAACCGTGAATACTTCCAGAAACAGAAATACACGCACGCAAAAGAAATAAAATAATTATAGAAGTAAATGAAATTATCAAGCTCTGCCGAATAAATTGATGATTGCTTTTGTATGATTTAGTTCATTTACATTTACCCTTTGTCTTGAAATTTTTTTTTCTTTTTCATTCGATTATTTGATTTTCATTCACGTGAACGGTTCTACGGAAGCATCGCGCGACACTCTTTGTGCTGATTTCAGCTGTAGTAAGAAAAAGATGAGAGTGTACGATGTCAATAAGTCATGGGCATATAATTGAACAGATTGTGTTAGGCTTTAGCATCCACTTCCATAGCAACTTCGCCCAACGCCTTTTCCGCCTTCTTTTTCTTTTTTTTTGCAGCCTTGGGGTTCGCCGAAGAACTGAGAAGCGCCTATAAATATAAAAAAAAAAACAATAATATCAATAAATATTTAGATTTTGATATATTAAATTAAAAAATTAATCAATTACAATCAACTCTTGATCTTCAACAACGCAATCCGATTGGAATGCATCAATTTCAAATGGCAATCCAGTTATTTTATGAGATCCACTTGGCATCAACAATACTGTAAATTTAAATTGTGCCACATATTCATTGGGTTTTTCATACAACACCTGGAATGGTTCAATCAACCTATGGTTGACACACTCCACTACAGCCATTTTGGTTTTTTTCTCATCTTCGAAGGTACGTAAATTGAATGGCATTAAACCATGTTTGTGAGATACTTCAGAATAAAACATACGAGATGCTTTCAATTTTAATTGATAGGTTTCTTCAGTTTTTTTATATATTGTAACGCGTGTCTCTTGTTCGCGTCCAACACCATCACCACTGCTCACTAATACATCCATAGCATAAACTTCGTGAGTTTCCAGTGTAAATTTCTCATGTTCTTTTTTCTGGGCATCATTCGGATTTTGAATAATTGTTTTTTCACCATCAATTTTAAATTGTTTCAGTTGATGACTCAACATTCCTTCAATTGGTTTGCATTTATATGCACCACATATTTTTTCAACTGTAGATGTTATTGAATACGTCTGTAAACATAAATTAATTTATGAACAATTAGTTTGAAAAACAAAAAAAAAAAATATTATAATAAAAATAGAAGAATAATTATTTTTCATACATCGGTTCCAGGTTTTAAAAGTCTTAAGGCAGCTTGGGAGGCATAGTGGGCTGCTAATGCAACATCAGCTTTTCTACCAGTTACTTTGTTTTCCGCAGAAGATCCAACAACAATTGTGTGTGCAACAACAGCAATAAAACCATCTACGTGTGCACCGAGATCACTGTTTTTCATTGAATACATAATAATTAGATAATAATTACTTGAACTGTTATTAGAATTTTTAATAGTGATTGAATGAATAAAAATCATAGTTACACTTTGACCATGTCATTGTCTTTCAAAATGAGATCAGGTTCACTGGAAATTGGTGAAAAGTGACAAATACAATTGTTAACAGAAATGCATGTTGGAAATGCAATACCCTTTTTCAATTCTTTTTCTTTTTTGAATACTTGACTTGTTGCTTCTAACAGAAGATTATCACCATATTCACAAGTTTCTCTAACTGATGCGCCGGCGACACATTTTTCCAGGACTTGTTTCAGTACCTCTATAAAAAATGTAAAAACCAAATTTTTACAATAAAAAAAAATATATAATATAATTCATCAAGTTATTATCATTAATATTATTGATAAGAAAAAAAAGAAAAAAAAAAATTTCATTCTGCGAAAATTAATTAACGATTCAACCAAATGAAACAATGATAAAATTTTTTAAAGATAACAGAATAAATTGATCGAATATATATTACTCTTGAGACGTATTGAAAAAAAGAAAAATTATAAAATTACAACCTATAAAAATTATAATTATCTGAAAGAAAAAAAATAATAATATTTGAATTTAATAATTCAACATAAAAATATATAATTATTAAATTATAATTGCATGGTAAAATAATGTTAGGTGCTAGTCCACATGGTAAGCAGTGGCCGGCATTGGCGGGTCACATTCCATATGGCTAGTGGGTAAGACAATCGTTAAAATTGCATGTTTCGCGTGTGTAAACAACTAAATTCATAGTCTCGAATATGCTGAAAAAATCGATGAGTCTTTTTCTTACGGTTTACAATTGCGCCGGCCATCTTATACTTGGTAACAACCAAGTCTTCCGCGATAGTCTTCTCAGCCTCGTCTTTGTCCGCCATGTCTTTAGCACAACTACGAACTTCGTAAAATGTCACGTGACCACCGCTGCTTCTCTTTCGCCACCCTTGTAGTCTCGTACCCGCGGAAGTTTGTGTACGATGAGACTATCAAGATGGCGCAGCAAAAGTATAAACTACTTCCTACCGGGAATTTTCAAATTTTTTTCTCATCAAAGACATAAGAGAGGACACATAGATTATATATTATATATAATACATGAAATTATTCTTCATTAATACATTATTTATTTACATGCATATAAATACTATCCCCGAAATTTTTCAAAACCAATTGTTGTAATTTTTTTATTATAATTAATTGCTATTGTGGTTTTGTAGGTTCACTGTTGCCTTGTATACTGCCTATCATCTCTTTTGCACCCGACATTGTCATCAGTGAATCAACACCATTCGAAACAGTAGTTGGTGATTCCGAAATAAACTTGATACTAGTTTTAACTCCCTTATTCCACATACCTTTTGCACAATTAGTCAGAGTATTTATACTTGGCAATTCTGGAATCTACAAAGAAATATATGATTTTAATTCATACGTGACAAATAAATAAAGTATCATGTTTCCATTGAGGAATTAACGATTTTTACCTCATTGATAACTTCTTTAGGAATGTTTTCTTCCACATAAGGTGCTACATTTGCATATATCCGTTTATAAAATTGTATACTATCATCAGCATTTGACCATAACCCTTCTTGAACAGTATAATAAGTAACTCCACCTGCTAAACTGGACTTTAAAGCAAACCTATGAAAATAAACATTATATATTATATTTTCCATTTAAAATACATTATTATTACTATCAATCTTGATATATATTCACCGAAATATTCCCATTTCTTTTTTTTTTTTTTTTTTTTTTTTTTCGTACAATTAGAGATTCACAAAATAATTCGAGCTTTCTCAAATAAAATACCAAAAATATCCAAAAATTATGTAAACCTGACAAGATTCAAGACACTCTTCACATTTCACTGTCAATCTATGAAAATTACGAAGATTGGATTTCATTTGAATTACGTAGTGGTAGACAAAATTTAATAATACTCTATTTATTCTTTTATGAGTAAATAATCATACAATTATCTTATAATTTGATTTATTTTCAATAGAAATTTATTCTATTTATTTAGAAACATTTGCTTATGAAATATTCTCAATACAACAACAAAACTTGTATTGACTCAAGTGGTATAAAGGTATATTCCTCATGGATATTCATTGACAAAATCAAAATGGAATCATCTGTCGGGCGTATCATGTTAAAGTGACGTCTTTTTATTTTGTCCTTTCGTGGTGTGTTGTCGGTGTGCATGAGATTATTGTCGTTTTTGTATATTCTAAAATTTTTATAAAAGGTAAATTATACAATGTTAATTGTTAATGTGGTATATTTATGTCAGTAAGTGCCAATATTGTAATAAATGTCAGATTCAATGATGAATTATCACACTGTTTCAACCGTACATAATTCATTGATTATCCATTAAAGTTATACACATTTTATAAATATATTTATATATGAAAAAATGTTTCATAAAATTGTTTAGTTAATTCATTATTATTTATTAATTAATTTCCAGCTCAATATAATAACACAAATGGAGATGAAGGAATTTTTTCATACAACAGATGACAATTAAAACTGTATTAATATATAGTTAGATATATTCTATATCTCAATAGGTATATATTTAAAATTATTTTGTGTTTTAGATATAAGAAAAAACGTGAAAATATGATGTCTGATCGTAAAGCCGAGTTAGAGAGAAAAAAGGCAAAGCTTCAAGCCATCAGGGAAGAAAAAGAACGTCGTCGGAGAGAAAAAGAACAAAAAGATGTGTGTGCACATGAGTAGTTTATTTATTATATTATTATTTTTTTTTCTTTCATCGAATATTTATAATCAATCATATTTGTAATGTGTCATATTAATAGGTTGAAGAAGCAACTGTTCGTGCGGCCGGCTCAGACAAGGACCACCGTAAAGAATTAGATGCCATGCTGTCGTCACTGGGTGTTGCACCAGTTTCTGGTAGATTATCAATTTGGCATTAAAAATATTTATCCTTTCTTAAATAAATGTCTAATAAGTTTGGACTCATTTATAAATTCAAATTTTCTTCTTTTTTTTTCAGATGTACTTTCTAGTCTATCGAGCATGAATTCTCTTGCATCAGATCAAAGTGCTACTGCTACGCCAGATACCAGTATGCAGCCATCTAGTATAAATTCTGCACAAAGGTAGTTGTAGATGAGAGAAAAAAAATACAATTATAATTTTTTTTCTTACTGTATTTAACGTGTATATTTGAATTGTTATTTTTTTTCTTTTTAGTGGTGCATTAAAGAAGAAACCTCATCGCGATTTAACGGTAGTTTCAGTTGCCCATACAAACATTCCACCAAAAGAACCAGTCGTATATAGCAAACAAACTCAAACTGCTCAAACTGCACAAACATCACACGACGGTGAGTTTTTTAATTTCATATAACAATTATTGATAATATTAATTTCATCCATTTATATATAAATATGATGAAAGTCTTTTATTACCTGCGAGCTATTTTCCATCAGAGAGTTTCCATAAATGATAACAGAGATTAATAATTACTAAGGAATATTATTATTTAATGTTTCTGATTAATCTCGCACCATTTATGATAAATTTTTGTGTTTTATTCTATTTTTCATTATTTTTTTTTTATGTTATTAATTATTATTGGCGAGGAAACCTACATATTCACACAAGTATTCATAACTATCTGATAATATTCGTTCGTGTTAAACCACCAAAAAATACAAAAAACAAATATATATATATATATAAAAAAAGTGCCGGGCTCATATAAAAGTTAACTTTCGATTCATCATTCGATTGTCAGAATAAACTAATTAACATCCATGCCAGTTTCTTTTACATTGTAATTAATTTCAAGTGTGTCAGTATCATATATTTTTTTTTCTCGTTCAATCAATCACTTGTCACTACTATTATGGTGGAGTCGTATTTTTTTACCATTTTTTTCTTGTTTTTCTTCATTTCTCGAGTTGTAATATTTCATCAATTACCGTTTACACAGATGCTACTTTATTAATTTTCATTTTATTTTATTAAATATCTATAGAAACACTAAAAAAAATTTTTTTCTGTTTATCACAAAAGTTAATATGACACGGTGAACCAATCATAATACCACTATTTATTTTAAATCATATTATTTTCATCTGTTTCTTTTTTAATAAGTGCAATCTAGTAGTGATAGTGGTGGTGGTGGTGGTGGTGGTGGTGGTGGTAGTAGTAGTAGTAGTAGTAGAGATGTTAGTGGTGATAGGTGAATATTCGACAATCAACATACAATTCATAATTTCTTATGAGTGAAAAAAAAAAAAAAAAAAAAAAAAAAAACATGAACTCATATAGTCATACAGTGGCGTTTCTTTGAGGATTAAACCGCAAAATTAGTCGAACCGTGATGTTTTTCATTTCAATATATTTGAATTATTATTTATTCACATTGAATTTTTTTTTAGTATTTGGATTATTATTTATTTTTATTCGTTGTTAAATAATCAACGACTGATCTTGCGGTTCTATCTAACACGCGTGTTCCCTGGTCTCTCTCTATCTCTTGCTCGCTCGCTCGATCGCTCTCTATACAATTGGTGTCGATACAACTGGTGTTGGATATAAGGACTGTCCGCCTCCTCTTCCGAAAACACCATCTACTCCTACTGTACGACAACGTCACCAACTCACTCTTGCTCCGCAGGCTACTTTGAGACTGACTGGTGGCGTCCCAGGAAAGGTGGGTCTGCACCAAACTACCTATGTATGTTTTGTCTACTTTTATACGTTTCCTCCTATTATTTGTATTTTTTCGTGTATAGAGTGTATGGAATGATTAATTTTGGATAATTTATAAAATTTATGAGATATAGAATATTATGGGTAGTATATAAAAAATAAATATAAATTAAAATAAAAAAATTCAATTTAATCACATTTTTCACTTTTTTAAATTCAAAATTAAATAATAATTCTATATCTCGTAGAAATATGTGTAAAAACATGCATCAAATTATTCAATGCATTTATTAATGTTTATTTTTTAATTTTTTTACAATGAAATGATAAAAATTATTATTTAATGTCAATGATGGGCACGCATTTAAACTCATAACGAAGCGCTTGCACAAATTATTAATGCTTTTTGCTCTTTTGAATATAATAAATTAATTAACATTATAATTTAAAAAATATTTTACTAATTAATAACATTTATGAAGGAATAATGATCAACTTTAATTAACCAAATGCATTTAAATAACATCCTACCAGACTTGTCTATTGGATTTTTCATATAACCTCATTTCAATAATAATTCTAATCATCTCTATCGATTTTTTTCTGAATAGCATACATATTATTACATAATAAAAAAATTGAGGAAAAAAATAAAAATAAAAATTACAAATGATAGTGAAATCGATTGTGGAGAAACTTCGGGGGGGTGGGCATAAGTGTGACAAGGCATGTGTCATATCGCTCGAAAAAATATATCCAATGACTCCCTTTTGAGACATATATACATTTATATTTATTATTATTATTATTATTATTATTATTTAATCAAAGAAATCAACAATTGTAGTTGGGAATTCGGTTTGTGCAATGTATCATATCCAGTCATTCGTATGATTTTTTTATTTATCGCACGATATGCAATAATTAATTATTTTTTATTTTCATTTTTTATTTTAAAAACAATTATAGTGATATAAAACTATATGAATATGTATGTTTCCTCTGGCGCGCAAGATTTATAATCGACATTCCGTATACAATATATTAGAACATACAGATCAGATACACCTAACTACATTCAGTGTATGCCAAATTTTACAATTAATTATTACATCGTATTTTTTTGTTTATATTTATATATTTTTATATTTTTATATTTTCACCAATAAACATAAGAATAATTTGTTTCAACATATAAATAATAGCGGCAATTATATATTACATAATTCACGTAATTAATAAAAAGTTTCTCATTCGATTTATTTTTGGAGTAAGAGATTTTTTTTTTTTTTAATTCTTTCAATTTGCGTTAATGTTTTATCAAAGTTTTATGTTTGACTGCCGCAAGAGTCATGCCCTGAGTGTAGGGAGGTATTTTTTTTTTCCTTCCATATAGCTTATCTCATAAATATCTACAAAAAACAAAAATAAGCTACAAAAAAAAAATTATAACTAAGTAAAATATTTTTTTTTCCGTCCCCTCCTCAGCTCATGCATTCGACTATTACGGTAAGTTATGATTTCTCTTGGTTTTATTCGAGTCTTAGCTGCAGTTTAGTATTTTTATTTTTATTTTAATTTACTTGGAAAACATAATTAGGTGGTAAAAAATAAAACAAAAAAAGTAATACACATAACAGGATCATTTTATAGGTTTTGCTGAAAAAAAAAAAAAAAAAAAAAAAAAGAATTTTACTCATACATAGAGAATATTTATTGCAAAACTCTCCACCCGATAAATGCCCCTTCTACAAAATTATATCTTTTATAGAGAGAACTCTTTTTTTTTTTTTTTTTTTTTTTTCTTCTACTCTCGTTTCTCCTCTCGGTGATTTGACGATGCACGTGCACAAATATGAACAAATATTTTCTTCACTTTATCGGGAGTAAATGATTGAAACTAAATTTTATTCTAGTTCTAAATTTTCTAGATAAATTTACACTCAAACATGATGAATATATCTAAGCATGTGATTGACGGAGTAAAATAAAATTATTATTTTTCTCTCTACTTTATTTTATCGAAAAAAAAAAACTATTATTACATATGGTGGGTTTTATGCACAATGATAAATTGCTATAAACAAAAAAAAAAATAAATAAAAATAAATTTATTGCCAAATATCTTGTCACAACTTAACGCACCTTCCAGAGTTCTCGAGAGGATATTATATTCATTAGTTCCAATTCCAATGATTCAAATTTTCCAATAATCAATTAATTCAAAAAAATTATTACACTAACAAGTGATGTGATAATATAAATTAATATATATTTCGTATAATACTAGTTGATAATTTTCAATAACTAATTTCTACTAATTTTATATTGAATTAGTTTATCAAAGCTATAAATTAGTTTTTTTCTGATGTTTTTTTAAATTTTTTGTTTATAAAAGGGTTCAATTAAAAATATATTTTAGTGGATGTAAAAAATAAAATAATAGAATTATATTTGATGGGGTATATTTGAAGTGACGAGATTACCAAAAGAACAAAAAAAAAAATTTATATTTTGGAAAATGATAAAATTGCTTTAAGAATGAAAAAAAATGAATTATTATTTCTTAGAGGTATATTATTATTTACTTCAATTTTGAAAGGCAATAATTAAAATGACGCTAATGCTTTTAAAACAAAACAAAAAATATGTATATAACTGCATGTACTGCTAGTTGTTACTAAAAATTCACCCTATATATTGGAATAAATGTTCCATAATTATTTCTGTCACTTAGTTATTAAATTAATTATAATTTCATTCAATGAATTTATTGAAATATAATTGCGTAACAGAAATAATTTATGGAATGCCAACGTAATGAGATACAAAAAATTGATTGACATTTTCTTTTCCCTCCTTCAAGACGAGTACAATCTAAATCCTGGTTTAGAGTGGGAGGACGAATTCACAGGTAGGTGATAAATTCCGAAAGGTGAATCACTTTATTAATTGTGTCACGAGCATCTCGCGCTTCATATTTTCACATTCATACAACGATTAAAAAAAATTCAAAAGATAATTGATTAAAAAAGCCTGAATGAAAGTCTGTGATGCATTGATATACAATCATATTTATCTTTTCTTTTTTTTTTTTTTTAAATATTTTATTGCCACATTTTGACTGCAATGGAATGACTTTCCGGGCTCAAATTATGAATGATTGCTAAAAAAAAAAAAAAACAAAAAAAAATGTAATAGCATCCAAAAAATTTGCAACCTATTTTATATTATTCATTTTTATTTGTTTATAGAAAAAAAAATTTTTTTTTTATGAGAGTTGATATTAATTTGAATATTCAGTATAATTATTTCATAGTAGAATATTTTTTTCTATCAGTCAGATCAAATAATTTTATTATTATTATTTTATTTTATTTTATAATTATTATTTTTTTTTTCCGGGTATCATCAATATTTTGAAGTATTTTTTAATTTTGTGTACACGCTAGTTCGTTTTGACTACCTGTGAATTTTTTTTTAATAGAGGGAGAAGCACGAATTAATTTTGATCATTGAAAAAAAAGAAAAAAAAAAACAAACAAACAAATTTGGTTTAATAGTATATATATTTAATTTATTATTTATTAAGAAAACCCGCATGACATGAAGAAAATGTTCTTCACCCAACTGTATCTGCAATTTACACATATGTACTATAAAATTCACGCATATATAGATATATATACGTGTATATATTTATATTACATACAACCTTATAGTTCCTCTCGTCTTATGTCTATTTCTATTTTCACTCTCCAATTTAAAATAGCATGAGACTCGGGAAGTTGCGTTACACGTATATCTTTTAATGTGCAATTAATAAATTTTTTTTTTTTTTCCCCTATTTTTATAATTCTTTGAGAATATTTTTCATATAAAACCAATATATTTGAGCCGCTACCGTTCATCATTATACATGTCTATTTGTTATTTCTTTCAAATATATATTCATTTATTATTATGCATGTCAGAATGAGGGTGGAGAGAAACGAACGTCAGTGAAAGTAAAAGCAAAAAAAAAAAAAAAAAATGTAATAATAATAATGAAATATAATTTTTTTTTATTTGATAAAAAAATTACATACTTTATTCGCGTTTACTAATATATATATATATAATCAATGCATGCCTACAACGACGTGCTAGGCATATTTATTTTTGAATGAATTATTCTTTCATTTTTTTTTTTTTTATTGAAATATTTATCTCAGCCGCATGTTGATAAGTATTTTTGCGCGCTGTTGTTATGGACGCTTTTAGCTATTGTAAACGCTTAGCAATATATTTGTGATTGCTATTATAGGACAATAATATTGGAGACACTCTAGAATCATAGATTGCATTAAATAAATAAATAAATTTCAAGTGTCAAATTAATTAACGTATTGAGAAAATGAATGTTCATTATCGAATGACATTTTTAACGTTGAATCAAATTGAGTTAGGGTTACAAATAGTAGTAGTGTTAGATGATAGATATTTGGGAGTAGCTTATTCACCACAGTTTTGACATATGATGATGGCCAAGCCGAGGATGAAGAGAACAGCCTTCCTCACATGGATGGATTTCAAAGTAAATTACCACCAGGAATTCTCCCGCATGGTTTGCCTCAAGTTAAGGAAGTCCAACCGGCAGTTACTCAAGTTGAACAACAAAAAGAAGTGGAAAAACCGAAAGAAGGTTTGACAAAATTTATTTTACTGTATATTTTATATACAGTTATATACATATTTAATAATAATAATAATAATTTTATTTAGTTCGTGAATTGAGCGAAGAAGAAAAACAGATGATAATTTTGTCCGAGGATTTTCAACGATTCATTGATAGATCGAGTCGTATTGTGGAACGTGCTCTCGCTGAGTCCGTAGATATTTGTGCAAATTATACTGGAACACCAGATGGCGAGGAGGGAATGTAGGAGAATAATTTCATGATGAATATTTCAATAATACTATATAATAAATGAAGAAAAAGAAAAAAATGTAAACTTATTTTTTCTCCAGGGATGAAAAAAATCATCAACGATTGTGGTTAAATCGATCATTCTATTGTGAACGTTGGTCTCGTAATCGTTGTGTTACATCGATGGATTGGTCACCACAATTTCCAGAATTACTAGCAGCATCTTACTATGACAATGACGAAGCACCCAATGATCCCGATGGCATTTGTCTCGTATGGAATACAAAGTATAAAAAAACAACACCGGAATTCGTTTTTCATTGTCAATCGCCAGTTATGTCAACGACATTTGCACGATTTCATCCCAATTTAATATTGGGTGGTACTTACTCTGGACAAATAGTTCTATGGGATAATCGAGTTCAAAAACGAACTCCAATTCAACGTACACCACTTTCTGCTAGTGCTCACACAGTAAGATATTTTCTATATTGTTTATAATGTTTTATTTTCAACAAAACAATAATTATCAAAATAAACATTGAAATTGCAGCATCCAGTGTTTTGTTTAAATGTCGTTGGCACTCAGAATGCTCATAATTTGATAAGTATTTCTACGGACGGTAAAATGTGTTCGTGGAGTCTTGATATGTTGTCACAACCCCAAGAAACATTGGATCTTCAAGCAAAACAATCAAAACCAATTGCTGTAACGTGTTTGGCATTTCCACATGGTGATGTAAATAATTTTGTCGTTGGTAGCGAAGATGGTACTGTTTATTCAGGTAATTCGATTTAAAATCAATTGAAATAATATATAAAAAATTCATAATAACTATTATTATATGAAAGTGAATGTATCATAATTAAATTATATAGCTTGCCGCCATGGTATTAGAGCTGGTGTAACTGAAACGTATGAAGGACATCAAGGTCCAGTAACTGCAGTGAATACGCATGCAGTGCACGGTGGAATTGATTTTTCCCATCTGTTTTTAACTTCATCGATTGATTGGACAATCAAACTTTGGAGTTTGAAAGAAAACAAACCACTTTATTCATTCGAGCACAATGGCGACTATGTCTACGATGTAGCTTGGTCACCAACTCATCCTGCACTATTTGCTGCGGTTGATGATTCAGGTCGACTTGATCTTTGGAATTTGAATCAAGATACAGAAGTACCAGTAGCCTCCGTTGTGATTGAAGGTTGCCCCGCGCTCAATCGTGTTTCATGGACTCCAAGTGGAACACACGTAACAGTTGGCGATTATTCTGGAAAAATTTGGATTTATGATGTGGCTGAAAATTTAGCGCATCCACGTGGTGATGAGTGGAATAAATTTTTATATACACAACAAGATTTAAAGAATAATAAGGCAGATGAAGAATTGGATAAACTTAATTTAAATTCTGGCCCTTCAAGTTTAACGTCTATGTCGTCAATTTCATCGATGCCAATACGATAAATGTTTACAATGTTTTATTCAACAAAAAAAAAAAAGGAGCTGATTAAAATATTAATAATTTACACAAAGTCGTGAATCTAAAAGCCCGATAGCAAATGCTATAGCTATATTTATTTATCAACTCATTTCTATCACACAAATTAATTCATTTTTTTTTTTTTTTTTTTTTTTTTCGTTTGTTTATAAAATCACAAGTAGTCAAGGAAAATTCAAGGCTGGCTATTTTACATTTAAATTTTATAATTTGTCAAATATCAGTTTCATAATAATATGTTACATTTTATTTTAAGATGTTTTTAAACTCATTTTTTTTTATACAGTGTGTGTAATCGAAAAGAAATGATATCTTAATGTTTATTGCTTGTCTTGTAAATAATAATGAACGTTATATATTTAATTGAATTTTTTAATTTATATTGCACTGCAAATTGAGGAATAGATCAAAATAATTATATAAACTCAATTCCTTTATTCTCATGTTGTTCGTAACTATTTTGTTATTTTAAATCAATATATTTATTCAGGATTTGTTTCTGTTGTATTGCATGAGTGTCTTACTGATCTTAAATCATTATCTGTAAACTTGTATGAAAAATTCTAATAAATTCCTATATGCAGTGATATCAGTGATGTATTGGTATACTTTAAATACATATATACAACCAGAATTATTTCCAACAAATATTAGAAAACAATTATAGAAAGCCATGGTAATAATCCTAGCGTGAATAGTATGCCAAGGAAAATGGTAAAAAGTAAAAAAATGAATCAGCGACCAGAAAACTATAAAAGGAGATAGCGAAGGTTTATCCCATATACCTTATCCAAATTGTTATTCATAAAAAAAAAAACAAAAAAAAACATGTATTTTTCATGCTGGTTACCTATGCGCATGAATTATATAATTTATTTATAGATGACGTCAATGAAAAATTGAAAGGTGTGCAAGCATCTTGACGTCACTGAAGAATCCACTGTAACATTCATAAATATAAACTCTATTACGAATATGCATGTCATCAATTGACAATTTGATCGAAACATCGCCCAGGAAATTAAATAAACATATATATATATTTTTTTATTGACTCGAGTGTGTCTGGATGACTCAATTTATCGGACGAAAAAAAAAAATGTTCTTCAAGTTGTGTTCATTGTCCCAATAAATTGACTGTTCATTGCTCCTATACTACACTACTACTACTACTACCTATGTCAACTTTATTATACTGGGGGTATGAGAATATAGGGTGGAGTAGTGAGAAAAATACAATTATATCAGTGTCCAGCCGACATGATGACATATGACAGTATCTACTAAGGGAGGAAAGAGAAAAGAAGGAGAATCCCATTGACTAGTATACGTAGTGGTAGCGTAACGAGTAGAGCGCCGTCGCACGGTAAATACTCAAAGACTGGAACGTTAAAAAAAAGGGAGTGGAGAGAATAAACTAGTGGCGAGGTACGAAAATTGAGGGAGTGAGGGAGATAAACGAATATTATACTAGAACAAATAAAAAAAAAAGTGGTGGGATCAGAGTGATCGAGTGCCGCGCGCGTGTTGCCAGTTGCGATAAGTCGGCTGCTGTCCTCGAGATAATACACACGTCGTTGTTTTATACAAAATTGTGATTGCTGCACTCGTGCATTCAGTGAAACAGTTTTGTTGCATTGCCAATTTTGGATCACACATTTAATTAACAATTCATCACATACTGCTGTACATAACTGTTGATAAATAATTAAAATGGACGATAAAAAGACTGGTATGTATAATTTTTTACATTAATTAACAATCAATAATTATATGAAAATATATTTTTTTATTTGTTAAATTCACACACACCTTTAATCTACACCGTTTAATCTCCTGAAGCATGGATTACGAAAGTTCTATTTTTTTATTTTATCACGTCACGCTTCAATGTGACTCACATTATCTATACAGTGGTTTATTATTATTTCTTCATGCATGTGAATGAAGCAATACTTTTTAAAATGTATTTGTGATAAATCTAGGAAATTAATGAATCTAAATTGATATATACATATATATATATATGCGTGTTAATAAATTCATCGGCAAAGTAATTTTATTGTTTTACTTTCTATTTTCCATTATAAAATAATATTTTTATATTTTTATTTCCCATCTTTTTTTGTTTTTTTTTTTGTTTTTGACAGAACACATTGTGATGACACCAAAATGCAAGACTGCAAAATCAACAATATTACTGATAGAACGTCAAGCATTGGATCCACCATCTCACACATTAAATGAGCAAGATGTTCATGTTGCTGGTGGTGATCATAAGGGAATAGTTATCAATAAACATACTGTTGCAGGTATTACAATTTTTGTATAAATATTTATTCTAACATTATAATTACTAAAATTAATATTTATCTACATTGTTATTTTGATTATTATTATTTTTTTTGTTTGCTGCAGCCACAAATGGCATGTGCAAACCAGCACAACTTTGCTTGGAATTTCGGGTATTTTTGGTTAGTGCACAAACTAAAAAACACACACAAGAATCGCGAACATTGCAATTTTGGTTTATTAATTCATTACCTGAGGCTGAGCATCCGAGTGTGGCTCAAGAATTTTTTCGTGAACTCGTAAGCCCCCAAGAATTTCCACGAGGTAAAAAGATAGAGTTTTAACGCTGTTAATTAATTATATTATTATTGTATTAAATATTTTTGATATACACAGATTATGTTGGATTCATTAAAAAAATTATGAAATTGATGCAACACAAATATTTGAGTATTAAAAAGTTGGAGGTGGAGCTGAAACAATTGGAGGAGCCAATCACTTTACCAACCCGACCATGTAAGTGTCATTCAATCAATCTATATAAGTTAAAATATATATACATATGAGTATAATCACATATGAAGGTATTATTGTAGTGGTAATTTTAAGTGGTTAACCAAGTAATTGGCCTCAAACGTTATATATGAGGCCAGTACTAATTTAATTAATGTCATTCACGTTAAGTAACTACTTATTAAAGAGAAAATATTTATTTCGTCAGTCATTTTATATACATATATATATATATATATATACGTAAATATATATATTTATGGATTTTAACGAAATGGAAATTACGGAAAAAATAGTGGACTTGATTTAAATCAAGTAAAATAGTCAATGTGATATTCTTTCATTAAATATAAATATATTTCACATTATTATTCGCAGCTCAAGTTGGCTACTCTCTGTTCACACTACCTCGCTCTAAGAAAAGTGTTCGGATAGCAGGTTCGACACCAAATAATAATCCATAGGCAATCTTCAATAATTATTAATTAATAATGCTCTGCAAAATTTTTTTCTGTTATTGTTGTTCGTTATTTATATATTTATATATGAGTTCACAGGCTCTATTAGAATTCCAGCAATTTAAAATGCGCAATATACATATATGAATGATTGTTCAATTAATTATTTATCAATATATGTATATTTATATTCCCACCCTAAAGCATTACATCCACACGTACATACATATATATAATGTTATCATATTTTTTTATTTGCCCACAGATATAATGACATTAAAATTTTTTTTTTTATCATATATTGATATATGCAACTAAATTTTATAGTGGAAGCACAACAAAATTTATTTACTTTCAATTATTATATAGAGGTAGAATATTGAGTTCCCTGTAGCCGAAATCATTTTATTTATACATTAAAAAATTTTTTAATTCATAATTTATCTCTTTTGAATCACATCTAATTAAAACACAAAACTGACATGAAAATTTGTAACTATAACAATATTGACTTAATATTTACATGAATTTTTGCCTGATATTAGTGTTTTTACATAGAATAATCGATAACTATGGCATACTGGCCTTGATTTTTCTTAGATTTTCGAATATGTTCACAAATGCACTTTTTTTTTTCTTTTTTTTTTCTTCTCATGCAACTCAAACTAATATATCGATATTTCTCTGCTATCAAGCAATCGATCTGCAGTTTAAACAAAGCATTATTATATTCACATCATTTACATTGCTCATACACATGAAATAAAAATTTCATTATAATTCATCGAATGCACATTCATTATATTGCATTTTTTTATAAAATACTTTACAACAAGAAGAAGAAAAAAAAAAAAGATTTTTCAATTCGTATTAACATTTTTTTTTTTTTTTCAAATTTTTTACAGTGTCTACAGATGAAACTATCATGGGTCAAGTAGTAGAATTGACTGCTGAAAAAGTCTTGGAGCTTATTGAATCGGCGTATCCTAATCCTGTTACCGTGGTAGACATTGCCAAGTAAAAAACTTTATCATTCATCATTAAATTAATTTTATATATATATATTTATTTACTGTACTTTTACTCGTATTCAATAGAGAATATAACTGGGATGCAGATGCAGTAAAAACAATAATGAGTGGTTTACAGAAAAAGGGAGTTGTAAAAGCCATGGAGCATGGAGCATTCACAAGAGTTGCCCATCATGATACGCAAATTCAAGTGTGTATTGAAACACCTAAATATTAATAATCAACTTGGTTTACAGATAAGCGACAAATGATGAATAATATTTTTTTTAGGTTGTAAAACAAATGCCAACGATGGCAAGTGCAAAACAACCAACAATAGCGATAATCACAGCGCAATACTGTGAAAAACTCGCTGTGGATTCAATGATTGAGAATAAAGAAACCTTTGTCCGTTATACGACTGTTGGTGAGTTAATATTTAATATAATTTTTTTCTAACTGGATTTCGTTCTATATAAAAATAATCCATTCTCCATTAAAATATCTCAAGGCTCTAATGAATAATATAAGAGAGATTAATATTAATGATGTAGCAATTCAAGTTTTTTGAGTGATCTAATTTTATTTGCAGTTATTCCATTAAGTTTATCTTTTCTTCATATTATTATAATGCATGAAACTTTAGGTACTGCAACGCCTACTGACTCCATTGATGGCGGTATTCCAAGAGTCATTTGTCGATTTGGTAAAGTTTATCATAACAAAAATTAGTTTTCCTTATAAATCTGTTTTAAAAATTATTTGGCAATATTTCTAATGAAATTAACAATATAAAATTAATTAATGTGTAGTACTGCTATTAATTAAACTTTTTTTTTTCTTATTACTTCTAATTGTTATATGTATAATTTCACAGCTTTATCAAATGCTTCTTATATTTTTGCTCAATTGGGATTTTGTTGAAATTAAATTTCATCCTACTAATACATAATATGCAAATTTACAAAATTCATTTGTTATTTGTTTCATTGTTTATTTATATGAATAATTATTAGATTCTATTAAATATTAAATACATGATTTTCGTGAGAAAAAAAATGTAACTCTAAAAATTTTCAGTATTTACACTTGATTTTGATTTACAGCTTATGTTTTGTTATTGTTGAAAATATTGTTTATTTAAAAAAAAAATACACGTGCCTTCATATTTTACACACAAAAAAAAAAAAAAAAAAAAAAAAAATCATGGGTTGAACGTGGTGCAACGGCACAATACACATATATGTTCTTCATCTATATGTATACACTTTATAACTATGTAAAAAATACAATTACAGGTGAATCGAATGTGTATACACTTGGGAATATTGGTGCACATCGAATAGTTTGTACGAAACTTCCAACTGTTGGACATACGCGAGAGGCGATAACAGCCGCAGGCAATACCACGACGCGTCTTCTTGGTTTGTAATAATCTTAAATATGCGATATTAAATTTTTATACTTTATGAGTAATTATAAATTTGATTAATTTTTATCAGGTACATTTCAAAAAGTTGATTACGTTTTCTTGGTTGGTGTGGGTGGTGGTGTACCACATTATACTGATTATAATAAGCATGTTAGACTTGGTGATGTCGTTGTTTCTTATCCAACACCAATGAATAAAAAATATGTATATATCTACTGTGAAGGGGCAAAATTAAATGCTGATGGAAGTTATCATTTCGATACCAAAGAATATTGTCCTACTAATTTAGGACTTCAAGATTTAGCCTCTAATTTAAAGAAGCAAATTGAAAAAGAATCACCAATCCCATGGCAAACGTATTTAAAAGAAGGCCTTGAAAATCTCGGTAACCTTCAATCGGAGCATGATTTTAAACAGCCACCAGTAGATTCTGACAAATTATATATGGCAATTGGCGATAGAGATGTTATTGAGGTCGCGCATCCGGCAGCGCCTCAAGATACATTGAACAAAAGGTAATTTACAAATATATTATGATTGATGGGTATATATATATATATATTAATTAGACTCGGTGAATGAAAAAAAACAAAAGAACAATATAATTTTATTATTACTATTTATTATTATTATTTTATTTCTTATTTTTCATTTTTTATTTTTTTCTTGTTATAATTTGTAGAATGGCTGGATGTCCACGTATACATTTGGCGCCAATCGCTTCAGGACGACAAATCTCACGAGACGACCAATTGAGACAACGTTTTGCTACACGATTCGGATGCTTAGCATTCGATGGCGAAATGGATGCAGTCGTTGAAAGCGTTTTGGGCAATTGCCGCGATAGTTTTGCGGTTGTTCGGGGTATTAGCGATTATAAAGATGGATCGCGAGGAAAAGAATGGCAGCCTTACGCTGCATTGGCCGCAGCGAGTGTTGTAAAATCGATTATCTGTGGAATGGATCCACCTATAAATGTTTAAAAAGAAAATTTAATAATATAAAAAATTGAGATGTTAAATTTATAAGTTTTAAATCCACGTGAGATGAAAAATTATCATCAAAAATTTTCGACAAGTAGACACGTGTATTTAAAATGCAGTATTTATTAGAGAAAGTTATATAATATATTGACTTGTGATTGTCGACAGAGTCGAATTGCCACTGCACCAAGAGTATACTAAACAAAGCAAATCCTAGAGTATTTAGTAAAAGTTAAATTGTAGAATTAAAAATAAAAAAAAACAAAAAAATACAAATTTACTCATGAAAACATAAAAAGAAGAAAAAAATATCATATTTATCAGAATACTATATATTGTATGTGCCAGTGTGTTCAAATAGTTCAAAGTTACTGCCATATTCCCAATTATTTACACACACGAATGCTTATATATTTATATATTCGTGATTTGTTGACTTTGAAATATAAATATACAATCTAAAGCACAGGGTAGCTTATCAAAAAGACAAAAATAAATAAATAAATAAATGAATAAAATATATTCAAATGGCGTTTGAAACACCATTAACTTGATAAACTAGAGATTTATTGTTCGTATATGGACTTCGTATAAAAAAAAAATATAAAATATAAATTTCTATCAGATATAGAGTGGTATTGAAGAAAACCTATAGCAGCAGAAAAAATTTAAATATTATAAATATATATGTATAACATTTTATGATTTTATATATTTACTTTCTCTATTTATTTATTTATTTATTTATTTATTTATTCATTATTTATGGAATTTAATCTATGTATAGTTTCTATTCTGATCACTATACATACATATATAATATATATAAAATTCGTTATGAATACAGTGTGAAGAATATTTTATCTTTTATCACAATATATAAAAATATATAAATTATTGCAGGAAAAAATATGATTAATAGATATATAAAAGTAAATCAAAAATGAACACTTGTTGCATAAATTCACTATAAGTGAAATTATAATAAAATACTAGCGCGTATATACAGAATATAACACGTATATAATACGTATATGTATGCGTTATAAACGCCCGAAAATAAAATTCTACGATAAAATCAAATAAAATACATACAATATACATTTATTGTTAATTTAAAAAGTTTTAAGCAATCATTATAATGGTGCACAATAATTATTTTTAATTTTATTATTTTGAATAGTGATATAGAATATATTAATTTTTGACGCTAGTCTGTAAACTTCTATATTTTACCGTATAAATTTCAATACATTACACATATCTTCATATATTTCCATTATTAGAGAGAACTATTTCTCCATTTTATTTTTTATTCAATATGAAAATGTCTTCCAATAGATCAAAAGCGTTAAAAATATACGCAACACATTTCATTATTTAATTTCGAAACAAAATTCATTATTTACCGATTTAATAATTGATTAATTTATAAATACTATAAAAAAAAAAAATTGTATTAATTTTCATCTGTTTATTACAACAAATAATTAAATGTCAATGTCTTATTGCGATAACAGTGTTTCTTCTTCAATTTTAATTATATCACATGAATCAATTTTTGTTTTGTTACTTTCATCGACATTTTTTGATACCGTTTGATAACAATTCCACGTTTGCTGATTCGCAGTACCCCAGATATAGTAAAAAATAAAACCCCCAGCCATGTTGGAGGCCGTCATAATGAAAACTAATCGCCATTGTTGAAGAGTTTGCTGAAAAAGTTGAAAAATATAATATAGTTCATAATGAATATTGTGCAATAATTGGAAAAATAAAAATATATTGTATAGTAATTTTTTACATTATTATTTATCAGTAAACCAACGAGAATTGGTGAAAGAAATCCAGCAGCGTCTACAGTGAGGCCAGTTAAACCAAGAAGGACACTCGCATAATTTGGACTGAGATCAACAAGATTGGCCAAAGGCCCTGATGATACAGCACCCACCAGTGCAACTCCAATTATTATGAAAAAAATTGCGAGAATAGGGTAACAGCCACTAAAACTTAAACCAAGGACCATTAAAGCTGGTGCTCCAGTGCAACAAAAAGTCGCAAGTTTCCGTACATTGGTAAGAGTCATTCGGCCAGTTTGTAAAAGCCAATCGCTATATTGTGCAAAAAACCACCCGAAAATCATTGTAAAAATGTGTGGTAGACCTGACAAAATTCCTGTCTAAGAAATGAATCAACAATTAAATTTTTCTCATATAACATTTTTTTGTAATAATTAAATTTATTATTATTATTTTTTTTTTCTTTCTCTCTTAGATTTTCGAATACCTCATTTATACTCCATCCATGAACAAAAGAAAAATAAGCTGGCGCTTCAGTTATCAAAGTGTAATATCCCCAAAGAGCACCCCAATTTGCAATAATTGTCATCCAAACTGGAACGGACATGAGAATTTTTTGCCACGGAACTGATTTATTTTCATTAGTATGATCTATTGATCTTCCTAAACTATTTAAAATATATATTCGCTCCTCATTAGAGATACGGGGATGTTGCATCGGTGAATCGAAAACAAGAAAATACCACGCCACATACCTACATAAAAAATAAATTCAATTAATATAATTACATTGAAAGAAGATGGAGAAAAAAATTGTACACGTACCAAATGATTCCGATAAATGAAGTAATGTAGAAAACGGCTTCCCAACTGAGATAATGGATAATTATAGCGCACAAAGGGTATGTCAAACCGATTCCTACTCCACCACCTTTGAAATACAAAAAATAATACAAAAATATAAATATTCTTTCATTTGATTTTACAGATATTATAAAATTATTCTTACCCATATAAGCGCTTACAAATTTACTTCTCTCATTTGGTGGTATCCATTTAGCAGTCATGTCATGTGTAGACGGATAAGCGACACCCTGAAAATAATTAAATTCTGATAAGCATAAATATAATTAAATGACATTGAAATAATAGTACTCACCGCAACTAAACCTTGAATAACTCGAATAGCAATAAGTGTATACAAATGATGGTTCATTGCATATGGTACAAAAAAACCCAATATTACAGCCAATAGATTTCCCATACCGAATACAAATTTTGTTCCATATTTTCTTGCAAATAATCCACCAGGTATCTCAGTCAACATATGAATCCAATAATAAGCGCCAGTTGCCAAACCTTGTTCATACTCATTCCATGGAAATAAATATGTTTGCTGATGGTTCATTTATTTAATATATAAAAAAAATTTAATATTTTCACAAGAATTTAGACATTAATATATATATATATATATTTTTTTAATTAATTTATTTGTTCAAATTTATTAACTACCTTCAGAGATTTATTATCTTGTTTATTGTCGTTGAGAGCTATTGATGATGAATTATCATGCCATGAATTGTTGTCCATCATACCATCACATTGTCCAAGCATTGCAATTTTTGTTGGTGGTACCACAACTGCGACAATCACGATATTCAATTGAACTCGGAGCATATAATTCACGGCTATGCCACTAAACACCATCCACCATAAAATAGTACGACATTTTACGTAATCTATCAAGTAAAAATTAATATTAATAAAACAAAAAACAAAAAAAAATCTTATATAATTCAATGTACCTTTTTCTGCCATTGTTTTGTTTTTTTTTGTTTTATTAATGTTAAATTTTGATTTAATAAATTAAAAATTGAAATAATATAAACATAAAAAATACGATACTGTATGTCACAGTGATTTGTTTGAATTATGATGCACTATAGAATAAAAAGCAAAGAGAAATCGGGAGAGTGTAATTTTAGAGAAAAATAAAATAAAATTTGACACCGACTTGTGGTTGTGCGACACGTTGTAAATTCACAGCCACTGGTTTTACTGGTTGTCAATGTCATAAAATTGATGCAGTGTGTACTTATGTCTCAGAAAAAAATCTTATCATACAAAATTATCGGAATAAATTCATGTGTACTTTGAAAAACAGACGTTCAATTTTAATATATCATTGTGAATTGAGTTGTGTGTACAGTTATTATACACATTTTTCAATAAATGTCATATGAATAATATTATAATATTTTTGTATTTATATGATGCACACAAAATAAAATAAGTCGAGAATTAATATATAGATAATTAATTTAAATATGTATTATTTCTTTCCTTTTTTTTTTTTCATCTTATTCCAATTATAATTATTAAGAATGTTTGAGTATCCATAAATAACTCTTGTAATCTTATTTGTAACAACAAAGACTTTAATGCGTGTAAACAATATGATAAACAGTGATGACAACATGACACACTGTCCTATATACCTATATACCTATAAAACTACTATAGTAATACAGTATTTATTTATAAATTATCAATTGCCATTCTTCCAAAGAAGAAATAAAAAAATTCTAATTATTCCATAATAAATCATGAACCCAATATTATATACATAGGATTCAGTTAAATACTAAACGTCATAATAGCACACGATTAGCCAATACATTTATTCGTTTTTGCTATTGTAACTGCTTGACATCAGTTTTCAAACTGGAAGATATTAATTTTAAAATCATGATACGTATATCCAGATTTTATTTATTTATTTTTTTTTAATTCATTCATTTCATTCCACGATTTGCTTCATTCTCCTTTTCTAATTTTTTTGCCTCTATAATATCACATTTATTGATGTCAATTATTTCAGTTCGTTGTGGCTTTAATTTTTGTAATTCTTCGCCACACTCAGTGTCGTAAGCGACATTGCAATTCCATGATTGTTCTTCAGCCGTTCCCCAAATTAAATATGCAATTCCACCGATAGCAAGATTTGCTGCAGCAATTAAAAATACTATACGCCATTGTCCAATTGTTTGCTAGAAAAGAAAAAACAAAAAATTAATTATTTATAATTATTTTCCAGATATTTAAATAATTTTTAAAAGATTTCTCATACAAAAAAAAAAAATATGTTATGCAATTACTTACATTTCCATTAGTTAAAATACCAACAATAAGTGGTGAAATAGCACCAGCGCCATTAGCAATTAATCCACAAATACCAAGAAGAAGGCTACCGAAATTTGGACTGAGATCAACTAAATTGGCAATTGAACCTGATGATAGTGCTCCAGTCATCATCGTGCCGGTAATCATAAAGAAAACAGCAAACATTGAATGGCAGCCACTGAGACTGAGGCCAATTGTAAATAATGCTTGAACACCTGTGCACATAAACATGGCAAGTTTGCGAATACCGGTGAGTGTCATTTTCTTTTTTTGTAGCAACCAATCGCTCAGAACACCGAATCCATAAGAAAATATCATGAGGAGTATATGCGGTGCTCCTGCAATAATACCAGTCTGAGAAAAAAATTAATAATAAATAAATAAATAAATGAATATTATTTGTATTATTGTATCAAAGTATAAATTCAAGTATTGCAATATAAAAAGGATAAAATTTATTTGGTATGCACCATATTGATATCCCATCCGTGAATAAAACTAAAGTATGTTGGACCCTGTGCAAGAAGTGTATAAAATCCCCAAGTTGCTCCCCAATGTGCAGCGACGGTTACCCAAACTGGTCTTGATGTTAAAATTGCTTTCCATGGTATTGGTCGACTTTTATTATCCGACGAAAATGATGTCGACGGTGTATTTTCCAAAATATATTTGAGTTCTTCTTGTGAAATTCTTGGATGTTCTTGAGGCGAATCATAAGCAAAGTATAACCAGAAACAATACCAAATAATACCAATAAGTGATGTTGTATAAAACGCGGCTTCCCAATTGTAATAATGAATTATTATTGCGCACAAAAGATAAGTGATTGCAGTTCCAACAGAACCACCCATATAAGCACTGACAAATTTACTACGTTCACTAGGTGGAATCCACTTTGCTGTCATAACATGCATCGATGGACATACAACACCCTATATATGAAAAAAATATATATAAATATATTATTTCATTTTTCACAATTATTTTCACTATTTATTATTCAAATTTGATTAATTGACCCTCAATTTACCATGATGGCGCCTTGGAGAACGCGAAGAAAGAGAAATGCATAGAGATGGTATTTGATGGCAAATGGAATAAGAAGAACAACGAGCGAGGCCAAAAAATTAGCACCACCGAAAATAAGTTTGGTGCCATATCGCTGTGCTAAAAGACCACCGGGTACGTGAGTAGACCAATAGGACCAATAAAAAGCACCAAGAGCTAAACCTTGTTCATACTCTGTCCAATGAAATCGATCCGCGTACTAGAATAAAAATAAAAATAATTAATCTATTATTAATTTACTTTCAGGATTTTTTTTTTTTTTTTTTTTCCCACACTATCACTTTGATTAAATATAAAAATTGTTACTGGAATATTTCGTGGAACAGGTGTAGAAGTTTGAACAATATTATCAGTGCTGTTCAATGTGAAATTGAATGTAATTGATGAAATTTCATCTACAGAACATTCTGATGCCGCAAGATGTACAGATCTTGGAACTACCATTGCCACAATTACCAAATTGAGGCTTATTTTTAACATATAATTGATAACACATCCCGAGAAGAATAAATGCCAAAGAACTTCTCGACATGATATCAATTCTTTACCTGAAATCACAATTATATTGTATTCTATTATAATTAAAAGCATTTTGGGTTTTTTTTTTTTTTCTGTGTAACAGGAGTATGGAAATATTGAGAAATTAATCATTATCTTCACTATGATTGGATTTAATGATTAATAAAAACAAATGTCTACTGACAATATAATTACAATGGACATATTATATATTTATAATAGCATTAAACAATGCAACTGATTAAAAATGTTCAATTCAAGATAAACGAGAAATTTTTCCTTTAATTTCAATATATCAAAAATATATGAGATTATAATATGAGTTAAATATACGTTAACGAGTCATAAGAGAGAGAAAAAAAAAATGAAAAAAAAAAAAAAAAAAAACAACAAATGATGCACTCAAACAAAGTTTTATCAATTCTCGCTACAATAAAATAAATAAATTTAATGATTTAATTAATATTTATTTCTCTATATTTATATTAACGTAATTATTCAGTGATATTAAATTTTAAAAAAAAACGATTTTAATTCATTTAATTTATTATCATATGATACAATTACCGTTTTAACATTGATATAATTCAGTGTTTATGATAAATATGTAATAGAGAAAAAGTAAAAACTGAAAATAGTGATCATTTCAAATATAATGTTTCGATCTATACATACATTGTTGTATATATGTAGCGGAATATAATAATAATAATTTTGAATTTAATTTACCTTTGACCATAGTGTCAACAACTTTTTGAAAAATCCAAAAAAATTCCAACAATGATTTTTTTACTGTTTAATATACACCACTAAAAACGGTTTGGAATAAACAAAAAAATAATATATTATATTAACTGTTTGTTAGAATCACAAAAAAAAAAAAAAAAAAAAAAAAAAACAATAATTCAGAAATTATTCACTGAGTCAACTACTCTTTTCTTCTGTGACATTTCTTAATTATGTATTATTAAATGTTGTTGATAATAGTCTGTATCACTATTGCCCAGTCGACTGTTTCAATATGTCTGATTCAAACAATTGTTGTATGGTGCCTTTCAACCAGAATTTAAATTGATAAGAAATATCTAGCGTGATATTGGAATAAAGAAAAAAAACATAAATAAATAAAAATACTAATAAAACATTCATGAAAGAATTTTTAACAAGTAAGATACGATAAAAAAATTCATTGCACGAGACTTTAAGTAGATTTACTTTATATACTTATCAAAAATCATATCATACAGTGGTCGCGAAAAAAAAAAAAAAAAAATGTCACGTGATAAATGCCCATAAGATATACAACTGCAATGATGTATATTCAAACTACATCCCCGATACGTAGAATAAGTGGAGAAAAGAAGAAAAAGAAGAACATGATGATGATGATGATGATGATGATGATGAGAAAAAAGAATAAAACAATAAAGAGTAGGGAGATAGAATTAAATGATTGACGAAATAAAAAGATATGTCATAATACAATGACAATGACAACTTTTTTTTTTTTTTTTTTTTTTGGTTATGAAATTAATTGCAGGTATTAATTGGAGTTAAATTTATTTTAGGAAGTATAGTCATTAGCTTTGGGAATTAAAAATTATCACTTCCTTCCTTGCATGGCAGTCTCAAACGTTTGACATATCAATCATAAAACTGAGGATTTAAAAGACGCCACTAATGCTTTTGTTTATTTATTATTATATTTTTACGTTCATCACGGATGTTTTATCTATTATCTGTGTTGAAAATACATTATAAAAAGCGTTAATGACTTCAATATTTTACATCGTCATCATTGGCTGTCATAAATTTTTTTTTTTTTGTAATTACATATTTAAATATATATATTAATATAAAATCACAAAATGTCGTCACAATTATTTGCTCATTCATTTGGAAATATATTATTTATAATATACAATAATAATATATTGAAATAATCACTGCATTTGTCACATTATATTCTAAAATTTATATATTTCTCACATGTATATGTATACATTGGATATTTGTTTTATATATTCTTGTGTGTTTGTTTAATTTCGCTATTTCTAAATCTCATTTTAATTTACTAGATATGACAGACTTGATAAAAATGAGAGTTTGTACAATATCATCCATAAGTAAATATCGAAAAATTTCCAGACACTTGTCATATATATAGAGAACAACTGAAATTAATCTTTAAATAATGAAAAATTTATAGTAGTTGCCTGATATATAAAATATAAAAGTAGCCTGTTGAGAAAAAAAAAAAAAGTAATAAAAAATTATGACGCATTCACTCTTGTTATCGCTATCATTGAATTTATCACAATAATATATTTAAAATTATATATTGTCATTATAATATCAAGCAATTGATTGATTCTCCTTTACCGCTGTATAATTTTCATCAGAACATTTTTTTACTTTATTCTCATTATTCTCACTAATCGATGTGTGATCATTTAGTTTTTCCATTTCTTCATTATTCCTTGTTGTCAATACTTCACAATCGTTCCATGATTGTACATCAGCAGTTCCCCAAATCGTATAAATAATTGCACTAATTGTTAAATTAGCTGTGGCAATAATAAAAACCAATCGCCATTGTTCAACTGTTTGCTGTGCATAAAATAATTCATTTATGAATAAAAAAAAAAAAAAAAAAACGAAGAAAAATATAGAAATAAATAAAAATTCATACTGTACTTTGTGATTTGTAAGAATGCCAACAATCAGTGGTGATATAAAACCAGATACCGCTGTGATAAGTCCACAGAAGCCTAAAAGTACACTGGCAAAGTTGGGACTGAGATCAACTAGACTCGCCAATGTACCAGCTGATACTGCCCCATTAATTGCCGTACCGGTCATCATAAAAAAAATCGCCAGTGTCGGTTCACATCCGCTAAAAGCTAATCCCAGTGTGAGAATTGCACCGCCACCGGTTGTCACGAAAGTCGCCAGTTTTCGAACATTTGTTAATGACATTTTCCCACTGCGTAACAACCAATCGCTAAAAATGGAATACAAATACGAGACAATCATACGTAGAACATGCGGCAATCCGGAAAAGAGACCTGTCTGCAATTCAGAAAATGTAAAGTTAAAATTTTAAAAAAATTTTTTCAATTTATCTGTCAATTGTATGAATAAAAGTATTGAATATATATATAAATATATATATATATATATATTTTTTTTTTCATTCTACATACTGCATTTATATTCCAGCCATGAACGAAATTAAAATACGACGGCGCTTGAGTCATAAATGTTAGAAACCCCCAGGCGCCGCCCCAATGACCTACAATAGTTACCCAGAGTGAACCAGATAAAAGCAATTGTGACCACGGTACTTTAACATCGTGATTATTCGATACAATGTCCGCTGTATTTTCCATTATATAATCTCGCTCGGATTCACAAATTCTTGGATGTTTCTGTGGTGAATCAAATACTAAAAAATACCAAACGATAGACCAAATAACACCAATAAATGAGGTGAAATAAAATGCAGAAGCCCAACCAAACCAGTTAATTACAAATGCACATAGAGGATAAGTAATTGCTGCACCTACGGAACTTCCTAGAAAAAAAAAAAACGAAATAAATCATAATTATTACGATATATATTAATTAATTAATTAAATTGTTTATTATTTTTATTACCTAAATAAGAACTAACGAATTTACTCCGTTCCGTTGGCGGAATCCATTTTGCTGTCATATCATGCATTGCAGGCCACATTGTACCCTATATAAATAAACGTAATATTTAATAAATCCCTATTTAATTTCATATATATATAAATAAATAATAATAAAATATCTTACTGAGATCATGCCTTGAATTATACGAATTGTCACTAATCCATAGAGATGATAATGAGTAGCAAAAGGAATTAATAGTCCAAGTAATGCCGTGGTAAAATTACCAAAACCAAATATCATTTTTGCACCATAATGTCGTGCTAATAAACCACCAGGAAGTTGTGTCAACCAGTGCATCCAATAATAGGCGCCCAGTGCAAGACCTTGATCATACTCACTCCAATCATACAATTGTTCTGCTGCCTAATATACATATACAAAATTGAATGATTGTATTATGATAATTTATGAATTAGATCAAGTGAATAAATTATTATTGAATGATTCAAATGATTACCATGGGATTATTGTTAATTTGTGTTGAGATTGTCGTGGATATTGTAATATTGGGAGAATTATTCCACAATCCCTGTGATATAATATGTGGTCCAGCACATTGTGCAACTGCCGCTGCTTTTGTTCGTGGGACAATCATTGCCACAATTGCTAAATTTAAATTTATTCTCAGCATATAATTTATAGCAAAGCCACAAAATACCAGAATCCAAAGAACATCTCGACACGAAAAATACTCTTTTCCTAAATATAAATAAACAAACAAACAAACAAACAAAATACATGTATTACAATCAAATTAAATTTAATAAATAAATGAAAAATCATTGAAGTAATTGAATAATTTTTTGGTATATATCAACAGAATTTTTGACGCAACTTTGATTGTAAAGCTATCATTGAAAGAAAAAATGCGACGTTGTTTTCTTTTAATTTATAAGTATAAATAGTCGATAACGCAATACATATTTTTATATATTTAATAATGAAGAAAGTTCACTGACATCCGTCAAGAGGATAACATATGTACACGTAGAGTATTCATAAATTAATTTGAATTAATTTGAAATAATTTTACTCGTAAAAATTTCATGCGTATAAATAAAAAAAAAATATATATATATATTTCATTTTTAATACATGAATTGACAATGTGTGAGAGCATTCAATTACTATTGAGGATCCAATGAGCCAGTAATGTCGCGTTGATTGAATCGAGAGGGATATATCTATGTTACAGGCATCTAAATATAACATCAAACATTTAATAAATATATAATATTTAAATAAAGCCAAATATCTTTTGATTAGAACTAAAAAAAAATCAATAAAAATGTAAATAAATTTTATTTCATACTTTACTCAATATGAAATCACGCAATTATTCGGATGTAAACAGAAAAAATATTCGATATCTGTACATACTAAACGAATAATAATAAGAATGATAATGATGATGATGATAATGATAAAATTTACTATGACTTAACAAACCATTCATTAATTCACATAATGACATATTTCTTACCCATTTTAATTAATAATTATTCGATAAATTATTATAATTATTGATTTTTTTTTTTTTTTTTTTTTTTTTTTTTTCAAAATCTATTCCGATATAATAGATATATTTGAATAATGAATTTTAAATAAAAAAATAATATCTCATCACATAAATAATTATATTATTATATGTATACATAAATTAATTATAAATTTTATTTACACCATTAACGAATTGATTAATACTATTGACACATGAATTATTTATAAAGTTTCAAGAATGTGAAAAATCTTTGATATAAATAAAATATGAATGATATAGCACTAGTAATATTTGATACATGTGAGCACAAATTTGCGTTTGCAAAAGCACAACGGCCGTGATGATCGTGAATCCCGACTTCGTCTGATTACAACGGGGGTATATACACGTAGTGAAACCGGGCACTACGTATGTAATTCACATGTCATGTGTATGTCATTCTAACATATATATTTATACATATATGTATATAATATTATAGAATATATCTTTTAAACTAGCATCATATAAGTGATAATTTATATTACCACCACGCATATTGTAATATTTATTATTTCATATATATCATTTAATCACGTATTTTATATGACAATGAAATTTTTCTCATATAAAATTTATTGAGATATTATTCAACTACTAAATAATAAATATATTTATATAATTAAAATTTTAAATAACAAATAAAATAATTAGAATTAAATTTATTAAATATTACATTTTAATTGACAATAATTTAAATGAATGTCTGATCGAAATTGACCATGACTACTTGACGTGAAATCTTGTCATATGGATGTTTTAATATATTTATGGACATTACATTTTTATCAATAATATTGAATGAATTATTAAATTTATATATTAAAATTGAATTGAATAATAATGTAATACATGAGACATTTTATTACAAATGTATTTTTTTTATTATATACTGATTCAACGTCAATTTATACTTAAAATTTCTTTTCAACTCTCAATACATCTGAATAATATATAATTAGTTTGTGTGTGAAAATTATTTCTCAAATTGTTATTTATTTGTTCATTTATTTATTTATTTTTAATATTTTTTTTTTTTTTTTTTTTTTTTTTTTTTCTTGTAAAAATAGTGGGAGAGTCATATTTGTATTATCGCTGTTCAAACATTCTTATTTTAAGACTCGCAAAGACCTTTCTACAGTCTTGTATTGCATTAATATGTGTGCAAGTACTTTATAATTTAATTCTTGATCTAGTTTACACGTTGTATAATTCTCCCCACAAAATAATATCATTTTCATTATGATCAATTATAAATTGATAACAAAAATAATTGTATTTATTGTGATATAAATGATTATATACTGTGAATTTCAAAAGGAAAATAGAAATGAATAAAAAAATTAATTTACAGATGAGTACATGACGTAACATTAATTAAATGATAAATTTAATAGCTTAACGTCAGAAAATCAATGGAGAGTACATTGACAAATTTTCACATTTCAATATTAAATTTATTCAACTATTACAAATCCTATGAATTACGATTGATCAATAGATATTTTTATTTTTAGCTTGTAAAAAAAAATTTCGTGAAAAAGTAATAAAATTATTTATTATGTGTCATTTTTAAATATTTCAAGAAATATTTCTTACAATTTTGGCATTATATAAAATTGTGTTACACCATCGTATAATCATTAACTCAATTTTATTATCGATGGCATTCAGTGTCGAAAAATGGTATACCACAATTCCCTGTGATTTCAGTGTTTTCAAGGCAAAAAACAAAAATAAAAACAAGAAAATAGAAAAAAATATTCATTCACATAAATATTTACATATTCATAATTGGAAGGTGAAGATAATGTATAAAACCACGTGTTTGACATAAAAAAAAAAAAAAAAGAAAAAAAATTGTAATCTTAATTTTGGGTCAAGTATAGAATTAATTTTTCCGATTAATTTAATAAAAAACAAAAAAAAAATTGATTTTATGTTTGACACAATTGATCACTAAGGTGAATAATAAATTTAATATGTAAACGGAAGTTTATTCAGTGTATATTGAGGATGTACGTACCAACGACAATCTCTGCATACTGACGATGACCTTGAGGGAAAGTTGATGCAATACTTTGTCGAGTTTGCCACACATTTTTACGAGAAGCAACAACCTGTTGCTGGTGGAATACATTTTTTTTTTTAAATTTTTCATTTCTTTTCTTTTCTATTACTTCACTTGCACTTTTGTATCTATCTACTTTGCAAAATCAAATATCACTTCAAGATTAATTAATTCACTCAAATAGAAATGTTCTCATAAATACATCAGATTTATTTTCATTTATATAAAAAAAAAAATTTCAAAATTGTTTCATTTCTCTGATACTTTATATATTATGAGAAAAAAAAAAAAAAAAAAATTAAAAAAAAATGATGCAATAAATAATGGAACCTACACTAGAAAATGTTACATAAATAATTGAACTGTTGCACACGTTGGAAGTCAATAATTTTCTACATCGATATTTTATCAATAAAAAATTTATATCCAGTTGCATTCTCTCTAATTAAATCCTACTCTGTATGATTGTAATTATCTCCATAATCATGTTGGCTTTTACTGTGCCGAGGAAAAAGTGGACCAGTATAAAAAAAACTTGCAATTGAACTCAATAAATAAAATACAATTTTTTTTTTTTTTTTTTTTTTTTCTATATCAGTAAATGATTATTTGCATGCGTAGATACAATTATGAAATGAGAACTACACATAAAATTGATGTGAATGCCATTTTACAATTATCACAAATGATATCATCGTTGGATAGAAAATTTGGTCATCAAATTATTTACTTCTATAGTATAAAAACAGGAAATTCCAATATATGAATATATATCAAACACATACACATGAACAAAACCGGAGGGGAAAGAATTCAAAGTCGATACGTAAACGCCACAAACACCCAGTCTTTATCCAAACGCTGACCAAGTCACAACAACGAAGTAAACATTAAATCTTACTCATTATCAATAATCTGTCTGGTTTTTGACATTAAATTGTTCAAAACTAATTTGATATCTATATCTGCGATAAAAAAAAAATAATAATAATAATAATAAATAAACAAAAAATACAAACAAACAAAAAATTAAAGAAAAAAAAAGCAAATCAAAAACTGATTAAACATTATCAGTACAACTCATTCAAGAATTGATAGTAATTATAATTAGATTAAAGGCAGCAGTATATTTAAACACAAACAATGCCGAGTAGTAAAACTAAAATTGCTATAATTGGCGGTGGTGTTGCTGGCCTAATAGTAGCCAGACATATATCATCAAAGCCCGAAAATTATAGTCTTACCTTATTTGAACAAACAAATCAGGTTGGTGGCACTTGGGTCTACACAGACGACACCGAATATGATAAAAATGGACTTCCCGTACACAGTAGTATGTACAAAAATCTCAGGTAAATGTATAAATGATTAATATCTTCTTATTTTGTATAATTAATCTTATACAGTTAAATACAGATTTATCGGGTGTCCTATTAGAACATTTATTATAGCCAAAACTGATAAAAACACGCACTTTAAGTGTCAACAATGAGTGCTACTGATACACTTTTTAACCAACTCTGTCGCGCAAGTCAACACGCAATGAATTTTCATCATAACTCGTATTACAGATACGGATAAAAAATTTTTTTCAAATGATTAAGTAATTTATGATGTTTTTGTTTTTTTTTTTTTTTTCTCTTATAGAACCAATCTCCCAAAAGAAATTATGCAAATACAAGATTTTCCATTTAAAGATCAAGATGGCCCATCATTTGTGCATCACAGTGTAATTCGTCAATATTTACAGGATTATGCACAACATTTCAACCTATATCCTTATATAAAGGTAAAAATATTACAAATTATTATTAACTATAACGTTATAATTAGAAGATGTATATATATGTTTTTTTGTAATACTTACTTACTACTACAAAAAAATTCTTTCATAAGTTGAATACCGTGGTCGAACATGTTGAACCCGAAATATCAACACAAGGTCAAACAACTTGGATAATAACATCCAAGGATATGATTACTGAAATCGAAAGTACCAAGAATTTTGACGTGGTTATACTGTGCAACGGTCACTATACCGTGGGTAATATTCCAAGAATACGTGGACGTGAATCATTTATGGGAAATTGTATTCACAGCCATCAGTACCGTGTTCCGGAAAAATACACAGGAAAACGTGTGTGTATCCTCGGTGCTTCCTGGTCTGGCATTGATATTGCTATGGAAGTTTGCAAGCATGCTGAAAAGGTATAATTACCTAATAATATTCATATATAAATAAACTAATTAATTAATTAATTATTTATTTATTTTTTTTTTTTTTTCATAAAAAGATTATATAAAATACAATTTTTTGGCAATTAGGTTTACTTGAGTCACAATCTTCCAGAGCCGTTTGACGCTAAAATGTCGAATAATGTTGAACAACGTTCAGGCATCGATTTTATTGATGGCAATTCCTTTCACTTTACCGATGGAACAAGCGCTGAGATTGATGACTTCATATATTGCACCGGTAAAGAGAAATTAGTACGTTATACACTTGCAAGAAAGTGCGATGACATTGAATGACTCATATAATATATGTTATTGATGTATATTGATATAAATAGTCATTATTTTACAGGCTACAAGTTCACTTATCCATTTATGTCGAATAAAGTGGAGATTAGAACTGATGACAATCATGTCGAACCCATTTACAAACACCTTGTACACACAGATATGTCTAATTTATTCTTCATGGGTTTACCAGGAATAGTAATACCATTTCCAATGTTCCACATACAAGCGCAATATATTTTACGAATCCTTGATGGTCGTATTAAACTACCAGCATCTGAAGATATGCGAATAGATTATGAATGTGAAAAATCCATGTTATTACAGCAAGGAATACCTGTAAGTGTTTAAATGAAATTTTCATCAATGTTTTCCATTCGTTTTATCAACTTTTCAAAGTGCAAACTATATAAATTCATTATTGTCCATTTCTCCCAAATTATTTCATCTGCCTTCTTCTGTTTAGATACGTCACATTATCAAGATGAAAGAACGTCAATGGGCATACTATGATGAAATTGCAGCAGCGGCAAATGTACCATCATTCTCACCAGTTGTAAAAAAAATTTACGATCATTCAAATCAAATGCGTAAATTGGATTTTACGATATATAAAAATTATCAATACAGAATTATTGATAAGAAGACATTTACTGTTAGTTATTGTAAACCACCTTGTTAATGTTCAAAAATAATATTATAATGAAATGATTGAAATAATTGTATGGTAGAAGACGAATGACAATAATACGTACGAAATGTACTGTGCACAAAAATTATGTGAAGTTATGATATTCTTCACACAATAACGAGACAATATTATCTACCAGTAAAATATAAATGTCTACAAAGAAAATAAATATCAAAATCACTTTTGATCTGTACTTTTATACAAAAACAGGAGTACTTAAAAATAATGTAATATCATTGTTTATTGCAAAACAATGTTATCGACGAAGCATTAATATTGAACAAAAAAAAAAAAAACGAAAAACAAAAAAAAATTGTATTTGCCTCTTTTTTTATTTTACGACATAAATTATAAAATATTAACGAAAAAAAATAACAATAATAATAATGATATTCGATGTAAATTCAGTATGTGTTCTTTAAAATTAAAAGTTATCATTCATAAAATTGAATGTCAATTTTAATATTATTCAAAGCAAATGTTCCTACAAATCATGATAATTTCAAACAAACAAAAAAATGACACAAAAAATTTTATGTGAGAAGAAAATATTAGGTGTGAGACATTACCGATTATTCACGTGAAAATTAGTATATATTCTGCACGTAGATGGCTAAAATTTGTTAGTGTTATCCATCGGATTTTTCAATCTACTATTTACTTTCATGTTTAGTGATAGAATTTTAATTTTATATGTGATATTATCATTGAATTGTTTTGCTAGTTTCTATTAGTGTTAACAGACACAACAAACACACAAATTTTTATTTAATTAATTTTTCAAGTGCAATTATCAAACTGAATAATCCAAAGATGACAATTACCCAAGAGAATCAAAGTGAATCGGATGATTTAAGTCCGGATAAAAATTCGGATGTAAACATCGAACTTTTAGATGAGGATGAATCAGATTATCAAGCTGGCTATCAAATACGTCCGAAATTATCTGAAAAGTAAGTAATGATGATGATGATGATGATGATGATGATGATGAAAATTTTCATTTTCATTGGTCATTGAATTTATTTATGATCTTGTGAATAAATTTAAATTATTAATGTTAACAAGACACACGACAAATATAAATTTTTTTTTCATCCAGATTTAAACCACAAGTAGTAAAAGAAGTTATTCATAATGTTTTGTTTGATCAATTATCATCACAAAAATATAATGTAGAAGGAGCAAACACTTGGAGTAAGAAAATAGCAAATACAATTAGAGATCGAGTCAAGGGTAAATATTAAAATTTCAAATACCTACAGAACGATGAAAACAAATGAATAAATAAATGAATAAATAATGCAATGAGTAAATTTGATTTTATCATTTCAGAGTTGAAATATCAACGATATAAATTTGTGGTTAATGTTGTTCTGGGCGAACAAAGAGGAGCTGGTGTGAAAACAGCTACTAGATGTATTTGGGACGCTGAAGCCGATAATTATGCACATGAACATTTTGTTAATGTATTATAAAGAAATATTTTGATATTAATTATTAATTGAAAAATAATATTAACATGAATTATATATATAATTTTTTTTTATTTCAGGATACTATTTTTTGTGTAGCATGTGTCTATGCTGTATTTTTCTATTGAAAATTAATATATTTTATATATATTTGGTCACAATACACACTTTATATTTAGATCGAACACTGTAAAACTCAAAATTTTGTTTTTTCCTCTGAATATTCAATCTCATTTGAATTACAATTACTTAATGAAAACAATTGATTATTTATTACATCTTCACTCACTTCAATTTAACCAAAAATAAAATTTAAACAAAAATGTCAGAATCAACATCAAATGAACAACAACAATCCGTAAATTTGTTACCTCAAGAAGTGAAAATTTTGAAAACACATAAAGAATTGATTGAAAAAAAATCTCGTGAAATAAATCTCGCATGGAAGTTAATACCAGCAATTTTATACTTTCTATGTGCACTTACAGGATACAGTACATCCATTTTATTTCATATTTTTTGGGTAAGTTGATGATTCTTATTTATTAAGTAAATCTATTACTGAATGTAATTTTTATTTTATCATATGTAGCATGATATTTTCACGGGAAATTGTCCATTATGGGCACAAATGGTACCACCAGCACGAACTCGATTAATACGAGTACGTAACGCATTGGGACAAGAAGATGAAACTGTATTGGACATTGCAATTGACGATTGGAGAAAAAATTTATTAATTGTTTTCAAACATGAATACAACTGTAAATTTTATCATGCCGTTTGTTTGTGCTCCTGTTTATTCGGTGTTGTTTGGTGTATGTTATTTGCAAGATGTGCATCAGGAATGTAAGTATCTGAATAAAAAGAAAATTTTTACTTTTTATGAATGCAGAATAAAAGCTATAGTTTGCAAGGCATTAATACAAAATCTATAAATACTATTATTACAGATACGGTGCACAATGGTTAATTGTTCCACCAGCTTTAATATTCCAAATTGCTTTTACAATTATTGTAATCAATACTATGCAAGATTTCGAAATAGGATATGCAAAATTTGTAAATGAACTCCAAGATATTGCTTCCATGTTTATGAATCGAACGGAAATGGCAGAATTTCCCAAGTAAAAAATATTTAAAAAAACAATTATTACTGAAACAATTAATTTTTATTATTAATATTGGAAAAAAAAAATTTTTATGGTTACATTATTATAGGTCATGCAACTTGGTGGATCATTATTTGCAAATCTATAATTTGCACCCCAATAGAATATGCAATATACACATTGCACTTGAGGTATATGCTTGAATTTAAATTTTTTAAATACAAATTACTTGAAATAGCTTTTTTTTTTTTTTTTTTTCTTTTCTCTCTTCATTTCACTTTTGATCTTAGGTCTTATCATGGATTATGGTTCTGTGTTGGATTGGTGGATTGTTTTTTCTTATTCTTCGTATAATTGTTGTAAATGATTTTCGTCTGCGCAAAACAATAACATATGAAGTGTCTGTTGAACAAAGTATACCAATTACAGAAGAAATTGTTCCGGAAATTCAACAGCCAAAGAGTCGTTGGGAAAAAATTTTTTTTTTTCTATATCGAAATCAAGAAAGTTGAAAAAAAATATCATTTTTTTTATTTATACGTTGGGTTTTTGCATTGAATATTTAATTTCAATTATTTTTTTATGTAATAGCTCTTTTCTTTTATTTTTTTTCACAAGTTCTACTCGTTTTTCTCTTCGAAAATCCTCTGAATTCTTGATGTTTATCAGGGCTTTTTCTATCTTTGCAGTAACACCAATCGACACTTCTCTCATATGAGCCAACATCTGTTCAATCAATATAAATTAATTTTTTTTTTTATTTAATATAAATACCAATAAAATTAACTCACATGAACAATTGAAAAAAACTTGTCTCGAAATTTTTCCAAATCTTTTTCGCGCTCATCAACTTTTTCCATCAACATATTCTTATTCATAAGTAAAATTTCATATTTAATGATTGTATATCCTTCACCCAAAATATTTCTGTTATCAAGTTTGCTGTAAACATTCTTCAATAAATTTTCAAGTTTTAAATATTTTACTCTCACACGCGATAAAATATTCAGTCGGTGCTTTTGTTTATTCAATAAATCTATAATGGTTGCAGCGGCGTTTTTATTTATTCGACTGTTGACAGAAGCAGTGCCAATTTCTAATTGTCGCGCAGTAAGTTTTTGGAATGCATCACGAAATTCAGAAAATTTATGCTGACACAAATCCTCATATGATTTCAATTCTTTCTCGTAATAATTCTCAGTGTTTTCCTTAAGTATTTTAGTTGCCTTAAATTCTTTCAAAATGTCTATGTATCTGTTGGAATAGTATGTGAATCATCAATAATAATATATATTACAATAAAATATATTTATCAACCTTTTATCTTTATGAATATCCATATCGTAGCTCCATCTTTCCAAATAATTCATTATTTTCAATTTAATAAAAATATCCCGACATTTTTTATGCAAAAAACTATTTTTCAATTTTAATTCCCTATGCTCCATATGTAATTCCTGCAGTTGAAATATTATATTTAATCGTTGCTCTTCCGTAGACAATTCAGGTACAAGTGAATCACTTTGTAAATTTGTATTCAATGCTTTTTCACTTTTAATTTCGTCCGCAATATTCGTCCAATCTAATTTATAATCATCTAAAGAATAATCATCCCATTCTTCACCAACATCTTTTTCATTATATTTTTCATCGTTTTTTTCTAACAACAAATACCGATAGATAGAATTGTCATCGGAAAATTTTCCGTTATTATTCTTCACATTATTTTCCATTCAGAATTAATTTGCAGATAAAAAAAAAATACTAAAGTATACGATTTAATTATCATAAGAATATTATATAACCTTTAATAAATTTTCGACATGAAGTTGCCCCATAATAACTTCGTTTTCATACAAACATAGTTTTATAACAAAAATATTTGACAAACTCAAAGTTCAAATCAATAAGTAAATACATATATATATATTTTATTGCATTATTAAATATTAATGATCAAATCTATTTGCCATTGTAGCAGCACGCGTGATATTACGTCCTCGTAAAACTAAATTCTGACATGGTGATTTGTGTGTTTCTTCAGTGGGTTCATCATCAGCAGCACGTACTTGTATTAAAAACATGCGACGCGGTTTGTCGGAAGTATTCAAATATGATCCATGTAACAATAAATATGAGAAAATAATTACTTCGCCTTTTTTAGCATTAACTGGTACAGCGCCAGAAAGTGGATAACGATTAGGATCTACATAATGAAATGATTCATTCTGTTCATTGATTATTGTACGAGATTGGAGGGGACCTAATTTGTGACTACCAGGATAAATACAGAGACCACCATTTTCTGGTGTTGTTTCATCCATATGAATAAATACAGCGCACATAGTGTGTTTTTTATGTGGAAAATATGGATAATCCTGATGCATTAAATATGGTGCACCTTTTTCTGGTGGTTTCACATGGGCTTTTGTATGATGCAAAAGAATATCCTTTGTATCCATAATATCCTCCAGAGCATCCAATAAATTTGGATTCATTATTACACGTGTAAAAACTGCACTGTGCATTTGGAGGCCGTGAATAGATTTTACCTGACAGTTGAGAAAAAAAGAAAATAATAATAATAATAAAGATATTTCCTTGTTTTTTCACAATTTATACGTAATATTTGCTTACAGTGACGTTTTGATTGTTTGAAAGTTTCTTCATATCATTTCCAGCCCAAACCGCTTCTAAACCATCTATATTTTCACGTTTTTTCCGTTCAAACAGTTCATTATAATCTGCTGACATTTCTTCAATTTCCTTTAGCGTGAAAACATTAGTTAATTTTACATAACCATTTTGACGCCAACACTCTTTTTGTGTACTCGTTAAATATTTTAATCCATTCATCGTTAAACTTGAAATTTCTTCCACAGTCTCATTAAACTGAACTCGTCTAATCATTTCACGATATTTTAATATAATCCCTCTACTTATTTTAATTTTTGTAAAAATTATAAATTTCAATAGTTTTATGTGAATTTTATAATTTACTCATTTGATCTGCAGTTTATCAATTCAAATATATTAAAGAAATATAAACTAAGATAAATGAAGAAATTATCATAACACTGCCACAGTTGGAATCTTACTCCTACTCCTTTTATATTTAAACGTATCATCACATGTGTATATTACTATTACACGAGTTCAAGGATTTCGGTATTATATAAGTGTTTTTTATTTTACATTATATTTAAAAAAAAATTATTTTTCTCTACTTTTGGCCTTACATCATCAAATATTACAAAAATAAATCCGTAGCTTAACATCATACACACTTATTTACAATAACTTTCAAGCATACAGAATAAAATGACGTAAAATTAATGTTTTACAAAAAAACATATATAATAAAAAAAACATTAAACATTTTAAAACAGCTACATACAAAAAATTACAGTTGAAAAAGAACACTTATATTTTGTATAGATATATATATATATAATATATATAGAATTTTAATATTACAACTTAGATGATGAAAAAAATTTATAATGAATAAATTCGTAGAATATTTAGATCTCATGAATTAAATTTAAAAAAAATTTTTGACTAATTTTTGTGTTACAAAGGTCATTTACGTTATCTCAAGTATTTAAAGCCTTTGACAATTGCCCGTGATTGATACCAAAGATAAGGCGTTTCTATCTCTGTACAATCTTCAATTTTTTCATTTACATCATGATCAATGTTTTTATTGGATTGATTGTCACTGTAAATTTTTACTGTTTTCAAGCATGTACAATCCGTTGATATATCGTCGTTGTGATGAAGTTTAATTGATATACATGTCGATGCATGCATTGGAGGTGTATACTGTGGTTTTGGTAAAAAAAAATCTGATTTCGGATTGGGATCACTTTTTTGTACTAGCACAAATGTATTTGTAGGACAAAGTGGTACTGTCATAGCTTCTTGAAACTCTTCACATTCAATTAATGATCTGTATAGAATGAAAGTGAATAAAAATATAATTATTGGAGCCGCATGAACAAAAAAAAAAGCAAAAAATAGTAAAACAAAACAAACTTACCTCATTAAATGAAGCAAAGGTTTCCGATAAGAATGTTGATATTCCAAATGTGTTTTGCTACTCAATAAAATTGTTGGCAATTCAAGTTTTACACAAAATTTTGGCGATATCGTTGTAGCTCCAATTATTATCACTACTTCTTTCACATCACATCCAGTAAGATGAAGTTGTGATGTTAATTGATCAGCTATATCATCTAACGCACTTAATAAATTATTGGTAGAATTGAAATTTCGATCTGTAGATTTTGTTTTTGTTTGCAATTGCAACAAAGTATCACATGAGAATGGAATTTGTTGCTTCTGATATAGTATGTACTTTATCAACTCTGTTATTATTTTTGCGCATGAATCACTCGTAAGAGGTTCATCGAACTTTATTGCGATAGAAGTTTCTTTATGCAACTTTCCCCGTGAAAACATGTTTTTTTTTTTTTTTAAATTACAAATAAACTTAAGCTTCGATTTGTGAAGATTAAATTAATTTTTTCTAACCTCTCAACGCATTGTTCAATTTACACAGTCAATAATGTGATCCACGTAGTTGAAATTTACATGAATTAAATGTAGATAAATACAATAACTTTATTCATCAAGTAAAATTTCAACACTACATTAAAATATTTTAAATAATTGATAATTGATTGAAAATTGACAGAAAATACTGAATATCTGAAGAAAATGAGATAGATAACAATTAGAATACAATTTGTTTGTGCACTCTCTTCAATGTGCTTTAAGTCGTATTTATATTATCCAATCAGATAGATCAAAATATTGATGCATGCGCCATCTAAGAATTCAAACTGGGCTATCGCGCGTCCCGTCATTTACGAAAAAAAAAAAAAAAAAAAAAAATGACGCGCTGCCTGGTGTATTAAATTGAAAATTTTCGTTCAACTTGCTTGATGTTAATCACTGTTATCAAAATGGCCGAGGGAAAGTCACGTCGCGTCGCACAGACGGAAGATTTATCAAATGTTGAATTTGAAACGAGTGAAGATGTGGAAATTATTGGAATGTTCGATAATATGGGACTCCGGGATGAACTTTTACGGGGTATTTATGCCTACGGTGAGTAATAATCTTCTTATTTATCCAAATATACTTTACTAACCTAAAATGTGAATATAATTTTTAACATTTAATTATTATATCTAATATCAATATTATTTACAAATAGGATTTGAAAAGCCGTCGGCAATTCAACAACGATCGATTAAACCCATTATGAAAGGCAGAGATGTAATAGCACAAGCACAATCCGGTACTGGTAAAACGGCCACATTTTCTATTGCAATTTTGCAATCACTTGACACAACAATTCGTGAAACCCAAGTATTAGTGCTGTCACCAACACGTGAATTAGCGGTTCAAATTCAAAAAGTAATATTAGCGTTGGGAGACTTCATGAATGTTCAATGTCATGCTTGTATTGGTGGTACCAATCTCGGTGAAGATATTCGAAAGCTTGATTATGGCCAGCACGTAGTGTCAGGCACACCTGGCAGAGTATTCGGTATGCTGCTCAACTATTTTCTTATCATATAAAATTGGAATGTATCATATTTCAATCAATAAATATATATATATTTTTTATTGTATTTATAGATATGATTAAACGGAGAGTCTTGAGAACAAGAGCCATTAAAATGCTAGTGCTTGATGAGTCTGATGAAATGTTGAATAAGGGTTTCAAAGAACAAATTTATGATGTTTATAGATATTTACCACCTGCAACACAAGTCGTTCTTGTATCTGCAACGTTACCCCATGAAATTCTCGAAATGACTAGCAAATTTATGACTGATCCCATTCGCATACTCGTAAAACGGTTAGTAACTATTTTAGAGTAAAAATTTAAATATTTAGAATTTTTTTAAATTAATTTTTTTTTTATTATAGTGATGAATTGACTTTGGAAGGAATAAAACAATTTTTCGTAGCAGTAGAACGTGAAGAATGGAAATTTGATACACTTTGCGATTTATACGATACATTAACAATAACACAGGCAGTAATATTTTGCAATACAAAGCGCAAAGTTGATTGGCTTACGGAAAAAATGCGTGAGGCCAATTTTACAGTTTGTTCAATGCATGGGGATATGCCACAGAAAGAGCGTGATAATATAATGAAAGAATTCCGATCTGGACAGAGGTAAAAATAAAAAATAAAAAAGTATTTTATAACTTAAAATGTCCAAAAGTGAATTATTGTAAATAATCTTTTTTTCTTCTTTTCTTTTCCAGTCGCGTTTTAATCACAACTGATGTCTGGGCACGTGGTATAGATGTGCAACAAGTGTCGCTTGTTATCAATTACGATTTACCAAATAATCGTGAATTGTATATTCACAGAATTGGTAGATCAGGACGTTTTGGACGTAAAGGTGTTTCAATTAATTTTGTAAAAACAGATGATATTCGAATTTTACGTGACATTGAACAATATTATTCAACACAAATTGACGAAATGCCAATGAACGTTGCTGATTTGATATAAATTGTGTAAAAATTAATTGCCGCAATTAGCGTAAAATCCGTTATTGAATTACAGTTTTTGTTTGTTTGTTTTTTTTTTTATTCTTTTTTATATATACATTCAGAACTGTATTTCATAGTAAAAAAAAAAAGTCATGAATGCATTTCAGGACAAACTATAAATCTTTATTTATATCAATAAAAGTAGAAATAAAAATTTAAAAAAAAATCTAGATCAATAGTAATAATTCAATTAAATAAATTTTTTTTTTGTTTTTTTTTTTTTCATATACAAATTATACTAAAATTCATTCAAGAAAATTTGTATAATTCCCAAATTTAAATTGAATGAAAACAAAAATACTGATGTATTTTACAGTACGAAACGTCATAAAGTTGACATCAACTAAATAAATTGGAATAACAAATTATAAAACTCATTATGTATATCGTCTATTTTATTTTTTGCATAATATTCGACTTTTCTCATCTCTCTTATTAATTTTCAATTACGAGATACATGTATAGTTAACATTATAATCATAAAGTCGCGCAAGCGTTTTAACACAACATTCTGTTGCTCAGTCAGTATTATAGCCATGAATTGGAGAAATCAATAACTTGATCCCCTCTCAATAATAACTCAGATGATATGATTCACTTGAAAAAGAAAATGTTTTTTATTATCTTTCTTTCAAATACTGTAAAGTTCAAATTGTTCATAGAATTTGTTTTGTCTCATGTCTTCAAGTTATGATGGATTAAATTTTGGTAAAATAGAAAATTGTTAATCGCTACAATGGAAAATTTTAATTGTGAAAAATATATGTGTAATCATGCGAACGCAAGTTATCGGAGGTTAAAGGCCTTAGTACAATAATATTCTCGAGCAAATATCAAATGTGAAAAAAAAGCATGTGGTATAAACAAAATATAATTATTTATATAGTCACAACGACAATGAAACGAGTTAATTGTCATAAAAAACGAAATGAATATCATACAGCAATTGCAAGAAAAACAAAAAAATATAAATAAATAAAACGACAGGATAAATATTATTATATGGTGAAAAGGTGAATTTTCAAAACTACTTTATATTTCATATAAATCAAATATTTAAAAAATAAAAAAATTGAGAATGGATCAACAAGACGACTGCACAATGAAAAGAATTCAACAACCTATTCGTCGATATCACAATGGATATAAAAAAGATAATCACGCATCTCCTCGTGAGTAATTATAAAATAATATAATATAAATTGAAAAATCAATTGTTATTAAATAATTTCAGATCTTCATCCAGCCAAAGTAGAAAATATAAATCAACATCACATCCCACGAAAAAATGTTCGAATTGCAGTTTATCTTATGTCAGGTGTATTATTAACAATGGAAGTTGAAAGAAATACATCGGCACAACAAATTTTGTCAATAGTTCAAACTGAAGCAGAATTAGGAATAACGAGATCACCACCAATTGTTGGTCAACCAGTTTTTGCAATGTGGATGTGTTCATTACAATTGGAATTGCAGTTGAGACCTAATCATAGACCGATAGAGCTCGCATGTAAATGGAGCAATTTAATTAATAAATACGGGAGAAAGATTACACAACGAATGGATGAGGAGCCAATACTTTATTTCCGAAGAAATGTTTTCTTATCAAAGAAAGACGAAGAACAAATTAAAGAACCAAAAATTTTGGAATTACTGTATGCTGAAGCGAGATACAATGTTTTAGAGGGTAAGATTGAATATGAAAAAATTAAATTTCGATAATGAAAAAATGTTATTTATCTATTTATATTTTTAGGAAGATATCCGTGTGAAGGTCAAGCGAGGTACGCGAGTTTGGGCGCACTGCAAGCGCGAATTGAGCTTGGACCTTACAATGCACAGACCCACACCTTAGCTTACTTTAGGAAACATCGTGCGAAATTTTTACCACATCATTACACATCACCGAGTATTCTTTTTGGATTGGGATTTGGATTGGGTCTTGTTGGTGGTAAAGGCGCGCCTGAAGCCCGACTTCTTGAGCAGTACAAACGAATTCCAAATCACACGGGAACGAATTCAAATTCGCGAAAGCTTGTGCGAAAATATCTCGAATTTTGTTGGGGTTTGCCAAGTTATGGTGCGGCATTTTTTCATGGACAAATTGAACAACCGGTACGTGGTCTTACTTCCTGGATCACAAATCGAGATCAACCGGTTCTCATTGCCATCAATACTACAGGAGTTTATATTGTCGATGACACGCAGTGTGTATGTTGAGGCGAAAAAATATTTATTTCATCTTTAGAAATTAGACAAATTAATTTTTATTATAATTTTTTCATTCTTCTAGAGTCTTTTATTGGGACTTAAATACTCTGATTTGAGTTGGGAAATGGCAAAGCCTTCCGACGAAAGTAATCCCGACTGTCTGCCTTGCCTATTTCTTCAATTTCCTGTACGGGAAAATGGCACACGTGTTTTTAAAATTCTACAAGTATTCTCTCGTCAAGTATGTAAAAAAAAAAAAAAAAAATCTGATAAATTTCTTCACTTTTTTTTTTTTAATAGTCAAACTATATTTTTTGTGTTTATAATAGGCAATAATGATGGACACATTGATCTCAGTATTTGCCGAGGACAGTCGCCATATTGATGATAGTGCTGAAGCAGAAAATCAAAGTCGTACCGATGGCTCTGTGATATCAAATACTAATATTTTCACAAATAAATTGAGCAAATTCACATTGGCAACATTTGACGATCAAGGTATAAAAATTAATGAAATGTCCCATGATTAATTTATAGTATTTTAAATTAATGACGGATTACCATTAAAAATTTTCAGGCCGTTGCATTGGGCAAATGGGCTCGTGGTCATTCCAATGATATACTCTTATTTCTTGTACACACGTGTTCATGACCAAAATTACATATAACATTATCGTGATATTGAAAAAAAAAGACTTTTCGCGCGGATGTATTTTCATTGAAATAAATTGAAAAAAAAAAAAAAAAAAAAAAAAAAACCATACTGTACTTAATGTTCAATAAGAGAACATAATCGTTCATCCTTTCTTAATTTCTCGACTATTAATTGATAACGCTGTGATGATAAATCACAATGACGTTTTAATCTCACGTCAAGTATATGCATATTAAAATTAATAGCATTCGTTTCATCAATGAGATGTTCCTCCTCCTCCATATCTTTTGATAAATTGTCACGCTATAAAATCGAAAAAAGTAGGAAATAATTTTTCATATTTTTCTTGAATTTTCTATTTATTGTGACAATTATTTTTCAATTACCTGCTCCAATTGTCGCTGCAACTCCTCTAATTTTCGCCGACTCGTCTCAAATTCACGCCAAATATTATTTGCACGATTCATTAATGTTTGTTTAAAATCATTGAGACACTCATTATATACTCGTAAAGCTTGAGTTTTTGTTAATTTTTTTGGATTACCCAATCGTAATAAATATGGCTCTAAATAATCTACGTCCTTTTCACCTTCACGTTGACAATGTACCCGCAATGATTCCTCCTATCAATCAAAAAAATTCAATTTAAAAAAGAAAGGCATTGAATATATTTGATGAATAATTATTATTTTTATTCTTGAATTTGTTGGTAAAGTTAAAGTCAATGATAATAACTTGTGCAAGCATTCCAATTTTCGCTTCATCATTTCTATTTCTATCAAACATCGAAACGGTTAGTCGTGGCAAACCATATTCACTGCTACGTATTTTCAGCAAAGTAATTATCATTCTTTCAGTGTCTCGAACATGAGTCAATGATTCTTCTTCATCTTTCAATAATTTTTCAAGTAAATAATATAAATTTATGGATTTTTCGGGTGGTGCAAATGAATCAGGCTGTAAACAAACAAGGAAAAAAATAATTTTGTTTTAATCAAGAAAAAAATTTGAATATTTATATATACGTGTATAGATGATATTTACATTATATTCATATGTCATTTTTGGATCAAAGACAAGACGATCTTCACGCTCTGAGTACGGTGGTTTGATAAATTTCCGACTAACTCGTGTGATTTCATCGTCTTTATAATGATACTTTAAACGAATTTCATTTTGTCCAATACAAAATTCACGAATTGCAATATCTTTTGTCGCTGGTAATTTTTCATTTCGGTGATATTCTTCAGTGATTTTCTCAATGAAAAAGATTCACAATTAAATACTATCATCGTGAAGTAGTATATACTAATTTTTAAGGATTATATAAATAATGATAATTATTATATAAATAGTTACCCAAATTTGGCGTCCATTAATATTTTGAGAAATAGCTGCATCATCATTAATTATAAATTCAACATTCCTGTTGAGAAAACATAAAGGAATATTAATAAAAAAAAAATTTTTTTGTACTTGAATTTTTTGTTTTTTATCCATATGATTTTTACTGATAGTGCAGAAGGTCTTTTCTGTTAACGAAATATTGTGTAAAATGAAGAGGATGCAATTCTATTTTCGATAATCCGTCGATACGTACAATATCATAAAATTCAATTGTTCTTTCATCTTCAACGGTATTATTTCCAATTGATAAATAACGATGCTCTGAAAATTAAATTCGATGCCTCAAAATAATGATAATTCATAAGAAACAAAAAAATAAATATAAATGCCTGTAGATGTAACACCAGATTTCAATGGAACTTTTTTTTGTAACGAATAATGATATGAATTGAAAAAAATAAATACAAATAATATTATTTATATTATTGTTCGCAAACAATTTTACTTTAAAAAAAAATATATACTTTTTAAAGCGTCACTTCGGCCACGATTATACTCATCAATAATGAGTCCATTGTCCAAATATTTTGTTGATTGTGTGAGTTTGTCACCACGGTTTAAATATTTTTCATATATATTTTGGGATAATTCGTACTTATAGTCATTGTAAATGGTAATTTTCTGAATTAAACCGTCCATTTGAATATAAGGAGCATAGAGCTCAACTCGCGCCTTCTTGAACAATATTGTTTTTCTTCCATTTGGAAAACGTCGTTCATAATCTGTAATAAAAAGAAAAATAACAATTCAAATAAATAAACTTGTTGAATATAAATAATTACAAACCTAAACTATGAATTTCAATAGGAAGAACGTAAGAACTTGGCATATCGAGATGTTTGTCTTGTTGTATATGCATTTGTTCATCCTCTTTGGTTTCTTCGATATCACGCATAGTCCATGGCTCCCCTGGAAGCAAATGCTCCCACAATTTATTATCATTCAATTTCCAATCAATATCATTGCAACCATCAGTACATAATTGCATATTAACCCAATAATTCTCGTCATTCCAAATGCTCTCTATACCGTGATACAATAGTTTTGTTTGGTGATCATTAAGTGAGTAATATTGTCCAGATGTGGATTCTATAAAAAATGGTTCAGTAATTTCCTCATGACGGGAACCACTTGAATGTGGCAATATGACAACCCATGCATGGACACGATATCCCCAGTATTCATCTTTATCAAGACATTCTTCTTTCTAAAGGTGATGGGCATTAAATTAATATAAGTTGATTGTTCAATTTCATGATATTACAAATGAATTTCATCAAATTATTTCTTACAAGAATATTTAGTTGTCGTTTTTCTTCCTCACGTTTCATTTCAGCAGCTTGTTTCTCTTTCTCTTCTTCTTCCAAATTTTTCAACAGTTTACTTTTAAAATCTGGCGGTGGTTTCAAGTAATACTTGGATGTAGTGACAGTCTCACTTGTTGAAATTATCACCTCAGATTTCGGAACATATGGACAATTTATCATAGTCATATCATTTAATGTCTGTTCTCTAGACGCATACCCATTGACGACAAAAGCATTGTAATTTTGTCCACGAAGAAGGCTCACCAGGAGTGTAGAAAATTCAAAACAATTTCCTCTTTGATTGTTTAAAATCCATGTTGGCGATCGAAGAATATCTGGCTGTTGGAAAACGAAATACTCAATATTTTTCATTGGCTGTAGATTAAAAAATTATATTTTCGTTCATTTTTTACCAGTGTTGGTAAGGAAGAAATTTATATGTATATTTTTTAATTTGATGGGATATGTATATTTAAAGTGTATGAATTATGGGCTTGTGGTAATGCAGATTAAAATTTTTTCCATCTCACTGAACGTTTGTATTTCTGCAATCATTTCTCGCACTCTGACGAAGACACAGAGTATAACAATAATAATCGGTAAATATAACCATAGTAAAACGCTCGTGGTACAAACCTATATTTGCGAATACGAGCGCTGAACCACGTGCCACGTGGAGCAGAGATTTATATATATACAAATATAGGCAACAATCTTGACCTACGTCTCTTTTTGCGGATATAAATCAGTTTCACCCGATGATTCTCAATCTTGTTTTTTTTCTTTAATGGATTCGTCAAGTCCTTCTCATTTACAGTCGAATTAAATATTCATCGAAGAAAATGGTTGAAAAAAAGAAAAAGAAAAAAAAAAAAAATCAAAACAAAACAAATACAAACTAAAAGTAAGAATGAATTTATGAAGAAAGTGGCGCGCTATTACACGAAGATAACATTATCTAGTCAACCTCGATATAAGTTACTCAGTATATATAGATTACTTTGTATTTTCTTTTTCTCTTTTCTTACAAATATTTTTTCCTCATTCACGATTATAGGTTTATTTTTTTTTATTCTACTCTCCTTTATTCTTGTCCTTTCCTTTCATTCCTACATATTGGAACATATATATATATATATATATATACATATATGTGTGTAAACAGACAAACGGATACACACACACACATACACACATACCCATGGACAAATATATATATATATATATATATTTTTTTTTTCTTTCTTTCATTTCACAAGGGAAAGGACGTCTCGCAATTTTCCGTAACGCGGCCAGAGAAAGAGGACAACGACAACGTCGAGGTGGCGTCGACGACGGTGTTTCACCCAACCCCAGAATCTTGAAACGAGCGCAGTCGTTCTTTCTTTCTTCTTATTTTCTATTTTTTTCTCTCTCTCTCTCTCTCTCTCTCTCTCTCTCTCTCTCTCCCTGTATTTTCTTCCTTACAAAAACACATGTATAGTGCGAATAACGTTGTGAGAAAGAGAAAGAGCAAACAAAAAAAAAGGCGCGGAACGGATGGATGAACGGGAGAGGATGAGAACGAGATGGCCAGTGGGTGGTGTGCAATGTCCCCCCCCCCCCCTGTCCTCCCCTGGTTCTTCACCCTGCCCCAGGCCCCATTCTCATCCTCTCCTATACATGTGCACGTATGCAAGTGAGTGTATGTGTGTGTGAAAGAGAGGGATATATATATATATATATATATATATATTCTCTCACTAACGCTGTGTCGCTTCCAATAGCTACGGCCTCTCTCGCGTTGCCTAATCCCCCGCGCGCGTTTGCTCGCTCACTCGCGTGTCACCCTCATTCCGTGCGACCCCTTCGACCGTCACCCACGTGGGACACGAAAGGCGAGGGTGTGAGGGAGCAGACAACGCGGAGATACCACTGCCGCGGCAGCTGCGCTCAGTGTTTCTCAACCTTGCACTTTGAATTTTCGCATAAAATATATACATATATATTATCTTATATTTTATATATATTATTATGTTTATTTTATTTTCTGTCATTCTTATTTTGAGTTAATTCAATGTGTATATGGGCCATTCAACCGCGTGCTGTGAATAATATTATTCATGTCTCCTAACGTTTTTTTTTCCTTTTTTTTCTTCTTTTTATTTCTTTCTCTTCTTCTTTTTCTTCTTCCCCTTCTTCTTCTGCATTTATAATGAGTGTCCTTGACTGAAATATTTCTCGCAATCGATTTTGTATATATATATTTATCAGTGTATAAATATGTATAATTTATATATTTCCACACGTATAGAAGTGTGCAATGAGCGATTGGACACACAATTTTCTTACATCCATGTTGATATCATATGACGAGTAAAAGTGAAACAAACAAAAATAAATAAATAAATAAATAAATAAATAAATAAAAGAGAAGCAAAAAAAGAATAATAATGATAAATTAACGTGAGCACAATTCTTTCCCTTTACTCTTCTTCTATATCGCTGCCTTTCATTCTTTGCCCCCCTTTTTCTTTCATCCTCTTCACTATCTCTCTCTCCTTTTCTCGCCCACCCGCTTGCATACGTCCTTTTTTACATGAATACTTTGCTTCTATATAAAACTGCACGCGTGCGTTTGCCTCGCACCCAACATAAATGCGATAATACTCACTCGTACACGCCACCAAAAAAAACACATGAATTGTCGTCGCGCCCTCTCCCACCGTCATCATTACTATTTACCATCATACTATTTCCTCCCGTCTTTTGTATACAATTCTCATCTATACATTATTTTTCCTGCTGTGGAATAAACCCCACGTATTTTATCACACGAATAAAAAGTTGGACGTGCGCTTGTTTACCACGAGAGTCAAGGGCCATCATCGTAGTGCACTCGCGATTCTATCTTTTATCAATTCATAGATATATACTCTCTCTATCTCTCTCTCTCCTCTTATTCATACACAATTAAATAAACAAACATAAATAGGAAATCATTATATTTACAAAAATACTTTATAAATATATACGATGATATTTTTGTAAAAGTCAAGGAAAAATATTTTTGGAATAATATGCGAACCACGACTATTGGGGCGTGCATAGCACGTACATACTCGTACCCAGTATTACCGGGATAGTAGATAGTATACTGTAGTCCTTATATATATGTACAGTGGGGACAAGTATATATATATATATGTATATACTTGTAGGTATTTCTCGCGGGCGTATACATAAGCCAACGGACCGACACATAAGCAGTTGCAACGCGCTCGTTCGTGTTTGCGATCACTACGAATATATTTCAAAGTGGTGAAGAGAAGGAAGAGAGGAAGAGAGGAAGAGAGAGAGAGAAAGAAGGAGGGGAAAAGAGACGGAAGTGACGATAGTGTGGTGAAGGTGATTGAGAGAGAATATATTTCTCTCTGTCTCCCTCACAAATACCACGTACATTAACGTCCGCTCGCGTTCTTCCTACAAATATAAATATATAGAAAATAATCAAACCCACGCGGCCCAATGTGTAATGACGTCACGACCGTCATTTTCTAGTTGCATCATCTTTCTTTCTTTTTCCCTCTCTTTTACATTTATGCACAATATTAAATATATATATATATAAGTAGGATCTAAAAAATTCCACGTGAAAACTCACTGTCTTTATTTAACGGATAATTTTCCACTGTAGCCTTCATTACTCGCCCGTCTCTGCTGCACTGTCGTATAAATAATTCTCTTTCTCTCTCTATATTTATCTTTCTTCATCATTTTCATCTTTATCTTTATCTTGATCTCTCTCACGCAACTCTCTTTCACTCAATGTCGTTTGCTGGATTTGTTTTTTTTTTAACCATTTCTCGTTCCCCGTGTCTCCGATTTTATTATTATTATTATTATTATTATTATTATTATTTTCTCTCTTCATTGAATGCAACGCGTGAGTGAGCCAGTGAAATTTGCTGTTATTTCGCGAACGCGATCGTTATAAATAAATAAAATCACGATAAGTATAAATGTCTACATTTTTTTTTTTTTTTTTTTTTTTTTTTTCTGTTTACGCACGCACATAACGGTCAAGCAGAAAATAAGATGAAATAAACAAAAACAAAAAAATATTGTGTACTCAATGCAAATACGAATTAATAATGTAAGTAATAAATAAATAGAGGAGAAAAATATTTGTAGATTAATTTACTCAATATTTTTGTTTTCGTATGCACGTTTGTACACGGAGAGAAATATCTGTTAAATATTACCATAGAATACAGAGGAAAAATTACCCCGCAATCAAGTATGTCGAAGATATCATTGTATTTGGATCATTATTACTGTTTGTTAAAAGCAAATATTACTCATCAGCTGAATAAAAATTATTGCACAAACTGCATGGTAAAAATTACCCCTAGTGTAGAATAAAAGAAAAACTTTTCGTGAACATATTTTATCGACCGTAGATCAAAATCCTGTCATAATTTTTTCATTGTCACTCATAATTGATGATAAAAATTATTTGATATTTTATAAAATATATGCAGATTAAAATGAAGAGTCATTAAATATAATTTTCATAATTATACTGAAATAAGTAGTGATTGGAAGGTGGATTGATTGAAATGAATTTGTACAAAAATAGATATAAATATAAAAAATAATTAATATTTATTCATTGATGTTCTGATGTCATCTCTCACTGTAAATTTTTCATCTATACTTATTCTTACAATATGTGTTTGTACAAGTTCATATAAATCACACAAATATAGAATTTCCCGTGTATAATTATTTGTAATAATTTCGTACGATTGTACATGCTCGTTGAGGTACATCATTCATTTTTTCCGCAATTTCGCAAATATTTTTTTCTTCATAAATTATTTTTTCATCATTACTATATCATAAGAAACAAAAGAATAATAACACAAGCGTATGTAACTTATGCGAAATACTCGTTGCACTTAAAACACGTCTCAATTTGTCTTGAGTGACCGATTGACTTGATGCGTGAGTGTCATGTATGTGTTAATGCAGTATTGTCAATTTGTAACGGACCCGAAATTTTTCGAAGATTATCGAATATAAACGATGAATTCCCATGTGAATTGTGGTAAAATTTCCTCCAACTCAGTGGATAATTCATTCAAAGCATCAGTAATTTTTGTTGTTATGGCGCGACATTAAAGAAATAGTGTGCTGCACGGCAAAAATTTATCAGTATAAGAGTAAAATTAAAACATATTGAGAATATAATCTAGTATAATTTGGACAATTTTTGAACTTTCCTAAAAATTGCCGCGCAATATGGTAAAATTTATTTTCAATGACAGGAATTTTTCTGACTGATTCCTCTAAATATTTCAATGAAAATGAATATTTTCCATAATAGTGGGATGGCCCGAGCCTACCCTGAATTGCAAGGTAATTTTTAAGAGAAAATTCTCTCCGTGTAGATGAAATATTATTATATTGGAAAAACAAGTGTTTATCACATGCGAAATGATGATAGAAATAGATGAAAATTAATAATGTAATAGAAAAAAATATATACATGAGCGTTGTAATAATAGTGCAGACTTGGAGTGACGTAAGTGGTCGTGTATATATAACGTGTGTCGCTTGCGCGACTTTTATATATCTCTCGACATTTCTCTTACGTACAGCGAGCACGCTCACGGAAACGACAGAGCCGGTTTTCAATGACAGAATTGAGAAGCTCACAAGAGCATAGAATTGTATGTACGTATGAAAGAATGATGATATACTGGACAAATGGACACATATCAACATACACCAAACTCAAGCAACATGAAAAAAAAAAAAAAAAAAAAAAAAAAAACAACAAATAAACACAAATTGTTTCACAGCAAATACATCACAAATTTTCCCAGTCATCATCAAGTTTTTTTTTTTTTCTTTAATTTTGGCAATTAAAAAAACAAACAAAAAAAAATGAGAAAAAAAATTGTAACATTCACCTGTTTTCTCGATCCATCCCGAAAATTCATTTCACTGGATAATAGAAAAAAAAAAGTCAAATTTCATAAAGACACATTTGCTCTCATTCTTTCTCTCCCTCTCTCTCTCTCTGTCACACACACACACACACACACACACACACACACACATGAATATATGTAAAGTACTTTAAAGAATGAAATTCTCTCGCGATTGCAGCAAATATCCTTAAGCAACATACACTCATGCAACTCAGCGAAAAAAAAGAAAAAAAAAAAAAACTATAGAGGGTTTCTCAACCCTGCAATACATTCACATACCCCACTTTCATATTCACATACATTCACATACACACGGATGCATACAGTTGATTTGGGAATGGAACGTGGGCTGACACGAACTCGACGAGCGCGCGAGTTTATGAGGGTGCTTTTCGGACGATGAGACACCGAGTGCATCGCGACGAACACCGGACGTAATATCTATATATATAAACTATATAATATATACCCTTATGTATATATACACACACATCTGCATGGTATATATATATAGTAATACACACAAAGAATGTATGTATATATATTTAGTGTTAGATGCAAAGCGCAAAGAGAGAGAGAGAGAGAGAGAGAAGGTAAAGTGAACGAACGAATATAAAGGATAGAGTAGAAAGGGGCCGATGTTTGCGGGGAGACAACGACGACGACGATAAAGAGAGTACAAGAGCGACAGAGAGAGGCGCCATGGTTTAGATCTACACTGTGAATATATATATGTGTGTGTGTGTGTATGTGTGTGTATACATGTATGTACAGTACACGGATAGGGCGAATGATCGTGGGCGAGTTGAAACGCGCGGGACGACAGAGAGTAAGGGGTGAGGTTTGGTAAAGGGCGTTCTAGTGGTGTGTGCGGGTTCTCTCTCACTGATTACGTCGCGGAATAGCCAGAGAACGAGGATGCTGGGACGTGAAAGCCAACGAGGTCGCTCGCGTCTTCTCTCTTTATCTCTCTTATTCACTCTCTCACCCTTCCTTTACCACTTCTCCCTTTATATCTGTCTTGTTCCTTTACAGAGGACACACAGGACGAATATATCCGCAATGTCCTACACTAAACCTGAGAGGATTCGTCCTCTATCTATCTAAACGTACATATATATATATTCTCTCTCTCTCTCTATCTCTATCTTTATCTTGCTTTCTCCGTCTATCACACTCTATATATGTAATCTTTGCATGGTAGTGGAAACTGACAAAATTCCTTTGGCATCAACGTCTTCGTCGTTGCCGTCAACTGGCCTCTACTGAAACGACGATGACGTTGGCTAGAGAATCACAGTGGTAGAGAGGTATCTAATATATATGTATATATATATATATATACGTAGTGCACATGATAGGTGGATGGATGTGGGTGGGTGGTAGAATAGGGTGGTTAGATATACGAATAGTGCAATATGCACAGGATAGCATTGGGGAAGTATTGCGTGTGTGTGTGTGTGTGTGTGTGTTTGGGTGAGTATGTATATGGGTAGAATGGCACAAACATTCACGTGTCTCACTTGCTCACACTTGTGGCAATGTATGTGTGACCTTCTTCTTTGTGTTATGTCCATCTACCGTGTATTTCGTGTCTACATATACCGTATATATATATGTAATATATAGAAGAATACGGTGAATGTGTATTCCTCCATCCTTGCTGTTAGTGTCACATGTATTTTGTCCTTCTCTGTAGCTTTGCGCGCATCTCCTTTCCTCTTTCTCCACTCATACACATGTACACACGCACACACTGATAGACACACATACGCGCGCGCGCATACACATGCTCGCAAACATATGGGTATATCGCTGTTCGTGCCTTAGTTGCTGTGAACACTCACGAACCCAACTTGGGGAGGAATGGAGGTTAGTTAGGGGTGGTATATTGACGGCTGGCGTCGCGAGGACGTCTATACTTAGTGCCAGAGCGAACCAACGCGTTTCCAAAGGCGTCGGTTATATGTATTATATCTATCTTTGTTTGGTTAGGTCGACTCTGCTCACTCTCTTCCTCTCTCATTTTGTCTCTCACTCTCCTCCTTTTCACCGTCCTCGATATCTCTCTTTCTCTTTCCCCTGATCGTTTCCCACCCTCGGAAAGTCCTCTGTCTGTCTCTGTCACTGGTTCTCATTTCTGCTGCACAACGACAATGTTCTGGTCCTCTGCCACCAATATCTACACCCGCATATAGGTATATATATATGTAAATGTGTATGTGTATGTATATATGTGAATTTGTACATTGGTACGTGAGGATTCAAATAGCATAGTTAGATTCGTTGCTGAACCTTTGGCAATGCCGTTGAGTGGATGCGAAGCGCCCTGAAACGAGTAGAGATTCGTGGAAAAGATGATTAAAAGGGTGTATAGGAAAAAAGAGAGTGAATAAACTCGCGAAAATTATGGTGTGGACTGTGGTAGTTTTTATTTTCATTTGTTTCTTTTTTTTGTTAATTTACTTATTTTTTTTTTTGCTTACACTCGAGAGAATAATATCGTATGTCTTCAAGATATTTGGAATTGATTTAATTATGGTGAAAGGATTTGGAGTAAGGGGATATTGATGCAGTTAAAAAGTTACATTTTTTCGATGGGGGATGAATAAAAAGGGAGAGTGTTTATAATGTATATGAACCCATCGGCTTTATAAGCTACAATGTATTAGTAGGTCAACGGAAGAAAATAATAATTTTTATGAAATTAAAAATTAAAATTATAAATCTATTTGAAAAAATTTTTTCAATTATCTACTGTACGAATATTCAAAATTTTTCAATTAATACTTTCAATACAAATAAAATGAAATAAATGAATGAAAATAAATTTTTAATTGCAACTTGACATGGATTTATATAATGATATTTATGATTAATTCAATAGTCAAATTTGAATGTTATATATCAATATGAATAAAAGCAAAAAATAATAATTGAAATAAATAAATAAATGAAAATATTTGTAACCGAAGAAAAAAAAAGTGCAATTGAGTAGTGGTTAGCAACAAAACTCTTAGAAAAGAAAAAAAAAAAAAAAAAAACCCTAACGTGAGAGGAAAAAAAGAAAAGATATTTTTCGATCGATCTGGTCTTTCGACGTACAAGTCCGAAACGAGCCGAGGAGAGGTAGAAAAAAAAAAACATCAGGACAGGAAAAGAAAAAGAGAAAAATCCGCGCGCGCGAATCGAAGGGAGGATGGGAATAAAAAAAGAAGAAGAGGAAGAGAGAAAGGAAGAAAGAAAGAAGAATAAGAGCGAATAGGGGATGGCGTCGATGCTCCAGGGCGAAAACGTATATAATATATATAGAAATGGGAATAGGGTGGATGATGGTATAGGGTTGTAAGAGAGTTTCAGGGAGAGAAGAGGGTGTCGTTGAGGGAGAGAAAAACCCGCGGTGTCGAGGAATCGCGAGAGAGCCACGTCCTGTAATATAACGCCCACATATACATATACATGTGTATATGTATTATATATACACAGATACAGAGAGAGAGAGACACACACACACACACACACAGATTCACGTACTTTATATATATTCCGACTATAGCATATTCCCTTTAGGCTATATATAGGGTGACCGCCGCGCGGAAAACCCAGTAGAGGAAAATCGTACGATCGATCTGCCTTCGGTCTTCAGGTCCGAAACGAAAGGGGAGAGGGAACGCGCAGTGTTAGGCGTCTGCGACGCGAGGGGAAAATGTACGTAGAGAGAACGAGGGTGAAGGGAAGAGAAGGGAAAGAGAGATAGAAAGGAAGAAGGACGGAGAAAGAGAGAGAGAAGCCACGTCACGGACGTGTGCAACGTGGCCTCGCGAACACACGACGACGCTTTCGTGTCTACGTGGCGCGGGTGGACGACTGGGACCTTAGGGTGCGTTCACATCATTACATAAATCAATTTAATAAACGTTCAAATTTATTTCATGCAAAATTATTCATATTCATCCGGAAATGCCGTGTAAAAAAATAATGCAAACACGACCCGAGTCGAAATTATCGACCTACCTTACTGTCCTAGAGCCGCATTTCTTTTGTTCTTCAATTTTGGAAGAGAATTATCGATAGATTCTTGGCCGCAAACCTTGTCCCTGAGCCGTGGAATATGTGAGAATTATAATTATTTTTTTTTCTCCTCGAATTTTGTTTATTTATCAATGAAAGCGTTACATACATTGATAGTCACCGTCTCAAAATAGAGAGCACGCTCATTATCTTTTTGATCCGCAATCATTTTCGCTATAGAAAATAATTATTTCTGGCCATCTTTTAATAAATTTGATATGCGGAAGAAAAATGTACCCAACCCGTGAGTATTCGACCCTCCCTGAATTTCATAAATTTCAGCTACCTAGGAAAAAGGGTGTCATAAATCATCGGTAAATATTTGTCCTCTGACCGATATTCAACTTCAAAGTGGAGAAAAAGGAAATAAGAACTACCTCAGATGTCGAAAAGCAGCTCTGGAGCCAAGAAATTATAATGTAGTTCAGTGCAATAAAAATTGTCTTTATTCCCTAGGACAATAAATGTAGGTTGTAAGGGGCAAAGTTCCGGCTGAAAATTTTGACTCGGGCAATGTTACTCACAAGATTCGTTGAAAAATTCTTTTTTCTGTTTTTTCGTTTGTTTTTTTTTTTTTTTCCCTCTCACTCATTAACTATTATTTATCGTAAACAAAAAAAAATTTCATTCAACATTATCTCTAATCAAATATGATTAACAATATAATTAACGTGACAGTGAGGAAAAAGAAAAAAAAAATAAAAAAAAAAAGAAAAGTACAATTTAACTGCTAACAGTTGAAATATAAATGTATTTGGCTTGTCAAAAATAAAAAATAAAAAATACCTGATGATTGATATAATGTTAAGACACATCGCAACGGACATTAAATTAAAATTATAAATGAAATGATCCGTTGTGAGCACAGCTTGACGTGAAGAGTGAGTGAGCAAGCAAACAACACACAGGATGGACAGGATGAGGAGGTATATACTCTGGTCCGGCATACCACTACTACACCAAAAGTCTTACGAGCCTGCTGCAGCCTGACTCGCTGCTAACTACCTCCTTCAATATCTACTGCTGCTGCTGTTGCTGTTGCTGTTGCTGTTGCTGTTGCTGTTGTTGTTGTTGCGGCTGTTATTCCCCGCTCATACTCACAAACTCATCGTCTACGCTTCTCACTCAGTTTCACTCTTGTACTGCTCTGATATTTCTGTGTATGACTCCCGCACCGCTCAACCCGCCAATGTACTCCGGGGCCCTGAAAATGTTCAACGTTGTTACGCCTCGCGGGGACCCATTTCGCGCGCGCCTCACCCAGGAACGTATCGAGCACTCACACGTTCCCTGGGTCGACGGCCTCTATCTATCTCTCTTTCTCGTACACATACACATACATATATACATACACCACTCACATTTTGTCTTGTATTTTTTCGACGTCATCACGATCGTTGTTATCGTCGTTTTCGTCGCACATTGGCCTCGTTGGCAATCCACGGCGGATTAAATCTCGTATCGTTATGAGATGCGAAACGGCCAAACTGACTTGATCATCTACCGCCCAAACATCAAATTTAATCTCTGTCAATGTGACATTTCAAAACATAATAATAATAATAATTATTATTATTATTATTATTATAATTATATTAAATAAATGAGAAAAAAAAAAATCTCACAAAGATAAAATTATCATAAATATTCAAATGCACATATATAAGAATATGAATATATTGGATTAAATAGTTTTTTTATTATAATTTTATAAAAAATCAAGTGAAAAGAGAAAAAAAGAAAAAAAATAGAACAATCTGAAATTTTCACAAATAAATTGTTCAGGGGGCATAAAGTATTTAATACGTTCCCTAAGAGAAAAAAAAAAAAAAAAAAAAAAAGAAAAAAAAGTTGCCGGACACGCGTTTCCTCTATATCGGTCTGACCGTGTGCGCCGCCGAAAAACCGCGCGAGCCGATTCTTGGAAGGATCCTCCGAATGTTGGAAGGGCCATCAACGAAGCGCAAGAGAGTGAAAAAAAGAAAAAAAAAATAGGAACACATGAATATATATATATATATATATATGTATATATGGGAAGCATAAGAAATGGAGAAAAAGAGAAAAAGAGAGAGAGATAGAAAAAATTATACGCATTTGACGCTCGGCACGTCGTCGCCCCAGTGGTCGTTGTTGACGCCGTCGGATAACGACGAGGGGGAGGGTAACATTGGAAAAAGAGTAAGTGTCACCGAGAATGAAAAAGAGCGAGGAAGAAAGGTGGAGAGAGTGAGATAGAGCGTATACATATATATTGAGGTTTGTCTGCGCTCGCAGGAAACCCAAGCGACCGCGGCTCGGATTATTTTTCATACTCTCTCGGTATATAACCGAAAGGCAAAAGCCGACGCGGACGTTCCGGTCACGTACTTGAGACGCGCGAACCGAGCGAGGAATCAAGTCCAAGTGAGTAACAGAAAGAACAAGCGAGATAGACGGAAAAAAAGATGAAATAAAAATTTATAGACGCTCACACTTGCATACATACACACACACACACACACACATATATATATACAAATACGGAGAGATATATACAGACACATGAAATAAGATACTCGGCGAAATTTTCGCGCGAGAGATATTTAGTCGAAATTCGCGCGCGCGCGCGCCTCAACGACTTCGAGTTGCGTGTCTCTCAAGGTCATTCGTGTCTTGAATATTATTTTTTTTTTTTTTGCTCCTTTCTCATTTTTTATTTATTTTTTTATCATTTTGCCATTTTTTATTGTATATAGTTGAACGTGTGGATTCAATGCCATCGTGAATATAGTTGAAATATAATAGCAAATAATTATGAAAATTGAATTCGATTAAATTTTCATACTCACGTGTTGAATGTTATTTCGCAAAAAAAAAAATATTTAAAAATATATTTCTTCATTCTTGTTTCATTATTTTTTTTATATCGGAAGATTAAATTTATATTTTGCCGAATATAATGTTCACAAGTTGTGGGTGGATACAGAGATTTGACTGAGCTGTATCAAAACGATTGAATAAGTGTAGAATTCGATAAGATAAAGGAAAAGTATGTGAATGAGTAGGGAATAAAAAATATGTATATATGTGTGTATATGCATAGATAATGTAGGAAAGAAAAAAAAAAAAATAAAAGAATGAATAAGTTTGAGACGAACGGTGGGAATAAAGGAGGGAGAGAATTTGTAAGGAAAACGTTCGCGCGGCGCCGCGACGGCGCCTCACATCGGAGTTAAAACCACGCGAGGACGCGCCGAGAGAACGCCGGTCGATCAGCTTGCACGGTAAAATTGCGCGGAACGGGAGCATAAAGAGAAGAATGCGGAACGCAAGCTATATACAGTATATCATTCCTTCTTTCTCTGGCTCATACATTTTTCCTTTCATTCTCTTTCACAAGTCCAGTATAATATTTTTTTTTTTTTATATTTTTTGTTTTTTCTTCTCCTCTCTTTTATTTTATTTTATTATTATTATTATTTTTTTTCTCTTCTTCGTTTCCCTTTTAGAGCCCCAGAAACTTTTTTTTTTCTCTCTCTGTGTGTGAGCGTGTGTGTGTGCGAATACGAGGCAAGAACGATCTCTCGCGGCGAAATTACGGTGGAGACGCGAGAAAATAAAAAATAATAATAATGATAATATTGTGGAAGAAAAAAAAATGTATATATAATAACAAAAAAAGTGAAATGAAAATTAATAATTTAACGGGAAATTTTCTCGATTATTATTATTATTATTATTTATCACGACAATACATATTTAGAAAAAAAAATTTATTTCAATATTTTCATATAGATATTTAAAAAGATGTGCGTGTAACCTTTATAGACGCGGTTGAAATGAAATTTATTTACAATTCGTGAATAGATATATGAGTAAGATGGCCAGTCCTGAAAACATAAACAACAAACCTCCTACCATTCTACCAGGCGGCCCAAAACTTCTACCAGAACCCTAATGAACAAAGAAAAAGAAAGAAAAAAAAAGAAAAGTTTCAACAATTAAACGAAATTTACTTGAAAAAAAAAAATTAATAATGATAATAATAATAATAACAAAAAAATTAATAAAATAATTGTGATTAAAATTAATTTTCAATAGAAAGAAAAAAAAAGTGAAAAGAAAGGACAGAAAGAAATAAAAAATTGTATTGTATGTAAACACTGTTGTATTCGTTGATTTAATATATCAACCATACACCGAGAGAGTTTATGTATGATGATTGAGGGTGTGCGAAATAGCGGAAGAGAGGAAGAAAGCAGAGAGATACAGATCGTGTTTCGAATTGAGGTTTCACGAAGACCAACTGTATGGTAAGAGGAGGGAGAATAAGAGAGATAGGGGAGGAGGAAAAGGAGGAGAAGGAGAAAGAGGAAGGGGGGTAGTGTTAGCGGGCCCGGTATACCCATTACCATTATTATAAGTTGATGTGACGTGACGTAATGGGAGTTAGAGCCGTATGAATGGGTATAGAGCAACAAGTTGCCACTAAAAACTGGGAGTGAGTTCGTGAGTCGAGTTCTGCTCGTTATGCCTCTATATGTACTTCTTCCTTCCCTATACAGTGCCACCGTCCTATATATTTTTCCCAACCTCCCACCACCTTCTGAAAACCCCACCCTCTCTCATAGCCCCCGTTATAAACCCTCTCTGGCTTTTAAAGTATTCTTTTTAAAGCGGAACTATCGTGAAAATCGTCATGACTTTAATAAAAAGAATGAGATTAAAATAAATTTGAACGTAATAAAAAGCACGTGTTTATTTTATACTTTTATGAAAAATAAACAAATGATATCACTCATATATTTCTAATCATGTATTCATTAATATTGTGTCGATTAATTTTATCCAACTCTATTTGCTTCATCTGGTATACACAATCCCATTTTGTAATCGCGTGTATGCACACTCGTGTCACTTTACTATATTATCAATAGCGCTACACACACTTTATTATATATTACAATGTATGTGCAGAAATATCTCCATTTGTCACATTATCAACATTACAAAATCGCACGTGACTGTGTTTTACTAATATTGTATATACCCGAGTCAAAATTTTCGACCTACCTTACTGTCCTAGAGCCGCATTTCTTTTGTTCTTCAATTTTGGAAGAAGATTATTGATAGATTTTTAGCCGCAAATCTTGTCCCTGAGCCGCACTGAGGGTCCAAATCATGAAATTGTGGACCTCGAACCAACACCTAGAACCTCAAAATAGATTAAAACCATAAAATTCTCGATTTTTGTCCACTTGAAATAATTTTATGATACATCAAAGGATCGAAAGCGGACGGAAGTCGAGAATTTTATTGTTTTGATCCATACTGAGGCCCTATACGTCTGTTTCATCGGAAAAAAATTATTTCAAATATTTCGCGAATATTTATATATAGATTGGTTCTCACAAATTATCGATGTATATATATTAGACTGTTTCAAAAAAATTGACTATTTTTTTTTCCAAAGTATATCGAGAATATTGTCGGAAATGACTGAAAAAAAATACTGTGTAAGTTGGAGCCCTTGAGTTTAGTATTAAGAGGTGCCGTATCGCAAATTTAAATTTTCCATTCAAATAACATAGGAAAAACTTTTTTTTACACTTTGGAATTTTATTTTACAGGAAATTACAGTACTTATTACTAGTTATAAGGAAATACAGAAAAAAATTCGCAAATTGTAATAAAAATATTTCAATGTAACAATTGTTTATTTTATTACGAAAAAATGAACTCCTCATGCGCATTAAGAATATATTTTCAATAAGATATTTGTACGTAGATGAATTATCTTTTCATTGTTGGACAAAAAAAAATTTTCCCTAAAAATTTCATTGTAATCATTTTCACATTTTGTAAAATGAAAATTGTTTATCATAAGTTGGTTTCGTTCATTTAAAAAGTTATATAAATATTTCAGTATCTTTTTTTAGCTCAGCAGGAATTTTCGTCGAGAAATATTTATAATTAATTCGAATAAAGTTGATAGTTTCATCGGAAAATTGAAAAAAAAATTTTCAATTTATCATGAATCCAACTTTAACCCCAAATAACTTTCGAAAAAGTAGATTTACCGAAAAATCATGGAATACCTTTTTTGTAGAGCGTAAAATTTTTCACAAGAATACATCTTGATCACTTCAAAGTATTGTTCTGTTAATGAGCTATAAGATTCCAAAGGTGCTAAAAAAAATATTCATGTGTTATTTGAATGGAAAATTGAAATATGCAATGCGGCACGTCTTAATATTAATATTAAGGGCTCCAACTTACACAGAATTTTTTTTTTTATCATATCCGACAATTTTCTCGATATACTTTGGAAAAAAAAAATAGTCGATTTTTTGGAAACAGTTGAATATATATACATATAATTGGGTCGTGATATATAAATACCATTGTTTTATCTCTCTATATAAATTATATATATACAATTCATTGAGAATCAATGTATATTTAAATGAAAATTGAACACACATATATATATATATATATATATATATATATTAAATACATATATAATTATTATTATTTATATTTTTTTGATTTGAAAATTATATCGATAATCGTATTAATTTCTTCAGAAATTTTTTATTAATTTTTCATTTAATAAAGTTCAAGGTTGAAATTATTAATCAATAAATTATATAAATATGTGATAATTAAACAATAATAATTACATGTTTACTATTATCCACTATTAATTTTTAAAATGATATGTTCATGGATGGCACATTAGTTTGCGTGCCTGTTTCCTAAAATGCAGTCCGAGGGTTCCAGGTTTGAGTCTCGTTAAGTAATATTTTGTTTTTCTAAATTTATGTTTTAATGTTTAATGTCAAATTTTCAAATTATTTTCCAGGTCTCCTACATAAAATTTCAACATCTGATCAAGAATTAATAATTCAGTGTAAAGTTAATACTAATAAATTACAGCAACAATTACATATATAACACTAATTAATTGTGTGAAATATATATATATATATATATATTTAATATTTTTATTATGTATATAACTCAATCAAGTTATACATAAGGATATTAAGATTATGTGTTCATTTATTTCATCTTTATTTTCACATTCATATATATATACATATATAATTTTTTGAGATGAAAAAAAAAAAAAAAAAAAAACAGAATCGAATCAAACTTGAAGAATGAAGTTGAATGACGAGTCTGAATATTGCCAAATTTATATTATTCAACGAGATATATGCAGTTATATCTGAGAATGCGTGTGCATGTGTATATTTATGTTTTGTATGTATGTATAGCCTACACGTGTTTTCGTTTCTGTCGCTCGTTATTCTTCCCTCGTAGCCGCTATGTTATTCCCTTTCTCTCCGCAAAACAACGTTCCCTTCAACGCGGCAGACCCTTCAGTCCCGCCGCGCCACGGCTCTCTGCTTATATGGTCTTTCTCATTCTTTCACTCTCTTTCTTTATTCCTCTTCTTCTCTTCGTTGTCTCACTCAAATACGTCACGGTCATAAACGCAGTGTGACGTCGTAACACCAGTGGAAGAGAAGATTCATAAATGCCACGTTGCCGTGTCATCGACATTTACTCATTATATATATATATGTGAACGCGCAAAATGAAAGATATTATTTTTATATGCATCTATTATTATGTACTGACGATGCAAGTGAAAAAAAAATTTAATTTAGGCATTCAGGCACTTGTTAATTATTTATTATTATTATAATAATTATTATTATTATTATTCATTATTTTTTTTTTTTTCACTTCAATATTGAGAACATTCCGTGATTTCATTTTCTCGCACTAGCATTTTTTTTTGTTTGTTTGTTCATTCTGACTTTTTTTTTCTACTCATTCTTTCGTTTTGCGCGCTACCGTTAGCGCGCAATTCTCGCTAGTACGATAACAATCGCACACGCAGGTTTATAGAGAAGAGAGAAAAAAAAAAAGAAGAAAAGTATATAATAACAAGCGAGCGTTCCACTCAGTTAGTTCGTTTCTAATTGGCGCTACGTCGACAACGAGCTCTGCAACTCCCCAAAAGCCGTTGGCTTCACCTCTTCCTCTTTCTCTCTCATGCTCTTTCTCATACCATCTATTTTTTATATTTTCTCTCTTCGCCATATCCTTTTCAATCTCTCGCTCTTTTTTTATACGTTGTAAAAAAATTCGTGACTGCCGCATGTGTATACAGTTTTATAATCCATCCACGCGTCCAGACGCGAGCAAACGGCGAGGGCGGGGGGGGGGGGGGGGAGTCCACGAGTAAGGAGAGAAATATTGAGTGAGATGAGGAGGTCTGTGATGTGTATACTGTATATATATCCATATATCCATCCATATATATTATAAATACGAATGTAACTCTGTGTGTTACGTTATCACGGCAGAACTACTGCACGGATTTATATGAAATTTGGTATAGAGATAGTTTGAATGCTGGGAAAGAACATGGGCTACTTTTTTTTTCAATAAACCCTTGAAAGGGTGAAATAGCGGGTGAAAATTTTTATGCGCCAAAAAACAAAAGAATGTCGCACATTTAAAAATATTATATTTGAATTTATATTTTTTTTTGTTTGACAGTTCTAAGATTCGAACACATTCACATCACATATGATGTGATATTAGGCAATTTCCCTTTTTTTTTTTTGGTTTAGGAAGGAAAATACGCCTTGTATTTAAAACGTCAGAAAAATCATCTATTTCGAATATTTTTGTGAATATGGTTCATTTTAATCATTATTTTGATTTAAATATTTGTTGCTGTTCCATTGAACGTTAACTGTTATTTTGGATAATATAGATAAGTAAAAATATTTAGTCATAAGCATAGCAAATATTTTTAAAATAATTCATTAGACATATTCGATTTTTCTGTTCCATTTTTTTTTTTTTTTTTTTTTTTCGTAGTCGTCTCTTTCTTTCAACTATTGTATTATATTTTTCATTTAAATTATTATTAAATTATTATCACATTATTATTATTATTATTATTATTATTAAATTATTTAAATATACGATATTTTTCTAAAATTTTCGTTTGAAAATTTTTTTTGTTTAATTCTGTATTCTTGAAATATTAATAAATATTCTATAAAAAAATGAATAGTAAAAATATTCATTGCTTTTTTTTTACAGCACTTCAAAAATTGCGTTAAATTCGCAAAATTTATATGGATTTGCGAAAGAGAAGAAGACAAAAAACGTAGTTAATAAATCTGTATTAAGTTAATCGATTCAATTGATTGAGAAAGAATGTAATAATAATTTTATGATAGTCATAATAAATACAATTGATAATTAATAATTGTAGAAATAATCGGTGAGGTTTCGGGTTTTAGCCGGTAAGAATCCTGCACACTAAGGTTTTTTCCTTCTCACGGTGCATGATGCATTTCTCCCCTCACAAAAAAAAAAAATAAAAATAAAAATAAATAAATAAAAAACAAGATACTGGCAAATGCCAAATTCGAAAGTCACTTAGTCACTAACGCATCACACTAATTCCATGCGAACGAAGTCGCGGGTAACAGTTAGTATGTATGTATATATATATGTATAAGTATACATGTGGGAGCAGTAAACCCAGAATATCAAACGCGCGAATCCACCGTGCTCAAAGCGCAATATTATATATACGACAGGGAGGGCGCTCATCATCGTCCTCATTTTCATACATATATATATATATATATATATATATATATATATATATATGATATCGGTGGTATTATAACCACACGTTAATATATATCTACCCATATACCTATAAATATATATAATATATATTCAACAACGACTCACGAATTTATTATTATTCCGCAGCGATCACGTCACTTATGGTTATCGACTCTCCAGTGTATTCTTTTTTTTTTCTCCATCTCTTCTCTGACCCTACTATTTCTTTCTTTCTTTCTTTATTATTATTATTATTTCTTTTTCGTGACCGGAAGTACACGGGAGCCGGAACTCGACGATTTTGCTCGCTCTCTTTCTCTCCCAATTCTGAACACTCACACAAGCACACACACACACACACACACGCATATATATATATATATACAGTAATACGCTCGTTCCTTTTGGTACTATAGAATTGTACATGCCCCTTTTGCGCGTCCCCAGAAGTCGTTAACGGTAAATCGATCGCGGACGATATCGATCGGTAGAGTTTGCGCGCGAGGGATCCAAGAGATGGACTTGGAGATTGAGAGCGACTGGGTCGAGAGAGGGCGGAACGCGTTCACTCCCTTTCTCCATCATTCTATCTTCCTTGCTCTTAGTGTATATTGTATGTGTCCACAACAGACGATGACGATGTTGATGTCGGTGCCAATGTTTTACTATATACGTTCGTTACCTCTCAAGTTTCTCTCACTCTATCACAATGCAAATCTATATACATGTATATACATATATATATTATCTTTTCCTCTTGTCTCAAAGTAATCTCACTCCTCCTCTCTCTTTCTATATCTATCTCGTATTCTCTCTGATATACACTGGCGTATTGCGTGCGTGCAGCAAACGGGCCAATAGGGATTTACGAGCAGTTTCGGGCAATCGCGAATAGAGATTAGGCCGGTAATTAACTATGGATCTGGTCCGCAGTGAGTCCGCGAGTGTACTCCAACCCCAACGGCCTCCATTTCTCCATCCTATATATACACACCACCTATGTATATATATATGAGTACATGTACAAGTGAGATAGTGTATATATACATATATGGCAAATCCAGAAGCGCGCTTTAACGTAACCTCTATCTCTGACCAGTGAGTATATATTGCCAATATATGTACAAGTTGGTATATATATGTATTTGACCGCTGCGCGGCATATCACGCGGATATACATAGTCGAGGTATATATATCAAGGTATAAACCGAGGTACGCTGTGTTTTCTCTCTATCTTTGTCTGTATCACTCGCTCTTTATGCTCCATCTTCGTCCGTCGCATTTGGACTCGGTGTATTGCTTGCATTCTCTCGTCCCTCTGTACTCCCTTGACGTGTATTAGAGACTAGGGTGTGCGTGACCATGTAGAAGATTATATAGGTATATGTGCGGGTATATATATATAGAGAGAGAAAGCGCCCCAAAAGGCAGACGTGCTTGGCATTGGCGACGACGACGACGACGACGACGACGACGACAGCGGTGGCGGTAGCGATAGGGATGAGAACGTGAACGTGGCATGTATGCAGTATATTTATATACATGTGTGAATATGTGTGAATATGTGTGTATTTGTAAATGTGGAAGGGTATGGTGATACACTTTCGATCCTGTGTCTCTGCTGATCTACGCCCGTGGGAGATTATTCGACGGCTTTGCTACACTCTCATTGACTCTGCAATGTTAAAATAATGCGATTTTGTATACCTATATATCTATACTGTATAATTTATCTATATGATTTTTCATTATAAAAATGAGGAAAAAATGAAAAAGTTAAATAATATATATATGCGAATGTGTAAACAAAAAATTGTGTATGGGTAAATGTATTATTATTTTATTTTATCATTTCATTCATGAAAGAGAGAATGGAATTACATTTCCTCGAAATCAGTATATAGAAATATTTGAAGCTAAAAGGGTTCGATAAGAGAAAAAGATGAAGAGAGAAAGGAAAAAAGTGTGTGTGTGTGTAAATGTCCTTTTAAAACCTGTATTTCGTCCACGTGGATTAAGACGAAAAATGTAAGCCAAAAAAGAAATGAAAAAAAAATAATAATAATAATAAGAAAGAAGAGGAATGAAATTGGACAAAAAAACAATAACAATAACGATAACCAGATGATTTCAAAACAATAAAATGAAACTATACGAATATGGGAATGACCGGAAACAGAGAGAGAACGAAATCGATGAAAAAATACACACAAAATATATATACCTGTGTATAAATATATACAGTAAGCGAGTGAGATGAAGAAATAACGAGAAATAGATTCAACTTCAAAATTCTTTGCACTTTCTCTACATTGACTGCGACGTGCCAGTCCAGAGTGTTCATATATACCCGAGTCGAAATTTTCAGCCCGAACTTTGCGCCTTACAACCTACGTTTATTGTCCTGAGGATTAAAGACAATTTTTATTGCATTGAACTACATGATAATTTCTTGACTACAGAGCTGATTTTCGACATCTGAGGTGGTTCTAATTTCCCTTTTCTTCACTTTGAAGTTAAATATCGGTCGGAGGACAAATATTAACCGATAAATTATGACACCCTTTTTCCTAAGTAGCCCGAAGTTTATGAATTTCAGGGAGGGTCGAATACTCGCGGATTGGGTACATTTTTCGTTTACATATCAAATTTATTAAAAGATGGCCAGAAATAATTATTTTCTATAGCGAAAATGATTGCGGATCAAAGAGACAATGAGCGTGCTCTCTATTTTAAGACGGTGACTATCGATGTATGTAACGCTTTCATTGATAAATAAGCGAAATTCGAGAAGAAAAAAAAAAAAAAAATTATAATTCTCACATATTCCACACAATTTATAATTGTTATATATGTGTAATTCTTGTGGTGATTTATTAGTATTAACTTTACATTGAATTATTAATTCTTAATCAGGTGTTATAATTTTATGTAGGAGACCTGAAAAATAAATTGAAAATTAGACATTAAACATTAAAACATAAATTTAGAAAAACAAAATATTACTTAACGAGACTCAAACCTGGAACCCTCGGACTGCATTTTAGGAAACAGGCACGCAAACTAATGTTCCATCCATGAACATATCATTTTAAAAATTAATAGTGGATAATAGTAAACATGTAATTATTATTGTTTAATTATCACATATTTATATAATTTATTGATTAATAATTTCAACCTTGAACTTTATCAAATGGAAAATTAATAAAAAATTTCTGAAGAAATTCATACGATTATCGATATAATTTTCAAATCAAAAAAATATAAATAATAATAATTATATATGTATTTAATATATATATGTGTTCAATTTTCATTTAAATATACATTGATTCTCAATGAATTGTATATATATAATTTATATAGAGAGATAAAACAATGGTATTTATATATCACGACCCAATTATATGTATATATATTCAACTGTTTCCAAAAAATCGACTTTTTTTTCCAAAGTATATCGAGAAAATTGTCGGATATGATAAAAAAAAAATTCTGTGTAAGTTGGAGCCCTTAATATTAATATTAAGACGTGCCGCATTGCATATTTCAATTTTCCATTCAAATAACACATGAAAATTTTTTTTAGCACCTTGGAATCTTATAGCTCATTAACAGAACAATACTTTGAAGTGATCAAGATGTATTCTTGTGAAAAATTTTACGCTCTGCAAAAAAGGTATTTCATGATTTTTCGGTAAATCTACTTTTCCGAAAGTTATTTGGGGTTAAAGTTGGATTCATGATAAATTGAACATTTTTTTTTTCAATTTTTCGATGAAACTATCAACTTTATTCGAATTAATTATAAATATTTCTCGACGAAAATTCCTGCTAAGCTAAAAAAGGTACTGAAATATTTATATAACTTCTTAAATGAACGAAACCAATTTATGATGAACAATTTTTATTCGACAAAATGTAAAAATGATTACAATGAAATTTTTAGGGAAAATTTTTCTTTGTGCAACTATAAAAAGATAATTCATCTACGTACAAATATCTTATTGAAAATATATTCTTAATGCGCATGAGGAGTTCATTTTTTCGTAATAAAATAAACAATTGTTACATTGAAATATTTTTATTACAATTTGGGAATTTTTCTCTGTATTTCCTTATAACTAGTAATAAGTACTGTAATTTCCTGTAAAATAAAATTCTAAAGTGTAAAAAAAAGTTTTTCATAACGAACTCATAACCTCTACATCTTTTCACAAACTCATCACGAAAATATATTCTATAGACATCACGATATACTTACCACCTTTATCCATACACAAAACAAAACAAAAAAAATTACATATATGTATACACAACACGTACACGTCTGTATATAAAAACACATACAATAAATCACCAGTAAATACAAAGGAAAAAAAAAAGTGATAGATATTATTCATATTATATATAGATCTGTATATAAAATTCTCAGTGACAAATTACAAATCATAATACATCAACCGTAAAAGTCGTCATGCGAATAAATAAAACAGTAATAATTAGTCAAATGATGACAAACAAACAAAAAACAGTCTATTCTCCTGCTTTGTCGTTATACATAAAATCGAGGAAGTAGCAGTAGTTTGAAGTGGCAATAGCTAAACGAAGAGAGAATATTGTATGTATGTATACATATATATATGTACATTGAGGAAGTAGAACGAATACATAGAGAGCAAAATGGAAGTGACGACGAGAGAGTAAGCAAAGAAGAGAGTGAAAGAGTTGAAGCGAAATAGAGAAGAGAAAGACAAACACACACATAACCATATACGCACGCAGAGGTATATGCACACATACACATACACACACACGTGTATATATGATTTCGTTTGGTCGCGGTAAAGGACTTTTGGGACGCGTTGTACATGGGTCGCGTCGTAGGTTTCGCGATGGGTCGGATACATAAAACGGGCGGTGGCGGCGGGGAGGAGAAGAAGGAGGAAGAAGGGAAGAAAAGAGAGGCGAGGAGGGGGGTGGGGTGATGGTGATGGTGATAGTGATGGTGTAGTGGTAGTGTGGTAGCAGTAGAGAGAAGGCAAGGGACAAGGAGACGGAGGAGAAGCTCTTTATGTAGTACATAGACGTGGCCTGGCGTTCGTTCGTTGCCGCTCGCTCAGCGTGTGACGCTCAAATTACCTCCGTTCTCCCTGCTCCCCACTACCACCATCTCCTGCCACACCATCGCATTTTCTCTCTTACTCTCACTTGGTATTTCTCTCTTGTATTCCCTCACTCTCACGCCTATCTCGACCGCGTCGCGCCACCCCACGCTATATAATGCCGAAGCTGCGGGTCTGGAAACGCGACCAGCAGCAGCAGCAGCACAGCAGAGCAGAGCACAGCAGAGCACAGCATAGCACAGTACAGAATAGCATAGCATAACATAGCATAGCATAGCATAGCACCAGCAGCAGACAGGCACCGCGGGTCACCGCCTTCCCTCATCCGCACACTGCTTCACTATCGCCTTCCTTTTACCCCCTCTCTTTGTCCTCCCTTTTCTCCTCGTCACTATATACACGCAGCCCCGGCTGTCGCTGTGCAACTCGTCTTTGCCCGCGTTCAACATCTATATATAAATACATATATACATGTATTTACAATATACCAACTCTGTGTACGTTCGCGTGAAGATTTACTTCTCTCTCCACCTTCAATTCTCAACTCGCTTTTACTCTTTTTTTCATTTCCATCAAAGTCACTATGCTATTTAGTTGTCAGCCACACCAAGTGAATTATTTTTTGAATTTTTTTTTTTATTTTCATTTTATTTTGTACCACATTTATATTATATTAACCCTTGCCGTCATTTACTCACAACAAATATACTCGTATTTGAATACGAGTCGAAATTTTCGACCTACCTTACTGTCCTAGAGCCGCATTTCTTTTATTCTTCAATTTTGGAAGAAGATTATTGATAGATTTTTAGCCGCAAATCTTGTTCCTGAGCCGCACTGAGGGTCCAAAACATGAAATTGTGGACCTCGAACCAACACCTAGAACCTCAAAATAGATTAAAACCATAAAATTTTCGATTTTCGTCCACTTGAAATAATTTTATGATACATCAAAGGATCGAAAGCGGACGGAAGTCGAGAATTTTATTGTTTTGATCCATACTGAGGCCCTAATACGTCTGTTTCATCGGAAAAAAGTTATTTCAAATATTTCGCGAATATTTATATATAGATATACTGTATATATGATATGTGTTTGTATGGATGCTATGATTTTTACACACACGAATATATTTGTGTCAATTGACGATTCTTTATTTTGATTTTTTTTTCTCCTTTGTGTTTATATACATTTATACACAGACATGTATATAGCGCGCAATCACCATTACACCGTGTAACGGTTTCGCGCGCCCCAATGCATATTCCCATCGACCGCACCCTCGTTGCGTTTCCCCTCACCGCGCTTTGCCTCACCCTGTAACTGCGTGTCCTCTACACACGAAACGAGGAGAGAGCGGGAAGGAAAAAAAAAAGGAGAAATAAAAAGAGCGAACAAAAAAAAAAAATAAAAAAGAAAAAAAAACACGTATAAGAGAAAATAATAAAAGCGAGAAGTAGACGCGTGCACGCACGCGGACTCTTCTCTTTTTTCTTTTTCTCTCTCTCTCTCTCTCTCTCTCTCTCTTTTTCATTTGTCTGTATAGTGCGCGCATTCGCGCGTGAACGAGTGTGAAATAACGCGATGGGCACAACGCAGAGGACACACACACGCTCATACACACAACAAAGGCGTCCACGACTGCTATACATCTATCTATCCCCCTTTCTCTTCCACCATTTATATATAAAGAATACGTAAAAGAGAGAGAATGAGAGAACGTTTGCACGTTCACATAACCAAGCGAGTATCGCTCAAGGGGAAACGGGAACGCAACGCGTACACTGTAGAAAGAAAGAAAAAAAAGAAAAAAAAAAAAATAATAATAAATAAATAAAAATGAAAAGAGAAAGAGAAAGAAAGAGAAATAAACGAGGGAGAAGCGCGCGCGAACGCGAACCGCGGGTTTCATATAGCATTCAGTTGGTTCGGTGAGTCACGCATCGCGAGCTTCCTGCTTGCTTGTCCCCCCCCCCTCTCCCCGTCTTTCCCTGCCTCACCCCTAGCTGTCTCACCAAACCTCTTTCCTCTGCTTTTACCATCGCCCTCGCCCCCCGACACCCGACTCGTTGCGGCCCCGGCAAAACCCTTTTGTCTGACGGTTCGTTCGACCGACCGTCACCCGCAGGGTTAAGGGTCTTATGAAGAAGAGATGGCTCGACTCTCTCCCTCTCTCACGCAATCTTCTTTTCGCTTTATTCCATTCTTCGCATTTGCTTCTACTCTCTATTCCATCCAATTCCATGTTCAACATTTACTTCTATACTTGTATACTTCTACATGCATATATATATATATAGGAAACATGGCGCTTATTTGCGCGACGATGTAGCGTGTGGTCACCTCACATATTTCTGGCGAATTAATCCCACTCCCCATGCTCCACCTTTCCCACTGGGAGGTATCCTCTTTATCGACTGGCTGTGTGCACGTCTGGAGACACTATCCAGCCATGTAGAAAATTTGATGGAGAGCGAGAGAGATAAAATACAATGAGAAAGATAGAGAATATAGAGAGATGACGGTGAAGGAGACCAAGTTGCGAGTAATCGGCAACGTCGTCGCGTTGGGCTTCGGAGCGCGTAATTGGAGAGACGCCGAACTCGATATGTATATAAGGGGGATCGATTTGAGAAGACACAGTGAGTGAGAGTGAGGCAAGAAAAAAAAATAATAATAATAAAATTGAGGTGGAGTAACCCGAGCAAAAATATACAGGCCCGAAACGCACCCGAAGCACGCTCGAAATTCAAGAAGCGCCCGATGCAAGCCCAATATTCGCCAGTAGCATTTTCGAAAACGAACGTACACGAACTGTACACTATCCTAAACTTTTTATGAGAGTTTGTTTTATTACCCGAAATACTCAACACGAATTTTGCACTGGTCAATGTCAATTGTCAGCATATACATATACATTAGACTTTTTTAAAAAAATTGACTATTTTTTTTTTCCAAAGTATATCGAGAATATGGTCGGAAATGAGAAAAAAAAAAAAAAAACCGCGTTAGTTGGAGCCCTTAATATTAATATTGAAAGGTGCCGCATTGCATATTTCAATTTCCCATTCAAATAACATAGGAAAAACTTTTTTTTGCACTTTGGAATTTTATAGCTCATCAACAGAACAATACTCCAAAAAGATCAAGATGTATTCTTGTGAAAAATTTAACGCTCTACAAAAAAGGTTTCTTATGAATTTTCGGTAAATCTACTTTTTCAAAAGTTATTCGGGGTTAGAGTTGGATTCATGATGAATTAAAATTTTTTTTTCAATTTTTCGATGGAACTATCAACTTTATCGAAAAATGTTATTAAACTTTTTTTGTAGATCATTTTATTCCCTATAAATTATCCTCAATAAATTTTTCGGAATTCATTGAGGGTCGTGAGTTATTCGCATTGGTATGTGAATTTTCCCAAATAATCGTATTTTGATTGTTTATAATTGATTATAAAATAAAAATTATTTGATTTTTCAGCTGAAAATAATTTTCATATTATATTTAATTCATTGTCAAATAATCCTGCACTTATTTGAACAAAAAAAAACCGATTTATGATACTTAAACAAAAAAATTAGAATTAATCATAATTATTTTTTGACGAAAATTCCTATTAAGCTCAAAATTCTAATTTTTCTAAAATTATTAGCACAATTACGCGACAAAATTACATACTTACAATCCGTAACTAAGTGTGTAAATATACTAAATACTTTTTTTTCTTTTATATCTTTAAAAATATCATGTACAATAATATATTTTTAAATATTTAAAAGTATATGATACAACAAGTGGAAAAATTATTTTCAATTAATCGATTTTTCTTCTATTGTTTTTTTCCATAAATTTGAATTCATTGATATTGTGCATTATTGAAGGTTGCAGATGCACGTATAGACAACTGCATTACAGGCGTTACATATATAAATATATGGTGGTTCGGGCAACGACCACAATACACAGTGTCATGCGGGTCTTTGCAAAGTGTCTTGTACTTTCCAACTCCAAGTTTGTGCAAGACAAGAGTACGTTAGTGAACAATAATGTCAATGAAGATGAAGATGACGATGACGAGGACAATAACGATCAACTGCTGCGCGTGTTGTTATTCCTCGGAAGCCTCACACTCGCTCCCTTCTCTTTCTCTTCCGTTTGCTTTTTTTTTTCTCTCCATCTCTCTTTGCGTATACAAAAGCGGACGCACGCACTGATTGTATTTTTACGTTGGAGCCGCGTGGCGCCGCGAGCGCTTGGGCTATCGGTGGGTTCAGGTCTTTTCTCCGTATACCTGGGTCTTCGATCCCTCATGTCGCCATCTCTATCTTTACCCCTCTCTCTCTCTGTTTTTTACTCTTTTCTGGCTTTTATCCTTCTTTGTCGACGCCATAGCGCACTTTCGTACACACAACAGGCCTGAAACTTTATCGCGCACACGGTTCAGACGCGAGAAACGTTTTCACGCACACACACACACACACACGTTTATATATATATGTACTAAGCCTATACACAAACAAGTTTATACTTGTGCACGCGTAATTCCGGCGAAATGCGCGCGCGCGCTTCTCTCTTGCCCGCGGACCCTCGCATCCTGTCTCCATGACGGCTGATGGCCGCCCAGGCCCCGACCCGAGACACGCCGTTTCTTCCCTCCTTCCCGTTGCTTTATGCTTTTACACAACTTTGCCATTGCCTTCTCTCTCCCTTTCTTTCTTTTTTTTTTTTCCCTTCTCTCACTCATTTACACACTGTTTGCAACGCGTTATATACACACAATCAAACCAATACTGCTCGCCGGCTGTTTCAAAAACTGCACAAGACGCTAACTCTCCAACGCCAGTTTATACCACTTTTTTGTATTTTTTTTTTTTTTTTGTTATTTCATTTTCTTACTCTGTCCCACCTTCATTTGTTTTTTACACGCCGAAGATTGACACGCGAGACTTTTTAATATTCACTCCCAACAAAATTTGTACATATATATATATATATATATATATATATCAAAAATACACAAGCCAAACATTATAAAATGGTAAACGAAATTTGGCAATACTTTTTTACACTATACACATATACAAGTATAAGTGCAATCGTATAGTATACATGTGTGTGTACATGATGTCGCGTGATCGCGGGGACTCGGGCTTAAAAGCCTTCTTCCGCTGTTGGAAATTATCGCGTCTCAAAGAGTGGATCGAACACGCTCCCTTCATACTCAATATATATATATGCACAAGTGTATGTATTGAAGCGTTGAATAAATTTTTTTTGTTTATATCTCATGTATGTATGACGAGAAAACAAAAAAAAAAAAAAAACAAAACAAAACAAAAAAAAATTGACTTTTATTTGCGACCTTATTGTATACAAATCGCAATAATATCATATAGTTATACAGAAGTTATATAGATATAGATAAAAGGAAAAAAAAAAAAAAAAAAAAAAAAGTTGAAAACACTGTGGAATGAGACAACGAGAGGAAAGTGAGAGTTTTGCTTCATACTGCATTTATACATACAACCTTGAGGGGTAGGGAGGGCAGAGAGGGAGGATGAGAAGGGGGAGGGGATCTATAGAGAAAGAGGGAGAGCAAGGGCGGGAGTGAGATCGAGAGAGGAAGAGAGAAAAAGAGAAAAAGAGAAAAAGAAAGATAGATAGATAGATAGATGAAAGAAAGAGAAAGTGAGTTGAAGTCAGTGAATGAGTGTGCGTGTAAGAAAGATAGTAGATATAACTACCGCTGTGGCTATGGAAGTATCAGGGAATAAAGTGGGTCAGTGTCGCGGGAACTTGAAAAGTTCGCTTCCGTAATACGAGCGGCGCGCCGACTGCCGCAAAATCGTCCGACCGCATTTATGGGTCAGCGGTTGGTAAAACAGGGACAACTATACATATACGGAGAATTTATTTGTGTGTATGTATGTATGTATATATGTATATAATGAAAGGAAATTGTGAGTGAGTGAGCGTGTGAGTGAGAGAGAAAAAGAAAAGAGTGAGAAGGGAGAGGGAGAATGAGAAGAACCAGTGATTCACACAACGGTACAAGCAAAATTGTTGTGATCAGTTTGCGCGCGCCTCTATAACTGCATCACAACGTTGTATTTCAACCCCCTCCCCTCTCCCTGACCCCTCAACACTTCTCTTCGGCCTCTATTACCGTCAACTCTTACTTGTAATTCCTTTGGTATATACACATATATATGCATTCTCTGTACGTATACAAAGCACCGGCACTATCGCTAATCTCATCATCACTTTGTTGACAATTTATAGTTTCACAGTTGGCCATTACGTTCCCATTTCATATCAGTGAAATTTTACGCTAATTTTTCACAATAAATACGTTCATGTTAAATCCAATTTATTGAATTTTATTTCTCATATAAATATATTCGTACACGGAGAGAAATATCTGTTAAATATTACCATAGAATGCAGAGGAAAAATTACCCTGCAATCGAGTATGTCGGGGATATTATTGTATTTGGATGATTATTACTGATTGGCAGGAATAAATATTCCCCATCAGCTAGGTAAGAATTATTGAAGTAATTATTACACGAGCTACATGGTAAAAATTACTTCTAATGTGGAATAGAATAAACACTTTTTGTGAGCATATTTTATCGACCGTAGATCAAAATTTCACCATAATTTTTTTAAATTTTACTCATAAGCAATGGAAAAAATTATTAAATATTTTATAAAATATATGCAAATGAAGATAAATGTACGTACCGTACACAGTAAAATCTACACGGACCATGTGATGAAAATTTTTATTATGATTACGTAATTATTTTTTTCGAATAAAAGAATGGATATATCAATCAAAGTAAATCATTGATAAATTAATAAATTGATTATTCGAGGTTAAAAAACCATTGAATAAAATTTTCATAATTTTATTAAAATAAGTAGTGATTGAAAAGTAGATTAAACAAAAAAAATAGCGTTCTACATGGCAAAAATTCATCAGTATAAGAGTAAAATTAAAACATATTGAGAATATAATCTAGCATAATTTGGACATTTTTTAAACTCTCCTAAAAATGACCATGCAATATGGTAAAATTTATTTTCAATAACAGGAATTTTTCTGACTGATTCTTCTAAATATTTCAATAAAAATAAATAATATTTTTCATAATAGTAGGATGGCCCGAGCCTACCCTGAGTCACAGGGTAATTTTGAAGAGAAAATTCTCTCCGTGTATGTATCTATATTATAAATGTGTAAATATTATATTTATTCACAAAGTCTTTGTCATTGAATAAATAAATCTTTCATATATAAATTTGGATGATGTAATGTGCATCAACATTACCATTCAATTCTCACAATGATCATTATCAAGCAATCAATCACTGAAAGAATATACTTTTTTTGTATTATATACAAATACAATTTTATTAAAAGAATTCGTATGCGTGCGTCATACGATTAACTCATTTGCAATCATCGCCATTATACTCATACATCGTTTACAAACATTGTAGGACTAAAGAGACGTACATTTCAAAGTATATAATATATATATACCTGTAACACTCGGGCAGACGAGCACACACATGATATCCGGGCGACAAACAGAGGGATAAGAAAACATTGTGAGCACGCAGAGGGAAAAAAAATAAAACAAAAACAAAAAAAGACATGGTAGCAAAGAGCCCCAACGCTCTAATGTTATCCACCATATACATATATACATGGATGTAACCCACACGTGAGCGAGGGTGTTTCATTGCCGCGGGGTGGAAACGAAGGGCATTAGGAGGGAGCGTAAGAGTGGAAATAGGAGAGTCGCGGGAGTATAGAGAGGCCCGAGGGAAACGCGGAGAATATACCAAGAGGGAGAGAAAGACAGCAAAATGATGAAATAGAACGTGATAGAGTGAGAAAAAGGGTGGGCGGAGACAAAAGATAGGGCAAGCCGTTATTTAGCCGGCCGTGCGCGTCCCTTCGCGCGACCTAACTCATCCCCTACTCTTTATATATATATACACTCCCTCGCCTAACGTCCAACTGCTCCCTTCGCGGCCATATTCCGCGCGTTTTTCCCCCTTTCATCTCCCACCCAACCTGCACCAGCCGTCTATATACGTCTCACCCGGCCATCGAATTTAGCTCTACCGTTCTAGAGGACACGCGAAAGACGTTACACGTTCGCGTGTTGTATTTTTTATATACGTAAAAAGAAAAAAAAAAAGAAAAAAACAATATAACAAAAAAAAAAAAAAAATTATTTTACTATAAATATATATATTATAGAGAAAAATGTCTGCAAACTCTATGTATGAATTTTAAGAAGCGCAATCTTTGGTCAATTGTCAATCCATTTTAATAAAAAAAAAAAATAATAAAAAGTGATCCATAGATAACCGAGTAAAATAAAAAAAAGAAATCATTGTATTTTCCTCATTTCTTTTTCATTTCCTTTTCACTTTCGTCTCTACACATATAACATCAATGTGTGTTCTCTCTTGGTCTTTGTCACTGTGTAAATGGAATGGGTATATAACAATTCTCTTGCATCAGCCTTCATCCTATATCCAGCTCTTTCGTTTATTGCACGCTTGCATTCGTTGCGCTTCTCTATACGAATTTCTCTTCACCTCTACAAATATATGTGCACACACATATATACTAACTATATATAGCCAGAGGGAGTATAGACTGTGCTGTTGGTTGACGACGTCGCGTCATTCTTGTGTTGCTGTATCGTATCTATATATTCGCCCATTGTGAGCAGTTGTGTATTGCCGCACACACACACACACACACACACACATTCACACACATTCATTTGCTCTCGTTCATTCTCATTTGTTCTTTTTTGCTCGAGCGCGCGTAACGGTACACCAACGCACGTACGCTCATACTTTTACCTCTCTTGCTGATCCTTGATACTTTTTTTTCTTTCCCTCACTATGTATATGTATCTCACTATACCGTGTCTGTATTCTTGGTTCTACGTTTTACTCCCTTTGACATTTGCGATTGATGTCATCGGACAAAAAGAATAAAAAAAATTTTTAAAAAGACAGAAACGATAATAATGTAATAATAAAAATAGACATTTTTCTATTTATTTTCAAAGGATATACAATGTAAAATATTTAATTAGAAGATTTTGACTTTGTCCTTGGATTAGTATGGGGATTTTCTCACACTATATAGTGATTAAGAAATGACAATGTGAAAAAACATGTAGATACCTGCATCGCTAAATTTTCCCCCGTTTCTGTCGTTCCCCTTTCCCCGTTGTCACACTCTTATACGCTGTATTCTAACCTCGGTCTATTTTTATCTTTTACACGTCTACCGACCCTCACACTTTGGAATATATATGTGCTGCGCATTTTCCGCGCGCATGTGCACACACTTTCTGGGACTCTCGCGCGATAGACAATTTAACAAGCCGTTCCTTCGTTCCTTCCTTTCGTCTATATACAATTCTCCTCTCTTATTCCATTGATTTCTTCTTTCTCCTTTACCCTTGAATTTTCTTCTCTTATATTCAATACCAAAGATACATCTGTAAACACACAAAACACACACACACACACTCACACACACACAATATATATATATATATATATATATAAAATACAAGTTCATTTAGCTAAATTCTATTTTTTTTGTTCTCTCACTCTTTCTCACTACTCACCCATAGAATTGCGTGAGTTATTTCAACAAAAATAATTATTTTAACTTAATTCTTTTATTAATGCTATTTTTCTCTTATACTCTTGTATTCTTTTTCTCTGCGGGTTGTTACTATTATATTAAACGTTCCCATGCGAGTTGTAGGCAATATTTTTCTCGTCAGCATGCCTTACCCTATTTACTCCACCACTTTGTGTGCGCGTGTGTGTGTGTTACCGTTATTTTCATCATCATCATCATCATCGTCATCATCATCGTGGTCGTTATCGTCACGATTACCACCCCCCGGAGTCATGGACGGAAGGGTTGTGTATATAAAAATTATTAAAAACTATCGGGATAATATGCATACAATGAATGTTGAAGCAAATATTTTTATGAAAGAAAAAAAAAAAAAAAAAAAAATGTTCCCGATGATTTAAAAAATAAATATAGGTCAAAGATAATATATAACTATACCTCACATATACAAGCTCAAGATGAAACGCGTTTGGAATAATTAAAATATAAATTATTGTGAGAAAGGTATTTCCGCTTCATTGTCCGAATGCGAAAATTCGAATTTTTTTCACGAATCTTTGACCACAGAAACAACTATATGCAATTGTTCATATATAATAGAAAAAAGAAAATATATATATATATATATACATAAGTGCGTGGAGTGTAGCGTGGAAGTTGGTGAAGGGGAAAAGAGGACTACAAAGAGAGAGAGAAAAGAGGCCAAAGGGAAGAAAAATATAGAAGGAAGGGGGCAAAATAGTGGATGATTGTACAAGGGAGAATGAAAAAGAGGGAGAGATAGGAGTACAAGAGCTCGTTCGTACGTGCGTGACGATCATCCCCTCGCGGCCGCGTGCGTGCTATGTGTACTCACATTGTGTATAACGGCGGCAAAAGAAAATTAAAGTGAGAGAGTATATGTATTTGTAGGTATATATATATGTATGTATGTATGTATGTATGTATGTATGTATGTATGTATGTATGTATGTTTGTATGTGTATATGTATGTGCGTATGTTCATGAGAAAGACAGAAAGAGAGGGAGAGAGTCGATTCGTCCACGTCGATTTCCACGCCTCGAAGGCTTCATCTCGCGTCGACGAACAGTGGACTAACCTGTGATATATATATATCTTTGTACCGATCGATATTTCGTTGTGCATTGTCTGTATATATATGAGCACAAACAACAAAAATTATATTTTTGTCTAATATCAATTCATTGATATATTTTCAGTGATTACAATGATAATTTTATATATAGACGTTCATGATTGTTTCATTTTATTTATTATTTCATAATATTGTGGGAATTTTTTTTTATTTTTTTTCCTATATATATATTCATATTATGAATCATCATAAATTAATTTACTCAATTCTTTCGTTGATTAATTAATTGGACATGAGCAACGGGAATTAAATAGAGAAAATTAATTGAAAGAATAAAAACAAAAAATACTTTAGCACACGCAAGATAATTTGTATTTTTTTTTCCCCTCCTTTTTTTCTTCAAATTTTTTTTTATTTTATTTATTTATTTATTTTTATTTTTATTTTTATTTTTTTCAAGTGTAAACCCAACAAAGCGTGATTTGCATCAACCGGTTTCTTGAAAGAAAAAGAGAGAGAATATATCTGATGTCTTGTCGTTCTATTATTTTTATTTATTTTATTATTATTATTTTTTTTTTCTTTTTTATTTTTATGTCCTTTCATACACTCTTCATCTTGTGTCTCTGTTTATTCGCGAGATATATTCTATAAGTTGTACATAAGTTGATATATATATATATTTATATGGAGGATGAGCTTGGGTCTGTTATGCGCGGCCTTCAGTGTCTGTGTGATGTGCGCGCGGTGTTTGAGCCCCCCGGGACCGTTGGTGGAGGTAAAAGATCGCGGAGAGAGCCGTCAATTAGAGAAGCAAACTTGAACGCAAGAGCATGAGAGAGATAGAGATAGAGAGTGGCCCCCTATTCGCCCGTTGGTTCGCGCGCGGTCGTTGCGCGTTGGGGCAGGAAGCAACAAACTCTCTACTCGCGCGGCAGCGGACAACGAGTTGGCCATACATATATATATATATATATATATATATATATATATGTACTTTGCCCGGGTATATATATTTTGAACAAAGCGTGAGGGCCGGCTCTCGACGCAGCAGTACTGATGCCCTCGATGCCTTCATGTATATATGTGTATACCGGAGGGCTTTAGCTTACCGTCTCTCTTCTCTCATTTTCTCTCGCTGTCTCTCCAATTTAACTGTGTTAGCTTGAGCAGATATATATATATATATATATAGCATAAATGGCCACGTTCGCTTCAACCATCTCGCTCTCTTATTCTATCCACTGTGAGCACACCACCTTAATTCTTCCCCTCAAATTCGCCGTACTCACTCAACGTTCCGTGAATATTCTCGATGACCGCGTGCGCGACGCCCGCCAAGTCTCACGGGAAATATCGGTCGAGGGAATTAATGCGTTGCTGCCAGGTAAGAAAACGAAAAATATGAGAATGAAAGATGGAGTGAGTGGAACAGTGAAAACGATTATGTGTAGTAAACCAGAATATGAATATAAATATTTTAAATATTTTAAATATTTTAAATATATTAATATATTATATATATATATTTTTTTAATTTCCATGAAATCACACCTCTTTATATCTATATTAATTATTGAATTTAATCATTTTTTTTATTTTTATTCAATGAATCATACATGAAAGTCATCACTGTATTTCACATTAGTGTCATACAGAAAATGCGTGACACTATTATAAGAACTATCTGTACAATATACACATATATGGAAAGAAAATACACCTATTGACAGGGATATTTTATTTAATATGAATATAATGACCCCTATAAATTAGTGTAATTAAATATATTTGCATAATTTTATGATTACCAATACGAATTCGTGGATATAACTTTGATAAATATTATTAATATATTTCGAATTTAATGATATAATAATTATATTCAGTATTGAAAATTATACACTAATCTGTGGTGTATAAAGTAATGAAAATGATTTACTAATTTCATGTTATTTTTATCAAGTAGTAGCGTCACTCCGGGAAAATTATGGTAAATAATAAAAGTTCCGCGCCCGCCTCTTGAAACATTGTGGCACTTTGTAGTTATCCTGAAAGGGCTCGTGTTACGCTTGGGCGAGGCTTCGTTTACCTTTAGCTACCTGACCTATAAGCTCTCTCTTATGTTTCATTCTCATCATTTTCTCTCTCTCTCTCTCTCTCTCTTTCTCATTTTTTTCGTTTTTTCTTCTTCCTTGCACCATTTGCGTTACTCACTCACAGACCCATTGAAACCAAAGATTATACATTGGCACACCTCACCTGAACCTACGCGAAAACAAGCAACGAGCAATAACCAATTGTGCTGAGTCGTTGTAATGATTTCTATCTGTATATAGATTTGTGTGTGTGCGTGTGTATGCGTGTGCCTATGTGTTTAAGAAAAATTTTGTTTGAAGAGTGTACAGATGTTTACAATACGATTGTGGATGATGACTCAGACTCGTCAACTCTCAAAAATATATTTCAAAAAAATATCATGAATTTTCATGTAATTTTCACACTTTTTCCTAATTTATAATTTATAATATTCCATAGATTGATATATTTCAAAAAATTTTTTGTCGAATAAAATAATTACAGACGGAAAAAAAAAAAAAAAAAAAAAAAAAAAAAATGTATGTACAAATGATATTGATATTTGAGTATTTAAAAATATATTTGTGTGTCCGACAATAATGTTAGACTTAATTAAAGTAATGTAGTAAATTATCATCTGTCTTTAATTGTTATTATCGCGGTCAGTAATGATAAATACATCACAATACTTTTCAAAAATAATATTCTAATTGAAAGAACAATATCTATCCCGTAATTGTCATTTTAAGTATAAAGATATATTTGATTATAATAAGATATACTTCGACTAAAAATATCACTCATGAGTCGTCATAAATAAACAAGAGGCAATATAATTAATCTTTAGTATAAATATTGGGGCTATTACTTATTTATAATCGCGAAATGACTGATTGTTTCTACCCATTTGTCACATTTAACAATTTCACATCATATACCTCCAATGAAGATTATAAATATATATACAAGATGGTTTTGCCTTGAGTTTTCATCCGCGTTTATCTTTGTATTCATTCCTTCACCCTCATTGTCATTTTACAACTTCTATGTATATACAGTGTGTACGCGGCTCACAACCCACGCGAACTTAAAATCATTGTCTCTCTGTCACAGTCGCCTGTGCGTTTGGGTCGTTAGGTATATAAACCTAAACCGCCTGCTGTGTATGTCACCGTGGAAAATCACAACCCGGCCAAAATGACGCACCAAATGCGTACAGTCATCAGGATTGGTTTCGACAACGTCGCGTTGCTCACACAACGCGGCGCTACAGTGTCGAGAGGACACATTGCATATCCCCATACATATACATAAAGAATAGAGGGGAGAAAAAGGTGATAGTATAGTGTGTTGGAAGTGTAGAGGCAAGAGCATGGGGAATTAGGGGAAAAACTGTCCTGGTCTTTGCCACGGGGAAATTCGTGTCAGGTATAATCGAGTCTGTGCTTGCTGTGTGTGCCATCGTCAAGCTATTTCATGAGCACGCAAACAACCACTATATCGCATATACATGTATACATATACCTATATAAATGTATAGAAAAAGATAGATTAGATTTAGACAGCGAGAGAGAGAGAGAGAGAGGGAAGGAGAGGGGAAACAGGAAGCGTGGGAGATACATAATACTATCTCATGACGTATTTTTCTCGGAAAATAGTATTGAAAATATCAAAAATTCTCGAAATTTTTTTATATCAATTATTTTATTTATAAATTTTTTATTCATAATAAATCAATAAATAATATTTTTCACAATTTTTTTTTTTCTCCTCAAGTTTTTCTCTCCATTATCTATTTTTTTTTTGTTTTATTTCTTAATTCTTTAAAATGTTACAATCATCATTATATAATCATTCATAACTACAATTTTTTTAGTTTGGTAAATAGAGAAGAAGTCGTGGTGGTCGACATGGACATATCAAACGTCAGTATATTATTGAAGCATCAAGTGTGCAAATGATGAACGAAAAATGTACGTAAACACACATACACACACTCTCATATATATATATATACATTATATCTTGCTCACTATGTATATTTCAAGTATATAGACATGTACATAGTCGCGACCAGAAGCCATACAATGACATTACGCCAATTGCCATCAGTTATCCAGAGAAGGAGGAGGAGAAGGAGGGATGAATGCGTAGAAAATAAAAAAAAGTAAAAAATGCAATGAAATCATAGAGAGTTTATTGCCGAGAGTAGCAATGTTAAAAAAAAAAAAATTAAAAAAGCACTGATGAAAAGGGCGTAGAAGAGAAAGAAGATGAAAAAAAAAGAAGAAGAAAAAAAAAACAACAATAATAATAAAAACGGTTGTAAATGCCGGGAATTTCCAGGAGATGAATAATGTGTACTGTGGCGCGTCGAGGAAGGTCCCAAAATATAAACCGTGGGCCAGTAGATTAGTTGGCTCTGGCCGCGAGCACCAAGGTCAATCCTCATCCACAATACATGTATATATAGGTATATATATATATTTAAAAACTAGAGGGGCAAAATAAACGCATTGAAGTGTTTAGCGTAGCAGCAATGACCCCCCGGGATAATGATATATAACCCATAGAGTACAAACCCAACGCGAATTCATGACTGTACGTGTCAAATACTGCGCGCGCATCGATGGTATGGGTTTAAAGTAAAAGTTTTGTGACGCCTTCAATGTCCAAAGGTTTGTCCGTGCGGTAAAGGTATAAAGTTGAAATGTTGTTTGTGCCGCATACACACACATACATACATTTATGCCTACACACATATATATTATGGAAGAAGTGAACGCTACTGATGCACATCACACGCGAATGTTCATCACACTGCAGTCGCCCGCCATTTGGTACACGCTCGTTTTTTTTGTTTACATATTTGTATGATCGTATTTGTATGATAAAAAACTTTTAAATATATACATATATATATATTTACAGTTATAATTCAAAATTGATTCAACTTTTTTGTATAGTCAAGTATTTTTGAATTATAGAAGATAACACTACTATGTATTATTAGGTTTTATTCGACAATTTAGTTTCATCCGTCAAAAAGAGAAGCAAAAAGAAAAGCAAAAAAAAAGAAAAACATTGAAACTTCAATGAGGAAAAAAAAATTTTAAAAAATAAATATTTTTATTATTCACATTCAATCATTTCAAATAAAAATTTTCTGTTACCATTTGTCTATTTCTCCCTTTACTTTTCTCTTTTTCTTTCTATCTCATACACAGAGTTTTTTTTTTCTTTTTTTTTTTATTCTTTTTCTTTACCGTACAAAGTCGATAGTTCTCGTGAGGTTCAAGGGATTGTCTCTACGTGAGCATGCATATAGATGCACTGGGCTCTCTGGATTCTAAACCCACTACTCTCTCTGTCTTTTTCTCTCTCCCTTATCTCTCTTTCTCTGCATCTCGCGAGTTGACTCTCGGGGTCGCGGTAGAAGCATCGTGGCATAGAGAATATATAGAAGAGAAGGATAGAGAAAAAGAGAAGTATATATATGGGTACATGTGCAAGTTGAAGCCTGCACACCCCAACCGCACTCTATACGTTCGCTATACCAGCGCATTTCGCGTCTCTCACTTTCTCTCTTTCTTTCTCTCTCTCACGTCTATTGCAGCTATGTATTTACACTGGGGTGAGTTTCTCTATGTTCTCGACGCGCGGTACCTAGTACATTACATAGAACGCCACCAACGGTATAGGGTGGCCACGAGACGCGACGAGACACACAAGAAGGGAAAACGGAGAGAGAGAGAGAGAAGGTGCGCGCGCGATCGCTTCTCCCTTTCTCGCTCTTTCGATCTATGTATACATATTGTATACGTAAATGTACGTGTGTGTTTGTGTATACGTAAGAGTAAGAGAGAGAGAGAGAAAGATAGTCCGTGTATATAGATGAGAAGGACGACGAAGCCAGTAGATATATAGTTGGTAGAGGGTGCGCGGGGTAAAGCGTATGATGGTGGTTGAGAAGAGACGCAACGATGAGAAGGGGGGGGGGGGGGGGGGGGAGAGGAAGGAGAGGCTTTAGGAGACAGCTGCAGGCCATGCGAGGGTCCGTCGAGCAGTGTAGAGGCCTGGCCGTTTACTGCGGAATACACTATATTTGTCTCTTGTTCTCTCTCTCTCTCACTTGTTCTTCTCCTCCTTCTCAGCACCTTCCACCGCGCGGCAACTTGCCCCGGCCCTTCATCTACACCCTCGTCGTCTCCCCGCGGACCGGAGACTCCAGCTTTTGCCGTGGACGTGCAATCGCTTTCTCTCTCCATCTCTCGTTTACTATCGTGTATTCTCTCTTGCTCTTTGGGTTTCGCGCTGGGTTTCTCTTGTGTGCGATTATATATATATATATAGTGATTGAGCTCTCTGGCTTCACCCTCGGCGGCCAAACCCTTGGCGCCCCTTTTACTCTTAGCCGCGCGATGCGAACCCGCGCGACTATACGACCAAGTAGGAGAGTACGCGCTCAACGAGCCACGGGCAAGTTCCCAGTAAGTTGCGCGCTTCAGTAAATTTCCACAGAGACCCGATGTATTCTCTCTCTTCCACCCTCTCCATATATATATATATATGTGTGTGTGTGTGTGTGTGTGTGTGTGTGTGTGTGGTTCGCAATTCTCCTTCTCTTTCTTCCTTTCGTTGTGGGCTTTTCTCTGCGCTCGGGGATGCACGAGTGATATAAACCAACTCAACCAACCCAAACTTCTCTCTTAGTTTCTCTCAATCTTTAGCTCTTTCTCGTGCCTCGTTTTGACTTCCTTCTATTGCACGCACACACACATGTATATCTGTATGACTTTGGTTTCATTGCTCCGAATATAGACTCTGCCCTCTTTATTATCCTTACTTTACTCTTTCTTACACTTGATTTATTTTTTTCTTTTTTTTTCACGTAAAAAGATTTTAAAAAGATTCTTCTTATTTTTTATCATTAAATTAAATATGAAGAGACATCATTTCATTAACAAATAGGAAGTAAAAATTAGTGGATGAGTAGTGGGAGTGATTGGGTAAAAAAAAAATTTATATTCACAGGGATGAATTTGTTTCGTGTGCAGGTGGCAATCGAGACTTTTTAAAGCGCCTTGAATTACAAACTCGTTGAATTTAATAAATATAATATATAAAAAAAGAAAAAAAAAATAATAATAAATAAATAAATGAAAAAAGGAAAAAAGGAAAAAAGGAAAAAAGGAAAAATTAAAACAAAAGTAGAAACGGAAGAAAAAGTATAAATATAAAAGTTTAGAGTTTAAAAAGTAATTCAAGTAATAAACATATAAGTAGACACTATTTCGACTCATGGCGTTAATGACATATTTTTTAAACCCTTGAATAATGAACGCAAAAAAAAATTTTTTTTTTGTTTATTCCTAACCAATTATTCACTTTTACTTTTTAACATTTTTTTATATATATCTTTTTCTCTCTGTACACTTTTATTATTTTATTTCCTGTGTTTTAGTCACGTGTCGTTGGATAATTTAATCGTTTGCAATGAAAAAAATTGTTACCCAGGATTAGCATTCGATTTAAAGCTTCACGGATTCACTTCCTCTGTTGGCAGAATTTATATACTTATACATGTACATACATACGTTTATATGCATATATACGTGTATGCACAAATGGGGTTTGCCTGTATTCATTTTCATAATTGTTTTGCACCCCTCGGAAATACATATACCCCCGCAAAAATGCAAAAAAAAAATAATAACAATGATACGTCTCGGTGAATTTGATTTTTCTGGATCTGTGTGTCTAGTCGCGATGTCAACGAGTATATATTTCATATTATACAATGATTTATTTTCCTGTATACATATTATACATATAAGTACGTATACATATATATATATATATATATTTATATGTATATATACACGTAAATGTCGATTGATCAACTTACCCAATAATCAACACACTATTCATACAATACATGAACCATTAAGAATGAACAGCAGGTAAAAGATCATAATTTTCAATTCGTGTATTATATGTAATATATATTTGTATGTGTATATACAATACGATTGAGTTTTGATGAATAAATAACGGTTATTTCATATAGTTACGGTATATTACTATTGCAAACACTTTCAAATAAATATTTAATGATCTTTATATGTATAAATTCATGATAGACGTTTATATATGTAGATATAGATACAGGCATTGAAGTAGCTGTATATGTACGACATTTAGTATGTAATATAAGCCGCTTATAAGAGGATATGTGTATGTGATCCTGTTCAGAGGTTATTTACTTCCGCGAAAGATCGTTTGCGATCTTGAGCAGGTGCAAATTAATTACCATTTAATATCTATTTATGTTTATTCATGTACAAGTTTATAACTTATACTCTTTTTTAGATTTTAATATCATTTAATATTTCGATTTCATAGTGAAAATTAATTTAATCTCACAATTAAAAAATTTATTAATTCATTCGATTGTTTATTTTTTGTTCTTTTTTTTTTATTTTTTTTTCATCAAACTTTTTCTCCATTTTTTTTTTTCTAAATAAATGAATTGAATTTCTGTTCGGCGATCGATAAGAGAAAGAAAAAAAATTGTGTCAATTTTGTTGGAAAAAATTCCAATCGATTTCTCAGACTTTGATAAACCTAATATATATAATATGGATGCATGTATATATAGGTATACTCATGGGTTTACGTGGATATACGTACGTAAATATCTCTATGTAGGTAAAGCAAGAGAAACGTACGAGAGGAGAAATGTCCTCGAGCGATCGTTCCTACAGCGATGAAACTCCAGGCGAAAATTAATCTCACCGGACACGTCGCACGTATATGTATACCCTATATTGAGGGACCCTTTCGCACTTTTCATCTCTCTCCCTCTACCCTTCCCTCTCCCTCTTTCTCCCTCTTTCTCACTATCTCTATTTATTCTCTCCCTTCTCGTATTCTCGTCGTGGTGAAGACCGGTCGATCGATTCTCCTCTTACGTCGTGCAAGCCTCTCATGTAACCATCGCAATTTTTTTTTTTTTTTTTTTTTTCCATGTTTCCCACTTCATACCATACATACATAATCTTATAATCATGTATGAATCGAATATAAATGTGTTTATATAAAATTTCATTTTTTCTTTCTTTTATTATCTCATGATTGAAGAAAAAACAAAAAAAAAATAATAATAAATTAAATATTGTCGGTTTCAAATGAATTATTAATTTAATTTTATTTCATCGTATTCATTTTTATTTTGTAATGTTTAAAATCAATATAATTTTTAAAAAAAATTTTTTTTTCTATATATAGATATATCAATAATCTCACTGAAAGACCTTGATCTTGGAACAGGAGTTGAAAAAATAGAACAAAAGCAACATGAAAAGTATATATGAATTATCCGAAGTGAAAAAAAAAAAAAAAAAAAAAAAAAAAAAAAAAAAAAAAAAATGACGAGAAAGAGCGGAAGAAGAATTTCATCCAACTCGGAATCTCGCCAGCCGTATAACTTTGAAGCGTGAGGGTGAGAAAAATAGCTGATGGGATCAGAGGGGAAAAGAGGGGAAACGAATTGCCGAGAGGGATTTTAGTTGTACACACACACACACACACACACACATATATATATATATATATATATTTATACAAACGAAGGAGATGCAGTGAAATGAGTAAAAAAGAAGGGGAAGTGCAATACTGTTGGGTAGAAAGAGTAAAGTTCGGTAGTAACCCATTCGCGTATCGAGTTACTCTCTCTCTCTCTCCCTCTACTTGCAATAACTTGTCTCGAGTCTTTCTCTTTCTCCCTCGCACCCTTGCTCCACCACTCTGCCACTCCATTTTCATATTCTCTTCTATTGCAATCGTCTATCTCACTTGCAGAGATATGAATGAGATAACGGAAACAGTGAATGGATCATTGCGCCTCGAGTGTTCACGAGAAATACATTGAATCGTTCTCTACACTATTATGTATACATCTAACACATTCATATATGCACATATGAATATGATGAAGGTATGATATATATACTTTGTATTGCATTGCTTTCACTTTCAATACTTACGATTTTCATTCACATTTCTCGTCGCCTTTATTTCACAAAAGTTTTCAAAAAATATCTTTTTTTTTTTTTTTCTTCATTCATCAATTTTTTCGGATAATTAAATTAGCGAAATAATTTAGTGCAAATATGAATTATATAAACCCAAATTATATTATTATTATTATGAGTTTATTGTTTTTTTTTTAAATTTTTTTTTATTGTGTAAAAAATAAATGGAGCCGGGAATGGGGAGTTTTTAAGTACCGTTTATCCACACTCACCCTCTGCGCACACTTCACTGCTTTATAACAGACACGAAGAATAAGTGGGTGGAGGCAGCCATATATATTTGATGCAACAGGGTAACAATCGCCCTTAAAACTTTTTCACTTTTAATTCACCTTTCATATTTACATTTTCATTCTACTATTTGTTGTTGTTTTTTTTTTTTCTCTTTTGTTTCTTTTCTCGACATTGATATCTATGTTGAAGATAATGTAAAAACTAAATCGATGAAAATAAACATAAATAATGATAATAAATATAACTGATCCCCGCAAAAAAAAAAAAAAAAAAAAAAAAAAAAAAAAAAAAAGAAGGAAGTGGATATATAAACGTCGGTGAATTTTCAAGTTCATCTAATCAGTTGGTTGGGATCAAGTGGAGGGAGAAAAAGATACCCCACATTTATATATATGTATGATAACAATCATTTGAGTATTATGAGCCAAAATACTATACATATACTAAAAAAAAAAAAAAAAAAAAAAAAAAAAAAACGTAATTTCCATAGATAGACATTTACATCTATTTGAATCAATAGCAATAAGTGACAGAGAGAAGAAACAAAAAAAAGAAATAATAATAATGAAAGACAATACTATTTCATTGAAAAACGCATCAGGGTGAATATTATAAAATATGGCCCGGGGCGAATTTCTTAAACGAATGTATTCCGGGAAATATTAACCGTATGCGAGGGTTTTACTTCGAAAACGTGCACACTGTGTTATGTGTTGGGTCGAAAAGTCCGCGGGTTCGGCAATATACCAGAGCCGTTGAGGCAACAGCAGCAGTGAAGGCATCAGGGGGTCAGGGGTGGGGGAGGGGGGGAGCAGACGTACGGGTAACGAGGGTTAGCGCGCCCGTTTGCTCTTGCCCATTCTATCGTTTTCTCTCTCTTACACTTTAGCTTGAAAGTAAAGGGAAGGGGCAATGATGACTACGTCTACTACTACGACGACGAAATAGCAGAGCAACGCGCGACGATAGGCGTTGAGGGTGGGGGTAAGAAACGATGCGCGAGGGACAAGGGAGTAGAGGAGAGCTAGAGAGTGGTCTGTGTGAGATGTAAGAGACGAAAGGTGGAGGAGGATAAGGAGGATAAGGAGGATAAGAAGAGAAAGAAAGAGAAAGAAAGAGAGAGAGAGAGAGAGGCGGGAAATGAGGAGAATGAGGAGAATGAGGAGAAGAGAAGGGAGGGAAGGGGAGGAGAGGGGAGGGGGAGAATGAAGAGTGAAGCACAACGACGACGACAAGCATCTACAACGGATAGGGAGAAGGGGGTGAGGTAAAAGGGGAAAAAGCCGCGAATACAAGTGAGACAGTAAGAGTTAAAAAGAGGGATGGAAAGAGTGAGTGAGAGTGAGAGGTAACGGCGTCGCGAGTCCGCGGAAAGCCTGCGTCCACCGACACACACAGTTGAGCGTCGCAATTCGTCGCGAGAGCATCGTCCAACGAGCGTGAGTGCGTTGTACTGCTTCAGTTTTCCCCTTGCGTTAAATCCGTGAGTGAGTGAACGTGCGAGTGAGAAAGAGAAGTAATGAATGCAGTGGAAAAAGAAGGTGGCTGGGAGAGAGAAACGTGGTTCGATCGGGCCAATCGGCGATAATCGAAGGGCGGTGGAGCGCACGGCGGGGGGACAGCGACAGCAAACGGATGGACGAACGGTCGAAGGGTGGGAGAAAGAGAATAGGAGCGTGAACGAGCGAACTAGAGAAAGACAGCGGAGAGGTGGCAGTGGCAATTGCCGATACACCAAAGGGGGAGTTTACGTGCCGAAACGTGCGATCGTCCGGTCGCTCAGTCGAGGTCGAACAACCGTCAAGTCAATACTCGTCGCTTTGTTCATTTTTGACTCCACTTTAAATTCTCTCTCGTGACCTTCTACTTGCATACGTATATGCTTACATAAATATACATGCACGCAAGTATACAATATATCTGTATATGTATGGAAAATTGTATAAACAGAATATAAATTTGTTCCTTGGCTCGTCAATATATTTTCGTGAAAATACACAATTCAGTGCACGGCAACGGAAAATCCTCGTCAACTCATATTTCATATTGTTTTATTTTTCACTCATCCTCGCGTATTCCGTGAAGTGATCTCAGTGCCAAAGATTGATGATGAGAAAAAGTACGTTCTTCGGTCAATAAGAATTAAGTGAGAACGCGTTGAGATACGAATATTGTACACGAGAAAGGAGAAAGGAGAAAGAGAGAGAAGAAAAAAAAAAAAAAAAAAAAAAAATAGAGCGTGCAAGTGAAAAAAAAGACGCAGTGAAAAAAAAAATAATATTGCGGAGATTGGAAACAAAACGTAACAACACACAATCTTATCATACGGTGTGTTACTGTGTGCCTGTCTGTTCTTATATGCGCTGTGTACAGTGACGAGACTACACACGTAAATTATATTGTTTTTCCTCTTGAACGTGAAAAGTAGTGGCATATAAAAAAAAAAACATAAAAAAAAAACAATAACATATAATAATCTGAGATATTTACCGTTTAAACACGTATATAATTTCTTTTTTTTTTTTGTGGTGATTAAATTTCGTGAATATCACACAGTGTACGTGTGATATGTGTATATGTGTGTGTGTGCGCGTGCGTGAGTTTAAAATTTAAAACCAATTCATTCATCATTTGATAGCGAAGAATTTTGAATTATTTTGTGTTTTGTATTATTAAATTCACCTCGACAATAAATATCTGTGTAAAGTCTCAAATGAAAAAATAATAATAAAAATACTGCACAAGATATTGTGAAATAAACAGAATTGTATCGAGTGGTATCTAGTATCTTCTCTATCTAATTGCGTGCGTGTTTGCACAACTATACATAAATTTGGTGTATATTAAATTTGTTTGTGCATTACTCGTAGTTATACACATTAACTCGACCTCGTGGTGCAGCAATAATATTGTTTTCCCGCGCGCACATTGGATTGGCTGTAGAGTGCGGTGACGCGGTGCGAAAAGAGAGGAATAAAATCCCTCCTGTGAAAGATAAACACATTGTCGTATTTTATGAGAGGAGAAAATTTTTTTTTCCTCCCTCACTCCCACGTACCATCTATCGTTAACCATAGTACACTATCTCCACTACTACCACCATCACCTCCACCACCACCACCACCACCATCATCATCATCATCATCATCGTCGTCGTTGTCATTATTATCATCAACGCCAACGCCCACCACTATTGCCATTGGGATCCAAACGTAACCCACTCACACTGAGTAGTGGGGGACAAGTTGTTTCATTCATAAAAAACTCTTTATTACACTGTGGGCGCATGTGCTATTTGAACGACGTGGAGGCATCAAGTAACCTACTACTGCTTACTACTCTCACTCCACTCACTATCTCTCACTCATTACACATTAAATTCAAATGTGCTATCACACGCGGTATTATTTACTGTTGTAAAAAAATTCTACGTGAAAATTAATTGTGTGTTTAAAATAATAATTTTGGTGAAATCAAAAAATATATAAAATAAAAGAATTATTTTGAGTGATTGTGTTTTGAAAAAAAAAAAAAAAAAAAAAAAAACGACAATTGAAATTGACAAAATAGATCAACGAGAGTACGACGAGTCGTCGGAGGACAGTGTGGAAGATCCTCCACGATTAAAATATTATTCAAAAATAATGAGGAGTGAATCGGCAAGGCCGGGCAAACGGCCAATGCGTGCCTTATCGGCCGGCGAGAAAATGGAGGCGATACAACGCGTACACGAGGGCGAAAGTAAAGCATCAGTTGCCCGTGATATTGGTGTACCAGAATCAACATTGCGCGGTTGGTGTAAATCTGAGCATAAAATTCGTGGTATGGCGAGAAATTCATCAACACCAGATAGCGAAGCACATTCACCTGCATCCTCGTCCGGCACAAATCATCTTGCATTGGTATCGGGTGGGGCCAATCACTCGAGTGAGGACGAGAGTCCGGCTGCTAAGAGGGCCAAGATCGATCAGCACCACCACCAACATCATACAGGAATAGCTGGCTCGTCGTTCTGCACCAACGAGAATTCTGAGAACGAGGCCAGTCGGCTTAGTGACGCATCAAAGATCGATTACGTTTCACTGATGGCCAGTATGGCGAGTATGAGACCAGAACACAGTTCTTTGTTAATGCAACAATTGGGATTGCAACTTGGTGCTGCGGCTGCTACAAATTCATTTGCTAAAAGTTTATTGTCAATGCCAACGTCATTGCCACACAGTAGTGCTGTTGGATTAGTTGAAAATGGTCTACAATATACACGAAGTAGTAATAATAATAGTAAAAGACACAGTACATCGGCAATCGCGCCTGCGCAAATGGATTCAGTTGCTAAATCATGCACGAGAAAGAGCTTACCACCCGCAGCTGAAGCTCCATTCTCACCGATTCCAGCATCACCACGCAAAACAAATGATATGTATCATCATAATCATCATCATCAACATCATCATCTTCAACATCAACAACAACAGCAGCAGCAACAACATCAACAACAACATCAACTTCAGCAACAACATCAACACCACCAACAGCAGCAGCCTCATCATCATCATCATTCTTCTTCTCATCATCATCATCATCAACAACAGCAACAACAGCAACAACAACAACAACAACAACAACAACAACGCGATGCACATACAAATAATAAAACCAAGGATCAGACAATGAATAAAAAAGGTGATGATCAATTGTGGATGTGGTTGACACAACAGCAAGCATTACTTGGACAACAATCGGCACCATTTAATCCAAGTAATCAAAATGACGGTTCATGGTTTTGGCAATGGTATAAACAATGTAGTTTACCATTAGCTACACCTACACCAATGTCACAATCAACAATTGCCAAAAAATCACCGAGCAAAGCACGTGCATTACTTGACAATGTATTGTGCAATAATAATAATAATGAAAATGTACGTCGAACTTTTAATGACATTGGTGCACATGGTGTTGTTGATGGCAATGAAGTTGTTGATACTACACAAGTCATTTCACCGGAGGAAGCTATTGAACATGGCAATAAATTTTTAATGTGGTTAGACAAATGTTCAGAACCAGCTGTTACCAGATTGCAAATAATGCAATTTAAATATCTCCTAGATAGTCTTAAATCTTGCAGAAGTAATAGACCAACGAATATGATAAAACACAGCAGGAAGTAAAGTCGAATTATTAATAATTATTGTCCTAAAGCATTAATCCATTACTTCACTCTTATTATCATTATAATTATCAATATTACTGACTTTATTATTATTATTATTTTTTTTTTCTTCTTATTACTATTATTGAATATAAATATTGTAGTCATATCTAAAGTTTTTCTTTTCTTTTTTTTTTTTCCATTGGAAAATTAAAAACTATTGAGAATAAATTAATATTTTTTTTTTTCTCTTTTCATTTACATTATTAGAACACGAGAGTGGTTTGATTATCAATTTTTAAATACTTAATAAGTAAATGATATAGAATTTATAAAAATCACCTGCGTCTTTTGTAAAGAATAACGGTAAGAAGAAGATTATACCAAATTTATAATCGAACACTTGTCATATTATGTATGTTTTTAGATGAGACAGTGATTTAATTGTTATTTCCATGTAGTTTAGAAAAAATCGTTTTGCAAATATAAAAAAAAAAAACAAAAAAAAAACAAAAAAAAAAGGATAATGACGAAAAGGGAATATAAATAAAAAATATAAAATGATATTTAGTGAGAATAAATTGGTATGGTGAATTAATTGATATTCATGAATTAATATTTTGGAAGTAAATCACAGTTCTCAATAAATCAAACATTCTTGTCTTAAAAATTTGTTTGTATCCCAATGTATATGTACATATATGGGACGAATATCGCTAACCTGACCAAATAATACGTATTTTATTTTATTATTTTTTTTTTTCTTTTTTGTTTATGATTTGTAACCAAGTACATATGTTTGATGCAAATGAAAAAAAAAATATATATATATATATATATATATTATAAAAAAAAAATTTTTTTAAAAAGTGAAAAAGTACGAGTCAATCGATTTTAATCCAAACGTAAACATTAATAACCGGTCCAAAGCTTCATATCAGTAGTGGTTAAATCATCATCCCACATTTGTTGCAAATTGTCGCCATTATCACATTGTGATCTCAATTTCTCGTCGGATAAAATCAAAAGTATTGCACGCGATACAAAAATACACACAAACGTATATAGATATAAGTAAATGTAAGAATGAAAATAATAATATTAACGAGATGATAGGGGGAAAAAAAAAGTAGAGAGAGACAAAGAAATTTTAATTCACTTACGATTGTCAGTGGCCTCTTTAGTGGTTCATATGCGAGATGATCGCTAACCAATTGAGCGCAGCCATACCACGTGTGAAGCTCAGGATAAGGTAACTTACTCGGTCTTATGCTCGTTGATACAAACTTCTGTTATCATAAATAAATAAACAAAAAAAATGAATATATAGAAATATATATATATTATTGTTGGCAATTATAATTATGTGTGTGTGTGTGTATATTTTTCTTTTTATTCACACTTCAAAAATGAAAATCTTGATGTGACTTTACATATTTCATTGTCAATAATTTATAAAAAATTGTTGTTACGCTCACGAAAATTTTATGTAAATATTAAATTCATATGTGAGTGTTTTTGTCACTTGGAGATTCCTAAAAATGAACAAGAAAAAATCAAAAGTTTTCCGTGTATCTCCTTCGGCAAATGTATCACTGTCGACAATAAATGTCAATTTATTTCTTTTCTTTATTATCAAAATAAAATTCATGATGTTATTGATGGGTAATCTGCCGAGTAATTTGTTCGTATAACCAATTAACATATACACTCAGATATATATATATATATATGTGTGTGTGTGTGTGTGTGTGTTTGGCTCTGTCAATTTCACATTCAAGCGTGTGTCCATTCAAAAGTGAATAAGACGAATTTGAGAATGAAAATGGTGGTTGTTGCAAAAATTGAAAAAAAAAAAAAAAAAAAACTCAATTATAGTTATAATACAAACCAAAGCGATGATGAATGCCGGAATAAGTGAATTGTGTAAATATATTAAGGCATGACTGTACGCTCGATGTAATATGTGAAAGGTAGAAGAAATTGAACGAAAAAATTGAAAATAAAAATAAATGATTTTGGGATGACGTACGATAAGAAAATCACAAAACTAGACCATATTGTCTAGTTGGCATATTGACACAACAAAAAAAAAAAAAAAATAATAAAAATAAATAAAAATGAACAAGCACGTAAGAATAAATGTATAGCGAAGTTTATTTTTATTATTTAGAAATTAGAACTGATGAATATTAAATCTTGTCAAGTATATTAGAATTATTCTCCGATTAATGCAAATTAATAATTATTGTGAGTTGTGAAAAATAATTAAGTGAATAATTGAGTGAATTATAGAAAGGGAGAATGATGAAGAATGATGAGAGAAAATATGTTGATATATATAGTACATTCCCTGAATCCAAATAAAAAAAATTTTAAAAAAATTATATGAATACGTGTTGCTCTTTAATCACACCAATTGAACCATACTTCTTTTTTTTTTATTTCATACAAACATTATTATGCAAATTAATTATACTTTTTTTTTTTTTTTTTTTTTTTCTATTTCTTTTAAGATTTCATTCTCGCATGTCTTTATGTTGTGCTAAAGTCAAAAAGTTTTTATCAATAGTTGGAGAATTTAATATATTTGTTTCATTGAATATCTTATTTATCTATAATAATTTATAAAATATTCCGACTTTGTATTAGGTACTTAATAGGTAAATTATATTACCTGAACTCCACATTCATTATTGCATGCCATTATTAATGGTTTACGACTCGGATATATCGTATTATACTGTTTTCGGAAATTCTCTGCATACCAAAGCACAAGTTTTTCTTTTTCTGTAGTAGTCTTGTAGCTATCTGGCAACTGCGCCAGATAAGGATCGTCCACTTGAACAATTGGCCACGACAGCATGATCAAACCTAACCCCTTTTGTACTTTCTTCAATCTCTCTTGCGTCACACCCAAATCCGCAATGTCCTCAATCTTTTCAAAATCTTCCACATACACCTGCTCTTCTTCATGTTCATTCGATTCAAATCGATTGTGCAATATACTCTCCTCAGCCATTAAAGCTGTCTGCTTATTTACAATATCAATTCTTTCCTCAACTGTTTTTCCTATTTTCGGTTTTTTTTTATTTGCTATCACACTCGCTTCCCCATTCTGTTTTATCTCTGTTTTATTATTCAAATTATAATATCACGTTATTATGTTCTAATTAACGTTCATTAAATCATAATAAACTGTTTTGATAATCATCCCATTGTATCTACGGTGTTGGTATTGTCGGATACAGTGTATAAAATATATTTCACATTATCGAATAAACACAACTTTATTGTCATGGCAATATGAGTATAATGTGGCGGCATCTTTTGAATAATTTTTTGTCAAACACCACTTACTTTGTCGACAATTATATATACTTATCGACCATAGATACACCCACTGATAATAACTTTTGAATCTACTGGTTATCCGTAATATACAAGATCAACATTAAATATTTCACAAAAAAATCTTATTTGGTTTCGGAAAAAAATCATCAATAAACACTTATGATTTTTTTGTTTTTATTAATAAAAAAATTTCAAATTACATCTCACTGGTAGAAAACATCGTGAAAACAAAAATACATGAGAGCAATGAGTCTTACCTTATTCAATAATTCAAGTTATAACATATATATAAATTCATTTTCATTTGAAATTTATGAATATACACTAAAATAAACTTATGTTGGTTTTCTTTCAAATTCATATTTCAGCTTGTAATATTATTGAAAACTCATCAGCGCACAATAGGTACGTTATTCGTGAATATTTTATATTACTCGCACCAAAAATAAACAATATAGAGATTAAGAAAAAAATAAAATTCTCATTGTTGATATCACAATTATATGAAAAATAGTTTTAAATGTCATAATTAGCTTCGACATTTGCCAAATTTTCTTCCTAACAGATATTATTATTATTATTATTATTTTTTTTTTTTTTTCTTTATTATTAATGAATTTTCAATTAATATTATTTGTTCTCTTAAAATCGTGTCATGTTAATTCCAACTGATAAAATATATTGCGCGAACACTTGTCCGATGACTGCTAAACAAAAAAGTAAATTTTAACTTTTGGTCAAACAAAAAAGTTATAACATAATATTAATAATAATAATAATAATAACAATAAATAATTTGCTATTGACTTATAATATTTCATAAACATAATAATCTATGTTATGTTTCCGCGAGTTTCTAAGAGAAAATGGAGTGCTCAAATTTGCGCTGAATAAATCATCGAAGACATGAGCAACAGTTAAAGAACTTTTTAATATTAATAATTTATAATTAATAATATTTTATATTTATTTTTTATACTTATGACCTTTTTAATTAATGTCGCGAGGATCCTGCCTCCATTTTTGCGCTGCCTCACGTCGCGCATCTGGCACCAATTGAGATCTCATTCCTCCGAGGACATTATTCGTTGCTTCAGTTGCAAGAATAATTGGTTTCACTACCGTTGGTGGTATTTGCCTTAAAACACCACCTACTGCTCCACTCACACCTTTTCGTTCATGTTCTTCACTCGCGACACGCACCAACTGATTTGCAGTTTCGCCTAAACCCTATTTTTACATTAAAAAAATCATATTATTTCATACAGTTAATTACATTAATATATATTTCAAAGTGAAATTATTTTGAAAAGTTTGAACTATTTACCTCTTTGACTAGCATATAAGCGTTGGCCATTCCTTCACGAATATCTAATGGTTGACTATATCGTTTACGACGTCCCTTTTGTCCCTTTGACTTTCGCCGAACGCTTGGGCCCGGACTAACCATGTCATACGCTGTTTCCGCAGTACTTTGAATAACATGAACGAGCCGTGACGTTAATTCAAGCGCAGCCATTGCCGTCGAAGTTGTAAAACTATTTGCTCCACGTTGCAAACCGCGAACAATACGCCCGTCTTTTTGATATTGTTCAATTGGTAACCAGAATAAATCTCGAAAGCCTTGAACTATAATTCAAAATTATTCATTAAATTTCAATTTAACATATATATTTATTGAAATATTTTTCTTAGTTTTTATTTTATTTATTTATTTTTTTTCTCTATTACTTACACAATTGGACTAAGGAGTGCATGGGACCAACGCCACCTAATAAACTCGGCAATTGATTTTTTTTTATATCCTGCAACCATTCTGCCAGCATATATGCCATTAATTTATCAAAGCCAAGTAAACCATGACGATGTGTCAACCGTTTCAGTCTTAATTCAGAGCAGTTTAGCTGCGCCAATCCCATTAATAAACCTGCCATTGGACCGTGTGTTAAATCCACACGTTTCCCATGATAATCCAATCGTACAAGTACTTCTGGTGCAAAAATTACACTCCTATATTATATATATAAAAAAAAAAAAAAAAAAAAAATAATAATAATAATTAATATATAAATATATTTAATATGAAAAATGATGATGGAAAAAAAAAAAAAAAAAACTAGTGGGAAGTTAAAAAAAAAAATCATTACTTACCGAAAATATATTGGCTGACTGTCATCTTGTGATCCACTGTGCGTCTTAATTTTTGTCTTGTTCTCTTTAATTGTTAATTCATCTTCCAACAAAATCATTAAATTTTGATCAATTACATTATTTTCCATGATTCTTATTGAACTATCAAGATTTGATATTTCTGACATATTATCATTCACACTCATAACAGGAGGATGATGTGTAGGCGTTCCTTGTTTTGAACTCGGTGATGATTGAGCTGTATTAGGCCCATTTATTATATTATCTTGACTTGATTTCATATTTCCCGTTAATTCCGTGAAAAAATCAATCAAAAATAATAGACTATCTTGATCAATATTCAATCTTAATGGTAGTAAACTCAATTTCAAACAACACTCTTGTGCAGCAAGCTTTGGATCTGGTCGTACATGAACAGCTTTCATTGCAAACATATTTGCGTGTGTTTGTCGGGGTTGGGCTTCGCTGCTGTACTGATATAAAAATTTATTAATGTGTGATGACGCTAAACGATCTCTCATTTCAATTTCACTGATCAATAAAACTTGTCGTGACGCTTCTGATGTATTTTCTGGATATGCTTCGTGTTGAAAGCGCACTTTATTCAATTGTAATTCCATTAAAACATCATGCTGCCGGCCAGGACCACCTCGAATATACCAATCACTTGATGACACTGATAATGATGACGGTGAGGATGATGATGGTGATGATGTGGATTCAATTTTACCACGTGGAGAATTGGGTAAACTACCGTAACGCACTTCATTGGGATTGACTTTGCTGAATCCAATTGTTGTCGATTTACCACGATTAGAATTTGTACTATTATCATATCGATATGGTGAATCATCAATAGTGACATATTTTTTATTTATTACTGTTGACGTTGATGTTGCTGCTGTTGTTGTTGTCGTTATTTTTGTTTTTGTTGTTGCTGTTGTTGTTGCATTTCCAAAATCTTTTCCACCATACATATGCCATATAAGTGTCATTTCACACAAAGTATATCGTAAAATTGCTGGTGGAAAATGCTTTGGTGCTTTAAGTAAGTCGGTTTTTCCCAATGGTACTGAAAAATGATTGTCAACTACACGCAAATATTCTTGACTTAGCCAACGTATTTCTGGTACACCGTGTCGTGGCATTATTCCAGCACCCGCTTCCTCACCAAGAATACAAAAATCTTCATCAGTATCATCGGATTCAGTACTACGTGTTGGTATTGAACGGTTGATATTTATATTATTATTACTCATTTCATTTGAATTATGTGCAAGAGGATGTGGTTCATCGGGAAAGAAAAAAACTTCAACTTTTGCTTTATCTTCAGGTGATTTTTTACTCAAGTTCGTTGTGCTACCATGGACCGTGTCCTCCATTGCCTCTTCCATTAAACTATTGACTCGTTCTTCTTGGCTTTTACTCAACATATTGATGCTTTCTTCAGCTAATAAACTTTCTTCATCACCTGAACTCGGTACCGTAATGCTTTCAGTACTGTCAGCAGTATTTGCAACTAAATCACCATCGCTCGCAAAATACGTTAACAATTGTGTTAAAGCACGCCCAGAGTCCGAACAAGTTCTTACATGCAATATATTATTGCTCGATCGCAAATCAACACGTGGTGCACCACCGCACATTTTTTCATTTAATCGCAATGATAATTCGAACAAGCCCAAATCAATCACACAAACATAATCACGTTTAAGATCAACATTATTTCCAATTTTTTCCGATAAAAAAAGTGCAACATCCTCAGCAATGAAACGTAATGTTGATGTATTTGTTTTAGCAGCAATATTGCTTGATACACTGAAACTTCCAAGTGTCACCATTGATCGTAATGGAAGAAAAATTGGCCGATAATCAACTGAACAATCCCATAAATGCAAATGTAATTCAGTTAATACACCAGGTGGTGAATAGCCAGCGACTGGATGATCAACAACATCCAGACAATCGGTCAATTGTGTAAACCAAGATGTTTGTGGTGAGCACATTCGATGTCTCAATGTTGCACTTCTTATTCCAATAGCAACCCGAAATGTTTTAATGTGATGCGTTTGATGTGCAGCTTGTATTCGTATAGCTACAGTTAACATATCTTTTTCCATTGAATTACCCAATTCTTTAATACCATTTTCACTTCGATAAATTGCTGATTGACAATGTCGTGGTATAACACTATTTATTGATTTTAATGGCGGTATTGTTGATGGTATCGTTGTAATTCCACAATGATTTAACGATATATTTTTTACCATTGTACAAATATAACCTAAATTAATATTGCCTTTATATGAATTAACGCAAAATATTGTTCCATCTTCAATACGTAATATAAGTTCACCTTGTTGACCCGGAATTACATTAGACAAACCATCGCGTACTGGTGTATACATACTCAATAAACCTTGACTAATATTTAAAGTCAATGACATTCTACTTTGGCCACTATTAGGAATTTTATGGAGAGAATGATAAAAACTTTTACCAGCTGTAGAATGAAATACACCGTCATCATCCGATTCAGAATCTGAATCATATTGTATTCCACTTTTACACATACTAAATTTTGGATAAATTGATTCTTGAAGTAAAGTTGAGGCTAAATCAAGACCAATATGACTCTCTGTATTGTTATATTTTGGATGTGGTGCCGATGATTTCCATAAAAATAAATCCGTATTAATTCTATTGTATATCTGTTCATAGAGATGTTTTGATGGTATTTGTACTGACAAACACGACAGACTTATTTCAATTTGTATACGTGAACCGCGCGTGCCATCCTCCATAAATTCAGTCATTTCTTGACGATTTCCCGGTATTATTAATTCTTCACCTTCTCTATGCTCATAATCATCTTTATTATTGTAATGCTGTTGTTCACTGTGTGGTGTATCAGACTCATGTATAACTCTTTTTGAACTAAATGGCGATGGCTGATGTCGCGGTGTTTGACTTATCGGAGTTTCATCAAGACTTGAAACTGGTTCATCTTCTGAGCTATCCTCTAATGGTCCACCCAAATGATGTGGATAAATAGTAAATACTATTCGTGGCCAGCCAAAATATTGTCCTTCATTTACTAATGAACTATCGGATTTTTCATCTACTTGACTTCGACAAATTTCTACTGGAATATCTGAATCCATTTCCGTATAAGTCAATAATAATTGACGACATTGTATTTCATGATGAGATAAATATTGGGCACCACTGTCAATCAATGTATGCATTCGCGCATCAGTTAAATCAATTGTTATATAATCAGGTCTAATTGAACGTGTCCACCAAGGAACACGACTCATATCGTGTAATGGTCTTAAATCCGGTATGGGAAATCTTATTTTCAATGTTGCCCGTGATGCGGCAGTTTTTATATCAATCCGTGAATCGTTTAAAATTGGGATTTCAACAGCTTGATAAAATATTGTTTGTTGATTCCACATTTGTCGAACAGTTGATGATGGATGATTGTAGGTGCAAATTAATTGTGGATTTAGTACAGATGATATTCTATCAACAATTGTTACATCTAATTCACTTTTACATGGTTCAAGTTGTACATCAATTTCAGTGCGTGGATGTGCAAATTTTGTTGTTTGTCCGTGACGTACAGCTTTCTCCGTATATTTAAAATGCATGCGAAAATTCGTAAAATTTGAAAAACCTAAATTATCCGTATTCGATTTTTCAAATGTAAGCAATTCAATATATTCAACAGTTGGATTTTCACTGTTATTACTTGTATCAACTAGACATTCAATTAATTCCAATGTTGCTAATGTTAAACTTCCAGTAATAGCTGAAGATTGAGGTGTTGTTTTTTCACTTCCTTCAATGATTAATGGCGCAGCAAGTAATCTAATATGACTCAATTGACACGCATCGAGAAATATTTTAGCTGCTTTATCAAAATTTTTATTTCCATAACCGTCAGCGGCAAAAATTCCGAGTTTACCAAAAAATTCTTCAGCTATATTTTTCATCTGTTCTGTACTTGCATATGTCAATCCCTGACTTTCAATTCCAGTTGTTAATATATCTTCATGCAATAAAACAACGGCAATTGACGAAACTCTAATATGAAATTGTGATGTTTCAGCACTTGGATCAGTATCAGCGCTTGGTTGTCTTTGATTATGTTGTTTCGACGAATTGGTAATTGAACTTTTAGAACTTACACTGCTAGCCGATATACTATCATCCATACTCATATTATTTGTTATTGTTGAATCATTCATGTCTCCAGGTAATTTCATTGGTAAAAATTCTTCTTCATTATCTGAATTGTCTAATGACGCGGATGACCAACCTTGTGTATGACATAAATCCATCGTACGAATACCGTGTATTGGATGAAGTTGATTTATTAATTCACTTTCAACTCGATTAAAATCATGACCGGCCATTGGTTTATCTGCACAAGTTCGTGGTGCAACATTGCTCATGTCTTCGAGATCTGGGGACGCCAATCCACGTCCAAGTTCCAATAAAACATGTACTTGTCGCGGACTAAGAAACGATATGAACGATCCAAGAGTGATTTCTAACTCTACTTTTGGTCCTAGTACTCCCTCGCCTTGTTTTATTTTCAAACGTATTTCTTGACGTCCCGTTAATTTCGCACACATTATTGGATTCGATTGACTCAAAGTATTCATTATATTGCGTTCCAATGGAGTTGTTGGTATATTTGTTTGTGATGGTGATATTTGTGCGGACGAAAAATGGCCATCGGAATTCTACATAAGAAAAAAAAGAAAAAAAAAAATTATTGTTTATATTGTATAAATAATACAAGTGAGAAAAAAAATAATATCATTTTTTTTAAATTTATTTCAATGGTTTACCTTGGAATCTGGCGTTGAGCCCCTGCTAGTTATCATAATACTTCGTGAAAATGTTCGAGCACGGGATGGAAATTCATCAATATGAAAACTAACACCTTCCAAATAAAATCGTTTAGTTGTAAATGCTGATACAATATAACCTTTTGTTTGTTGTTGATTATTTGCATCTAAATGAATATTGGTTGGATCTGAGCCCGCTTCATCAGAATATTCTAAATTCTTTATGGACATCTCAATTGCAACACCAGTTATTGAATCAAGTGGTACATGTTCCAAACGTATTATTGTATCCAAAAATCGTACTTTAACACGACACAATATTGAATCAATTGTTTGAGCAAAAAGTTCAACACCTTCAAGTGGCTGTGAATTTCCCGCATTTTTTGCATCCTGCTGTAAACACTCTTGAGCTAATTGCATACTCGATGTCATGGAACTCCACATTGATTCAAACATTGATGTTCCCGTTTCACTACGTTGTCGTGGTTGTACTGTAAGCTTGAGACCTTTGACCTCAACATAACTGGCTTCACTAAGTAAAGCTGACCATGGTATACTCACGGACATTTCAGATATAAAACCGTCAACAAACTCGAGTGGTAAATGTTGTTGTTCACCCATTTCATTGAGTGCCTAGTAGAAAAAAATAATTAAAAATATTCAATTTCTTCATATGCAAATATATGTTAATTAATTTAAAATTAACTGGATGTTGAATTAAAATTATTGCAAGTATTGATGTAACTACGAGTTTGAAAGATAAACGTCATTTATGAACAAAGAAAATGTTTTTTTTTTTGCTTACTTGAACATCAAGACTGACATTAGTAACACGACCAGTTCCATTGTAAAGATCGACAGTTAACTGATCAAGTGTGAGTTTTTCTTCTAAAAATTGTCCAAGATATCGCTGTAATAAATATCTACATGCCCTCTTCTTTATTCCCTCTGACCACGTTAAACATACAAGCCAAGACATTGTTTAATGTTTTTTTGTTTTTGTTTTGTTTCTCTTCAACAACTTCTTGTTGTCCTTGTTTTCTTCTTCTTCTTCGTCGTCGGTTTCGTCGTCGTCCACGTTGCCGTTGTCGTTGTCTCACCATTCGCAACAAAACCAAAACAAGAATTATGTTGTCCTTCGTGTGACATGAATGCACACACACACACACACACACACACACACGTTTATAACTTTATCATTTTATTTTCTTTGTTAGTTTTATATTATGATTATTAATTATTGAAATGTTGTTGTTACTTTTATTCTCACATTTGTTATTGATGCACGTCGCGCGTCACATTATTTAATCGTGAAAATTTCATGTTTACAACACGTGTCGCGGTTTTCATCGCCGTTTTCGTTGAAACAGTAATTGCGAACATAATAAAAGACGAATGACTAGAATTCAACTTTTATAACGGTGTTCCAGCTGTTTAATGTTTTCCTTTTGCGTGACACCAGTCTTCAAATCAGATACACGATATTTTTCAGTGTATAAGTGTATGTATATGTAGAAAAATGTTTTACTTGATTGAAATCAGCTGATTTTTTTCGGGGTTAAGATAAATCACCAATGTAATATCCAATAATTTTCACCATATTCAGCGGTTAATTTCACGGCGCATGTTTGCCAACTGTTTAATTTTTTGACACACACATAATCGCACACTCATGCACTTGCCCACTAAGAATTACATATATGAATATCATGGGGACTAATCTCCATAATGGTATGTATATATATATATATTTGTGTTCATGCATATATATGACTTTGAGAAATAATGTGCGTCAGCAAAGTGTATATAAATATAATTGCGCATCTAGATTAGCCGCTGAATTTAATATTACAATGTAGTGTTGAATTAAGTATGATAAGATATGAATACACTGCGTGAGAGTTTACGGGAAAAATAAAAAAATTAATAAAAAGAATAACGTACTTGTGTACAATCACAGGAAAATTCCATTCAAACATTCGTTACTCTACAATAACTTCTGTCTTACCGATCACTAATATCTATTTTATATCCGTTAATTATTTACCGACTGTAGTTATAATCTACAACTGAAAATATAAATTGCAGCATGAGAATAAAATTTAAATGAATCATAAATAATTTATTCGCTTCACTATTGATTCACGATAAATCGTCGAATAATTTAAAATAAGTAATGAGAATGTTGTAATTATATATAAAAAAAAAAAAAAAAAAAAAAAAAAAATTATTGAATTGTTATATAAGTTTAAATAGTTTGTGTAATTGTTCTTAATCTAAAGCCTATATGGATTAATAAATTATACACGCAGGAGGAGGTGAAGTGTTCACAAATAAACATCATTACCATGACCACAACGTTTAAATGATTTCTTACCATAAAATCGCTCAATCATGATCGTCCTCTAGAAAATCACGATGTTTGGCATTGTGATTATATACTTATGTATATCACACGGTAACTCCCCACACCCTTACAACACTTTTATATACACACATATGTGTATACGTATAGTCACTGTTGAGTAGTTTCGTACTCCATCTTCTCTTCTTCTTTTGTTGTCTCATCATCCTCCCACTTTAACCATTCACAAGCCCTGCCCATTGGACGAAACTCGCCATCACAGGTGGGGACTGGCATCAGGGGAAATATTCCACCAGTGGACGAGGTGGAATGGAGGAGAGTTGACCGTGAAATTAAAACACGATGAGGGCTGTAGATTGAGACAAAAGTTGGAAGAAAGGGGAGAAGAGAGAAAGAGAGAGAAAGAAAAAAATGAGCGTTAAAACAATCAAAGGAGGACAGAGGAACCGTCGATTGAACTTTTAAACGTGTATAGATTTTTCAGGGACGCATTAATACATAATTTTTACCTCTACCTTTCTCATTTAATTCATAAGCTTTTACATTTTCCTTTTTTTTTGTTTTTTTTTTTTTCTTCTCTTTTATATTTCAACGAAACAAGTAAACAATTAGAATCAATCGCTCACGTTGGTTTTTTATTATATATTTTTATTTTTATTTTTATATCATCAACTACATAACTACATACACACATGAATTCGTATGTAAATGTAAATGTTTATTTGTATGGTGCGGCGGTATGAAGAATGACAAGATGAGGAGAGAAAAATCTCAGGACCCTCATCTCGAATTTCTTGTACGCCGCGAAGAACCCCCGCAGTTATGGAACACCCGTGGACTCTTTTTGGTCCCAATGTCCAAAAGCCTTGTTCTCATTCACTAGAACTAGCCGCTAATCCTCAGAAGGATTGCCACGCGCTACAGCGCGCCCAAATTCAAAATTTTTTTTATTCTTATTCTTATTCTCTCACATTTCCTCTGACGTTTTCTCTTTTTTATTTTCATCCCATATATATATATATGAAAGTTCGCGCAATATTTCTGATCCCACACCGTGCGTTTCTTCCACGTATATCCGATCATTATTTTCTATTGGTTACTTTTTTTATTTTATTTATTTCTTCTTTGTACTTTAACCGTCGTATGTATTTTATTTTCTGTTTTTTTTTTCTCTTCGAATCACGTATGTTCAAATACATATATAATATTTAACTGTGTTCAAAGATGTAAAAGAGAGTATCTTCCGGACGATGGATCAAGTGACAATGCGAGTGGAGCCGTCAGAGTGAAAACAGTCTAAGGATACGAACCGTTTTCTATATATACGATGGAGAAATAAATGCATAGAAGCGTGAGTAAAGGCTCTTTATGTATTAAATACCACGGGATAAATTGTCCAAAAGTATATTTCATGAGAATCATCGTGTATGCATATATATATATAGAGAGAGTTTTATGTGAATTAGAAAATAACTAACATAAAAATCTGAAATATATTGCAACTATCACTTATACAAATTATCAATGTATCAAAGCCAATTAAATATCACTTGGTGTTGCTTCAACGATCGTCTCAATTTATCGTCTCATTACTGAATATTATCATTTAAAATAATATTTATATATACGTATACAATTACAAATATTATGTATTGAATTTACGGATTTCACGATAATTGTAACGAGACAAATTAAATTGTTAGTGACAATTTCGGGTTCATCTGAGGTGATAATATAACATAATTGTTTATTTATACATCACAATATTCACATATATATTTATATACGTGGTTGCTAAATGGTTTTGAAAACCATAAATGCCAACAATCTTTCGTGGTCAGATTTTCTGTGAAATCCTTTTCACGCGTTTAGTTCCATATACGCATACACGTTGTTTCGTTGGGCATGTATAAGGGTGAAACCCCTCGACGAATCGCACCGAATGGAGCGATGAGATGTGACGAAAAAGAACAAATATAGGTATATATACATGAGTATAGAATAAGAAAAGAATGGAAAAAAAAAGAAAAAAAAAAAAAGAAGTGAGAAACATGATGAAGGTGGAAGTGATGTGTGTCTTTGCTTGTTTCGTCCAATAGATCACATGGATGTTTCTTCTTTTTTTCTCCTTTTTTTCATTTTCTTTTCTTACTTTTATGGGTATAGTGCAAGTATACAATGCTCTAGAGTTCGTCGTTTTCATTATGCCAATGGATCCATTGGTACATTTTACTGGACCTCAACAATAGCCGACTTTGGTCATTGTGCGTGAATGATTGTGAAACAGGATCTTTACTTACATACACACACACACACACACACACATATATACATATATTTTCTTTCGTTTCTTCCTCATTTTTATCGTTCGTTTCACCGTATACAAACAGCTAATATACTACTGTACTTTTACTTCTTCGTCTTTTTTTGTCTTCCTTTTTTTTTCTTTTTCATTCTTTTTTTTTCTCCATATTTTTTGTCTCTTTCATCTTTTTCGTCTTATATGATTCGGTTTTCTTCCCTGCACTTTTAGCTTTTGACTTCTTATTCGCGCCGACCCGTCATCGCATCCTATACAACATTTTTGGTTGAATGAAAATAAGAGAGAGAAAAAAAAAAAAAAAAAAAAAAAAAAGTAAAGAAACCGAAATGTCTTCATTAGCTCGCGTGTTGCAAAAGTCAAGCTCCTTAAAGTCGGAGATTCCACTGCGGGTGGTTGCAGTTGACTACGCAATTTTTTCGTGGAAGCCGACAAGGATCTCATTTTCTCTTTCTTCTATACTATATATATAAGAGTGATCAATGCCGCCGCAAAGATTATCCACCATATTCCACCAACTTTTGGTGATAAAATAATAATAATAATAATAATAATAATATAAAAAGATGTTAAACAGGCGGTTTAGTAGTGGAATTTCTCACATCGCTTCTCAGTAAATCCCCAATAATATATGTATTTATTAAAATCAGACGCGCGCGGTTTTTGTGAATTCTCTGGATTTTTAGTATGGTCTATGAGCCTTTCAACGGACAATAATAATCCATTTAATACATCTAAAAAGAGGGGAAAAAAAGCATAAATAAATGAATAAATAAATAAATAAAAATAACGAAAAATAACTAAAAAGATATATTGACAGATAAATTTAATAAAATCTGAATATTGATTTGAAAATATAATATTATATTTTTATACTATATACTAAATAGTATAATGACAATTATTTCTTTTTTAATGTTTCTAACTGATTATGTCTTGCAAAATACGGGTATACACTATAATATGTGGTTGAATTTCTCTTTGGTTAGCAAGGCGGATATATCAAGACACACCTCTATTACAATATACACGGCAAAAATTGACCAAATGATGAAGAAGGTGTAGACACGTTGTGGGGGCCATAACCCACACGATTCATCGGCAGTGGCTTTTTCAAGAGAGCGCGTTTATTATACACCTGGAACTACGATGAACAACTGCCGCCGATTCCGTTGATGCCACTGATGCCGCTATTGCCGCAGTGAAGAAGACTTTGGTTACAGTCCTGTTATATTGACGAAATTTTGCCGACAATGGGACGACGATCACCGCGAACAAGATCGATAGCTTTCTCTGTCTCTGTGTCAATGTAAATATGTGAATTCACTTCTGAAATTTTGTTTAAAGACATCTCTATACTACTGTCCTCATTTCATTGTTATTCACCATGTCCAATGAAATGTTGATTTATAATTTACCGCTTTTTCAAGTGAAATTTCTCATGGCAGACTTGAATTTTTCTAGTATAAACGCTGAATCTTTTTCCTTATTCAGTAAAGATATAAATATAACACTTGGTTAGTCAGCAGTGTCGAGATCAGAATATGAAGAATAAAAAAAACAATAGTATGTGGTACAGTATCCTTTTTTCCATTCATATGATTTTCCGTTTACCATTCAGATACTCCGTTCATCCTTCTCCTACTGATTTCTTCATATTTTCACAATAGTAAAAAATTTTTCATCTATGTATTCTTTTTACTAATTTTTATAAATTTATATAGTTTGTTGAAAAAACAAATGGAAAAATTGGTTTTGAAAACAATTAATTTTATAACTGTACTTGATTTGTACGACAGATAATCATCAGGTTTTATATTTATTATCAAGTATTAATGAATTCCAACACAGCTTGGAACATTAAATTCAGAGTTTTAAAATAAAAACGATAAGAAAGATGAAAACTCACGATTAGAATTGGGAAAATGAAGGGAAAAAAAAAAATAAATAAAAAAAAAAAATAAAAAACATCAGGTATGAACGAGTATTTTCATACGAATACAATACATAAAATGAAGGAAAAAAAAAAAATCTACTACAATTCTCACAATCATTGAGAAATAAAATATGACTAAAATAGTCTAAAAGTATTTTTGTTTGTCACCTTTCACTTGTAAGTAGTGGAAAAAATAAAAATATAAATTTTATCTCAATATAAATATTTATATTTAATCGTAGACTACAGTAAAATAACATTATTATTCCATAACGATATAAAAAAATGAAATAAATAATAAATAAGTAAATTCAAAAATTAAAAGCAAAAACTCGTTCAACCGTAACTATCAACTTCATGATCTCATATGTTTATGTTTATTTACTTTATGGCAATAAAAGGCGAGACGCAATGATTATTCTGGAGCGCAGGGATACCGTGGTCGGGTGGTCAGACGTTTGTCGTTGCAAGAATCAAGCGAGAAATCGAACCTGCGCCTCACGTTAGGCATACACGGATTGATTTTCATGGTATCGATATATATATAAACGTGAGCTTTGTATTTGTACCGTGAAGCCTTTGCTGCTCTCTCTTAAGCCTTCTCAACTGTTCTCATTGCAACGCAACAATAATCTTGTTCGTCCCACGCCCCTGTATACTCTCTCTCTCTCTCTCTCTCTCTCTTTCTTTCTTCATCTATATATATTCATAAATTGAAAAGAAAGAGTAAGAATGAACAAGTGTTGATGGTAAAAGGGGACGATTGGATTCGTGGTGAGAGAGAAAAAGAGATTAAAAATGAAGAAAAAAAAGTCAATTCGCTACAGTTACCGTTGCCGACTAGAGACCTGCCCAGTTTGGGTCCAATGTAATTAGCATCACTTGGATTTCTTTTTGTCCAATATACCGTCCATCTCAGTAGATGATTGTGGCTCAAACAGTTTTGAGACAGTTCAAATAAATTACCTAAAGTTGTATTTATTTCATCTATACATCTATAACGAGGATAAAATATTGTTGTAGTTTTTCATTGTTTGAGAAAATTTTTTTCTTTAAATTCAAATTTTTGGTTATTTACTTTTCCTTATGTATGTGTATGAGAAAATTTATTTTTTCGGCTTTGGGTTGAAGCTCATCAATTTTCATAATGTTTCTGGTAAGAAGAAAAAGATGGAAATAAATATTTCATATAATAATAATAGGGGAAGGAGAGGGGTGAGGGGAGGGGGAGGAGGATACACAGTGATGAAGTAAAAAAGAACAAAAAAAAAATAATAATAATGAATGAATTCTTTGAAAAGAAGTAGAAGGTTAATTAAGACATAAAAATGAGTGAAGTGACTTTTTTTTGCTCATTTGTTACGCGTGATGGTGAATAGATGGAATAAGTATTCGTGATGATGTTTTCTTGACAATGACCTGGTCAAAGTGATTTTTTCTGTGGTTTATTGTTGTCGTTGTTATTATCATCATCATCGTTGTTTGCGAGTAAATTGCAATATTATACTATTGAATGTGTCGGCCAGAAACGGATATTATTAAGAAGCGATGGATCAATTTTTATTTATTTTCGTGCACTTTTCTTTCATCTCACAAATTATTATATTTTCTAATAATGATGATAATAATAATAGTGATTTGAAAAATTAAGGCAAAATACACTCATCCAAAGAAAAACAATGATCATCATCTTTTCCTGCGATTCTACAGTTACAATAGTCTGCAGTATATCGTAAACATTTCGTTCCTCATTCTTTACATTGAAGACTCTCATTTTCTAAATCCACCATAACAACAACAAAATATTAAACAAAAAAACTGACTTTGAACATGTACCGTGTATACATATAAGCGAGAAAATTCGTTTCGGCACATACGTGCTTATAATTGTATCTGCAGATACGTGATCATGCTCGAGCTCGAAACATAATTTATCTCTATTATTCCCTCCAACTTCCGTGATGTTTATATATTTTTTTTTCTATACCTACATATAAGAAAAAATAGCAACCAATTTTCTTGCAATGCACAATGTCTCTGTGTTTTTGAGTAAATTTACTACAATATCATAAAATACACATTTTATACGTGTAAATAATATTTTTTATAAATATATTTTTATACTCAAAATTATTGTATAAATTAAATTAACACAATGACAATTATTGATATGATGGTGAAAATTGAAAATTTCAATATTTTATTGAGAATTAATCAGTAATTATCATTAAAGTTATTTGAAGAAAAAAAAAAAAAGAAAAAAAAAAGTATATATATCTTCTGGTTATAAGTTTACATGATCGTCGAGCGTGAATTCAAGTGCGAATTTGCGTCGTTGCTAATTCGCTTCGCCGCGTGTCCCATGTACACTATCTCCACGCTTTATCTCTTCAACAATCGCTTCTTGCCTCTCGGAAGAGGAATGAGCATGAGAAAAAGAAAAAAAAAAAAAAAAAAAAAAAAAAAACCAAGAAAAAGTTGTATATATAAGTATAGGTACAAAAATGTACCACTCGTTTCAACAGCTCTCAACACTTTGTGGAGTAGTGGTGAAAACAAAACAGAAGAAGAGAGAGAAAAAAAGAGAAAAAGAGAAAACGAGAAAAAGGCCATTTGGCAGCACCAACAGCAGTTTCTCATAGCGACAGAAACGGCAACAATAATAAGAACAACGACAATGACACGACGACGACGACGACGACGACGACGACGCTGATGAGGATGAGGTCGAGGACGACGAGGACGAGGACGAGGACGAGGACGACGATGATGGAGATGGTGATGGCAACGAGAAAGACGATGTAATGTGAAATAGAGAGGGAAAGATACAAATGCAAGGAGGAGTGTAAAGGAAGTGATGAAAAAAGAGCGGGTGAAACTCTCTCGCCCGCGAGTTAAATCCATAGCAAGGGATCTCATACACTGATTGCCAGTATAGATAAACTCGAGCTTGTGTATATGTATAGTCTGTTAGAACTGCGCGCGGTTATTTCTCTATGTATTGGAGTAGCATTTCTATACATGTATATTATGTAGGTATAATACCAAAGTCGAAAGTCGAAGGAGTCAACGGGTATTGGGTTGCGTGTATATGTGTGAGTGGGTGGACTCTATATACTGTTTGGCAGGTAGTCTTGTAATTCATCGCGACCCTGAAACCACGGAGGGGTCTGGCAATCTTTTTTTCAGTCTCGCTGCACCCCCGTTGCTTACCTCACCCTCCCATCTATACTTAAAAAAAAAAAATTTTTCTCTCTCTCTCTTCATCTTTTTTTCTCTTTTCTCCTTTCCTGCGTCTTTCAAGTCGCTTCGTTTCTTCTTTATTTGCCGTTCTCTCTTCTCCCCCATGACTTTTAAACATGAGAATATGGAAAAACGATGGTGACGAGGAATTTTCTTGTTATCGCGATTACAGACCATCTTAACTACATATCTTGAAATTTTCACAATAGAAAGTTGAAATAGCTAAATCCGATAAAAAAAATTTATATATATATGCTTGAAAAACGATAAAGATATTTTAAAAGAGTTTGTGTCTTTCCAAGAATATTAAAAAAAAAAAAAAAAGTTAATTTATTTTGACACATCGAGAAACAAATTCGGAATATACAACATGTAAAATTTAATAATCTCTTTGTGAATTTTTTAAATATATTTTTAAATATATTGAGAATTGGTTGAGGCGAAAAAATATGATGGGAAATAGGGAAAGAAATAAAATAAATAAATTGTAGATGATTAACATATATTGAAGAGTCAAAAGAGTATCATTGGGCGAAACGAATGGGGTCCCCAGTAAATTTGGGCAAGGCTCATTATAACTTTATTGCTTAGAAAGGTGCGACGACATGAGTGTGCGCGTGACACTTTTATATATATGTGTATATTTTTACGGTTAACTGTGGTGATTTTATTCTGATGGGAATATAGAAGGTATAACATAACTTCCAGCACCTGAGGAGTGAAAAAGCAATAGAGAAAAAGATGAAATGAAATTTTTCATAATGACAAAAGGCCAAAAATGATTTTCACGCTGTTTACAGGTGACTGCAGAAGAGACGTCAATGTATATAGGATCCCTTAATTTTTCACCGTTACGGCAGTATACACGTATACTTGAATATCTCAAATATACACTATGTCGGAATTTTTTTTTTTCATAAAAAACCAGAAGAAAAGAAAAATAAAGAACATTTAGTTTCTACAGATGAGAAGAGTAAGGTGAAAGAGTGATAGAAAGACGTGCTACTAATTGACAGGGTCAATGAAAAATAATAGTTAATTTGTATGAGGGGAAATGAAAGTTTTGTACAAGTCACTTTTGCGTATGATATATTTATGATTTAATAAATTTTCACATTATCTATGTTTTACCGCTATATATTTTCTTCGATCTTTTTATTGAATAATTATTTTACAACATTTATATTTGTTAATTTGTTGATACACGGCACATATATCGATGGGAATGAAGGAAAATTAATAAATGAGTGTCTAATAAGTTGGAAGAGAGTGCGTTTTCAACCATCCGCGTTTGTCATATGATTCGGGGGAACGGGGACTCCCGCACCGTTTCTGTTCGTTTTAATAATATGACGCAAACACACACGAGGTCCCAAAAGGTCTGCCTATTGTTGTATACTATAAAATGCTGTTACCCCCATCGCCTTTTAACCAACTCACTATATATATTTGAATATTCTGTCGTTCGTGCGTACATTTGTACTTATACATACGTATTTATATAGGTCCTAAGATGTTTGTATACATATAATATACACATACGTATATATTATTACCCCTTGGAGCTGTGCTAGTGGGTATTCTTGTCGATGATTAGAGGATGCAAGTAATCCAAACGACGGGTAATAGAGAAAGAATATATATAAGAGTATATAAACAAGGATAAATTAAAGCTACCGTCGTGAAATATCTTGCTGAGTAATATACACAAAACGGTCGCTCGGTTAAACGTACACACACGCATATACACATATATACACTACCGCTCGAAAGTTTCGGGCTACCCTAAAAAAATTACATGAAATTCAATCGTCGATAACATCCCGAGTAATTACCGGATTGAGATGAATCAAACGCCATTCGAAAGAAAATCGCCTATAGTTTGAAATGGTGGATATTTTTTTGTGATTAAGTGAAAAATAAGTAGAGATATGGCCCGTTGAGAACGCTCAATTTTTGGAAAAAATGCGCTTTTGTTGTTTCGTTTTCGGGGGTGCTGGAAACAATCGTGCGGGATTGACTCGCCAATCAAATGATAGGATTTTTTCTCAGCTTTGAAATGCATCTTGATTGAATATCGTGCGATTTTTTTTGCACAAGTTATTGCGATCCAAATGACGAAGCGCCCATTCCTTATTTCGACCAACTTTGGATAGAGGCTGTTGAGTGCGGAATTCAGGGGCGTACTGCGTATTGAGCTCCATTTTCTTGGGAGCCCCGATGCGTCTCGTATTATAACTTTTTGAAAATTTGTTGAGATTTTTCGATAAAATTAAGAATCAAAACGAAAATAACTATAATTTCAATTGTGACCACAATTATCATGATAATAATAATAATCGACGCGATGATAGAAATAATAAAAATAGTTATGATAATACTGGCAATAAGAATATAGAATGGATAAATAGTTATTGGTATATTAATTTGAGAATTGTAGTTGAATTTGATAAGAGGGGGTTCATTTCGCATATTACATGAAATCAGGCAGGCGGGTGGAGGAAATGGAGGTGGGAGAGAGATTGGAGGGGGGGGGGGGGTAATAATAATAATAATAATAATAAATAATGGTGATGACATGAAAAAAAATAATAGATTAATCACTGAATGCTGATGATAATCGGGATGAAGAAAACAATTTTTTTGCGAATGCGTTCCTCACTTGGGAAATTTTTTTCTCCTAACTTAAATTTATTGCTCAGCGATGAATAATGAAATTAATAAGTAATACGATTTCTTAGAAAAGAAAATCGTATTTCATTCTGTGTAAGATTTTTTCATTTGCATATATATAAGTCAACAAATTTCGATGTTCCATTGATTGTTTTGACCTCTTCTTGTTTATAAATTTCAATCAAATATAAATCATATTATTCACATGTTGATGCATGTAAAAATAAGAAAGAAATATGAATTCAAATAATAAGTAAAAATTTAGTTATGACCCATGTCGTGATCGTACGGTATACGTAAATAAAAAAAAATTTCCTAAATGGGAATGATGTACATGTGAGCACATCTAAGGTCATTTATATAATTACTCGGGATGTTATCGACGATTGAATTTCATGTAATTTTTTCAGGGTAGCCCGAAACTTTCGAGCGGTAGTGTGTATAATAATTGACATCGGAGATCTCGTTAATATATTAATATGTAGCCGTCAAAGTTTTATACATTATTTTGCTACTACACATCTTTTTCAAAAGTTTAAAAAAAATATTTTTATACCAATCAATGAACAGAATAAATTTTTTTATAATTAAAATTATTGGATAAAATGTGGAACAAAATTTCAAAAGAATTCATTATTTTGCCTCTCATAATTTAATGATGAAAAATATTTTTCTGATTCACTCAATATATAGACGTATGCACGTTCATATTATTATGATTAAGTGAAACGGGTTTTCTCAATATGAAATAAACCTTATAATATATATGTATAGACAGAAAGAGGCGCCTGCGACTGGAGCGAAAAGCAGGATTAATTGAGTCATTAGTTACGAGTGCGCGCGCCAAGTTGATATATATGCATATATATATATATGTGTGTGTGTGTGTGTGCGCAGGCAGCAAGTGGTAGCAACGAGTGCGACTAGTAATACGAAGACACACGAGGAATATAGCAATACTGTCATTCATAGCATATATAGGAGTTGAAAGTTGAAAATACGAACGGGTATCCAGCGCAACAAGAAAAAATCCGAGATTGCCCGAAGTTTAACATGCTCAAGTTCGGTATACTTTAGTCTTTGCTGAGATGGTGCGCTCTGTAACGCGTTCGTATTCAACGTTATTTTTTTTCTTTGCTCTTTCGGAGGTCTTCGCGTGGGGGCGAGGCCACCGTGCCCCTTCGGGATCATTCGGTCGCGCTCGCACGCGACTCGTGTACCTTCGCGTTTGCTCGCTTACCCGAACATTGGCTCGCGAGTATCGGCCACCTTGGGGCGCCTCCGGGTGGCAAACGGACCAACCTGTCTACCTCGCGCCACCTCTATTCCTTTCCCTTCTCGTTTCCACCCGCTGCGCAACGATCCAACACACACACACACACATATATATATATATATATTCTCTTGACTCAAAGACTCCCTTTCGTGAGACCCCTCTCAATGCTATTTTTTTGTATAATTTTTTTATCCGCGTTCACCAACTCGTTCGTTTATACATATTTATTTTATGTGTTCACATGTGTATGAACACATACACGCCTATACAGAGATGTACACGGAAACATATAAGTAGAGACGTTCATATATGATTCTATACTGCTTTAACGATATCGTTAACCAACTGATACCTTTATGCGGATTGTGAGGTTCAATTTTAATCATTCTCGCATACGTTTATTCTTTGACGTGCGGCATTTCAACAATTACAAAGAACATTATTCTATATAATTACAATTACAATGTTTATACGTATTCAGATTACATTTTAAGTGAATATTTAATAATAGTATACAGTTTAATAGGATAACAGAGTCAATAAGAATGTTATACGTGTGTGTCGAAGGGTGTCGTTTAAATCGTTTCCAAGGCGTCTCTATTAAGTCACATCGTTACGCTGTGATGAGTGGGAAGGCGTGTCGACCAAGACGATTAACGAAAAAAAAAAATAATAATAATAATAAAAATAAAAAAGAAAAGGAAAAAAAATAATCATAAAAGAATATATATATATATATATATATATATACACATATATACAATAGAGAGAAAAGAAAAAAAGAAGGAATTTAGTTGTTACATGACGCAAACAAGAATCCACGTGAGATGTTGAAGAACTTAAAAGACACGGTTGTAGTCTTCCTTTTCTTCTTTCGCTGGTCTTTATTCCGCATGCAGGTTTTTCCCACGGCCAAACTTGACCAGTAATAACGAGCAACTCCACATATATTCTCAACTATCTCTCTGAAGAGTCGGTGCTTCTTCACAGGTCGCCTCTCATTCTTGAAAATCCCAGGAAACGAGGAACAAATTATCTTGTAAGGCCCTTAAGAATGACCGCTTTGCAATAAGAGAACACGCGTGAGTTAGTGAACGAGAGAGAAAGATAAAAAGGCAAGAAATAAATACTCAATCTTCGGTTTCCTTTTCAGACAGTTAAAGTTATGTTATATACAAACCGATACCCGTGCCTAGCGCCCTGCGTGTCGGTTCAGACGGCTTCTTTCCTACCTGATGAACGGGGAACTTCAAAACCCACGAAATAATTCACGATGAGATGAGGGCGCGTGCACACATGACACGCTAACGGCATTGACGATAGCAGTAGTAGTAGTGGTGGTGGTGGTGGTGGTGGTGGTGACAATAATAACGATCATGACGACAACTCATACAGATGAAATGTGTGAATTGAGAATGGAAAGAAATAAAGACGCGGGTATAATTAACCATCATCTACAATTAAGAGAAGTGTTTGATGAGGAATGAGGGAGAGAGGAATCAGGAAAATGCCTAGAACCCAATCTGAATAATACGTTCACAAACACACGCACGTGTGCGAGCTCACTCCCGACTCTCGTTCAATATATAGGTATACTGAACACACCAAATTTCGTGCCACCCTCAGGGGCCTGGACGCATTTATTTCGTGTTTCTCGCTGTGCACTGTAACCATTCGACTTTCTCAGAACGAACCACGCCTCAGGTTCCGCTCTTGTTCGCGACGGGTTTTTTTTTTTTCTTTCTCCACTGAATGTAGACGTGGTGGAATCCAGAAAATATATTGAATATATAGATGAGTATGTATTGCATTTATTTATCATGAATCTAATTGAACTTCAAATTATTTTCTAGATTAGAAATAATTTTTTTGTTTAAAAAAAAATATCAAGGTGAGATGAATGTGGGCAACGGATGAATATGAGAAAGGGTGAGAAAGCATGTTAGATATAAATATATATACAAAGGTATAAAAAAGAAGGGGGCATTAAGAGCCCACCTGACCAACAGGTACCTCGCGTAAGGGCCTCTGTTGGTTCTGCCCATTCTCCCCACTCTATTTCTTTGCTTTCATTCTCTTCTATCTCATTTTCTACTTTACTTGGCCGCAAACCTTGTCCCTGAGCTGCACTGAGGGTCCAAATCATAAAATTGTGGACCTCGAACCAACACCTAGAACCTCGAAATCGATTAAAACCATAAAATTCTCGATTTTCGTCCACTTGAAACAATTTTATGATACATCATAAAAGGTTGAAAGCGGACGAAAGTCGAAAATTTTATTGTTTTGATCCATATTGAGGCTCTATACGTCTGTTTCATCGGAAAAAAGTTATTCCGAATATTTCGCGAATATATATATATATATATATATATAGATTGGTTCTCACAAATTATCGATATATATATGTTAGACTGTTGTAGAAAAATTGACTATTTTTTTTTCAAAAGAATATTGTCGGAAATGACAAAAAAAACACTGTGTCAGTTGGAGCCCTTGATATTAATATTAAGAGGTGCTGTATCGCAAATTTAAATTTTCCATTCAAATAACATAGGAACAATTTTTTTTTACACTTTAGAATTTTATTTTACAGGAAATTACAGTACTTATTACTAGTTATAAGGGAATACAGGAAAAAATTCCCAAATTGTAATAAAAATATTTCAATGTAATAATTGTTTATTTTATGACGAAAAAATGAATTTCTCATACGCATTGAGGATATATCTTCAATAAGATATTTGTACGTAGATGAATTATCTTTTCATAGTTGAACAAAAAAAAATTTTTCCTAAAAGTTTCATTGTAATCATTTTCACTTTTTGTCGAATAAAAATTGTTCATCATAAATTGGTTTTGTACATTTAAAAAGTTATATAAATATTTCAGAACCTATTTTCAGCTTAATCGGAATTTTCGTCAAGAAATATTTATAATTAATTCGAATAAGTTGATAGATGATGAGCTAAATTTACGAATATATAAATTATATAAACAATGAAATAAAATAAAAATAGTTATAAGTTGGCATCTTGATTTTCGTCAAGTTGTTTGCATATATTCATTTTTAGGATTGGGCGTAGGCGAGTTAATTAGATTTTTAAATCTTAAACCACTTGTATATATATATATATATATATATATATATATTATATAGGTGTGTGTGTGTGTATGTGTACGTGCATCAATCTTTCTTCTTTTCTCCTTCTTATTCTCTACGTTCGATTACTCGGAACCTTGCGAAACGACTTGAGTGAGACATCGTATACGACAATATTGATGTCGGCGATCCGAAACCGTCTCTTCGGCATTCGCCTTTATCGGCAGGAAAGATGCCAAAGCGATTCTCTCTTATCCCTTCCTCTCTTTTTCTCTCTTGCTTTTTCAGTCTTCTTCTTTTTCTTTCCAAGGGTTATCCACTGTGTGCACGCATACAAACATAATCAGAGATTGGACGTAACGAGCGCGCGCGATGTTGCCGGGTTGCTCACTCGTTTCGCTTATATCCTCACTCTTGTGTGGATACGTGTATATATATAGATATGTAAGCGTGTATGTTGTTTTTTCGTTGACACTGGATTACACGAGAGAAGGACTACTACACACACACACATATATATATATATATATATATATATATATATATATATATATATATATATATATATACTAGTGTATCAACTGAAAAGAGCAAGGCAACCGCTTTTTGTTTATGTGCACGTATGTGCACGACGACTGCAATGTTATATCGGCGAGAGCGATGAGCTGAGCGATTGGTTATGTGCTGGATGTTGCTGTCGTGTAGTTTGTGATTTTGCGAGAGTATTATATACAACGTATGCAACTTCTTCATTATCTATCAGATATTATAAAACTCTTCAGTATTTTTCTCTTTGTGATGTTTGCCCACATAAAATGACCTTATAACTAAATCTTTTTGATATACTATTTTTTCTTTTACTCTCTCTCTTATTTTTTTTTGGTTTTTTTTTTTTTTTTCTTCTTTTCAGTGTCCTGCAACAACTGAGAACCAGTTCCGGACACAGATAAGTGTATGTGAGAGTGTGTGGATGTGTGTATGGGTTGTAAAGTTGAAAAAGATGATGATGATGAATAAAAATAAATGAAAAAATATAAAAAGCGATGATGGTGGTTGTCGTGTGCGTTGAGCGAAAGGACTCTCGCGACGTGGTCCAATTAGGGCGCGGTCCATTTAGGAGAAACATCCGGTGTGTGTGTGTGTGTGTGTGTGCGCTAAATGGGCCCAGTATATAGCGGGACGCGGGGTAACTCTCTTCGACCCCTCTTCTCATCCCACCGTCACTCAACTGTTTCACCCCCACCGATTTCGAGAGACGCGCCCGTTCGACGGTAATTAGGACCCATAGCGACTGCGCGCCGTGTCCGCGTGATGGTGATGTTGGTGGGGGACGGGCCCAACGGAAAAAGAGACGGTGGAAGCAAAATCAACAAAATAATGAGCCCAAGTCTCGGGTGTTTGGCGGCGAAGTGAGAAGACCCGAGCGATATAGATGCGACAAAGTTCCACGCCAATTTGCAGATGGAAGTGGAAATGAGAGAGAAAAAGATTGAATTGAGTATATATATATATGAGTAAAAGAGAGAGGGAGGTGTGGTTGGAAGGACCGCAACGAGCCGTCGGCTAGTTAATGACTCTATGCACCTCGTCCTTCCCATTCACTCGCTGATTATTGGCTCTTATATATATGTGCTGAATGTAAGGAGGGGAAATTGTGGACAAAGGCGCGTGTGGTAAGAGACGAGACGATCTCATGGGGCGCGTGAACGTGTGGGCGATACGTCTCAATTCTAGGTATACGCATACACACCCACACACTAGCTAACACATATGGATAATAATAATCATATAAATGTATAGGAATATATATGTTTCATCAGTCATATGTTTGGAAAACAAAAGCCAACTTATTGGGGTGTGGAGAAAATATTTTTGATGAATAAAATTATGTGTTTATTATTGCCAGTTATAAATATGTTTGCATGTGCGACAGGTTTATTAGAAAAAATAAAAAATAAATAAATAGAAAAATAGAACAAAGTAGGAATGAATAAAATGTTGAAACAAAATAAAATAAAATAAAATAAAATAAAATAAAAATTGAAAAATAAAATAAAAATTGATCACGCATTTTACAACCGATGTTGTAAACCAGTTTGTTGAACAAGCGAACACATGTTGAGACAGTAAATATAGACTTCCCCATGGTTAAAGTGAAATATAAACTTTGAATTGATTTTCTTCCCCCAATGTGTACAAAAAAAAAAAGTGTATTTTTTTTACAAGCGCGAAAATTGACACGGCTGTCGGTATATTTATATAGATATACACGGAAAAAAATGAAGTATATTAAATGAACATCGATATCTAATAAGTAATAGTATGATCAATAACTATTACTGTTTCAAATAGTAATTTTGCGATTTTACTGATTAATCTATAAAATTTATTATTTAAACATTGAAATCTAGAGTTTGAACGCCGAAAAGTAGCATTATAAACTATAAAAATTTCTATGTGCATGTTAAAAAAATTCAAGTATAATCACTCATATGTGAAACTTCCATATTTATCGTTTGGCAAGTAAAAATTTATAGTTTGTTAATGAAAATTTGTAAAGTACAATATATAATGTATATTGTGAAAACTCTTTCTTTTTCTTTTATTCAAATAGTAACGATTAACATACGTAGCTTTTATATTTTATAAGGGGGCAGTATTGAATAATGGTTATTTATATGTGAAAAAATAAATTCCTAAGAGTATTTAATATTAAAATAATTATTAAATTTTATTAATAAGCTTCATACGAATTTCCTAAGTGAAATGTTAGATTTTATATACAACGCTAAACCGACTTTATACTTATTACCTTTTGCAACCTAAAAAAAGTATTTATTGAACCTAAAAATTTTTACAATTTGACTTAGTGAAATTTCACATACCGGCCGTAACCTCGAACCTTTTCTGTCTACCCCCTTCATCAAAATTCGGCCTGATAATAATACTTTTCGCCCGAAACATATTGCAACCTAAGAATTTTTACTATTTGACAATGTAAATTTTCAAATGTAAACGAATAACGATATTTCTCCCGCCACATAAAATTGCCTTAATCACATATTTTCGTCATTTGTATAGTTATTCGTCTCTTGTTGAGTGGTACATTTTTACATTAAGCGGGCTGTACATTCTCGAAGAGACATAGCGCGTTAGATGTTTTGGTGTGTCCTGGTGTGCCCCGCTTTGTCGTCGTTCAGTGTCTGTTCTCTTTATTTAGTAAATAAATTGTAATGAATAAACAATAAGTGTAGTGCATTGAGAGATTTAGTGAATCGTATTCGTCGTATTCGTCGTATTGGTAAGTAATTATTTCTGTTAGATATTGAATAGTTTACATTGAAAAATCTTGTAATTTTAATTTTTAAATAAGAGCTTTTTTTGTTTATACAAAAGTACGTAGAACCTCAGGACCTTGTCGAGAGACATTAGATAAATAGTCACGAAAAAAGGAATAAAGAACTGATTAATTTAACAATTAGTGATTATTTTAACAAATTTCTTTGTTTAAAACATGGTAATGGATATACTATGGTAAGTTAAAATTTTTTTTGTTTCATTTAATTTTATTATCTTAATTCTTTAAATATTATTTTATTTTATATTTTAAATATATTCATTTTAATAGCATGAACGTGATTTCGATTTGAAATATCCCGATAAAAAAAACGCATTCAAAAACAATTGGCCTACAGTACGTAATCAGCTAAAGTATTTATTTTCTGGTCCAAGAAGACCGGTTCAACGTGAATTTCTTGCAATAGCTGTATCATTGCATACTCTACAGAATGGTTAGTTGCAAAATTTATTATATTTTATTACAAAATAATTTTTATATTTTTAAATCTGATAATTTAACTTATTGTTTAATAGATGCTCTGGATTTAGCGATTTAGCTTTTTATTTTATCGGCCGCTTTTCCCAAGCCTCGATTCATCACATCGAAAAAACGGAAAAGATGTACAGAAGATAAATCTACTTTGGACGACTCGGATAAAGGATGGAATCCGACAAAACCCGAAGCACGTGGAGGATTTATTTTCCATGTGAAGGTTTGTATAATCTTAATTTTGAAATATTATCATTTTTATATTTGGCTTTGATTGCCTCTTATATAAATAAATTTTTTATTTTTACTCTCCACAGATCGCCAATGACGTCCGCATACATTTAAAGCAACTTCATCGCATATTTGTGTTGATGAAACACAATATGATTTTGAATCAGCAATCCGTGCAGTAGAAGTTGCATTCAAAATTTATTACGCTCTGAATGCGCAGTACCCTCCAGAAGCGAGAGCAACGTGGCTGTTTATCGAACAAGCCATATTTAAATTAATTATCAAACATGACCGCCCTATTCCTGTATCGGTCACGTCATTAATTGGAGAGTTGAATGTCAGCTTGAGTTAGAAAACAAAAAAATTATGCTTTCAATTAATATAAGCTATTAATTAATTATTATTTTTATTTTTTAATTTATAATGCATTATTATTATTTTATATTTGATTAAAAATGTAAGAGGTTTGTTACTACCAAATAAATAATACTGAATCAATAAACATAATTTGTATGCGCATTATTTATTTATTGCAATCCTGAAATTACTTTCTTTCTATTGCATTGTGAGAATTTATTGAAGTATATGTTATATTTAATAAAATTCATCATCAAAAAATAATTTGTAAAAATTTGAAAATCGCAATACTAAATGTTAATGTGTATATTGTTATGAAGTAAATATTTCGATATATATATTCGTTGGTTTTTAGAATTTAAAATTACAAAATTCAAAACGTATATAATCGAATATTTACCATATATATATATAGTATATTGATATATTTGAAAATATAATATCATGATTGAAAATTCTTCCTATTTGAAACAGTAAACTTTATAGTTTGAGATCGATTATTTGCTATAGTAACATTCGTAAATTATGTTCTCTCATATGAAACTATACATATCAAGATGGAGGTTTTTACCATTTGAGACTTCGAAAACTTCATATTCTACTCATATTATTTCTCTTATATATTATTATATATTAGTGGATCGCATCGATACATTTTCACTTTATACTTTGTAGTATTTAATAAATTCATTCCTGGGTTCCGTGTTACTATTTGAAATAGTAAAAACTAAAGGAAATCTGAATAAATTTTACGGTTTTTTTTTTTTCCGTGTAGGTATTGAGTGAACGTAAGTTTCGTGAGTTTTCCACATAGAAAAGCGTCAACGTTTCCGCTGCTCATAATCTCAAAGGAAAATGAAAGAAAATAAAATGTTAACTTGTTAAATATCTCGTGTGTCATCATGCGGCTGCTAAACAAGTGGCGATTATATGTATATAGTCACACGTGTTTGGGTGCACGAGGCTCATGGAACTGCGAAAAACGGGAGGAGCTTTGCGTTGACAGAGGATACACACACGCAGTAAGAGAGAAAAAGAAAACAGAAAGAATTATGAAGGCTAACAATGTGTAGACACAGTCAAAGAATATATGTGTAGAATGAAATGAAGAGAAAAACGTGTGGGTAAAATGCCCTCATTCCGGAATTTCTAGCACCGCATGTGACCACCGGAAATAGTTATAAAAGTTATAAAACTCATAATAGGACAGAACATGCCCAAACGATTGTATTATTCCAATTTCAAATAATTTTTCGGATTTTTCTGTTTTTTTTTTTTTTTTTTTTTTTTTTACTTCATTTTTATGTAATGAATATGTATAATTAATTGTAACAAAAAAAAAATTTTAATCAACCGCGATGATTGTGATGTACATATACATATATATATATATAATATATATATGTGTCTGTATGACGGGACAGTGATAGAAGAAGTGGAAATACATTGAAGAGAAGAGTGAGAAAATGGAGAGAAGTGAAGAATCGGTGGGTGCTAGTTGAGTTGTCGAGCTGACACACGCGTTCTCTCGTGGCAATTGCCTCTTTCTTCTTTATATGTGTAGTTATTTACTCATTCACTCCCCCACTATAATTCTCACACACAATATCATCGTCATTGAGTTTCGTCTTTTACTTTTTCAACACTTGAGATACGCGTTGTATCCCGTTGTCGTATCGCTCTCATACATATATGCATACATATACATATATTATTGTATACGTGTGTTGAGTTTCTATATCCTCTTGTATATCCCCCCCTGTCCCATTACTAAATTTCACACAAGAGAGTTGCCTACTATCCATCCCCACTTTTCTTCAATCGTTCACTCATCGCCTGTTGCAACGGCTCTACTATACACACACAGACACGTACACACACATACGCATTCACACGAAATCTCTCTCGCTCTTATTTTCAGTTTTTCCGTTCTGTCGGCCGGAATATCTTCGTCGTTTCTCTGTCGTACGCCCACCATGATTACGAGCGCACGCCTTTTGGTTTGCGAGGCTTGCGCGACGACTCGATCGACTGAGCCGCAAGCGGGTACCCAACCCCTCTTACCATCTTTTACCATTCTGTTAGAACTTCAATTCAGTGCTGCCATACCCACCAGAGGATAAACATCGTGACATATTCCCGCTCGTGTATCACATTTTTCTTCTCTTTATGTACTCTCATTTGTTTTCTATTGCATATAAAACATTTCAAAATTTAATATTAAACTTATACTGTTCTACATTGATTTTCATTAATTTCTCTATATTATTTCATATTTCATAATAAAAAGTTTCCTGCGATAATTATTTAAAGTGAACAAATGTATCATCAAATTTTTAACTGGAATTTTAATTGGATAATTTTATATACTGTAATATAGTGAGTGTGTGAATTGAGATAATATATTTATAAGTTATACAGCAATTGAATTTAGTACGGTGATTCGTTGACAGTTTTATTTTATATAAAAAATTATATAAATATTTATAGAACGAATCAAGTAAAAGGATTAAATAAAAGTGAAAATAAATAGTGTTTCAATGAAATTCTGTAAGACTGTATTTTTTTAAAATTTTTTTTTATCAATTGTAAATTATGTGGAGAATGATAAAAATTAAAAGATTTTCGGAAAAAAATGTACTCTTGATTGTTCAAGAGAAAATTTAACGCAACGACGACGTTTATTATCAACAAAATGCCGGAGAAGGAGGTGGCCTACCATCAGGAGGCCTTCTCCCTATTACCGCCTGCACCGCCGCCTCATCACCCCCACTCTGCGTTCCACGCGGCCTTTCACCCTCATCCACATCATGGGCCGCCCCCACCACCGTTTCATCCACATCATGGACCGCCTCCACCGCCCCATCCGGCTATCGCTGCGGCATGGGAACATCACGCGGCCGCGGCCGCTGCGGCCTTTCATGTCCCACCACATCATCCGTAAGTTTATAAACAAAAAAAAATTCATAAATATTTATTATAATTATTCATCATCAATAAAACATACATTGCGTGATTAAAAAAGTTGTTGACAAGTTGCATTAATAATTGTCATGTACACTTTTTTAAGTATGAATTTTTAAAACAAACAAACAAACAAAAAAAACTAAAAAATAACAACAACAGTATGGAAATCAAAGGTATATCGGTTGACAAAGCAGTATAAGAATTTATATGATGTGCGAATATTTATATGCGTTGACAAGTTTTAAATTCGAATTGAAGGAGAAAAAAAAACAAAAAAAACAAAAAAAAAACAAAAAAAATTGAAAAATTGAAAAATTGAGAATAAAACTAAATTATGTAAAAATTCGCTGTTATCCGTCGCTACTGCGCGGCCTGTAAGACGCGTCCCATGTTTTATGTGCTAATTCGTTTGGGACAATCTCGATGGAAGCGACAAAAAGAAATATAATATATAGATGTATACAGTAAAGTGGGAGACAGACTGAGGGACAGATAGAAGGCAAGAGTGTATGTCATACGCATCGTAAAATCACCCCAAGTTATAGTGGGCCGTCGGAGTAGCCGTCAGTGAGCTCCTGAGAGGAGAGATTTATTCGTGGTATCACGACGGGAAATTCGCGGCGCCTATGTGAACATTGTGAATTGTTAAAAGGGGGAGGGTAAAAACAACTGAGCACTGTGGTTGAAGATATTATATATATAATGCATGTATGTATGTAAAATGTTATGATTGGTGTGAATACACTGATAGTACATTTAAAACATAGAATGAAGCGACGGCGAGTGTAAATGAGTGGTCGAGTGAGTTTGTTCACTCGATGATGGTGTACTATACATTTCTGCACTTTCAACTTTACACGCTCGCGCTTTTGTCTAATTTTCTGTTTTTGTCTCTTCTGAGTCTGTTTAACGCTCCTTCATCTTCTCCCATTCTTCCTCTATCTCATTCCTCTATTTATCCACATTGACTGGGATATTTTTGCACAGCTAAATGGTTTGCATGACGAGTCTAAAGTATTTTTGTTCGTCAAGCTCCCTTCTGGTCCCCTAACACTCAAGAAAATACTTGGAACTCTCGCGCTCATCGTTGTCGTCGTCACTGGATATATATTCGCATTTCAACTGAATATATAACCACCCAATAAATCACGTTCAAATTAAATTCTACGTTTGTATATATATATTCAAGTAGAAAAAATAAAAAAATAAAAAAACGAAAGAAAAACAAAAAATTCGTTTTCAATCGTACATATTTCATTGTACTTTATTATTATATCAATGGATATGTGAATAAAAAAATTTTAATAGCCACATCAATGTAATGTATTTTTTTTTATCTTTGTCTTTTGTCCTTATTTATTCTTATTTTTACTTCGACAAACCACTGTAAAAATGAATGAGAAAATTTTTTATTGTCACACCCGTCGTCCTCGAGAGAAAAAGTCCAGGACTTGGTCGCGCGCGCTTGCGCATTCACACTATCGTGGGTGTAAAATCGCTCGTAAATTCACTGCAAGATATAACACAGTGAATATTATCTCTTAAGACTATATATATAACATTACAGGGAATTCCCGTTCCTCAATATATATACGTGCGTGTGCGTGTGTGTCTCAGAGAATCTCTTTATTGCAGCAAATATACATTATCTTGTTGATGGACATTGTGCACGAGAATTTGCAAAATACATGCGGGTTTTCTCTTCAATATAAACATATATATTATTGACTTTCATCCGACGGAAAATATCCAAATCCAAAGTATTATATATATTCATTCTTTGATTCTATTTTTTTCTTTACATAATAAATACATATATTTAACGAAAATTAATGAAAAATAATACGCCAATAAAAAATAAAATACAATATCACAGATGAAAAATAATAATAATAATAATAATAAATGAATAAAAAAAAAATGTAAATAAATAATAATAAATATATAAATAAATAAATGAATGAATGAATAATAAAGAAATGATTGAATAAATATTTTCAAGTCAAATAAATAATGAATTTGTATCTCGTATATACTCATTTTTCTCTATCAGTGATTGTATTCAATAACAAGGAATAAAGGTCTTTCTTTTATTATAATTCATGATGGAAGGATTAACAAAGAGATGAATGAATACAAATATATTTAATATTTTGTTGGGTATTGCGATTGCGATATTGATAGCGAAAGAATCGTAAAGTGCTCCCGCGCACGGTCAATCTTCCCCTTGTTCTTCGTTGATATCATCGGTCTCTCACCTTTTACGCGAATAGAAAGCTCACCAAACCTCTTTACTCACTCTACACTCACTCACATTCATTCACGCATACGTACATACACACACATATTCCATGTGGATAATGTGGCAAGTGGTCAGTGTGCATTAGTCTTCAATGTTATAAAATCCGTGTGTACATACACAAACATTTTTATATGTGTATATATATATATGTGTGTTAAAAGAACGTATATGGAGAATGATACGATCCTTGGTGTGCGATTTATCATCTAGCCACCGTGTCCATTGATAAATTCCATGCATTCATAACGTATACATGTACAGTGAGTAAGGAAATAAAGAAAAGATAATATATATATTCATAGCTTCACAGTGTGTGTAACTTTATATGAAATAACACATGATACTCTTGCCACAATATATTGTTAATAAATATATGTAGTAATACAGTAACGAGATGACTTTGGAAGTAGTATATACTCTGATATATATCACGAGAAAGTTGTAGCAATATAATTGTTAGATATATATAAATAAATTATATATATATTCAAGAAGTAAAATAATTATTTGGGTACTTAAAAAATATACAGGGTGTTGATTTTTCAATAAAGTTATTTCATATTTTATAATAAAAAAAAAATAATAATAAATGACAAATTAATATAAAAATATTGTAACAATATGATATTGTGGATGAGCGTGTGGTTTTTTTCTTCATCTGATATTTATGTTGGCAGAGAAAATTCAAGAATGAAGTAAGCAAAAGAATTTTGAAGAGGAAACGAAGTGAAATTGTCGGCATTGGTTTTTGGACTGAAAATTTTAGTAGTCAAATGTGCCAGCCATGTGGTATATATACATGTAAGTGTGCGTGTGTATATACCCATCAACGCTTTTATTCTGTTGGCTCTCAAATAGATGATTTTTTTTTTTATTTTTTCATTTTTTTCATTTTTTTTGTTTTTTTACTGAAATACATCACGACACTTAACATCAGGTCACTTTCACTAATATTATATACCGCTGTTTTAAGTTTATACGATTTTTATCCTTCGAAAAAGTGAAGAAATCTTTTGTTTTCACAAAAATTATTTCAATTAAAGGTAATTAATTGTTAATAATATCAAGGAGTAATAAGTAACGATGAGAATAAATGAAAAAAAAAAAAAAAAAAAAAAAAAAAAAAGAAATAAATTGATAGGAGTATATATAGTTTTATAAAAGCATGTGTAAATGATATTAGGATTGATATAAAATCTCATAACGTTGGCTTATACAAACAAATTTACGTTGTCAGTTGTTAGGGCGTCTGAAATTTTACCACTCACACTTATATAAATGTGTATGAAGAGGAATAAATGTGTGTTGGAAGATAGGGGAGAACTAAATGCAATAAAATCATCAGCCATCATCATCATGTGATTGCGTCTTGAGTTACTTCCTGCTTTTCTTGTTGATGAACATGCGGGCAAGTGAACCTGGATCTATATATGAATATATATATGTATAAATAATATCTAATTGCTGTGGTACATTTTATTTTATCTATTTTTATTAAAAAATAAATGAAGATACAAATATGTTGTTCTCTTTGGTCCTGTGTTTCTACGTTTACTGGGTTGTTTCCATCGAAATCGTAAAATCCACTCAATTAAGATATACGTTGGTAAAAGCTTTTTACCACGCGTGTCAAGCAGTTCAATTTAATATTTATATATAATCTAAAATATTTTTAAGTTCATTGTCACTTTAATGATATCCAATGAAAATCGGTATGGACTTGTAGAAAAAGACGGAAAAAAAAAAAAAAAAAAAAATTAAATAAAAATATTTCTTAGATGAATAGAATCGAATTGAATATTTTTGAAAGTCTTTGTGACTTTTCTTCAACATTATCTTTCGATCCTCTTCCCTCCCCTTTTTTTTCAATCTCTTTTTTGCTTCTCCTCTTATTCTTCATAAATTCAAATACATCCACACACGTGCTCCAGTACGAAGAGACCATTATTTTTCTCTTTTTCAACACTTTTGCCATAATCCATTCAAGGTCGTACAGTGCGAGACTCCACAAGAATATTTTTGTTCATCACTCCCAATGTTGCCCAGTTATAACTCATAACACTTTGACATATGAAGATTCAAGACTAACTAACGTATTCGTCGCAATTGAAACACGGAATGTCTTTCTCTTCTTCAACCCTTTAAACATTTCATGACGAAAAACAGACGCTAATACCATCATCTTCTTCTCTCGTTTTTAATATCATATTGTAATAACTCTTCATATTCAAGAGTCAGTCAATAGCCAACTTGATGATTAAAAAAAAATATGATAAAATTGCTTATAGGCCCACCCGAGTTTTGGATAGTTTCTACCAACAAAAAATGAGGTGAATAAGAGAGTAAACAAAAAAAAAAAAATTAAATACATACATATATATAATGTTGTGTGGGTTTGGATATTAGTAAAGTATATAAAAGCCACAGCGTATCTGGGATGCTTTACCGCACGGTTGGGCGTGCATCCGATTATCTTTTGGTAACTCAATCTCTCTCCTCATCCAAACGTTTTTACATCCATATACCCATAGCCACGGTGTATATACTCTTTCTCGTGGAGGCCCCACCTTCATTCTCTCTTCATAAATGACTCTATCGTTTTATTCTTTGGCCTCACTCTATACCGTGTGTAAACATACATACATATATATATATATATTTGTGTATCGTACAGAATTTTATACATACATTTACACTAACGTATATATATATATATATATTTTTTTTTTCCCCGTTATAAATTAAATTATTTCTGTCAATATAAATTTTTATATTGACGCAAAACTATTGACACATTGTATTGGCTAATAAATTTAAGAGTTTGTTTAAAAATATATCTGTAGTTATGTATATTCAAACTGAAAAATATACATGTGTATATATTTCACTAGCATGAAAAAAAAAAAGAAACAACATTTTAAGTTCATTCTCACAGCAGGAGATGACAACTTCATGTCTTCTTCTTCTTCTTCTTCTTCTCATTTTCATTCTCATTCTCGTTCTCGTTCCTTTTCTTTTCATTCTTCTTCTTCTTCTTATTATTATTATTATTATTTTTTTCTACTTGCGTCTTATTCATGTTCTTTTCGTCAGGTGTGACTTGATCGCAAAGAATAAAACTCGTGGCTTCTTGACTTGCGATTGTTCTGTTAACAGCTTTGTTCTCACTCATTTTATTCAATTAAACTCAATGCAATATAATTAAATTCAACTTGAATTAAAAATTATAAATTGCACATTCATAGTACAATCGATCTCTTGATACCTTGTTCACTCTCAAAAAAATCCGTATTTATTTACATGAGATGTTTTTATATAAATATATATCTATCTCTACACGTAGTGGATGTTAAAGTATCATGATATTTTTATATTCAATATATACAGAACTTGACCCTTAGCCAATGAAAAATATAAAATGAGCACGATTCGATGAGGGCCCCGGAGAGTTCTCTCTCGATAAAGTTTGCAAAGAGTAGTGTTTGCGAGTACAAACTAAAAAATCCCAAGACCCAAACGGCCATGCATCATCGAGTTGGACAGCGCAATCTTTTTCTTTTTCTATCTCTATCCTCATTTCATTCTCAACAGAGTATACTACTTATACTACTTCTTCTTCTTCTTCTTCTTCTTCTTCTTCTTCTTCTTCATCTTTTATTTTATTTATATTATTGTTTTTTCGTTTCTTTTCATTTTCCTTTTGTTTTTTTTTTCTTCCGTATATGCTCAACATCTCCAACTCTCTCGCTTCTACATCAATATCTACAAGCATTTAGTTCCTTCTTTGGCCTCGACGCGCCGCCACCATCGTGTTCTCGTGTTAGGGGCCCATCGTGTGTGTCTGCATCCGGCCTCCCCCTGGTCTCCCGCTCTAACACTCTTTTTATCTATTCCGCCAATACATCGTCTCACCTTTAACGTATCTGTCTTTCTTATAGTGTGTCTCGAACGCATATAACTTTAGCTCGTGTATATCTTACATCTAAAACTCCTTTATTTTTAACATTTTTCCCAAGTTCACATTTTATTATTATTATTATTATTATTATTATTATTAATATTAATATTATTATTATATTCATTTTTAGAACAAGACAAAAATATAAATTTATCAAATGTCATTGGTATTTTTTTGTTTTGTGGTAGAGAAATTGTAGTGGTTGAAAATAATATAAACTATGGTGCGTTGGCCTCACAATTATAAGTGTTAAAAAATATCTATGTGTTAATATATAAGTGGCCGATGGATCGTTATTTTTTTTTTTTCTTTTTTTTTCTGACAAACTTGACTCCTGAAGGTAATATTAAAGTTATGTAGGAAGAAATATCATCATGGGGAATAAAATCTTCTTTTGCGCAGTATATTTCACTATGTATATGTATACACGAAGTGGTCGCTGCTAATTCAAGGATAATTTAGTAATTACGACCAGATGGTTGCCTCACGGCGATTTTTTTGTTTTTTTTGTTTCTGTTTCTTCATCTTCTCCGCTGTTAATCGTAGTTCGTATTTCACATAGACCCCTCATCTCTTTCTGTTTATTCTTCAACTATTTATTTATTTATTTTTAAAGTTTTTTTGCTTGTCTTCTCAAAATGCCCCTTTTAATAATCATTCCCTATTACCTCTGTCTCAAAAACATATGCTATAACACGACCGATAGATACTTGTGTGTGTGTGTGTGTGTGTTTGTATGTCTTTAGTAATGATGAATCGTTGACGAAAACATCACAAGAGAAGTAGTTGCCACGTTTTTTCTTATGGAATCCATCTCACAACTCACTATAATATGTCATTTGAAAATTATATTGAATTTATTGATTTTTTTTTTAAATCTCACATGTATCCTTCTCGTGAATAATTACCAATTGGAAATAAAAATAAATAACTGTTAATCATTTTATATATATATTAAATACAGTAGATTTTATAAGTAGGAGTCACATAATTTTCAAATATTTTTCGGGTGTTTCATGCTCCAAATGAAATTGAATTATTTGACTGTAACAAATTTTACCTGCTGTCCCAAATCGTGCTTGGTTTTATTGTATGAGGGATTATATATATATGGAAGTAAAAAGAAAACGATTTCTATGCGACATGAAGAAGCGTTTTGTGGACGACATGGACGCGATGAGGAGGCTAAAGCGCGTTATATGCGTGTGCGCTGCCGCCGTTTGAGACACGACCAGGCGTGGTTGCAGGGCATTAGCATTAACGCGAGCGTCCGAGGGCATTAATCAGGATTAAATGGCTTGCTCGTCGCGGTATATGAACACATACACACGTATATGTATAAATATATACGTAAGCTTCACTTTGGATACTAAAGAAGAAACGAGAGGGGAAGGGATTTTTAGTTGAGCACCTTCCAAAACTTCCACTTCTGTGTCTTCGTATGTCCACGTATGCTTTTATTTATTTTTCATATTTTTTTTTATTCTTCTGCTTTGATTCATCATCTTCATTCTTTTCCGTATTATAATTTTCATTATTTTATTTTTGTTTTTTTTTATTTTTTATTTCCTTCTTGCTTGACTTGCGACTTATTCATTTGTCAAAATGCGCGGCGCGGCCACCGTGTCCACTAAATCCTTTCATCGTACCAGTCGTTGTTCACGTGATGGCTTTTGAGACAAAAAACATTTCACAGCGACATGGATTAAATGAGTTTGCATAATTTCGACATTGAATTTATATATTCATTTTGCGGTGTGGAGTATAAGAGAATAACAAAGAAAAATGACAGATGACCAATTTACCAATGAGACATTTATTGGTAATTGTGAGTGATTGAAGACGAAATATTTTTACTCGTATTTTTCAATTGATGGCGAGGCAGATGATGAATAAAATGCAAAGAAATGACCGACTATATATTGACACTGCCAACTTATATTAAACATACGTGATTGTGTTATGTTTGTGTACGCAAGTGTACGCGAAACTCACAAGCAAATTCAATGAGAGCGTTGTTGTCGCACGAGTTCATTGGTATCGCTCAATTAACAAATGAAAAAAAAAATAAAATATAATAATAATAATATTAATAATACTCTAATAATAAATATATATTGAGAAGAGAGAATCTTAAGACGACGATAAAATAAAAATGTTACAATTTCTGTTGATGATTTCTGTATAACCTGTGGAAATTTTTCCCCAGGGAGTCGAACAATTATTGTTGATGGTACATTGACAGGCCGCAGGTGAGCTTGAGAATAACTCTCAGGAGACTCTATAAATTTACTACTACTACTACTACTACTACTTGTTTATATAATATATCTTGAACGCACCAAGTAAATGTGGCAGACATCAGTCGTGCTTAACACGAGGCCTCGATGAAGTTTGCCACCACGGGGTGTCTATTAATTTTCTTTTCATCTCATCATTATGCAGTTTTGTAGTTGATGTTGCTGTTGCTGTCCTGTATTTATTGTTCAATCATCTTTATTACATCCAATTATATAACACGGAAATAAAATAAATACATTTATATAAATGTATCTTTGAATATACGAAAATGAAATAAAAACAGGTGGAACAAACGGAAGAAATGAGAATAATTTTGAGGCGCCATTGGAAAAAATAAAATTAATATCTGTCATTGCTCTAATTTTCAAGGGAATAATTATTACTCATGAAATTTTTTCTGCCATTCGCTGTAATCCCTTTGATTTTTTCTCATTCCTTTTTTTTTTTTTTGGTTTTATTATTACACTAGTGGATAAAATTAAAGGATAAAAAAAAATTCCAAAAAATCACCAAATTGTTGGTGATTTTCAACAAGCTGTAACTGAGAGAAAAATAGTCGTCCAGTAAATTTAAAAAAATCAAATTGTTGCTCCAAGTGTCTAGTTTTCGGATATGAACTTTGAAAATTTTTTTGGTTTTTCTTTTTGATCTACGAACTTGAAAATTTTTTTTTTGACTTGACCTCTATATGTACTGGATAACCTGTTTATTCAGCTTCAATTCCTTTCTTCAAAGATCTCGATACGACCACTTTTTGCTGAGATATTGGACTTTGAATGGAAAAGGATCATTTCGTCTTTAATTATCAATATCTGAACAACCAATGATCGCACAAAAAGTTAATGGTAGGTTTCGGAAACTTGAATACATTCTCTATAAGAATGAGCCATTGTTTCTTCGATAAAAATTTTTTTTTCCATTCCTAACGTGAACTTGGAAAAGCAAAAAAAAAGGGGCTTTTCGTGGTTTTTGGGAAAATCAAGCGCTGAAACGAGAATATTGTAGAAACCACTCATGTTAAGTATGCCTTTTACAGCTCAATATACCCACAAAAACCCTACAGAGTTTCAATTTAATTCAGCGAGCCGTTTTTTTGTTTTACGCGATTGAATTTTTAAAAAAATTGAAGGATCACGTTTTGTGCTCTGAAAAGCTAATAATTTTTAGCTAATAATTTTTAACAAAATGAAGTGTGTGAATAAAGGTCGAAACTCAGTTGGGGGTATTAACTTTTTTTCAAATTTGATTGAAATGAGATCAGTGGAATCATAAAATACAGCGACGGAATCGCATTAGAATCGATTAGATGTTGTTTTTTTAATTTCCTTAAGTCATTGCGAGAACAATTTTTCAAAAATAAAAATTTTTTTTAAATTTAATTAAACAAAAAAATCACCTACAAGTTTGGAATTTTTTTTTTATCCTTTAATTTTTTCCACTAGTGTATTATTATTATTATTATTTGATTTTAGCTCTATAGATGTAACAATATATATATATGTTTCGCAATTCCCCTCTTTTGGCCTTATAGCCGCGTGGCGCATTTATCTCATGGAATGAATCGTTAGCGATATTTTACCGTCGAAAGTCGACGCCCGGCTCCGGTTACGCTCCACCATACAATATATTTCATTTGCATTACCATGGCCAGTATGGCCGCCATTCTATCTTGCCATTTATACTTTTACATTATATGTTCCATTAGGTCATATTTTTCAAAATTTTCTTGCCAATAACATGTGAATTATTTTATTGAAGATAAGAAAAATATATATTTATAAATGTGAATATATTGTGTGCGGTGCGATTCAAGAAGATTTCAGAAAATGACAGGGTGTGGACGACGATGACGATGACGATGACGATGGTGATGATGATGATGATGGTGATGACGATGAAGATGAAGATATAGTGGAAGCACTTTGGAGAGAGGAAGAAAAGATTTTGTGTGTGACGCTTGAAATGGTTCCAATTATATCCAGGAGCAGAAACTCGCACTGAGTGAAACAGGTTTTCAGAGTGGAATGTACACATAATTTCCCGCCTCGGTGCCAATAAAGGAGCGAGTACAATTTTATAAGTGTGCCTTTTTAGCGCCTACTTCTTTAACTCGACATTATATATAAACATGTATATGTATATACACGTAAACAAATTACAGGACTTTGGTATATATATATATATATACACACACACACACACACATTCACCAAGAGCGTCTTACGAGCGTCTGTATTCACATTGAAGTATTGAAAAAAAAAGAAAGAAAAAAAATGACTATTCTAGATAGAAACCATGCTGAGCAGTCATAGCGTTTGAATGTGCCCGCGCCTCGTATAGTTGGGAATCCCGCAAGTTTATGGTGCCCTCACGTATTTTTATTGAACACTCTGTATGCGCTGTACATAATGGATATGCACAGTATGCGAGAAATCTGGATCTTGATAATTCTATAATATTTTTCACATATTCATAATTTTATCATAAAAATGCTTTTCGTCGCTTATAAAATTGTCTTACATTATATATATATTTATGCACATGATATTGACGGAGATTTATATATATTATATTATCTCAATAAATTTATTAATTTTTCAGAAAAAAGTAACACACAATAAACCAGTAATTATAAAGACGATAGGAAAAATTAAACATTCGACTTGCGGAAAAGTAATCAAGTAAAATCCTATTGTTCGTATAGATTAATAAAAATCCAAGAGATAAAAAAAATTGTTCTATTTCCCCCTTCCCCCTCTATTTCTCTCAATGAATACATACACAGACATACGTTCTTGTAATAATTTGTTTATAATAAAGACGCGTCTTGGTTCGGAACCCACCATCGAGTTTCTGTCTTTGCCTTTCCCCTACTCCATTTTTCTTATTCCTTCCCTTCCTACGCCGTCCTTTTTTTTTTTTTTTATTGTACTAACATATACTATCGCGCTGAGATGCTCATCCGTGTTGATGCTCCCTTCTATAGTCTTGTCTCATTCTCCCCTTACTCGTATCGCAGTCTTACTTGTGTTTGTCGTCCCATTGCCGCGTTGGATATTCAAGGTATTTTTGAACCGGTCCACACCAGAAGGTTATACAGGGTCGAATTTATTTCTATGTTTCAATCTTTCATTCAAAATTATCAGCAATGCAAATTGAATAATAGTAATAACACTTAAAATCCAATAAATTCAAGGAATTATATTATTATTATTAAAATAATTAAATATACAGATAAGAACAGATTTTAGCCGATTGAATTGATATGGATAACAAAGAAGAAGTCATAAGTAAATAGAAATTAGTATGAATTATGAACTATGCACAATATCACATTTACTCTCTTAGTCAATAGGATCATCAGTGTCGGTTGAAGCACACACACACACACGTGTGTATACGTAGTGATAGAAACAATAAGAAAGAAAGAATGAACAGAAAATAATGCAAGTACGACTCGATAAGGCAAACATCTTGTATGTAGCAACTCTCATCGTTGTTGAGTTTTAACAACGAGCCAAAGTGGTACAAAGGAGTGCGCGCGTGCACTCGCGCCCAACAACGATCAAGTTGCAGATGAATTATTGAACGCCGCGGCATTGATCAAAAGCCGCCGCCGAACGAGCGACAACATCAAGCCGCTTTGCGCGCATACACGGTTTTTAAAAGGCACACGCGTCCACATGAACCAATCAGTATCGCTTCTATTATCCTTCTCCACCCACTCTACGATTTTCTAATTATAATAATAAGCAAATAAATAGTTGAATAATAACAAGGAGACATTTTTCGATACACCGTTTTAATTTAAATAAAATATTTCAAATATTTTTCTTATATTTGTATATCAAAATTACGGCGAATTGTATTTTTTTTTCTTCCCCTACTCTTAATCATTATAATCACTTGTGAACAACCCTCCGGCATTTTTATATTATATTATGGTTATTTCGCCCCTCGTCACTCAATGTCGCGGCAACAGGTGGCGGCATTATCCGCACCACTGGCAATCTCACTTATATATAGAGTCTTTAAAGGCATCGTCATTAATACGCCTGTATTACACACCACCCCACCAAAGGAAATCCCCTGTATACATATGATGTTATATGTATATATATATATTTTTTTTGTCTCTCCTTTTCCCCTACGCTCATTATTTATTATTATTGCCATATATAAACATTTGTAATTATCTACCATGAACTCGTGGCGATGATGAGTCAAGTGCACAATGGAAGACAGGTGAACGAATTTAATATTTATTTTTCAACCACAAACAATTATTATCTAATTGTGTATTGTGCAAGCTAATATTTACGTGTATTATAAGGACTAAAATAAATATAAATTATCCTAATCTAATATTGATTTATTTTTCAAGATAAGAAGATGCCATGTACTGTATACAAACACATATTTGCTTCACAATTAAATTTTTAGATTTTAAATCTTTGAATATCTGCTTGCAAGAAAAAGAATAAGAAAAATAAAAAAAGAAAGAAAAATGTCGAGTCACATAAATGTAAATTATTTTCGTTTTGTATTTAATATGAAATGTTAAGTATCGACCACTTGAGTTGGCTGTTAATTAAGCGCCAAATGGAACAATCGTGATAGGACCACATGCAATACAGTCCTGCAGTGTCTCACTGTCTTTTAGGAGAAGCTCGACGAAAAAACACATTAAAAAAAAACATAATAATAATAATAATAATAATAATAATGTAAAAAGGTGAAGGTAGAGGTAGAGGTGGAAGGATGAGGAGGGGAATAAATAAATAAAAAGACGACAGAGTGAAATTCCCAATGCTTCGCCCCGGGGGTTCGACGCCCGCGTCCACCATCTTCACCATCACTACCACCACTACTACCACTACCACCACCACTACAGCCATCAAAACTTTCATGTATTCGTGTTTTTCAACAGTCACTCAATGATTATTAATCATTTATGGCGTGGCTGTTGTATACGCCCGTCGAAATAACTCGTGGAATGAGTACAATATCGATCACGTGTATCCTATAATTAATTACAATATTGACCTTGAGAGTATAATTTTATGAATAAAATTCACTGGGGAAAAAAAAAAAAAATAATAATAATAATAATAAAGCAAATGTTAGATTGGATGGTTATTTTATATTTTCACATATTTGTATATCCCCGTAGTTGAATATAATTTTTGTTCAAAACGTAATTGGGAGTCGCTGGCTATAATTATGACATCTAATTAGCTTTTTAGTGGTCAAGACCGTAAGACCTGCCGCTGCGCCATCTCAAGTTCTTCATTGCCGCTGAAAACGAGTTTTTTTTTGTTGCTTTGTCATTTACTTTCTTCTATTCTGCCCCTGGACTCTTATACACACTATACCCGACAAAAGTAATTTTTACTTTTATTAAATAAATATATTGCATTTTTTTTTTTTTTTTTTTTTTTTCAATGAAATTACCATATAGAAGTGAATAAAATTAAACCGTGAAGCAAACAAAAAAAAAAATATATATATATATAATGATAATAATAATTATAAAACTGAGAGGGAAACGGCGAGTAAAGGGGGAAACCTGTGACTATTGGGGCCTCACTTGAGACTTGGAGATTGGATTGGTGGGGGTAAAGTAGAAAAGGACAGTGCGCGTGTGGACGATGCACGAGGATTAGCATTGGAACGTATATAAAGGAGTCTTTGCCTCGTTATAGACGTGATAGTGTGCCCTTTGCGACGTCATTAGTGCACGCCACGTGAAGTCAAGAGTGGCTTGGAGAGATCGAGAATGACGATAGACGTTCTCTGTTTGAGAGAAGAGATAGAGATAGTGGTAGTGGTAGTGGTAGTGGTAGTGGTAGTGGTGAAGGATTCGCTCCATAGCAGTGTATAATACAAAACGATGGCAGTGCTATGGGGAAGCAAAGAGGGATCCAGAAGGGCGAAAGAGAAGCGAAAACGAAGAAACGAAGAGCGATTGAGCTGTAGTCAATGTTGCTTGCCCTGTCTGCAACTCTAATGTCTTGATGTTGTGCTATATATTCACATATTCACGTACCTACATATACGCATACACGACAAACCTATAAATGTCATATCATCTCAAGAAATTTATTCTTAAAAATCATGTAGATTGTTGGAAAAAAAAAAATTATTTTACATTTATTATCATTCGTTTTTTTTTTTTTTGTTTGTTTACATAAAGATGTGTAAAGATGTTATCAATAAAATCATAATAAAAAAGTGGAGAAAAATTAATAAAGTGGGGGGGGGGGGGAGTAACTCGGTGTACGGTGTATGGTAATTATAGAGCCATGGCTCCATTCAAATTTATAATGTCCCTGATAATTACCACAAACCACTCCTTCCGCAATATCTTTGTACATATACCAACATATATATATACATATAAAATAAAATAATAAGATAAAATTATAATTATCCATTTTTTTTATACAATCACTATAAATAAAATCGATTTTTTTTTTCCTTTTTTTCAATCACTTTCGTTGAATTAAACGAAAAAACTGTGCAAGATTGTAAATGTACAAACGATTGGACAGTTATTCATGAATAGACAATTTATTTAGATTTGTATACTAGTATATGTGTATTGTGTGGTGATGCACCTGCATCGTTACAGCTCCATACGAAAAATCCGTAAAACGGTTGGAGGGACGGGGAGCGAATGGAACCAGTTGAAAATACAATGAAAGGATGTGTTTGTGATCCAAAAGCTGAGTTGAAGCGCGATAGAGTCATAGATCATGGTCTGCCCTGGACCCAAAAAATGTTGAGTCACTTTCTCCCACTGCTTTATAATCATGTGAAGGGCTTGGACAACATTGAGGTTGCGGTATACCTCGCCAGATAATCGAGTGTTCTTCCATCCAATACAGCAAACAAATATTTTATATTATAATTATTTTCATCATGAAATTGAGATAATTAATGTGTGGTTTAATTTGAAAATTTTATTATACATCGTATATGTATTAAAGTACTTTTCGATGATTATGACATTGTTTATAATCATCGGCGATTGGGTTCCCTTTACCAATTGTATTCTTTATTGTTGAAGATGATTTAGCGCAGTATATACAGAGCCATCATGATGGGTCATATCGATCAATCAATCTCGCTTGTCTCTTCAGACTCTCTTATCTCTATATGTCTACACTCGATATCAATAATGAGTAGATCACGCGCGCCGACTCCACATAACATTCCAATAGCGGACAAACAACTCTTTTCATTCCATATTTTTTTTTTCTTTCTTTCTTTTTTTTCCATATCTTATATAGAAATATCTAATAAAATCAATATTACACAGATGGATGAGATAAAGTACCAAACTATCATATAAATGAGTATATATTTTTACTACAACTTAATTTTTTTACAATATTCTGACAATACAACGATTTAATAAGATTTAAAAATATATTCATTTTAACATCTGCTACATTGAATGGATTCTTGACACGGAATACTTGATTACACGCGAGCCCTTTGTTCATTCTCGTATACCTTTATACAAATACACATTTGAGAAATTCTTCAATTCTCTCTTTTCATTCTTTTCTCCGTTCTGATTTTTTTTTTATTCGCGACGAAATAAAATTAAAAAAATATATATATATATATGAATTAATGAAAACTATGGGTAAAAAAATCCAACAATATTTTCGATAAAAGAAAAAAATGGAATGAGAAAATAAGGATAATTGAGAAATTGTGAAAAAAAATAAATATAATAAAGCATAAAAAATTTAGTTGAGATTATTTTTCACAAAAAATTATAGAATCATTTAAATAGATGTAAAATAATTTGGGTTAATCGTCATATGGGAGGGAGCAAGAGCGTTAAAATATGCTCAAAGTGAGACTTAAGTAAATTTACTCTTATATAGATGTTGTCTCGATGGTAGGTTGACCTGTTGCTCACGCAGGAGCAAACGAACGAGCAAACTCTGGTCACGCGCGTCGGCTGTAATCACGTCAGCGCGCGGCTATACCCAAGCGCTCTTGATTGGATCGTCCATTGGCGAGCTCTCGCCTCTCTTCTTTTCTCTCTGTGGCATTCCCACTCACTCGCTGGCGGCGTCGCATGAGCTCCAGTGGAATTTCTCTCCGGCTTCTTTTTCTCTCTGTCCTTACAACTCGTTTTTTCTCTCCCTTTACGTAAATTTTTTTTTTTCCTTTCTCACTCTATCTCTATACTTGTTTCTTATTTGGTTGCTTTTACGTTTTATTCCTTGGAAACTATCGAGCACAAATGAGGTTGTCGCGTCAGCGCGTGCGTCGAGTTGTCTTCTCTCCGCAAACTCTCACATGTAACGCACAAAATAGAAAACACCAAGGGAAAGAGTGAGTGAGAGAGGAAGAGAGTGACAAGCCGAATGAGAAAGAGGACACTCAACGAGTTTCTTTTCAGGTCCTTCGTTGTATTTCTCATCTATTTGAGCGTTTTGTCGTCTTTTACTCTTCTCATTCGTAAGCAACCGTGACGATTATATCTTTCAATTTTTTTTTTTTTCTTTTTTTTCCTTTCCAAAATAGAATGAAGCAACAGCTTATTTCAATGTATATAGAAAATATTTTATATATGGAAGGGAACGTTGATGTTAAATTGTAAAAGACAGAGGCGAGAAATACTCACGCATGCTCGAGATGCCGAACACGGGGCCTGCGGTGGCTATACGGCTTTATGAGGGTCCCACCATAAAAAGGAGATGTAATACAACTTGGCTCGGTTATACACTCACGCGGTTGCTTACGGCTCATAGTATATATACCGATTTTAAAGAAAGACAGAGATCACCTTTGCGGGCTTATTCATTCGGCAATAGCCAAACGCTATCACGTCATGCCGGTTCGGACGGCTTCATTATTTTTTTCGCAACGCCATACATACCTTTACCATACCATCTCATCCTATTCTACTTTATTTTACTCGTAACACTTGCATCTACCCTATTTATTGTTATTATCTTGACGCGTATACAAACGCTTGCCAATAAAGTATATATATATATATCATATTTCAATCAATTTATTTCTTTTCTTTTCACGTTATTTTTTTCCAGACACAACAATATCAATACCAATTTATTTTTCAATTTTTTTTTTCTTTTTTTTTTCAATTCTATAATATATTTGTATTTGATGAATATTAGGACGAGAGATATGCGTGGCCAAGGGAAATTTATCCGCTTTGATTTACTCTTATATGAAGAGTTATTACATCACAAGTATAACCTACGTAACATAATGACAAGGTGTGTGTGTGTGTTAGAGAAAAGGGGGGGTTATTGTGTATATACATTTATGTGTATTATATTCACATGGTTAAACAGGATGAAGCAGTTATATAGGTTTGCATGCCTGAAGCAGTGGGGAGTCGAGAGCTATATATGCTCACAAGGCATATACATATATGTATTGATATACACTGGCTTTTGCTCAACAACAATCTTCAACATAAAATAAAAATACGTTCAAACACTCAACTACACTGCGAAGAAATATAGCGGCACGGTATTTTTTTTGTTTTTTCCGTTTTTTTTTTTCCTGTTGAAAATAAAAGAGAATGTGCGTGAGAGAGAGAGAGAGAGAGATAGCAATAGCCACAAACCCGCGCGAGTATTATGCATAAATGTAAGATTGGGAGCCTCATTATCGGCACGCAGCTGCTTCTCCAAGGCTAATAAGCCGTCACAGCTTCTGTGCAAACGTGCGCCGATGCAAATGTTTAAACTCCCAAAAGTGGTGTAGAGGTTCAGAGAAATTTTTTTTTTTTTTTTTTTTTTTTCTTTATATACAAAAATCTCTGGGTGAATAAGGGCGGTGGAGAGAGAGAGAGAGAGAGAGAGAGAGAGAGATGTGAGTCACTGGTGAAACGAGATTTCAACTTGGACAGTGGATGAAAAGTGTTTTTGTTTGTTTTTTCATTTTATATTGGATAGACATGAAACAATGGTAAAAACAACATTGAATATAAATCTTCACAGAATATTGAGATTGTATAAATAGAGGATGTCAATTTATATGTGAGAATCATTTTTAAAATTTATAGTTACGATACATTCGATAAGTTTAAGAATATTTCAGACATTGCGAGATTAAAAAAAATACTTGGTGAATTGTGAGAAATTTCACCCTATGCTCTCTTGTCCCAATACGTAAATATATAAAGATACGTGTGGAACGTTTTAAAAGAGATACGTAGGAGGTGTTATCCATGTGTTTAGTAGTAGTGTAGTAGTAGTACAGATGCAAGTCAAGAAACCGGTAGTAAAGTTATTTGGCGAGGCTGCAAGTATGGGCGATCTTTACAGATAAAGTCACAGTAGAGGGTGTAACTTACTAGTCTCTTTCGAATATATAATATACATTCGAAACACGTTTACTATATCTTTTTTATATATAGATATGTGCGCTTGTTTAGATCCGTAATGTAGCGAACAAACGAATGCACAAATACAAATACGAACACACACACACACACACACACACACACACGTGCACGTACAGTCACACCCGCTTATATATAGTGATTAAAGGATTATATATGTATACGAGTATGTAAGGGTACAGAAAATATCCTATTGCCTTGTCTTTATAATCTTGACTGTAACCAACGGCAATTTTTTTTCTCTTTTTTCCGTCTTCTCTCTCAAGCCATTTTTTGTCTTATAAACCTTTTAAATACGTAAATTAATATCAAGTGATATGTATATGTACATATGTGAAAATTGAAATGTAGACATATATGTTGTAAGAGGATAATAAAATATAATATAAAAAGCTATAAAATATATGTTATTTTTTGGCCCATTGTGCGTGGTTGTGGCCATGTGGTAGATGAAATGACAATGGAGTGTCAATAGTTTTTATAAAGTTTGCGTTAGGACTTCAACAACACCTAGTTAAACTGATGATAAGGAAAAAAATATTTGACACTTGACCACGTTTTTTATTTTCAAATTGACAAAAAAATAATAATAAATAAAAAAATAAAATTTTCTCGCATATTCCCATAATATGTTAAAGATATCTATACCGATGTCTGGGCAAATTTTTCAATGTCTTTGACCACAAACTTGCATTTATGTTGTGCACAAATCCAAAGTTAACCGCATCGTCATTCTACGCGCACACACACACACACACACACACACTTAATGCACACGTACTTACGAACACGCATTCAAAAACACCTTTTTGCATCCTTATATACCGCAGCGCAGCGTGAGATTAGCATCTTTTTTTATTTTTATTTTTTTTTGTGTTTGTTTTTGCTCATTTTTTCTCAGTTGGATCGTATGCAATTTGCATCGGTCGTAAGTTTTCGGGATTAGAAGAGCAACATACATATTTACACGATAGTCGCACTAAAATAATAATAATAATAATAATGATAATAATAAAATATTAGATATACGTATGGACGTGTGGAGAGAGCTTCACTGATTTTAAATGTTGCAAGCAGGCGTGTGTTATCGCTCCAGGCGTCAAAACACCATATATTCTATCCAATGCGACTTGGAGGGTTGTGCTAGTGTATTAATAATTCAACATGAATATTCAGCTAGTGAGGATCTCTCTCATTATCCCTTTTAATTCAGTCCATTGAAATTATTATTATTTTTTTATTTAAATTATAAAAAAATTATCTACAAGATTTCACATTTTTTTGATGAAAAAAAAATATATATATCATCGTCAGATATAAATTAAAATTATCAGAATGTAAGAGAGGAAAAAAAAAAATAATAATATATAAATAAGGGGGAAAATGAAAAATTATTCCCGAGTCGAAATTTTCGACCTACCTTGCTGTCCTAGAGCCGCATTTCTTTTATTCTTCGATTTTGAAAGAGAATTATCGATAGATTCTTGGTCGCAAACCTTGTCCCTGAGCCGCACTGAGGGTCCAAATCATAAAATTATGGACCTCGAATCAATACCTAGAACCTCAAAATGGATTAAAACCATAAAATTCTCGATTTTCGTCCACTTGAAACAATTTTATGATACATCATCAAAGGTTGAAAGCGGACGCAAGTCGAAAATTTTATTGTTTTGATTCATATTGAGGCTCTATACGTCTGTTTCATCGGAAAAAAGTTATTCCGAATATTTTGCGAATATATATATATATATATATATAGATTGGTAGCACCTCTTAATATTAATATTAAGGGCTCCAACTTACACAGAATTTTTTTAATCATTTTCGACAATATTCTCGATATACTTTGGAAAAAAAAAAATCGATTTTTTTGGAAACAATGGAATATATATACATATAATTGGGTCGTGATATATAAATACAATTGTATGTATCCCTCTATATAAATTATATATATACAATTTGTTGAGAATCAATGTATATTTGTATGAAAATTAAACACACATATATATATTAAATACATATATAATTATTATTATTTATATTTATTTGATTCGAAAATTATATCGATAATCATATTAATTTCTTCATAAATTTTTTATTAATTTTTTCTTTGATAAATTTTTAGGTTGAAATTATCAATCAATAAATTATATAAATATGTGATAATTAAACAAAAACAATTATATCTCTACTACCATCCACTATTAATTTTTAAAATGATATGTTCATGGATGGCGCATTGGTTTGCGTGCCTGTTTTCTAAAATGCAGTCCAAGGGTTCCAGGTTCGAGTCTCCTCAACTAATAATTCTGCTTTTCTAGATTTATGTTTTCATGTCTAATTTACAAATTATATTCCAGGTCCCCTGCATAATATTATAGCACCTGATTAAGAATTAATAATTCAATGTAAAGTTAATACTAATAAATTACAGCAACAATTACACATATATAACAATAATTAATTGTGTGAAGTATTTTTCATATTTGCATAGTTTATACTAATTGAGTGATAAAAAAAAAAGAAAAAATAAGAATTTACTTATATTTTATACGATTCAATATGAACATGTATGATAGAATATATATTTAAGAGCATATGTGAATAGATATTTCAATCAATCATAAAAATGGTGAATGTTTTTATTCTCCCATCAGCTAAAATGAAATTACAAATGGGCCTAAGCAGCAAAATCGACGCAATCGTACGTGATTTTCAGAACCTGTTATGGTCGTTCCGGACCCAACCAAGGTGGTCTACAATTGAAGTAATAACTCAATTATCCTCTCTGAGGTATATACGTACCCGCCTATCTGCCTCTTTCACTCTCAAATCTCTCACTCCCTGCCTCCATTGCGTCTTTTCCCTTTTATTTATTATTTCTCTTTTTTGTTTTTTTTTTTTCTTACTTTGTTTTGTTTTGTTTGATTTAGTTTTTTTTTTTCTTACTTTTTTCTCTCCATCCCTTTTTCATCCACTCCTCTCAATCTTTCTCCTTTCAGTCTTTCATCTTCATATAAATATGTATGCAAGTGTATGTGTGTGTATAGAATATATATATATACTTGCCTCTTTCTTTTTTTCTTTTTTTCTTTCTTTCTTTCTTTCTTTCTTTCTCCCTTTCTCGGATCAACTGCATTGCTCGCGCTCGCTCACACCGTCTCACCAAGCATAATAATCCCTTCGATCCCATCACGATCTTTCCATCCACATATTATTAGACCTGAACGCACGCCGTTCTTAAAACCCATCCCTTTTTACCTTTTTTTATTCTTTCACTACCAAATATCTTCTTTCATGCATATTTGTATACGCGTATCCTTTCACAATCATTCAAATTCTTAAATATAAATTTAAACTTCAATCTTGAACTTGAAACAAAAAAAAATTATTTATTTATTTATCAATTGAAAAAAAATTTTTTTTTATATATTAAATAACAAAAAATATAAATTAATTTTATTGGGTCCACTGAATTCTTATAGCACTTGTAACCCTATACCTGCCGATAAATCCACAAGGATCTGCACACGATGTAAAAATACAATATATATATAGATATGTATATGGTCTGGAGGAAAAAGAGAGACGAAATGTATTACGAGTGAATCGGATATCTCACGTGTTCATACAAACTCATGCCTGCTCCTCAGTGACAATATTTATTTTCTCACCAAATATTCCATTAACCACAATCTTGAAATTTAAATGAAAATAAAAACAACACAATGAAATACACAAAAATTTGTTTTGTCACATTTCCATTTAACATTTTATTGATATGAAAAAAAATAAATAGTATATTTTTTATAAAACAAGAATATACAAAAACTTTGATATATAAAAAAAAGAATAATAATAATAATAAAATAAAATTTGTAAAAGGAGGACTGAGAGAGAAAGTGCTCGGTGAATAACCTTGAATTGTACTCGGGGTTATAAGCTAATTAACTTATTTTAAAAGCCCCATCGATCATAGAATACTGCGCTCATATTCGTGATCCCATGACTTTATTCCAACTTTCCCTCTGTTTCTGTTACTTTGGCGCTGTCATATAATGCCAACGGTTAAAGTAAGTTGCGCGTTAAATTATCAGTGCAGATCTACATTGTGTATTATACGATGAGATGGAATTATCCTGGGATAAGTATTCTGAGGAGAGTGTTCACTCTCCTGTATTTGTGCGTGGGCGATTACTCTCGCTCTCTATCATTCTTTTATTCTTTCAATTCTCCTTTGATTCACCCACGTGTATATTAGTTTGTGAATATATACAAGTTTCACCAGTCTCACTTGTTGCGAAGATTTTGTTGTTTTATCTATTTAGAAAATATCAGTGGAAACTAAATTATAACTTGTCTGTCAATTAATATTAAATGGCCCAAGGGTATATACATAGAAGAACTAAAAAAAAAATACATGATTCCTATAAGAAATGTATCAAAAAAAAAATATATATATATATGTATTTTTTAAATCAATGCTTTAATGATTTCATTAATTTGTAAATCAACAGCATAAATGTATTAAACATCTTGTTTACCTTCTCACCTTCGGGCTGATAAATTCAACTCTCAAGTGCGTAAGATATGCGCAGGCGGCACCTGAAGGCACACAAGCAATCGTTGACGTCTCCATCACTTGCCTATAGACTCTCTCCCCCCCCCCCTCCCTCCCCTCTTTTTTTCTCTTTCTCTATATTTACCACGTGAAGCCATTGATTCTATAGGCACATCGTCAATAAGATCTTTTTCTTTTCAAACATCTATTGAACGTGTACAAAACACGTTCAATATTGTTGTGTATATATATAAAATCCGGATAGTAATGTGTATGCTTGCGTGTGCGTGTGTGGACTATGAATATACACTCATATAAATGTATATGAGTACACACGCGGTTGTTCGCAGGATCAATTCACTGTGGCGTTTCGTCACGGCAAGCGAAAAAGCAAAAGTAGTTCTTGTCTTATATCTCATATATTATATGTTTACGCGCACGTGTATGTATGTTTGTTTGTATGTATGTATGTATGAGCTTATACGATGTAGTCTTCTCTTTTGTGTCCTCATACGCTCTCTTTCTCTTTCATTCTCATATTTATCTTCATCTTTTTCTCCTTCTCCCTATTCATCTTCTTTTTTTTCATCTTCTTCTTCTTCTTCTTCTTCTTTCTTTACTATATTTTATCCTTGTCTACGTTTAAATTTCGAACCATATACTCGTTCTCCCTTTTCGTTTTACCGTCCAATCCACTCTCCATCTTTGTTGTGTTGGCACCGCACTGTTTACTTCCTCGTCTTCCTCTACCTTCCTCACCTTCCTCACCTTCCTCACTGAAGCCAATCTTGGATCTCTGGGAGTAAGACATTGAGACACGGCCGTGTGTTAGAGTCCAGCTCAATCAGGGCTATGATGGCGAGGCCAGGGCGGCGCTGCGTGGTAGTGGGAGCTCGCCAGCGCCATACACCGGGAATTGTATCCAACCGATGCCCTCTCGGCCGACTGGGTGGTCCTACCGCCTCAGTTGTGTTTCGACGCGCTTCAAGTTAACACTAAATATCCAATATTTTTCGCAATTTTTATTATTTTTTTTTCTCCTGTTGAAAATGATAGAGTGATGTTGCCAAAAATCTATTGAAATAAAGAGAAATTTTCTATACCATATTTTGGGTACAGTGTTAATTTATAATCATTTTACGAACAATCCCTCTCAAAACATTTATTATTATTATTACTATTATTATTATCATTATCATCATTATTATCATTATTATCATTATTATTATTATTATTACTATTATTATTATTATCATCATCATAATCTATTTTTCCATTTATATATATTATTAAAATTTTTTTTTTGTTTAGAAAACAAAAACATATGCATTAACTAGGTATACATTATTAATATAAAAGTGTCAATGTATATTAATAACAGTTGAATACATAAAAAAAGGTGTGGACGTGTGTGTGTGTGTGTGTGGGTGTGTGCGTGTGTGTTTGTTTGTGTTTGTGTGCAAAACTGAAGAAAAATAGAGGTTAAGTGTCGGTAGAGATAAAGCTGTATAATCAAATGATACTTTATTTATAAGGTTATATAGCCGCGGAGAAGTTGAAATAAAGTGGTTAGTGAGAATTATCCGTGGATCGGGGCTCAATCATACCTGATTGCTCGAACGTGAGTTGTGGACGGACCCCGTGGTCGGACCACACGGTACTCACCTTCATAGTGGCCAATCTCTTGCGCGCAGGCGCAGACACAATTGACTTACACACAATGTGTACAACAACACATTTAAGATTAAATTAATAGACAAGGGCGTGAATTAAAACACCACTGACACGCTTTATTTATTGAAAAAAAAAAAATTCTCACGTTTCATTTAAAATCTTCTCTTGTTTATCATCATTTTTTTGTTTTGTTTACATCCATGCTCATATTTATATACAATGACGATGTGATTACACGCACTGGACAGAGCCTGTAGGCTCTTCACAGCCTTTTTTTTGCAAAGGGGTGAGTTGATAAACAAAAAAAATTATTTATATTATTCGCTTCTTCATGAGAAAAATATAATTCTCAAATAAAATTAAGTATATTGCGTATAATGTTAAATAATAATATATATATATTTTTTTTCTATCCCTCTAAACCTTGAGTTTTTCACTGTTGTACCCATCCAATCATAACATTATACCTTTTTCTTGAAGGTCCACAGGTACACCACGCAGTTTTTCATCGTTATTCTCACTATTCCTCTCTTCTTCCCACTCCTCTACAGTCTTTCTCACTCGGTCGTTCACTTTCTCTCCCACATCTCTGTTGCACCATCCGGGTTCTCCTTTCTGAAAAATTCCTCGTTTCTCTTTCAATGCCCCAAGAATATACATATATATTATATGGATATACATATACAGTTATAGACGAATAAGTTTATTGATGATGGAAACAGAAAAAAAAAAAAAAAAAAAAAAAGGGGAACGGACCCTTGGCCCTCCGGCAGGTTGTGTATGTGGCTTTTAAATTCACAATAAGGCCCCGCCCGAGAAATATCTTTATTATTGTCATGGAGATGAGAGAGTAATGTGTGTGTGTGCGTGTGTGTGCGTGTGTGTATGCTTACAAAATTGAACACATACACATTTACGTATACCCTATTATATGCTTGAAAATATTTTTATCACTATTTTTCATTTAATTATTTATTTATTGTTTTTTTTTTTTTTTTTTTTTTTCAATATACGTATAAATGTTGAGGTGAAAATTTGGTGATTGTGTTGTGTATATTGAGATATGTATTGGTAGGTGAAAAAATAAAATAATGAAAACATGAGAGACAAGAAAAGGATGATGAAGAGGTATAGAGGCGGACAGAGAAAGAGGAGGAGGGAGGGGGGGGGAAGAGAGAGAGAGAGAGAGAAGAACGAAAGTCTTGTCGTGAGGGCTACGAAAGTCCGGTCTAATGTTTTTTTTTCTTTTCTTTCTTTCCTTTATTTCTTCTTCAACATTTAAGCGGCCAGAGGAACCACTTCCCAGGGTGGCAGGGGACGCGCGCGTTGCAAAGACGTTGCAAACGGCGAAAGAGAAAAAAAAAAGAGGAAAAGAAAACAAGAGTAAGGAGAGATAGATCGAGAGAGAGAGAGAGAGAGAGAGAAGGAGAAGGAGAGTTCCGAGGGTAATAAAAACATAAAAAAAACAATCGCGTATATATATATATATATATATATATATATATATACACACCTACACACATACACGGATGGTTGGAGAGACATAACGCGAAGAACCAGTTCTCTCATTTCATTGCGTTCGTTGTCCGATAATGACGCATAGCGCGCGCGGCAAAGCTCTTGGTTGGGATAGCTTATGGGGTTTTCATCGAGCAAGCGTGAAAGCCGCCTGTATAACTTTTATGTAGACACTGTGTTATTTTTATTTCATTTTGTTTTGTTCTATTGGCCCCTTTATACATATGCACACTCTAATAATTTATATTAATAGAAATCGAGTAGAAATTGCGTGACACAAGACAAGTAGTCATTTTTTAATTACATAAATGATATTTATATTATTGAATATATGTATATATATATTTTTTTATTGAATATTTATTTATATTATAATACAATATAATTATATATTTAATTTTATGAGGCAAATTATTATTTTTTTTTATTGCGATTTGATGGGTGAATTTATTTTCGACAAATGGCAAATTTACTTTCATCACAGTATTATTATTATTAAAGAGATAATGATATATTTGTTTTTTAATTATCAAAATTTTAATTTCGATGTGTACGAAGTCGTAAGAGCAACTGCTGCTTGAGGACTCGACGCATCGCTCAGGTTGTTTGCTCTCCGTCGGATTTTACGGCCCGTACGGCCTGGGTCGGACAATTACCGGTTGTTAAACTCGTACAAGCTGTGCGCGCGATTTGCGAAGCTTTTTCTTCTCTTTCTCTATCTTTCTCTGTCCCTTTCACTTACACTATGTGTTTCTCATATACAATGCCGTATAGAAGACGCCCTTGGCGAGAGGATAAGAACTCCATGACGCCATTATACATGCGCAAAGATACCAGAGAGAAAATTTCTTTACAGTCTTTAACCCATTATACATATATGTACGCATAAATATAAATACGTAAATAAGTGTATACATATATATTGTATGTATGTGTGGTTGTATATATAATATAGGTTGGAAATATTATGAGAAGAATATACAAGAGAGAGTGGTGAGGATGTGTGCGATGAAGAAATTACGCGGGTCTGGATCTCTTAATCTTGACGTGAGACGAGTGTGAGAGAAGGAGAGAGACGAAAAGTTTGATTATTCCGCTGCTGTTGATTTTGCATGATGTTGCTTGAATCAAATCGCCTCTATACCTTCTTTCAATTTCAGGGGCTTTCTCGAGTATGTGTTCATATATGTGCGGTTTATCCGGCTAAAATAAACAGAAAAAAAAAAAAAAAAAAAAAAAGACAGAAGAGAATGAGAGGATATAGGGGAAGATGGGGCCTTGTCTTGGCCATTGGCAAAGGTTTATAGTATACGCCTGGCATATTATATGACGGCGAGAGAAGCCCCCGGAATCCTCCTGACAACCAACAATTATCTTTACCAAACTAGAATCTTCATGATTATACACGCTTACCTTCATCTTCTTCCAATGTTCCTTCATCCAGGTGCACAATTTTTTATCTCTTCACAAACAAAAAAATTAACGAGTGGAAAAAAACATTTTCATGAAAATTTTTACGCCTTCATGTATGCACAAGCAAACTCTGAGCAATGTGATAAATATAACACTCATGTTTTCACTCTGATTTTCATTACAACAATGTGTCATTATTTTCGTCATTATGCCAATGTCTATATACTCGGACACTTTGAGCTCTCATTAGTTTATTTACAATTTATTTGAAATATTGTTCTCAATATTTTTTGTTTTATTTTATTCCTTCGATTTACACAATTTTTTATTTTTTTTTATTTTTTGCATACGAAAATTATAAAAAAATCTGGAGCATAAAAAACATAAAGAGAATGGGAGAAAAGTTGATGCATTTCATTATATATCTACCGGTATATACTGCGTTGGGACTTTTGTTAGTTTCGATTTACGAACCAGATACCGATTATTTCCTTGTCCCATCACTATATATGCAGTTGAAAAATATTTCACGTGAATTGTATGTTAATATACATGCAATCGTATATATTTATTTTCTTTTAAAACTGTTTTTTTTTTATTTTTAATTTTTTTTAATATATACATTGTCAACGTGTTATTTATTTATGTTAACAGTATCTAATAGATAATCAGTATGAAAGATAATTGAAATAAAATAATTTATATTGTCCGTTAGAAGTTTAATATTATACATTGACGATGAAAAATAGGAGAAACAATGCGTGCACTTTGATAATTAAAATCAGAATCACGTCGAGATATATAAAAATGCGAAAAAAAAAAAAAAAAAATAATAATAATAATATATTATTGTTGTAGTAAAACAAACAAATAGTGATGACGTGGAGAGAATTGTGATTCGAGCGAAATGTCAAAGCTGTGAAGTAAGAAAAATAAAGACTTCATCGGCGCATGGTTAAATCATTGAGATGCGTTAATTCAGTTATTTATTATTTTTATTTTTTCTTTCATATTATTTTTGCTGTTATATTTATCGAGGTGACTATAAGAAGCGTGTAAAAGCGCGCAAGGTGTGCACACGCACATTATAAAATACATATGCGAGTGAAAGACGAAGCCGTGTTGGTACAACGGCACACACGTGGTCAATGACGGCGAAATTATTTTTATTGTTTGTTTGTTAGTGGGGAACATAAAGAGAAATACACAGAGAACAATAGGAAACGAAAATCAATTCACCACCAGCCGCGAATTTACATGTACATACATCAATTCACTTGGGTCTATGAGAGTCAAAGAGTTGTGTGTAAGAAATAATTTATATATGTATTTGTAATGTGAATGACTTAAATGGGAGCATCGATGCGTAGATTAATTTTACTTGTGGTTGATCAATGAATAAATTCGTCTTCTATAAATTTGCATGCATGCATATATACATATTTATTTAAGCCTTTATTCAATTGCAAACGACATTTGTAAAAGTGGAAAAAAACAAAACGAAAAATATATATATATATATATATATGTCTTTGCGCATGTGTACCCGCAGTTTTTATTGACCGACAATGAAATTATTGTCATGTGCCAAGCGTTGCGGGACACGCGTATTGCGGTTAAATCCAATCAAGTTTGACGGCTATACAAGAGGCGTTGTGTGCTCCAATACACTCACAAATAAACAATATGTTTAATCAAGTGATAAATACTTGAATAATTTTAACATACATATATATGTGTATTTGTTTGTCATACAAACATCACAATTAATTTCCAAATAATATTGTGTGATGATATCAAACAAATAGAAAAAAATCTAATTATTGAAATTTATTATATTTTTTTGTTTTTCACCCAATTAGATTATGTGAATTGTTTTATTTGCGTGTTCTATTTCCAATTATATTATACTTTTTCATCCTCTATCACGAATTTCTTACTCTCACTCACTCTTTCTATATTTCATACGCGCAATCATTTGTGCAAACGCGTTCGTATTCGAGAAATGTAAATATAGAGTTACGTACACATAGACACACACACACACACACACACATACACGCGCGCGCGCCCTGGATCTTTATATATAACTATAGTTATCTTGTCGCCACGTGTGTACCAGCTTGGGACAAAATGACAGACTTTCAAAAAACATTTTATTTTATTTTATGTTTTTTCTATTCACTCATTTTTTTCTTGTCGCATATATAAATTCCATACGGTAAATATATATCGTAATTAACACAAATTTATCACATAAATCATCCGAAATATACTTCCTATATTAACTATATATATATATATAATATACTGGAAAAGAAAAAAAATTGGAATGCGAGAGAGAATTGAGCGAGAATGAGGAGCGAACAAGAGAGATCTGGTGAAATAGGTTGACGAGTTGTGTTTTTGCTTGAGCACCACGATGCTATATAATAGAGATCGTTTCGCTCGGGATTGTGGCCTATATAGAGTTGCTCAGACCCTGACTATAACGGCTATAACCTTCCACGAACCTTTCTCGCATGAGGTGAATAAAAAAAAAATATATATATATAAAAATAAAAATAAAAATAATAAAACGTATATTAAAAACGGCTACCGAGTAAACAACATTTCTACGTGAACAAAGTAAATGAATTTGTATATAAATGAAGAATCTCCTGATGTCAATTCAATGAAATTTTTGTTGATTCACGTTGTTTCACGATTTTTCTATATAGGGTATATGAACAAAACACTCAACATAAGACACGCGTTCATCGTTGTCTCGTCGCGAGATTGCTCGAGCGTCTCACACAGCGCCAGGCTTACATCTCTTTGTTAACGTTGAACGAGTTTTCTCTTGTGTCATTCTCTTGTGCACTATAGTAAAAGCCTTTGAAGCTATTTTTTTTTTTTTTTTCTCCCCAAAGAGAATAACGAATTATTTGTAATTGGACCAAGTGTATATTTCAATGAATATAAAAAAAAAAAAAAAAAAAAAACTTTTTACTCCCAAACACTTGGAAATTCGGCGAGTGAGTGATGTTTTTTTGATGGTATTTGTTGTTAGTTTATAACCAACAGTTGTGAGGCAATGTGTGGGTAGGATATAGAGGAGCATTTATGCTAGTTAGTTAACCCGGTTGGCCAAGTTGGGATCAGCAAACGGCGGCGGCATGTCGCTACGTCGATGACTCTCAGGTAGAGACACGCACACGCACGCATGCCCTTGAGCCGCTCATCCTTCTATAGAAAATGTTTCAACGCGTATATTGGTGCGGTTAGGTATTTGTGTTAAAGTGAATTGCAACGTTTACAACCTCCACAACGTATCCATATGTGTGTGTGTGTGTGTGTGTATTTGTGAGACGCGAATGGGAGCAGAGAGAAGGAGAGATTGGAGGAAACGAAAAGGGGAAAAGAAAGGAATACACATTTGTTACGAGACGATGTCTCTCCCTGTCGTGAACGTGATTCGCCTTCGCGATTGAATAAAGACCTCCGCTACGTTGACTTTGTTTTTCAAGGGGGATGTGCGGTAAAGAAGAAGGACAAGTACAAGAACAACAATAAGAAGAAATCAATGACGAGGACAAAGACAAAGAGGAGGAAGCATCTTCTATTACCTTTTCTCTTCTAAGTCATCATCATCATCATCATCTGCTTCTGTTTCTGTTTTCGCTTCTCTTCTCCCCCCTTTTCGTGTGTATCATGTCGTTTATTCTTTTTTCCGCCTATTCTCTTTCTATTTCTCACGTGCGTTCTATTTCATTTTCCGAAGAGTTAAAATCAAGTCAGTATTTGAACAAAAAATAAAAATAAAATGAAAAAATATATCAGATCAATATCTCATACGGAGACGTCTGTAAACTTTTATTTCTACTCTGTTATTATTTTTATCTCCAATCGTTCGCGCGCGTGCGTACGTCCGTGTTAGTAAGGGGCAATTTAAAACATGTTAAAGATGTTTATATACATCGTGTGTGTATACATATTCATTATAATAATAATAATGATATTATTATTATTATTATTATTATTATTATTATTATTATTATTATTATTATTATTAATTTTTTTTTTTTTTTTTCACAATCCTTTTGATCATTATTTTCGCGTGAAATTTTATCTTGTGTCATGATTTCATGTTATATAGAGTAATCATGAACAATGTGAGAGGACGCGTATAGATATCAGAGTTATAAAGTGTTAGATAGAGGCTGTGAGGGGATCGAGAAAACAAGACGGTATAAACGTGGTGTGTGAGTAATAGGGTATGGGGTAAAGTTAAATGTGAAGAAGTGCACGTGTACGTACACGTAAAGTATATATCAAGTAAAGCGGTTAGAGGAACACGCTGCAATGTAATTAGTTGCACTAACGAGCGACGCACTTCTTATATGCGTTGTATATGCGTAAGTGTCTCGTGTTGTGTACATTGGTGTGTGATGGTTACTCACGCGAAAACTCTCGTGTATGCGATGCTTCAATAGCGAAATTATCCTGGTTAATGACGCGACGAATATATATATATATATATATATATATATATATATAAATGATGAAATAAAATAAAATGAAATAAAAATAAATTTTTTTAGTTTTACTGAGGAAACATTGGATATATGTTATTATAATCACATTACGATTGTCATTTAAATTTTCAATTGAGTCTCAGTATATCTTTTGTCTCAATTCTCATCGTCTTAAAAGTTGAATGGTGTATACACGCACGTATACATATACACCAAGATACACCATTGTCAATGTTTTATATGGGCGCATGTGTATAAGAGGAAGAAGATTGTGAGACCTTTTCGGACCGGTCTGGCCACGTCGTCGTTTGGTCCTCGAACGTTGGAGTCTTATACACTGCCGAAAAACACTACAGCGGCCATCGAGAGCGAACGCTCCAACGTATACCAAGTCCCAGAAGAAGAGACAGAGGGGAATTATTTATGGTAGTTGATAGAGACACGGACGATGCTGGGACTATACGTTGTCTAAGGAGAAAGAGGCCCACACAAACACTCACACAATTCTACCACATTCCGATTCTTTTATTATTATCATTATTATTATTATATTATTTTTTTCTTTTTCCCATTTTATTTATTTATTTAATTATTTTTTTGTTTTTATTTTAATTTTCGAATTTCGAATTTTTTATCGCGAGTATAATTTATACATATATATATATATATATAAAAGAGAAAAAAGAAAAAAAAAAGCGAAAAATGAAAGAGAAAATAAATTGAGTCTTAATCGAATTGTTCTCGACTTTCTATGCACAGTGTGACGTAGCTTGATTGAAATCAAGGGTATATAAGGCTTGAACCTCGGTCTGGCCTTCCAACCAGTCGCCAGAGCGAAACGTCCGAGTGTTTTTGTCGTCGCTAATTGCCGAGACACCTTCCCCTTAAGAATATATACTCTCTTTTCTTTGTTTCGACCTTCATTTTCTCTGTACATTTCCTTTGGACTTTAACGACCAACCAAATCATCATCATCATCATCACCATCACCACTACCACCACCATACCAGTATTTTTCTTCTCTTTCATTTTTCACTCGAGTTCTCTTTCCCACTGTTGCTTCTTATTCCCTACTGATAAATGTGTATACGTATATAAAGAATCCATGCAACCATTTTTACTGCGGCCACTATCTTATTTAACGTTGCAGACCTTTTTCAATAAACAACTTGGATCCATTCTTCTTACAACTGCATCTCCACAGGCCGCACGTGTATGTTTTTATCAGTGAAGAAAAAATCCATTGCGCACCTGCTTGAAAATGAAAAATATTTTCGACATCAGATTATAATCAAATAGACATTTATATGAATGATAAAATTAATTTTATCCCCTGATCATGAGATATATTATTTCGGGCCTTTATAAAATTTAATTTAATTCATGAATTCATTTTCGTTATTTAATAACTTCATTTATTGCAAATTGATATATTCATATATAACGTCCAAAATCACAGTGCAATTTATAAGAAATATAAAAATAAAAAATAAAATTAATAATAATAATAAATATATATGTTTACAAATAAAATGTTGTGGACATTATGTATATATATATATATATATATATATATATAGGTGACAAGCCAAGGGGATGTATACGCAAATACACTCAGCGTAGGCGTCTTTTTATTCTCTTTGTACCCTCCTGTACCCTCCATTATTGTCTTTTTTTGCATTTCGCGGGGCCCCCGGGAAGTTTTTTGCGGGGCGGGCCTCTGCGAGCCCAGTTCTGATATTTATTACCCGGAATATTAAGTTACCCACGTTGCCCCGTTGCCTCGTGGGTAACGTGTATCCTTCTCACACATATATACTCCCCTCCTCCAAACACAAACACACACACACTCAGAGTCACACAACGTATTCCGAATCTCTTTCAACTCTCCACACGTGTTGCAATAAGTTGTAATTCACATAAACTTTAAATGTGTGCATTTTCTGTGCCCGCACGATTCGCTTGAAGAATATATTGTGAATTGTATAATATACGCACATATACATATTACCAATATATATTTATGCTGTGGGGCAAAAGCTCACCAGAGAATGAGCACGGGGAGGTAAATATGTATTGAGACAAAAAAGAAAATAAAAGAGGAAAGGGTTGAGGCTATCGGTTGGATGGGATCTAAATTGATTTTAGATCTCGAAACTCGATTGCGCGATCGAGTAGCGCGCGTTAATTAAGAGATACGCCACCATGAACTCAATAAAGACCGTGCCCGTCGATTTATGGAATTATTATTATGCAAGGGATATAGTGAGTGAAGAGATGAGAGAGAAAGAAAATGTCCACATATGGATAAGAGTGTAGTGAGTAAATGCGTGCGCCTTTGTTTATATACCCGTCGACTTTGACATGGTCATGCACAGCTTGTATACATCGATATAGTCATTTTATTCTCGCCGTAATAATAATAATCATCCTTATAATTGAGTTTCATGTCGATGCATATATATATATATATATATATTCGTGTTACATACGTTTTATATTATATATTACCTCTTACAGTTTTTTTTTTTTTTCTCCCATGTATATATATATATTCCCTTTAATTGAAATGTAATGAATTTACTCGTATATTATATAATTTCCGATTAATTAATTATCGTGTTAAAGGCACTTTTTGATATATAATAATATATAAATAGATATGTACGTAATAAATTCACTGTGTACATATCGTTTTTTCTCCTGTCATCATTTTCTATTTATAACATCACAGTGAATTCGTGTCGCCCTTGACATTGATTTTTTTTTTTTTTTCTCTTGTTCAATGCGAATTTAGTATAATATAACGCATATGTGCGGGTGCACAGCGCGATATTTTTATTTATACGTGTATCCTCAGGACCCAGACCCAAGTGTATAAAACAACATTTGCCCAATGGCTCCAGTGTAATTGTTGGCCAAGTTTTTGAGTTGAAACACCGACCGGGTGGTAGTGGAGGTGTGTCGACAATCAAGATTACGTGGGCGGATACACGCGCAGCCCAACGCCGCTGGCCCTTTCGCTCTGCAATACCTAAACCTTTCTGTTTTTCCCTCACTCTCTCATCTCTCTATACACACATATACTTTCTTCTTCATGCATTCTCAAACCATTCTCATCCTCTCTATTCTTCCGTCTACAATCAACCCTCTACTTTTGTTTATTTTTCTACATTACAAACAATGTCATAATTCTTATCTTCATAATCTTATTCATTTATTTTTTTTATATTTCTTCATTTATTTCTATATTATTATTATTAATATTTTATTTTCATCTTGAATTAATGATCACAATTACTTTATTCATTTTATCATAATAATTTATATAAACTCGTGCAAAAACACTGATACGAATTTTTTTCAGCACATGCTCTCTATATATATAGATATTTTTATAATACTGTCACTTTACTCTTTGCGTAATGAATTAATTAATCTTTTTTCAGATATACATTGATTTATTCTTCAGAATATTATTTAAATAATTTTTTATATCTATATTGTGGTTATCCTTTACTGTGAAAGTTTATAAAAATAATATTTGCATGAATTCAAATGAAGATGATAGAAAAACGTGAAGATAAATTCATGAGCACGATGTTTATATAAATGTAGACACCGCGGTGGGAGTGTAGCATTAGTATTATATGGATTTTAACTGTCTATATACAGAGTAATATTCTCGATTGTTCGTTTTCGCGTGTCGAACGTGAATACCGACACGATGCTTCACGTAGTGTCGCGACAGAGTATGCGCACTGTGGTTCCCTGTTGTATTGTCGTTGAATCCTATGGAGAGAACGTGCTGTTGTGCGGTGAACAGCAGAAAATTGGGAGGACGAGACGGCTCAAGCCGCGAGTATATATATAGAAGAAGATGAAGAAGAAGAAGAAGAAGAAGAAGAAGAACAGTCTTGTGGGTCGTGCGCGCGCATTTTATTAGTCCGCGCGCACAAGCAAATAAAAGGTTTTTACTGCTTTGAGTATAGAGTGTGGCAAGACCCAAAGGCGACAACACGAGTATAAAGATAAAACAGAGACGAGAGTTTGGCTGGTGTACCGGTAGATACTCTTGTCCTTCTTCGTATCAATTCGCACGATCGTTTTGAAACTCTAGCGCTTCCTCTTTTATGGAACATTAATTTTTTGCACTCGATTGTTCAACACAAATGCTCTGATTATTATGTACTTTTTTTTATTTATTATCTTCGTCTCCTCTTGGTGTTATTTATTTATTATTATTTTTTTTTTATTACAATGAGTAAGCAGAAATGTGAAAATGTATTTACTGGATTTTTTAATGTGCAGATATGTCTTGATTGATTTCAATATTTGTACTTATCGTTTTTTCTTTTTGCTTGCATTAATACTACTACTGTGTCTACTAGTACTTTCCTCCCATTTACTTCGTGGTTTTTCACGCGAAAGATCCCATCACTTGGTTCCCAAGAACAGAAGTGAACTTCTACGAATTCGATGGTATATATTGCGTCGTTGTTTAAGAGACTAATGTTCTTCTCGACAAGTCATTAACCTAACACTGTAATTTTTTTGTTTAAATATATATAAAAGTATACCTGTATGTGTATTTAAAAGAGGGTTAAATGTAAAATAATTTTAATATTTATTTATTTTGGATTGAAGGGATCGTTTGACAATATATGTATAGGTATTTATGTTTCCGTTGCCCCGTCGTTATGTGGCCAATGACTCGAATAAATGGTAAATGTCGATCACAATTCGTTGACCGTGTCCAATCCATTGAGTTATAAAATTTATGTTTGCCTAAAAAAATATTATGTGTAAATAAAAAGTGAATTGATGGTTTTATTCAAAAGTCCCACGCCCTCTTCGCTTGTAGTATATACGTCACAAGATATGTATGGTATGCACATGGCTCTTATGAAAATACTTGACTACATATAATATAATCATATCGGTATAGAGTGGGTAAAGGATGGATCAAGGAATAATAATAACACAATACTCACAATATTGTATATATATTCTCTTTTTTTCTCTTTTATTTTCCTTTTCTTTCTCTTTCTCGCCCGTCACTTCTCGATTACACGCTCACTCATCAAGTCTGTTGAATAATTCACGTTGTACATCGAGCGTTCGTATATTTTTGCGCACGAATTACTTCATTAACGCGCGCAAGCGCGCGCGTTCAGTGACTTCCTCACACGCATATCGAGTCTGGCAATCGACAACTCGTGTCTCGTCGTCTTCTTTTCACATTGCATATACTGTGAATTTATTTATTTATTTACCATTATTTTCTTTTTTGTTTTTACTTTTTCCGTTTTTTTTTTTTCACCCTCATCCATATATATAAATATAAATACCATTTCAACAGAAATATATTTATATACATGCATGTATTATATTATATTCATATTATGTATCTGTTAGATTTTAATCATTACAAACAGTTTTATGATGGTGTTGGACGATAAATTATTGAAGAAAGAGGCAAGCTATTATTATTAACCGTCATTTATTATTGTTTTTATATAGAATTTTTATTTTATTATATATTTTTGTATAATGTCAAGTGATGGTTGGTGGTGACTTTGCTTATTGCTCACTGTGCGCCTCATCGGATTGGACTCTACGATAATTTGGCTATTCGTATTCCGGACGAATTTTCACCGTTATACAAACACCATCTTGATAGTAGCGCGATGCTTTGAGTGTCTCTTAACGCACCTGCTGCGATTCCCATATAGTATAAACTCTCGCTATACACACTCAAATAAATATATAATTATTTGCATATAGTAGTTGTATATACTATTATATTCGTATAAAGATTGAAAAATTTTTTCTTCATTTCATAACATATATATGTATATTCATTTTTTTATTGTTATATTTTATTTATTTAAAAGCCGCCCACCGCGTGCATGAAAGCGCAGATTAAGACATTAAAACATGGCGGAAGATTGACCGTGAGATTGTGTGGCGCCCACGAGTAGGATAAAGGAGGGAAAAGGGAGCATTGGAGGGATTGAAAGAATATAGAGAGTTATATGTATATAATAAGAGCGAGTGAGAGAGAAAAAGTTGCGCGAGTGTCGTGTCGCGTCTGGGCTCGTGACGTGATTTGGGCAGTTGGTGGTCCCACGAGAGTATAACGAAAAGAGTCATAAAAGTATTTTTTATGAGTCGTATATTTAAACGACTGATTCATTTTCTATGATTAAAAAATTCTTTGACAAATCAACAAATTACACATATATACACTACCGCTCAAAAGTTTCGGGCCACCCTGAAAAAATTACATGAAATTCAATCGTCGATAACTTCCCGAGTAGTTATCAAACTGAGATGAATCGAAAGCCATTCGAAAGAAAATTGCCTATAGTTTGAAATGGTGAGTACACTTTTGTGATTGGATGGAGAGACATGGCCCGTTGAAAACGCTCAATTTTCGAAAAAATTGCGCTTTTGTTGTTTCGTTTTCGGGGGTGTTAAAAAAAATCGCGCAGGGATGACTCACCAATCACATGATAAGATTTTTTCACAGCTTCAAAATTCATCCTGGTTGAATATCGTGCGATTTTTTTTTGCACGTTATTGCGATCCAAATGACGAAATGCTGATGATAATCGGGATGAAGAAAATAATTTTTTTGCAAATGCGTTCCTCACTTGGGAATAATTTTCAAATCAAATAAATATAAATAATAATAATTATATATGTATTTAATATATATATGTGTGTTTAATTTTCATACAAATATACATTGATTCTCAACAAATTGTATATATATAATTTATATAGAGGGATACGTACAATTGTATTTATATATCACGAATTAATTATATGTATATATATTCCATTGTTTCCAAAAAAATCGATTTTTTTTTTTCCAAAGTATATCGAGAATATTGTCGAAAATGATTAAAAAAATGCTGTGTAAGTTGGAGCCCTTAATATTAATATTAAGAGGTGCTACATTGCATATTTCAATTTTCCATTCAAATAAAATATGAAAAACTTTTTTTTGCACTTTGGAATTTTATAACTCATTAACAGAACAATACTTCGAAAAGATCAGGTTGTATTCTTGTGAAAAATTTTACGCTCTACAAAAAAGGTTTCTTATGACTTTTTTGGTAAATCTACTTTTTCGAAAGTTATATGTGGTTAAATACGGATTTATGATAAATTAAAATTTTTTTTTCAATTTTTCGATGAAACTATCAACTTTATTCGAATTAATTATAAATATTTCTTGACAAAAATTCCTATTAAGCTGAAAATAGGTTCTGATATATTTTCATAACTTCTCAAATGAACGAAACCAATTTATGATGAACAATTTTTATTCGACAAAATGTGAAAATGATTACAATGGAATTTTTAGGAAAAATATTTTTTTGTTCAACTATGAAAAGATAATTCATCTACGTACAAATATCTTATTGAAGATATATCCTCAATGCGCATGAGAAATTCATTTTTTCGTCATAAAATAAACAATTATTACATTGAAATATTTTTATTACAATTTGGGAATTTTTTTCTGTATTCCCTTATAACTAGTAATAAGTAATGTAATTTCCTGTAAAATAAAATTCTAAAGTGTAAAAAAAAATTGTTCTTATGTTATTTGAATGGAAAATTTAAATTTGCGATACAGCACCTCTTAATATTAATATCAAGGGCTCCAACTGACACAGTGTTTTTTTTGTCATTTCCGACAATATTCTTTTGAAAAAAAAATTGTCAATTTTTCTGAAACAGTCTAATATATATATATATATATATCGATAATTTGTGAGAACCAATCTATATATATATATATATTCGCGAAATATTCGGAATAAGTTTTTTCCGTTGAAACAGACGTATAGGGCCTCAGTATGGATCAAAACAATAAAATTCTCGACTTTCGTCCGCTATCAACCTTTTATGATGTATCATAAAATTGTTTCAAGTGGACGAAAATCGAGAATTTAATGGTTTTAATCCATTTTGAGGTTCTAGGTGTTGATTCGAGGTCCGCAATTTTATGATTTGGACCCTCAGTGCGGCTCAGGGACAAGGTTTGCGGCCAAGAATCTATCGATAATTCTCTTTCAAAATTGAAGAATAAAAGAAATGCGGCTCTAGGACAGTAAGGTAGGTCGAAAATTTCGACTCAGGTGGCCCGAAACTTTTGAGCGGTAGTGTATATATAAAATAATTCATTCGCCAATCTTGAGGAAATGAAGAGAAAAAAAAAAAAAAAAAAAAAAAAAAAAAAGTGAAATTATTTTGAAAATACATGAATTTATAATTTGTTTTATTCATATTTTATTTTGACTATAAATATTATGGATTTTTTGTTAATTATGTGTGAGTAAGTGTATATATGTGTGTGTAATATATGTGAATATAAATATATAATAAATAATAAGATGGGTAAAGCACATTCATTAATTCCATACCGTTTGTCGCTCGTTAAATATATATTCGCTCACAGAAAAGTGTAGTGGCAATGGGACTGTGAATAGTAAATATGTATATAGGTATAATATGTTTGCGCAACTTATTCTCCATCGTCAAATTGTATACGATTGTATACGCGTAAGAGTATACATGCGTATTTATTCGCTGTGCGAATCACACTATAAATAACACGCCAACACGCCCGTTCTTCTCCCGTGCCCTCTGGCCTATACTATATATATATGTTTCCAAACACGCTTCCACATACACTCATACACATACACATGTATAGATATATTTGCGCGTATGTGTGCATGCATGCATGTATATATCAATGTGTATATTATATATATTATAAATGATTTTTTTTTATTGTCAATCCCTCTTTTTTTTTTCTCTCCTCATCGGTCTCATTTTGCTGGAGCTCGTTGATGGCTTCGCATATGTTTATCTATATATCAACTCGTCGGATTTGGATGAAACCGTGCAACTGATTGGGATTATAAATATCTCTATTAATGAGGTGAAAATTAGCCACTATACATCTTTATTTTAATGAAATAAAAAAAACATTTCGACACATCAATTTTACCACTATTATTATTTATATTTTTATCGAATTTTACAAAATAGATTTACTCTATGTACCCGATTTTTATCCTTGGAAAAAAAAAAAAAAAAAAAAAAAAAATCATTATTTTTTTCTTTCAGTTTTGAGTAGGCACATCATGAAAAATATGATTTTTCACGTTTTTTTATATTTAGAGTTATACTCTCGTCGGCCAATATAAAAATTATTGTTAATAATAAACATGTGAATAGTAATGTTCATGTTTTATCTCAATACTAAATATTTCTTTTTTTTTTTTTTCTACTCATTTCTATTATTTTATACAAATAAAATTGAATGAATAAATTGGTAAATTCATGAGAAAATCATCTTTGAAAAATAAAAAAAAAAAATTAATAAAATAAAAACATAAAATGTATAAGGAAAATAAAAACACCCTTGAACATTCTTTATCGACAAAGCACCAGCTTTAAATTTATCTTTAGATAGATGCACCGGGTTTCCGGCGTGTCGAGTTAACGACTCGCGTTTTATCTGTCTGTTGCCCTTATTTCCACTCCCACTGGCCTCACTATTTTTCATTTTTTCATTCATTTTTGTTTTTTTTTGTTTTTTTCTACATCTATATTTGAATTCCCATAATACAACGAAATGACGAATCTGCGCTCAGTACATACAATAATGAAGCAAGGGCGAGTACTTATGCAGAGAGACATATAATATGTACATTGAACAAATGCAAAACATATTTACACACTGGCCTATCATTTCTGTATATATTCACGTATACATACATATGCATCGAAGCGTCATCTGGCACTCAAACGGATTGGAAATAGAATGCTACCACATTCTCCATTTGCCCCGACTCTGTGTTGAGGAAAAAAACACAAGGAAGAAAAAAATAAATAAATAAATAAATAAATTTAATAAAATGCGAAATAAGTAAAGCAAAATGCGGGAAAGGAAAAAAAAAGTCGTGATCATTGACGATACGACGTTAATCATCAATTATTCTTCCAAATAATTATTCTTCGAATTTCATGAACCAAGTGGAAAATTTTTTTTTTTTTTTTTAGATAAATAAATAACAGCAACTACTGATTCGTTTGAAATATTTGGTTATATGTTAAAAACATTGAGAGATGAAATTACTTTTTTTTTTCATGTTGATTTTTTGTTTCTTTCAAGTTGGACATATTTAAATTAAATAACGATTGATTGTAACAACACTGTGTGAATATTTAATATGCAAGAAAAAAAAGAAAAAAAAGAAAAAAAAGAAAAAAAAAAGACGGATGTTTGCAATTTTTATTGAAAGCTTCCGCTCAACTTGACACAATTGTCAGGCAAATGTTTATTGGCCCATAGGTGCTGATCGCATGATAATGGAAGGGGAAGGGGGACATACGGTGGCAAAGTGGGCAATCGAGATTTGTGGACTCTGAGTAAATATCAAATAGGGGCCTCGTGTGTCTCCACATTTACCAGATCTATGGCTTGTTTGAACGGCTGACGTGTGTCTTTGCGCTTAGCAAACCTCTGCCAAGTGTATAATATATATTTGTGTCATGGATCCTGATATTATTATCCAGACCATAAAGGTCATATGTTACTTAAATATTAACCAAATATATGTATGAATGTATAGAGTGAAATGACGAGGGAAAAAAAAAAAAAAAAAAAAAAAAAGTGATTTTATGTAATATGATCTGGTCTGTGTCATGTATTTAAATTAACACGCCACCGATTATATGAATTTTTACATGTATATCGTTTATTTTCTTCGTAGTTATAGATACAGAAAATTGAGTGTGTTGATGGTGTGCATCAGAATAAGATTAGTTACTGCGGCAACTCGTTTATAATATAACAGAGAGACCTTTGAAGATGCATTTTAGTTTAGGTACGCGCCATTTGCACGGATTTCATGCGTGTCCAATTGCCATCCTTCAAACGCGCGCACTTTGTCTTCATCATCTATTTTAGTTTATTCTTCCGTTATACTTATTTATTATAATATATTTTTTTTACATTTCATCATGATCCTTCTTTTCATTTATATTCTCAGTCCATTATAATATTTTTATTATTTTGCTTTTCATGTCTATGAACGATTTATTTATTTATTTATTTATTTATTTATTATTATTATTTTAACGAAATATTGTATTATCGTTGAATTAGTAAAACGTGACACGTATTCTGCAGTCATCAAGTGTGCGCCTCCAGTTACTTAATTTTGTATACTGAGAGTATCCCGGAAGTGGGACATTTGTTTGAAAATATTTCTCACTCCCAGAAACGCGCATCGTGTCCGGTCGTGACTTTTAAATAATATGTTTACAATATTTATATGCATTCTCTGGTTTTCGATGAAAATTTTAAACAAATAATAATAATAATAATAATAAATATAATTTTTTTTGTTGTTGTAGATTGTCAGGTGGCACAACTGCAATCAGTAGCGCCGGCAGTCCTGGTGGCTGTGGCACCGCAACCGGAAACGGCGCAAGTTCAATCGGTGGTGAGGCACCAGCCGGGCTTGGAGGAGCGCCCGCTGGTGGCACACCAAACGGCACCACTACCACCACTACCACCACCACCACTAGTGATTTCTTCCGGCGCAGTCATCCCCTTTCAGATCATACACCATTGCATCCAGCATATCGTCTCAACTACATGGACCACCTTTATCACCAGATTCAGGCCTCTACGCACAGTCCCAACGCCTCATTACACGGTAAATATCTTTTTTTTTTTTCTATTTTTTTCTTTTTGAAATTATGATGATGATGATAATCATCATTATCATCATCATCACATTTCAATGATACTCGAATCTTCTTGAATATCAAAGATAAAGTTTACCCGCATATCCGGCGGAAGGTAATGGTTAAAAATAATGATTGTGTCTTGCAGGGCTGGGTGGATTGGGGCCAGAGTATTTATTGCACGCAGCTGGACCCGCGAGCACTCTCGCTTCATCCGAATTTCCATTCTCCATTGATGGTAAGTTTTTGCACAACTGTTATCTATTACTTGAAAAAAATTATATCGACGCACAAAAATAATTATAAATAAATGAGATAAAAAAAAAGAAAAAAAAAAAAACCACCGTATAGGTATACCTATATATTATTCGTTTGAAGATAAAAACCAATCAACACAATGGAGACGAATAAAAAAATTCCCAGACACTTCCGTAATCGGATTTTGTCACGCGTTTTATTTTCAGTCTATGAATACACGTTTAAATCTGTATCGGCAGGATAGAAGAAAACGAAACCCTAAATTAATCAACGGGGGCAAAGGCAACGGCAATGGCAGGAGGAGTGTGAAGGATAGAGTATACTGTTTATGTATAGTTTAAACTCGAAGAATTCCAGACACGGTTTGCCGCTCGATTTGAATCTCGCTCAAGGGACGTCGATATCGACAGTAAGATAGGCTAATGTGCGCATGGGTCCATACCATGGGAGTCGATACAACTCGACCTATCAAACCCATATTCCAACAAACGCAATTTACCCACACTATATTACACTGATATACACACGTGTGCACGCTCACACGATGTTCGTGAAACGAAACAGCAAACGACACACACCGTGCAAGTACCATGTTATACGAAGAAAAAGAAGACAGAAAAAAAAAAAAACAAAAAAAGATCGAGAGTAAGGATGCAGTGGAGAGAAAGAGAATATATATAAAATAAATAGAGAGGAATTGAGAGAAGCCAAGAGTGCGATTGTGCAAAACAAGATCTGTGTTGGGCTGAACCTATAGGTTCGTGTTGTGGCTATAAAAGACATCCCGAAACGGCAATCGTGAAATTCTCATACGGAGTGAGATGCAAAACGAAGAGATAGAAAAAAAAAAAAAAAAAAAAAAATGAGAATGAGAAAGAGAAAGAGAAAGAGATAGAGATGAGGAAGAAGAAGAAGAAGAAGAAGAATAAGTTGAAGGTGGATGAAGAGGAATGCGAGGAGGAGGGCTCGTTAGTCGCCACCGTGCGCATAATTGAATCGACTCCGAGCGACACGACCTCATTAACACCTTACCTCGAGCGAACTACAGGTTGTCTCACATTTCCAATCCTCTCATATTCCTCACTTCGTTTCTCTCATTTTCAAATCTTCCCTATATCATTTTATATCACATACTCGTTGCTCACTATCTCACTCTGGCTTTCGTTACTTAACTCACTATTATATATCAAACATCGCTATTATTATCATTATAATATTACATTAGTATAATAAATATTTATTTATTATTTATTACCATTAGTAAGATAAATTTTAATATGGATATAAAATATTTCTCATTGTATTAAGTTGATTATCTGATGTTTATAAATAAGATGTAGTGAAAAAAAAAATTATTCCATCTATTGGGGATGGATTGGTAATACGATTGAAGGAGAAGAATGAAAAAAAAATAAATAAATAAAAATAAAAAAATTATAATAATAATAATGGTTTGAAAATGATTTAACCAAAGCGATGGAGAGCAATTGTACACGGAGAGAAATATCTGTTAAATATTACCCTCGAATACAGGGGAAAAATTACCCTGCAATCGAGTTGGTCGGGGATATTATTGTATTCGGATTATTATTACTTCTTGGCAGGAACAAATATTCCCCATCAGCTGGGTAAAAATTATTGTAGTAATTATTACACGAACTACAAGGTGATAATTACCCCTAGTGTAGAATAAAATAAACACTTTTTGTGAGCATATTTTATCGACCGTAGATCAAAATTTCACCATAATTTTTTTAAATTTTACTCATAAGCAATGGAAAAAATTATTTCATATTTTATAAAATATATGCAAATGAAGATAAATGTACGTACCGTACACAGTAAAATCTACACGGACCATGTGATGAAAATTTCTATTATGATTACGTAATTATTTTTTTCGAATAAAAGAATGGATATATCAATCAAAGTAAATCATTGATAAATTAATAAATTGATTATTCGAGGTTAAAAAACCATTGAATAAAATTTTCATAATTTTATTAAAATAAGTAGTGATTGAAAAGTAGATTAAACAAAAAAAATAGCGTTCTACATGGCAAAAATTCATCAGTATAAGAGTAAAATTAAAACATATTGAGAATATAATCTAGCATAATTTGGACATTTTTTAAACTCTCCTAAAAATGACCATGCAATATGGTAAAATTTATTTTCAATGAGAGGAATTTTTCTGACTGATTCTTCTAAATATTTCAATAAAAATGAATAATATTTTTCATAATAGTGGAATGTCCCGTGCCTACCCTAAATCGCAGGGTAATTTTTAAGAGAAAATTCTCTCCGTGTATCATAGAATTAAAGTATTACAAATTTTTTACCGCATACAATTACATTGATTAATTCGAAACAATTTACATGTTTCAAATACAAACAAACAAAAAAAGATAAATTACTGATGATAATAACAATAATAACGAAAAGTTTTGTGCATTTTTATATGCGAAATATTTTAAGTAATTTAGAAAAATAAAAATGAAATAAATGTTAGTGAAAAATAAACTGTTATATACCCACTATATATGATAAATACTGTATGCCAATGTATATAGGAGAGATATTTTTATAAGACTGGTCTGGATATTACGTTGTTGAGCTGCGGTTACAGTACAAATTGTTGGTTAAAATATCAAAACCACAGCTAAGGGAGGGCTGTCTTCAACGGCTGGAATACTTCATTATTCTCTCTTATTTCTATTGAGTATTTTACCTTCTTCGTAAATATGTTAATAAATCGCAATATCCTCACTCCCACAAAGTAATTTATTATAATAATAATTTTATACATATTATATTTATACTATATAAAAGTTTTTCTATTCATTATATATAATTCACATTGGGAATTCAATGAGTGATATAATAATTTTATTGATTATTTATTCATTAGGCTTTTCACCCAATTATTAAAAATAAAATGACTATTCTATTTATGTTTTTTAATTTTATTTCAGCGTCCTCGAGATTGGGGAGTCCTCGTGCTTCTGCAATAAGAGCAAGTCGTAAACGTGCACTAAGCAGTTCACCATACTCTGATCGCTTTGACATTGACAGTATGATACGTTTTAGCCCAAACAGTCTCGCTTCTATTGTTAATGGATCGAGAAGCAGTAGCGCTAGTGGTAGCTATGGACATCTTTCGGCTGGTAATTAATTTATATTATTATTAATTCATATTATTATTTAAAATATATTGTTGAGTATTTATTCGTATGGTTAAATAAAAACTTGTAAATTTTCAATATTAATTATTAATATTTAAGCGTTGGATATTCTAAACATACAATATTGTATAATATATACTTATCTATATTTGTATATTTCGATAAGTGTACGCGAGTACATGATTTATATCTTTATTCTTCGCACGTTCATTCATACTAACTCAATCGCATGACACTCCTAGACGTTTATTGAAAAAAGTTTTCTAACAGCTAAAGCAAACACATAAATATAAATATATATATATATATATATGTATTTGCCACCATGTTCAAATATTATATACGCTAACGAGTTTTTGTTTATTGGATTTTGTTATCTTGTGTATGTAACTGCTGCTACATCCCCTACTGCTGTAAAATGAATAATATCTGTACCGCTTTCTTTGCCGCCTTTATCATTTCTCTTTTTTTATACATACACATACAGACTTTTTCACTCGTGTTTTTTCTCGTTATATATCATCAAGAAATTTATATTTATAATCCTAATAATAATTCCGAGTTATTATGGTGAATAATCTGCTTTCGTGATTAAACTTAAAAAAATTCAAATGCGAGGAAAAAAAAATAGTGGAGAATAAATTTTTTTTATACGACTACTATATCACTCTCAACTGTAACTTCCTGTTTTCAGTATAAGTACCATTAACTTTTCTCTGTTATGATAGACGATTATTATTCCGTATTGGGTCTGATAATTCAACCATATTCACCATTTTATTCAAGTAGATTTACATTGAATTTATATTTTTTACACGGAGAAAATTTTTGACTATTTTCTAACTATAGTTTCAATTTTTTAATATTATTGTTATTATTTATTTATTTTGGAGAAATATTTTAATGGAAGATTGTCATTAGAGTGCGTAATGTGCTAGCAAAAAATATAGACAATTTATTCATATAAATTAGTCACGTAATATTCGTCGTCTGCAGTTAACCATTTTAGCACTGTCAATATAATCTACAGTCATAACAGTTAAACAATCTCAAAATTGTTGGCACATGTCACACGTCATATAAGAATATTTATTTACTGTATCTTTGATATGTATTTATATATCAAAACTAATCTCACCAAAATGTCATACGTACATTATGTCAAGTTTCATTTCAATTGATATTTATGTTATAGTTAAATTTCATTCTTGATATACGGCCAACATAAATAAATACATGACGCATTTTAATATTATAACTTTACACATTTATCAGTTGTTAATTATAACATCAATATCGAATAATTTATATATTATTGAATACAATTAGGATGTTGTTAAAAACGGTGATATTGAAATGCAGACATGAACTTATAGTTGACCGGAAGTTTGTCGCGTTGCATCTGAATTATTAATATCAATTTTTATACATGTATTAGTTTAATGATAAATTTACTTGATTAAACTCGAGTTTGTTTTCTAATATATATATGAATTTAATTATACGTTGAAAATTTAATGTTACTGGACGATTTCTATTTAATTGAATGATAATAATCGGATTTAATTAGTTAATTTTTTTTTGTTTTTTTTTTTTTTTTTCAGCCATGAGTCCGGCTCTTGGTATGCATCCAGGTATGGCGCCACACCTACAACAACTTCAAGCCCACCTTCTTCGTAGTGCAGCAGCTGCAGCCCTTCTACCTCATCCATTGCAACCACCAGCTCCACCACCACATCCACATAGCCATCCGCATTCGCATGGATTAACATCACATACTCAATTATTCTCAATGCCACCGCACTCAAGTCCCTCAACTACACTTGGAGGACCACATAGTGCAAGATTACCATCCAAAACGGAGGTAAATATCTTGTGGTCTTTTTAATTTTTTCAATAAAGTGACAAAATAAATAGAAAAAAATATATTTGAAAATGGAAGAAAGATGAATGAATGACTTGAATGATGGGGATAGAAATAAAAATATAATAATAAAAATAATAATAAGAAATTTAATATCAAATTTATGACGCCTCTCGTATTACCGCGAGACGTAATCAAATCGGCCGACGTTTGTATGGCGTTGAAGCGATCACCAGGTCGATTCTTTACTACAGCAAACAAATCATCGCTTTCTTGTATACGAAAATCCCCTCATCGAATCTCCTTCAACATCGAGAGGATCGAGTTACTTCACGCTCCTCAGATTACGAACCAATCTCGCGCACATTATTTGCCATCTCTGCATAACCCTCTTTCTCTCCTCCTCTCCCACTTTCTCTCCTCCTCTCCCACTTTCTCTCTCTCTCTCTTTCTTTCTCTCCCTCTCTTCACAATTGTTTGTTCTATTTTTTTTTACTTCCGTTATTTTATCATTTTTGCTACATTTAATCACACATATTATAATTTATTCACATTCACAACTACGTATAGTAAATATAAAAAATTAAAATTTATTTCCATTTATTTTTCCATGTTAAATATCTATATAAATAAATAAATAAATATATATATATATTTTTTTTTTGTTTTTTTTATAAAATGATTGAAAGAAATAAAGAAAATGGGATTGAACAAAAAAAATTTCTCGATCACGCTCACGTCAAGTTGTGTGTGATATGAATACTTGCCGGTTCACGACACGATTCAGCAGAAAGAGCTTATGTCTATATCGGGTGATACTGGGTAATAGTAGTAGTAGTAGTAGTAATTTTCCGCACTCGTCGAGCATTTTATGGCGAATGCTCGACGATCGATTAATCCGTTCCGGTCTTCATGTGTTTACTCACGCGCACCCTGCTGCATCAGTTATGTACGTGATAATTGCAGTATTTCGTACGAGCGTGCGAATAATACATATGTATAGTATGTATATATGTATTTACGTATCATGAAAAAGTGTAATTAAATTAAATGAATGGATAACATTGAATTGATTAATTTGTTTGATTGAATCATCTCAATGAATACAAAATTAATATGTTTTTATTTATAGGGAGTCGAGTCATGCAGAAAAACATTATCTGAAGCTTCAAATAGATCAATTACTGCGGAAGCTGATACATCCACAAAGCGACAATCAACAAAGGTTAAAAGAGAACCGGTAACAACAACCACAACAACAACACCAACAATTGCTCCATTAACTCATCCACAAGGTCTAAGCCCAAGTGAAGATCTTCGTGATGAACCCGGTGATTTTATTGAAACTAATTGTCATTGGCGCGAATGCGGTCTTGAATTTCCCACTCAAGATGATCTCGTAAAGCACATAAATAACGATCATATTCATGCAAATAAAAAAAGTTTTGTGTGTGGATGGGAGGATTGTTCGCGCGAGGAAAAACCTTTTAAAGCGCAATACATGTTGGTTGTTCATATGAGAAGACATACCGGTGAAAAACCACACAAGTGTACAGTAAGTTTAATTATTTTATTTATAAACAAAATGAAAGGAAAATTTGCAATTTTTATATTTTTATTGATATTCAATGTTTTGTATTTCAGTTCGAAGGATGCTTTAAGGCTTACTCGAGACTTGAAAATCTAAAAACCCATTTAAGATCACACACAGGTGAAAAACCATATACATGTGAATATCCAGGATGTAGTAAGGCGTTTAGTAATGCCAGTGATCGTGCCAAACATCAAAATCGAACACATTCAAATGAGGTGATTGATCAATTAACTAATTTATTATTTAAAATTTTTATATAATTTTTATGCATATATTAATTAATTGATTAAATGATTAAATGATTGATTGTTTGTTTGTCATTATTTTTTTTAAGAAACCGTATGTGTGTAAAGCTCCGGGGTGTACAAAGCGATACACAGATCCGTCTTCATTGCGGAAACATGTAAAAACAGTGCATGGTGCTGAATTTTATGCCAATAAAAAGCACAAAGGAGGCGGTGATGGTGGTGGAAGTGATGAGGCTGGGGCTGGTGGAAACAGTCCAAGTAGGAGTGATGATTTACATCCAAAGACCCCAAGCTTATCAAGTCCAAGTGTGAAATCTGAAAGTGAAGCTAACAGTCCACCAGGAATGATTCAACAGCAAGGTAGTCCTCTTATTGGCGGTTGTAATGATGAAATGTCCAATGTAGGAGGAATGAATGTTGAGAGTGTGGTTTTATCTGATGAACATTGGAACGAAGAGCCTGATGATTTGGATATTTCTGCATTGCCCGTTGCAATCCGCGCCATGGTTGGTGGAATGGAAACACAACAGGCACCGCCTCCATCACGAAATCGTATGAAAGGACGATTAAATGCCAAGGCATTGTCACCGAGTATTGGTGGATTGCGGGGTCCACGTGTACCTGGACCACAAGTACCACAAGGAAATATTGGTGAGCTCAATAGACGAATTACCGATTTAAAAATGGAGGGTAATACAACAACAAATGCAACAACAGCAGCAACAGCTTCGCGTCAAACAAGTTTGTCTGATCTTCAATTGAGATTGCAACCATTAAGTGAACCACGACGTGATAGCAACAGTACAGTGAGCACTTATTATGGTAGTATGCGATCGACTGATTTTGGTAGTAGAAGAAGTAGTCAAGCCAGTGCTGTTAGCGCTGTGCGAATTGGTGCCGGTGGTCCAGGAAGTTTTTATGATCCAATTAGTCCAGGCACATCGAGACGAAGCAGCCAATTAAGCACGCTATCTAACAAAGTCAATGTTGCTATGAGCCCACTTCAACCATCATATACAACGAATAATCTCGTTGTTCAAACACAAAATATGTCACTTATGGTAATTACTATATTTATATTTTATTTTATATTAATTTAATTTAATTTTATTTTATAGATTTATTTTATTTTCAGTAAATAATGGTATTTTTTATTTTTAGGGTGTTCAAGGTATCACTAATGAATGGCAGTTAAATAGCCATTGTTTGCCACAGCCATTGGCCGATCGACGAATGTCCGAGCCCACACGGGGTTATCAACAGCAGAGAACATCACCGCCTGTACCACCACGACCACGTTCTGCACAATTACCTGAACTTCATCCAAATCAAGAAGTATTACTCGATGAAATGGGTGAAGGTGAAATGGTAGAAAATAAATTGGTAATACCTGATGAAATGATGCAGTACCTGAATGAAGTTCAAGCTGGTAGTAATCAAATTAATTATCGTACCAGTCCATTGCCTATATGTCAATCGCCAATTTGCACAAATCATTTGCATTATCAACGTCAGCAGCAGATATGTAATTTCAATAATTCACACAATCAAATGCAATCGTGCTATAATCAAACACAATCAACAGTACAGGCACATCATCAGCAACAACAACAACAACAACAACAACAACAACAACAACAACAACAACAACAACAACAACAACAACAGCAACAGCAACAGCAACAACAACAACAACAGCGGCAGCAGCAATTACAGCAGCATCATCATCATCATCAACAACATCAACAGCAAGTGGCGAGTTTACAGCAAAATTGTCAAAACTATCAATCACCATCACCTGCATATTCTCATTGTCCCAGTTCACGTATGAGTCAAGCATCAGGATATTGTCCACCACAAAATTATGGTCAAATACAGTCGTGCAATGGCTCACAAATGCAACTCAGTCCAACAAGTCAAGTTATATCTCCAGGCCCAAATTACGCATCAAGTCAAATGAGTGATCAACCAATGATATCGCCAGCAGCTGGTGCACTACCTCCACAACATGGATTACCACAAAATCATCAACAAAATTCTGCTCAAATGACGCGAAATTGTGGTCAGCAAAGCCATCAAATTAGTTACTATCCAACATATGGGTGTCAAGGTTCAATAAATACAAATTGCAATAATCAACAAATTCATTCGGTTGGTCAAAATTGTGCACAGCTCACAACTCATATAACTGGTAGTGGAAACGGTTGTGGTAGTGGTAGTGGTAGTGTCAGTGGTAGTGGCAGCGGTAGTGGAGTTCAAGTTTGTGGACAAGTACGTAATTGTCAACAAATGTCACCACATTGTAATCAAATTGCAAACGTTATGACACGTATCAACATGCATACAACCAATCAATGTGGACAAACTGGACAGAATCAATGTCAAAAAACGAATAATCATGTTATAAATACTGAACAAATTAATTCACGAAATGTTGGGATCGGTAATGATTTAATAAATCGTGATATGAATAATGTGAATAATAGTATAGCGATTGGACAGTGCCCATCAGCAATACAACATTGCAACGCTACGGGGGGTGCTGTAAAACCGATCAATGCGAATATTCAACAAACAAATTTAATAGCACCAATAGGAACGAATCCAACTATGCAATGCCCACAAATAGGAAATAATTGCATTCATCCTGGTGTTAATTCGCCACGTCATCATACATTACCAATGAACAATGGAGTCGTAAAGGGTATAACGTCGTTATGTACGCGACAGAATAATTGCCGAATTCAATCGTGTGGATGTTTATCACCGTCAGGCAATCAGACAACACAATATCCCTGTAATTGTCAATGGAATTATTCAAATGAATGTTACAATGGCCATGGTATTGGTGAGATACAATGCCGTGATATCAGTCAATCACAGCAGGGATCCCCAGTAAAACCGCCACAGGGCATGCGTCAAGATTCATATAGAAGAACACTTGAATATGTGCAACAGTGTCGAAATTGGTCCGGCAATTCGCAAATACATGAGACAAATGTTTCAAGTTCAACTCATCCATTGTCTTTGCCACAAACACTTCCGGCCAATTCCAATATGATTGTTAATGATATGACATCATCATTGAGTTCATTACTTGAGGAAAATAGATATTTACAAATGATCCAATGAATAATTTGATTATCATCGCGTAAATATTTTGTAGCACTTTTTATTAACTTATATTGTGGAAAAATGAAATGATCAGTGAATTTAATTTAATTGACTACCTCACCGGTGCCTCTCGATGCAATCCAGTGCCTTGATAAACTAATTTATTTTTTAATTAAGTATAATTTTTTTTAGAAATTTTCGTCTTATTTCAAAAGACAAAGAAAATCTTTAAATTTAAAACATAACAATGTGGAAATAATATTAGTGTTTTTTTTTCTTTCCCCTTGATAATTGATAACTTGCGACTATTATAATAAATGAAATGAGATATTAATAAACTTTTGAATTCATGTAAAGAGTGTACAATGTACGCTGTGATAGACAAGAAAAAAAAAAAATATATATATAAATTATCTATTTTACAGTTTTTATAAATATTACAATATGTTAGATTTATTTGAATTAAATTAACCATAAAAATTAAACTATAATTATTTTTCAGTTAATAAGAATAATTTTAGAAGTTGAATTGACGGCCAATATTATTTTTTAAGAAACAATGTAGATAAAAAACAAAAAATATATATATGTTAGAAATTGATTTGTTTGTTGGACACAAATAGGAAGAAAGTGAGACATTTTCAATGTATGTAATTAATAATAATACAAAAAAAATTTTCCACTGGAGGCAGCATTTTATAAATATAAAAGTAAATTGCACTTTTTTTTGTTTTTTTTTTTTTTTCTCTTTTTTAATTTGGAATTTTTGGTTTGACCAGTTTCAATTTATACAGTGCATTTATACACAAACAACATTTAAAAATTTTATAGAAAATGATCGGAGAGTTAGAGACTTAGAGAAATGCCTTATTATTATTATTATTATTTTTTTTTTTTTAAAAATTTTTTTTTCTTCTGTTAGATGAATAACGTTCTATGAACTCTATGTATTTGTACTTTCGTAGATTAATTAGATTAAAAAAAAAAAAAAAAAAAAAAAAAATTGTGAATACTATACATATTTTACATAGGAATTTTTTGTACGATTTTACGTAAGTAACTCTTAAATCTCAGAAAAAGTTGTTAATTATTTGTGAAATAAAAACTGTAAACGTTTGATTCATTAATTCCTACGGGGTAAATATTTTTTTCTCTCTTCGGATATTATTGCGTCTTGATTTTATTATTCATTTCTTTTTTATTTAAGCATTTCATCATCATGCTTACACATTAAAATAAAAAACAATAACATTCACAAACTTAAATTCATTTTATTTGGCAATAGTTAAAAATGAAATAATAATAATAATAAATAAAAAAATAATAAAGACTCAACTCAATCGTAGAATAAGATTATTTTTGCAATGAATAGATATTATATTCATAGAGAATTTTCCGACAACGATTTTGATTCTTCTTTTACATATTCAACGGTTGAATCTATAGCCTGAAAATAAAACAAAAAAATTATTTTCACACATAAACTCACAAATTATTATTGATAGAAGCAAAATAAAATTTATTACTTGGCCATTATTAACAGTTGGTAATTTGAGAGTTGGCAAGACATCAGGCATGGGTGGTGGTGTCGGTGGCTCGCCATAAACTTCATGAAGTTCTTCTAATCTTGTGTTCAATTCCGAGCCCCTACGACTTGTAGCATTCATTTTTCTCATCAACCAATCTGCCTGCTCTTCCAATTGTTTTAATCGCGTTGCACGAGCAGCCAAAACTTCTTCGGGTGTGCGGTTACTTCGTGAAGTAGGACTGAAATTTGATGTTGATGGTGTTGCAATAATCTCATTACTTGTCATATGATTTTCATCTTTCTCGAAGGATTTTGATACTTTTGTAATGTGCTCATTTGTATTTGAATCACAATGCAAATTATCAATTATTTCAGTCGTTTGAAAATGTGTCGTTTTCATTTGAATAGGTGATTCATCTCGAACAATTAGTCGATTAGATTCATTGTCAAATTCCATAGTTTTTGTTGATATGACTTCAGAGTTAATTGGAAAGGGACCAATAGAAAAAACTGAAATAGGCTTAATTATTTCTAACGATTTTGTAGTAGTTACAATCGAATTATCATTGGAATTATCGTGATCACTTTTATCAATATCTATGTGCTCAACATCATTTAATATTTTTAATTTTTCTTGATTTACTGTACACTCACTATTTGAATCAGTGGTATTCAAATTTGACATTTGCGATGTTGTATCAATGTTCTTTTTTGATTGATTAGCAGCTGGAGTATTTTCATCAATTTTAATTAAGTCTTCAATGACATTAGCAAGTGCTTCATCCAATGGATTGAAATTTTCATTTTTTTGTTCAGTCTCATTTGTAATATTACCAGTCAATTTGTTATCGCAATTTATATCCTTTATTTCTGATGTAGGGTCTCTTTGCTTTGGCATTGTTGTTGACTTATCTTTTGATTCTGATAATTCGTTGTCTGTCGGCTGCTCAGATTCCGTATCCGGTGTCAGTGTTCTTGTACTTTCCTAATATAAAAAAATTAATATAATTAATTTAATTACATAATATATTAATTTCAAGTTGATAAAACAATAAATATTTCAATGAAATTGAGTGTTCATACTTTTCTGGTTCTACGGCGTGGACCAATTCTGAGTTTTTCTTCTGTCGGGATACATTCTTCATCTGTATCATCGCCACGATCATCACTAAAACCACTTTCAGCACTAGTATTAAATGAATCATGAGGAGTTAATGCTTTTCTTGAAGCAAATTCACGCCTCAAATTTTTCCATTCCATTTCAGTATTTGTATTTTTCTGACGTGCCGATTCCCATTTTTCACGACAATATTCCAATTCTTGCTTCAATTCTTGAAGCATTTTACGCTTTTGTTGTAATTCGTATCGTAAAATTTTTTCATGAGTATGAAGCTGTTGATGTTGAGCTTGCATACGACCAACGATATTCCATGTTTTACTCAATTCCGCTGACACAGTTGATAATCGTTTCTCTTGTTCCCCCAATTTACTTTCCAAATGTGAATTTAATTGTTTCATTCTGCCCATTTCCTTTTCCAAATGTTTTTTCTCGAGAATTAATTCCTTTAGCCGTATATATGTTTTACTCACAGATATTACTAGTCTGGGTCCCGTTGGTGTATCCACTGATTTATAACAGACGTTTGGGTCTGTTGATAATAATGCTGATGTCGCTGATGTTGAATTTACTGCATGACAACTTAATAATTCCAACAGTACACGCCAAACTTTTGGTAAATTATGAGCAATTGTTTCTTCTTGTTGATCATCATCTCTTTTTATACATTCATCATTTGGAGATTTTATTTTTTCACGTCCACCATCGACCTGTTCGACTAAATCAAGAAGTAATTTTGGTAAAGCGGCAGCTTCTGTTCCTTCCTCTTGTGCCATTTTACTAATTAAATCGTGGTTTTCCTGAAAATCATTCGATAATTAATATTTAAATTGATAATGTTGCACAATTATATTTAATTTCACTATTTATTACTTGTAATAATTGAGTCAATCGATCGAGATCCATATCGGCGGAGGATGCACTTAAAAGCATTTGTGAAAAGAGACTATTGATGACTGACATTTGATTTTGAAGATCACGACAATCAGCTTTAGTTAATCCTAACTGTGATTCTAAATTTGATATTTCAGTGTCTTGTGCATCAATCTGTTGATTAATTATCACAAATTATATAATAATATTATTATTAAATATATAAAATTATTAATCATTTCTATACCTTTTCTTCAGACTTTTTCATTTCTTCATCCAAAGTTTCTTTTTCTTTCGATAAACATTTCAATTTATCCTTGATAATTATCATTTCTTTTGTACCGAAATCTCTCAAATCAACTAATACTCGTATACGTTCATCATATAAACTCTTTAATCGTCTAATATCTTCCACTTGATGATCATGTTCTATTCTTAAATCATCATTAATATCAACATGAAACTTTTCATCGCCCAATCGTGCGACAATTTGTGATAAAATATATTTTAATTTATTTATTTGTATTTCACGAATATGAAATTCTTCTCGATTTGTGTCTGTAATATTTTTTAATATTTCAATACGGTGAATATTATTATTTTCATCGCATTCTAAATGATAACGTAAATCATCAATTTTTTCTATTTGTAATCTAATGCAAGTTCGTAATTCATCTGAAACCTTTACACGATAATATTATTAAAAATTAATCTTTATCGACATTAACAAAGTTCAAATATGATATTTCAATAAATTTATATTGAAATAAATATTAGTTAAGTTGAATTACCTTTAGCGTGTCAGTTAGTCGTTGAGCGTCAAATTGAAGAGAATTATGTTCATTCCAATTTTCTACATTAATTGTCGTTGTACCCACCGAAAATGTTTCACTTTTTTTTGATGAATTTTCCGCCTGTATTTTTAACAAATCTAATATTCTTGATGTTTGTGTGTGTGCCTCTTTCTCGGCATCCAACTCATGACGTAATCTATCCATTTCTGATGATACAGCAGCTATAGCACGTTGTCTCGCTTCTCGCTTTATGCTCAAATCTTTTTTGAATTTCTCCAAATTAGGTCGTGCAGTTGATACATTTGGCGATTCTTCTGTCGACGTTTCTGGTAAGACAATTAATAAATTAAATTTTATTTTTATATTTATGTATATTTTATGTTAATTATAATTAAACTAATAATTATTGTGTCGATACCATTATTTAATATACGTCTATCGGTTTGTTCTACTTTTTTCATCGTATCAATTATTTTATTTAGTCTCTCAATTTCTCGCAATGATTCGTCCAATTCTTGTGATTGTTTCATTTTATTTTTTATTTGTTCGTGCAATTCAGCACGCAATATCCAGTTTTCTTCACTTGCCAAAGCAACAGTTTTCTCTTTTGTACAATCAGCTTGATTCAAATTTGTCTCTAAATTCACTAGTTTATGTGTTATCAAATCTTTTTCCTGATGAAATATATCCAATTGCTTTATTAATCGCGATATCTCTAATTTTGCAATATCCAAATCGCGCATGAGACAATCGAATTGTTGATTTCGTTCGTTCAAATGTGATTCAATTTTCTTCAAATGATTACTTGTTGTCTGAAAAAAGAAAATAAAAAAAAAACAAAAAAAACAAACAAACAAAAAAATCATGAATCGAAATATTGCATTGAAAAATTATTCAATGAAAATAACAAAAAGAAAAAGAACAAGTTTTTACATACCTCGTAATCTCCCGTGATTTTTTTCACTAATTTCTTTTGTTTTTCCACTTCGATTGTGAGTTGTCGATTAATTTCTCGATTTACCAATTGATCAGCTTGCAATCGTGATACTTGATCTAACAATGTTTTTATAATTTTCTCACTGTCTATATTCACTGGATTATTTTTAATAATCGTCGGATTATCATTCGCACACTCTTCACCATTATTTTTATGGCTTGTCGTCTTCAATTCACTCTCCAATAGTTGTATTCTCTTTACAGCTTTATTATATTCTCTTCTCAAATATTCTGCGGCTTCTTTCTCAACTATCTGATTCGTCATGGACTCGTGAGAAATTTCGTCTTCTTTATCAGAAGTATTTTCACATTCTATCGTATTTATTGATGTTGTATACTTAATTCCAATCATATCTTCAATTGTTTCAATACGTTGTTTCAATTCATTATCGATTTCACAATGATTTCTCAAAACTACTTTTTTTTTATGTAATTCCGTATAAAGCTGCTCTATTCGTTCAAGGAGTACAGTGTGTGCACTTGTCAATTGATGATTAGCCGCTGCTAAATATGCAATTGTCTTTGTGAGCTCCATCGTCTCTTGATTATCTGATTGACCCCTTGATGTACGCTCTGTTTGCCAACCAGTTATTTGTGTAGCACAAGCTAACTAAATAAATAATTATAGTATGTATCAAATAGAGGTAATAATCCGTTAGAAATATTATCTGATAATATATTAAATAATTAATTGATAAGATTTATCAATTTTTTTTTGGTGATTTATTGCTTACATTTATTAATTTATTTATATATATATATATATATTTATTTATTGTTTTGTTTTTTTGTGACGAGATCTCTTGACAAGTTGAGAGACTACTGTGAACTGAGAATAAAAAGAAAAATCTCAGAGACAACGAGCCCCATCGTGATGCGGGATCACCGTGCACTCGTTCACTATCGTGAAAATGAATTTACGTTTTTGTGACTCAGCAGTAGGATGAGGCCAATAAATTATAGAGAAAGAGATTTTAAATAAAATTTCATTTTTGTTCAAATGAAATATTTGAAAATTCGCCAATTTTACCATTATCATGATGATGATGATGATGATGATTATGATTATTATTATTATTATTATTATTATTATTGTTATTATTATTATTATTATATTCGATAGAATTTAAAATTTGTGACGATACGATTTTTATCAATAAAATAATTATTACTAATATATTTACCAGTGTTTCATGAGGCTGACAAAGATTTGAAAGACTTGGTGCTGATGGTTTGTGTTGCCACCATTCATCATTTCTCAAACAAGATTTACTTTTTCCATCCTATATATGTATATATATATAAAATTTAAATTATGAATGTAAATAGTTGTGAATGAATATGCAATTTTGATATTTTTATTTATACTAATAGAATTTATTAACTCGTCTTTGCAATGTTTGCGTTGATGCTCCAAATAAGTTGGAATTTCCAGAAGTATCAGATGAATATATGCCAGCATGAAATGGTGGTGGTAATGGTGGCGGTTCATGAAATTTGGAGTTATTATTCATACTAGTCCCCACGCCCATTGTCGTTTTTTGTTGTCGTTTCTCGTTTGTTCACAATTATTCTTGAATAATTTCTTTACAGTATTTTATCTAATAATAATGAATAAATAAATAAATAATATTAAAATGATAATTTGTAAAGTAATATTGAATTTTGCCAATGTATGCAGGATTTTACTACCCATGTAGAATAGATGTGTGCATATAAACACAAATAGACTTGTGTATTACACGAATATACATGTCTTCATCGTTTATTTTTATCGATTGAAAACTACGCTGAACAACGGCAAAGAACTGTACGCCTTGCCCAATTTATCTTTATATCGATTGGCAAACTCCACGTTTTTTGTTACTCATATATTTATTTTAATTTAATTTCACCTTTAATTTTAAATTTCAATTAGTATTACTATGATTTCAATTAGTATTATTATGATTTATTTTGTTTTAACTTGTAGAATTAATTATGAATAAGTATTGTAAGAAATTATTGGTAAACAAAAAAATAATTTGAAAATATTCGTTGTTATTCTATTTTTTTTTTCTTTTTTTTTTTTTTTACATAATATATATTGAGAATTTTTTCAATATAAAAATATTATTTTACAGTTCAGCTGCCATGTGCACAGAGTCGAAGAAATCATGGAAAACAATCTAAAAATATATTAATAGCTAATTCGAAACGTGGTAAAAATAGTTTGTGAAATGAAAACAAAGAAAACTATCATATACTATCATATGTATATACTGCACACATATGTATGAGTATAATTGCAATTACTTATAAACACATTTAAATTAAAAATATGGTTATACTGAAAATATATTATGAAAATATATTTATATGCTTGATATAGTATTTACGTATATAAAATGTTGATATAAATTCTAATGTAGAAATAAATATTTTCCTTTCCTTTTCTGGTACTTGAAACATTGTTTATTATATAAATTATTTATAAGCGATGACGAGTCATCAGTGATTTTAATAATATAATGTGTAATACCACTGAGTCATTTCACAATTATATTTAATATATTGGATTTGTTTGAAAACAAAGAAATATTGGAATATTCTAATATTTCAAACACTTTTTATTTGAAATTATAGTGATATTTTTTGATGGATAATAATTAATGAATGTGAAGTAAATAATTTTATTATATGAAATCACCTTTGTGTGTTAATAAGAAAAACTTACTGAATTGATAACAAATATAGATAGATTATTTAAATGCAATGTCGAGAGCGTGAAAACGTTGAACGTTCGTAGTGTTTCTTACACGAAGTAACGATCTTACCATAAGCCGACATTTTTCTGGCAACCAGCCAACTTGCTCCTCCATATTCTGGGCATTGCTAAAAATATATTTGGACAGAAAGCATAATAAGTCTCAACTTGTCTTTAATGATGATAAAATTAATCGGGGTAGATTAAAAAATAATGATATGATATAATCTCATATTCTTGTAAAAGAATATTGTATTATATAATATATATGTAATGAAATACATATGAGAATTGATCAACCAATTGGTAGTTAATTCAGTTGTACATTGGAATTGGAACACACAAATGAATCTTGGCCAGGATATTGTATTTTTTTTATTTTTAGTTTGGGTTCTACGCAATTTTTTATTTTTTATTTATTTGTTTGTTGTTTTTTTTTTTTTTTTTTTATCTCTATCAATTTAACTCAGAGATTTAAATAATATCCAATTAAAAATGAGACTCAGTAATTTTAATATAACCGTAACAAATTGAAATTATTTGTACGTACTTATATTTATAGTAGACTATTTATTCTAAAAAAATATCTTAGATTTCGAAATTTCGTTGGTTTTATATTCAGGATACAATACACAAATACGTAGTGCGGTATGTTTGCCAATTCAAAGATTTATAAAGTGAATATATTCTTATGATATTTCGAGTATTATAGTTAAATTTCTGGTACTTCTATTACTATATAATCCATAACTGTCTACATTATATATATGTGAACAATAAGATTCGTATTGATTCATCAATTGATATTTATTTTTATACACACATCTCTTTCCCGCTACAATATGTCGCCATTTTCAATAAGCATTACCTCTCTCTGTTGGTATGGTAGAAATAGATATAGATGAATTTCTCGAGAGCGAGAAAATATACAATGATGAATATAGAACATATGGAATATAATTTTGCGATTTCCACACACGGAAAATTTAGCGCCACTATCATCGACATCATAAAAAATTCAGCATAAACCTTTTTTTCTGGAATATTTTATTGGTTATTTATGTACATTGGTATTGTGTTCCATTATTATATATAGATGTATGTGGAAATATAAACTGTGTGTTAACATTTATTATCTCGCTTCTATTCACAATATTTGCAGATTTATCTTATTTTATTATAATTTTTTTTTTTTTTTTTTTTTTTTTTTTTTTTTTTTATATATACTTATACATTGGCCTGATGTACGGTTGATGGATGGTTGATGAACTGCGCTGGGCGTTTGTACAAATAGTATTTTATGATACTTTTTATCAGGGTAAAATAAATGTGCTATTCAGTGGTTCAGTGTTTATATATTGAATGAATATTTTGAAATAATGAAAAAAAAAGTTAACAATAGCCGATAAGTTATTATACAAAAATTGATTTTGGAATGTACAGTGGATTTTTATGCCATCCAATAATATTTACTCAATAATTTTCCGATAAACCAACGTGTCATTGAAACTTTTATTTGTGATTAGTGAATAATTTTCTACTATTTCATTCTTTAATAATGGCTGTCGTTGATGAATTCGATTATTTGTGTCGTTTGTGTGCAACTAAAACAGACATATTAATGGGATTACCGATATTTGAAGCCGGTAAACGAATGAGAAATATTGACAAGAAAATTGCAGTTTGTTTGCCAGTCCAAGTAAGTAAAAAGATAGAGATGAAGTAAAATGGGTCAACACATTCCTTTCATATCATCATTTTCATCCATATTATTATTATTATTTTCCAGATTTCATTGAGTGATCAATTACCAAAGGTTGTGTGCGAACAGTGCGCGTATAAACTTGATGAAATGTTTGATTTTCGGGAAAAATGTTTGCATACTGAAGAATTATTCATGAAAATGCTGAAGGACATAAAGCATGAAAATATTGAATCAACATTGCACGATATTGATGAAATGCAAACGGTTATACAAAGTGAAATTGACACGATTCACCACGGTATAAATAATATATCTGTTGATATTGATAATGATATCCAAAATGATAATTGTACTGGAGGACAATCAGAGAGAAGCGATACGACTTTACATACGATGCGAGTGATGGATGATATGGATTTAGCTGGTGATGAACAAATTGTCAGCCAAGATGAAAATAATGATATCGAAACAACAGAAATTGACTGTTTGAACGGTGATGCAGTTAGAATAGTGAATGATCATATACGAGAGGTAAACAATAATTTTTTTTTCTTATAAAATTCATAAATATATATATATATGCATATATATATTTTTAATATTTAGGTTTCTAATCAACAAATAGCAATGCATTTGGAGGGTGACATAACAGTAGTGGGAGATTTAACGGTTGATGATCATCTTGGAATAAATTATGTTACAACAATTGATCCTGAGTCTGAGAATCAAAATGAAATCGTTCATTATTGTGAAAATGTTAAGTATGAAACCGTAACAGTGAAAGAAAATTATCAATTACACGAGCGATTGACTTCGGCAAGTGTACAAAATGATGAATTCTCTCGGCCTAATGCGGAAACTGAAAGTGATGTTGATGAATCTTTGGTGACTGATGGCAGCAATGGTGGCAGTACTGGTGGTAGTGGTGGCGATGGTGGTGATGAACAACCAGTCGGTGCTTCTGAATCGATGCATTCGCGCACATTACCATCGACTAGCACGGAAATATTAAAAACTCCAGAGATTATGGTTGAATATACGAAACGTGCAAAAAATACTCTATTAGAAAATAGTTTGAACAATCCAACGATGGATGAAACGGGTTCGAGTTGGTATATTTGTTCATTTTGCAATAAAGCAGCGAATGAACCAAACAGTTTAGTTGAACATTTTGATCAACACTTTTGTTCATGTTCGTGCGGTTTATATTTTACTAGTGTCGAAGAATTGAATATTCATCAACAACAATGTACATTTATAGATAATATAAATGATGAGAAGAATGAAAAATTATTACAAACTATGGTAATTGTTCCAAATAATTCGACAGATAGCAATATTAAAATAGAGGAAGATAAAAAAAATCAATCAAATGTACGACAAAAATGGACGCCAAAAGTTTGCACTCAATGTGGCAAACAGTACCGAACTAATTATAAATTACAAGAGCATATGCGTAAACACACGGGAGAAAAACCATTTCAATGTCATTTATGCGAAAAAGCATTTCGTAGTAAAATTGGTCTTGCCCAACATATAGCGACGCATACGGGAAAATTTGATTTTAGCTGTTCTACATGTGGTAAAGGTTTTCAATGCAAGAGCTATTTAATTGTTCATCAACGCGTACATTCGGATTTGAAGCCATATCCATGCGACACATGCGGACAACATTTTAAAACAAAGCAATCATTGTTAGATCATGAAAATCGTCATCTTGGCGTAAAGCCATATATGTGTGAAATATGCGGTAGAGGATTTATAACAAAAGGATTATGTAAGAGTCATCAAAAAATTCATTCGGGCGCAGACAATCGTCAATATCCATGTGAAGTATGTAACAAAATGTTTGTAAGTAAAAGCTATTTAAATACACATTTGCGTATTCACACGGGTGAAAAACCGTATTTATGTGAAGTATGTGGTAAGGGATTTTTAACACGTGTAGATCTTAAAATACATTCGACAATGCATACGGGCGAAAAAAGTTTTAAATGTGAAATGTGTCATAAAGTATTTGCACGACGTGCAGCATTGCATTGTCACAGACGATCACATACAGGCGAACGTCCTTATCGTTGTGATGTTTGTGGTAAAACATTTACGCAATTTAGTCCTATGGCAATTCATAAGCGTTCACATACTGGTGAACGACCATATGAATGTGATGTGTGTGATAAAGCTTTTGTTTCACGATCAACAATGATGTGCCACAGAAAAAAACACGATTCAACTAGTACGGTATCAACTGAAAAAAATACGGCAATTAATAATAAAACTGAAACAGCAATCATTACACCGACCATTATAGCGAATGGTGGTGATGTATCAACGTCAATTGTTGTTAGAGATTCGCATGATTGTAATGGAATTAATGCTGACTGATAATGTATAGACATATTAATATAATATGTAAACAATTTTAATAAAATACATTGATTGTATTTCAATTTAATCATGAATTTTTCATCTTTTTTTTTTTTTGTTTTTGTTTTGTAAATATATTTTGTATTGCAGATAACGTAAATACTTAGTAAAATATCCCGCAAATGACTCACAGACGGTATGTTTCAAAAAAAATTTTGACAATTTATCAATGAATTTTGTTTTTCAATGTGTGCATAGAGTATCCGTTGGAATTCCTGATATTCATCAATAAATATCTCGTCGCGCCACTGATATCATAAAAAATTCGTATTATTTCATTTGTTATTAGTCTTTTATTATATAAATGAAGAGATGATAATGAACATTTAAACAAAATATAAAATGGTTTTCATAAAAAAAGATAATAATAATAATAATAATAATAATAACAATAATAATAATAACCGTAACAAGACTAAGAAAATTTTTATTTTTGACTACTTGAAGCTACTAATGTAATAATATGGAATAATGAAGGGGAAAATTCTTCTTTTTTTTTGTTTACAGAGAGCATTAATTAAGTGTATCTTTATGCATATGTGAGCGAATTTTGTTTGTTTGTTTGTTTTTTTTTTTTTTTTTTCACCTATAATTTTTCTTCAAGTTCGTTCTTACAAATAAATATCTTTTTTTATTCCATTTTTCTCGATAACTATATAATAATTAATTTGTTTAAGGCATCAATGACAATATTTTTTTTTGTTTCATCATGAATTATTTTGCCTACTATTAATATTATGTTATCGATAATACCAGGGCCCCCGATTATTTCTTCCTATATTTCATAATCTGTGATATTTATTTTTTTAATGAAATTTATTAATTATAAAATATACATATAGGTATAATTTTTTTGTGATAAAAAAAATATAAATTGTTTAATAATAAAGTACAAATACGTCCATCATTGTTTTATTCATTATTATTATTTTTTTCCATATATATATATATGATTTTGTGAGTGTTTGAAACGATTTTCTACTAACTGGATTTATTACAATGTGGCCAATTCATCATTCATCACTTTTGTCTTCATTTAATGGTGATAAAAATGATTGAAATATCGTTTAACTAACATTTGAAAATGAAAGTTTTCGGGGGGTGGAGCCCTGATTTCTCGATTGAATTAAAAAATTTATTTTTCTTTGTCTTTTAAGCACTTTTCATTATTCATGTTTCATTTTTTTCATTATATAAAGCACCAAATTTCACATGATTCATAATATATTCACATGTTGTCAGATATAATGATACTTGTATTTTTGTAATCATAGAATTAATAATGATAATCCATTTGTTTTTCTATTATTTTTTAGTGTAAATATTAGATCGCTATTTAATTTGTGCTGAAATAATAAGTATACATAATTGGTAATATCTCTACAACGATAATTTTTTTTCGTCCTAAAAAGCATTACAATGAAAAATTCGAGTTCTACAATGTGTCGAATCCCAAGTATATTTCTCGTTTAAAACACAAATAAGAATTTATTTCTACGATTTCCTTAATCTGCCTTTAATAAAATGATATTACAAAACATTTGAATTTTTTTTTTTTTGCTTACTTGGAATTATCGACGAATATAATATATATCATAGTCGTTCATTTATTTAATGTGTCTATATTACTTTTAATTTCAAATTTATATACATATAATTCAACATATACAAATATTTTCATAAATATTATGACATTCTCTCAATGAAAGTTATTTATCATAATCCAGAATCAAAATTGTTTTTTTTTATATATTTCATTTTTTAATTTTCGTACTTAAGTTCGCGAATATTTATGCATTGGATGCTCACTCAATGACTGCAGAACATATTTTTTAATGATTTATTTAAGCACTTTAAATTGCAACGAAGAATTTATATTTATTTGGCAGATACGCAGCAGTTTCCAAATTTCATTAACTCTAAATTGTTCCCAAAAATCATTTTCAATTATACCAATTACGTAGAATTCTTTGAAATTAATTTAATAAATTATGACACAACAATGGGGAAAGAGTGAGCGTGAAAATGTAGGGAGAGAAAAACATACGTAAAGAAGAAAGGAGATAGATAACTTATTGTTATGCATTACGATTCACACAGTAGGTTTTTTTTTTTCAAATTAACGGTTTTATGATTTGTTATTGTGATAAAATTATTGTACAATATAGTTTGCTGAATATATATATCATAATTATAAGTAATCATACGTGTACAATTGTGGCAGAATTTCAAGCGTAATTTATTGGTAGACAAAAAGGAAACAAATCGTGTAATAAGTGATATGGATTATTTAATTTTGATCAATTAATTGATTAATCATTACGATTGAATGACGCTAATTTTATGGAAACAAGTATGTATTGTAAATTTTATTTATATTTATTTTTCCATATGCATAATACTGATTTTGTGCATTTCGACATTGATAGCAAAAGCACCGCTTACCGATTTAACTAGAGCTATGAATAAATATGTATACATTTTATCCACAAAATGTTTTTGTATCAAAATATTAAATCACATCTAGTTATAAGCAATTATTTGTAAAGAAAAAACAAATTATTCCATAGTAACGTATGTATTCATGCATATTATATGTATAAGCATCTGTGCTTCGCAATTTGTCAAATTGCAATTTATTAATGAGATTAGTTATACGCATTGAAATCAGCGCCATATCAGCCTTTGTCTCAATTCGATTTTATGTCATGTAATGTTTCATTTATTTAATGGCGAAGGATAGAAAAATGTATTTTTCAAAATAATAATAAGGTCCATTATTATATTTTCATTTGTTTCCTTTTTTCAATCTTTAATTTCCCAGAATTATATTATCACATTACTTCAAATATTAATTAATATGATAAAATATTATATCTTTACACCCAATACGCATAAATAATGAATCTTAAAGAATATTTAACTGATAATAAATATTTATATTTAATTACTTAAGCGATTTTGCGTGTTTTTTTTGTATTTTATATAGTATGCGTCCTTGTTAAAACGCAATATATTTATGTATGTATATAAACATATCTTCATTTTTTCTGAGTGTTATTTTCTGTTTTAGGAGGGATACATTTTTTTCATGGCCAATTTTATGAATTTCACCCTGTGGAAAAGATCGCGTGATCTGTATTTATATTTGTAGAATTTAACTTAAAAGAATTTGAATAAATACTTACAATGCTATTTAACCGCGAGAGTTTGCTTGAGATGTCGCATGAGATGACTTCCAACATCATGAACTTCCGGCCATTGCTTCAGTACGAATACAATCCCCAATACAACTAATGTTGTCGTCAATATGCGCACCCTGCACATGAAACAATGAGGCTTAGTACAGCTGGAACAAACATGTGAAACAAAAAACAAAAAAGATGAGCACGTGAAACCCCAAGTTTTTATTAATTTTTTTTTTCTCTTTTGATTTTGGATTATTCTCAATTATTTCTGGAAATTCGTCAGTTCCCCCAATAGCAGTTGTTGCAACAGTCAAATTCATTGAAACGTGCATTTAACGCCTTATATGACATTTCACACATAATAATAATAATAATAATAAAACAAACGATATAGATGATGGAAATAAATGTATAAACAATAAAATACGAAAATTATTATTTTTTACCTCGTTCTCAGGAAAGGCATCATAATACCAGCACCAGTTGCCACTAGTAGTAGAATCACTTGAAGTACAGTCAGTACGACATTGATTAATTTCACGACTAATGCTCGGGCATTACTATTATCAAGACCTTCAAGGGTAACGTATTGTTGATGTTGCTGTTGTTGATGTTCCATTTTCCATATTTTAGTTTGGCAACTTTCCAACATTTCATGAATATCACGTAAACGATCTTCACTTTGATATTGAACTTTTTCCTCCATATCCGTAATTGTCTGTTTTAAATTTTCTACTTCGTTCTGATGAAGTTCCGTTAAATCGTTCATTTGCTCTTCTAGTCTATCGCATCTAAAACGCTCTTCTTGTAGTGCATTTGAAAGATATGTAACCTCTTGTTGAAGTGTCTTTACTCGACAAATTTAACATGAATAAATAAATAAATAAATAAATATAATTATACGAAATGAATGAATATAAATTATTTATTAATTTTCGTTTACCTTAATTGTTTCTAATTTCTCACGCATTTGATCGAAATTTTCTCGATGCTCTTGTAATTCGCAAAAAATTGTTTTGAGACTAAACGCAGCATTATTAGTGTGACATGCGTGTGTTTGAGCTCGACTACCTGGTCCGCTTTCGCTAGTAACACTGGAGCATTCGGAACCTTCCTCAGATGGAAATTTAGGTGGAGCTGCGCTATGTGCTGAACTTAAACTGCAACCTCCTGGCAATGTCGCTGATCCATGGTGTGTTTTTTCATCTTCAACGCTGCCGTTATCACCCGTACCTGAATGTGGTGGATCGTTTACATAAAAAGTTGAGCCATCTGCGGGCGATACAGATACGCTGTGCATTAGACAATGTGTTATCCAATACCATCGATTTATTTAATTATGTCGATTGCGTTTGCTTCATCAATAACTTATATTAAACAAAAAAAAATATAAAAATAATATGCAACTTGTCTGAATTGTTGTAAAAGCAACATAGGACAACATGTTTTTCATTATATTTCATTACTCTTTTAATGTAAATCGGATATCAACAAGAATTGAACATGAAATAAAATAGATGAAGCACGTATCTACAAATATTATATGGTTCTGTATTATTTAAAAGTAATGACCCAAATTTCCTATACAATATATATATATATATATACACTTGAATAATTTCGTTAGTATTGGATAACCAGGAGTGGACGCACAAAACGAATAATAATTAAGTGATATGAATCAAATCAAATAGTGAATGGCAAAACAATAATAAAACGAATGTAATGTAGAAGAAAAAATAAAATTCATGCATAAGCTGAGCGTGAATTTTATATTTGGAACAAAGAAGCACATTTTGTTACTTTCTTCAGATACTAAACAAAAGTATTTACGCACATATATACAGTACCCCTCCTCTCTTTCGTTCTCCTCCTCTCTTACACAGATACACACACATACACATGAAAGAAAAAAAAAAAATTTTTTTTTTTGTAATAACATGAAAGTACATTAAGCATAGAAAACAGCAAATCAGTAAGGGAACAAGAGTGCATAATAGAATGGAAAAGAGAGGAAGTAATAGAGGTGTAGAGTTAATAATCTATTACTTACTACTGTCAACTGATGTGGTAGCGCAAAAAATTTATTTGTTTTTTTTTAAATTTATATAGTTGAATTTTACTTAAAAAACAAAATAATAATAAAAAAAAACTTTTTATTAACGGATTCATTTTTGTTTTTTTGGTCAATGAAAATTTATTATTTTTGTTACTATAAAATTTACGTTTTAGTGAAACGGATGATTAATCACAAAATAAATTCGGCATTGTGGTGTATTATTCGTTAAACGTGTGATTAAAAACGATATGGAAGAAATAATGAAAAAATAGTTATGATACTCACGTGATAATATATTTATATTGTCAGCACTGCCAAATTTATTCTTTATAAGATGTGCAAATTCACGGGGTTTTGACATAACACTTCTGAAGAATAACAAAAAAAAAAAAAACAAAAAAAAAAATAAATAAATAAAAATTATTTCTTTGCCAAAATTTACATTTTTCTTTTATTTGTTTATTTCTATTTCCTATATCCCTATTTCTATTTCTGTAGTTGTACACTCACCCTGAAAATCCGCTAATTCCATCTCTAATATTGCCACCCACGTTTCTGGAAGAATGTCTTGAATTAGATAAAAAAAAAAAAAATTTTCGAAGCTAAACATATATCATTAGAAATAATCAGACAGCTGTTTTAACATTGTCTATATATTTATATAAGACTTTTCATATGTCATTATAAGTACACTAGAGGGCGTGACTAAAATCTTGATGAAACAAAAGTTTTAATAAAATAGATAGAATTATTATTTATTATATGCATAGTTTTTAATTAATTTTCATCAAAGTACTTACTTCAATCCTTGACCCATATCACGTAAAACTTCTCTCGGCTGTCGATGACTAGCCGGTGCACCATTTATTTCACAATTTTTCAATTTTTTCATATAATTCTCCAATTTTTTTTGTAATAGGGCAATATTGTGCGCCGACTTTTGATTTTTTTTCTCAAATACAGTTTTTATTCTTGCTAATTGTTGTTTGTCAGCATTTGTTGCAAGTTTCAAATACTCATTAACATTTTCTGTCGAGAGTATATCAAAAATTATAATTATTATTTGAATTAATACTACCCCCCCCCCCCTCTCCGTCTCCCTCCCATAATAATTTATTATTGAATTTCATTATATGATATTTCATAAATATGCATGAATTTTCGTTTTTTTTTTGTTTACAAATGTATTTATAAAAATATAAAATAATATCTGTTTTACTTACCATCTCGTGTTCTTTGTTCTGTTCGTATTAGTTCACGTGTTTTTGCAATTTTATTTGAAATATGTTCAATTGCTAGGCGAACACGAGCACCACTTGAATCGACATCATCAGTGATTAGTTCAGAAGAACCATTTGATAGAAATGATTGAGTAGCTGCTGTTGGATGATAAACTTCCTGTAGAAAACAGAATAGAGTTATGTCCATTATCCATATATCAAGGATTGAAATCAAAAAGAATATTATCCACTTGGATGTAGATTCTTACAATGATTTAAAAAAAAGTAAACAGAATAAATTAAAAAACAATTCCACATGATATTAAATTTTGAGTATATCTCAATATATTCATTCTCATACTTGATTATTAGAATCACTTAAAACATTATGTAAATCAACTGTCTCATTTCTTAACCCGTGACCCTGACTACACAGCTCTGACGAATGCCGATTCACGTTACGATGCATAAAATAGTTATCAGTATGAGACAAACAGCTTTATATATGAATAATTATTGAACAAATAATAATAATAATAAATTCAATGATGATTTTTATACGATCGATTTTAAAATTTCATATGATCGATATTTCTTTTTTCTTATTGTGTATATTTTCATTCTATTTATCGAATTTTTACACACCCCTTCATCATCCGTTGGTGGATGCACACTGGGAATGAAATCCTCTATTTCAACATTGGATGAATTGGTATTTGGTTCGTCGGAAATGTCGCTGGATCGTGCCATTGCACCTGGTGATCTTTGTCTACTGTTGCTCTTCATATCACTACATCCAACCCCACCGCTGCTACTGCCACTTCCCGTACTTCCTTCTCCAGTTTGACTGGTGTTCATATATTTTACATAAATAAATTGAATAAAAAATTTTAATTAATGTAGTTATTAATAACAGTGAACGTTGAATTGTCATAAATATCCGAATGATTATTTTTTAACCAATTAAATAATGATTAATTTTTTTCATGTATTAGATTACAAAATAAACTTACACAATTGGATTACATAGTTTTGGCACGTGTTCCAAGTTAACCGATGACTGTCGTTGATGTGTCAATATATTTCCACGATTTGGTGAATTACCACGCGAGCTATTTTTGCTTGACGATGACACAGTCAAATTAGCCATTCCCTTATTATTATTATTAATAATTTATCTTATCCAATTGAAGTTGTGCATTTACGCTGCATATATTTAGCCTAGATAAAAAATTCATTGTGAATGAAATATTTGTAATTAATAATAAGTATATCATATTTTCGAAAGAATTTTGTGATGGTGGGAAAGAAAAGAAAAAAAATGGGGGGGGGGGGGGCGATAAGATAGTAAATACATATATGATGTTGATAAATAAAATATATGAATACATATCGATAATATATCGTATCATCTTTCAGTTGTATAGCCAATTATATTTGTAAAAGATAATTTTGCGAATATATGGTGAAATAATTCAAGTTGTAGATATATATATATAATTATTGTTTTTAAACCAATTCTGATGAGATTGTAAGAATATAGCAGATATAGTTACAAAACTATAGTAAATACATTTTCTACAGACGTTTTAGAATCATTTAACTGATGATTCATGTTGAGATTAAAAATTATGTATGAGTGTTCGCTTTACTGACCAATCAATATTCTCGATATACAAAAAAAATGAGTAAGAAATCTATTCAGCGATTTTATCAATAGAAATGTTTATGAAGAAATATAATAATTAAAATTTATATAAGAAAAAAAAAAAAAAAAAAAAAAGGATAATGTAACGCTGTGTATTATACGAATTATACGAATCCTGTTGTATTTACATGACATGAACAATGATGCTATGACACTGTTTTGCACTTAGGGTTTATTGAAACAAATTCAATTGTAATGTAAGTTAGTAATGTAGCGAATAATGCGAAACCGGGCATAAAAATAATTTTTAAAATATAAAATAATAAGATATTACTTGAATATTTTTCATCTTGATATTCTTTGTGACATGGACATTTTTCACAACAATTATTCCGGAATATTCTATCACAATAATTGCACAGCATATTAAATGTCTATACAGTGGTTTTTTTTTGTTTTTATTTTTTTTATTTTTTCCATTAGATACTCACCTTGTTCGTAAAATATTCCATGAACGAAATAATTTTGCACGCTTAGAGTTCAAGCGTGAACCACGCAACGGTACAATTGTTACACACTTTTGCATAAATATATGATCGTTTCTGCTATCGTGAAATTGGCAATGCCATGTCCCGTCCATTACTAAACACTTCCCAAATAAAAATTAAATAAACTTGGCAAATGCTCGGTGGTATATCATTATCACAAAATTTTATTGTAAACAATTTGATATTGTCATGTTTAGCGATGATACATATAGACGTTCAGAGAAATTTTTTGCAATGGACATTAATTCGCTATACTTTAAATTATCGCTATTTTAAATGAAAAATTAAATTGAAGACTTTCGTTCAACTACGCGGTGCAATAACTCAATAATGAGTTCACATATAACTTTGATGATTTTTTAATTACGACATAAAAAAAAAAAATAAAGAATAAAAAATAAAAAATAAAAAATAAAAAATAAAAATAAATACTCCGATTATAGATTTGATATAATTTCAGAAGAGTATGAGTAAAGTAAAGAGGCCGTAATAGCGAAAGCCAAACTGTTTGCGGGCGTCAATGTAAGAAAATATAAATAAGTATAGAGTGAAATAGAGGGATAAACATTAAGTTGGTGGGGAGAAAAAACGAAAAAAAAACAATGAATAATGATCAAAATACTTTGGTAAAATGGTGATGATAATACGGGTCCACGCACAAATACAAACAATTGTGGTTTTCTGCTTAGTGACAGGCGCAAATCATCGCCATCTTAATTATTTTTATTTTTCAGAAATGCCAACATAATATTACATATAATATGGCAATGTTGCCACCCATTATGCTATATATTAACGTGTGTTTTATGGCGGATGGTAATGTAGAAAATTGAGGACGATATATCGTCGGCAGTTTTGATTAGTTTCATCAACAGTTGACTGCATTTAGTTTATTAAAGATGGTGACATACGACGATGACCAAAGTAATTTTCGGCGGGAGTTTTCACGATTATAAAGTAGTATATGTAGTGATTAAATTAAATAGTTACATTACACTGATTAAGCCTTTTGAATGATTTTATCAGTTTATTTTATTAAATTTTTAAAGTATTATAATTAATTGAAGAGTTGAGAAAATATAAAAAAATGAATGACGGAAATTTCGTAGATCGTTGTCGAGGATACAATGTGTATAAAATAATGAATTATGTTACATGATACTTAATATAAAATATTTTTTATTAATGAATTATAAATAAAAAAAATTCAATAAAAAATTATTTCAATATTACATTATTATATGATTAGAGTTTGGATAAAATACATAATCTTATGGGAGAGTGAGAGTGATTGAAAAATATTATTGATAGCGCCAAATTCGAATGGAGAATGAATGTTGTGGTATGTTGGTATGTTCTTCTTCACTTGACGAAATCATTAGTGGACTAAATCGAATAAAGGACCCGCGATCACGGGCCCCTGTAGAAAAAAACATTCCTCAATGAGACGATCGTTCGCATTGTAATCGTCGTCAATAATATCGAAGGATTCCCAACCAACGAATGGCCCATTCGCCTCACGCCCCGACATTCGTCTTACCTTACTTTTTACTCGATTCAATATATATACTCTCTCAGTGGATATTTCTCCGCTATTAAATTAGTTGAATAAACCGCTAAATAATTCTGATCGCGCGCGCGTTCAGGCGCTTACGGCCACGTTTGAGGGTCGTGCTTGCGCCGTGTTCACGAACCGGTTCGCAAACTCAACCAGTGAATGTTGAGAAATTATATATATATCTACATTGGGTATAACTTGTGAGAGTTGAGAAAAAAAAAAAATTAGAGGATTGTATTGATCGAAAACTACGATTACTGATCGTCGCCGATCTCCGTTAATATTTATAGCTCACCATCAGTTTCAAGGGTGAATCATGTCTTTTATCCATTCCATGTATATATATGCAAGGGTAAATTCCGTAAATGGTCAACAACTTGCAATATAAATAAATAATTTACAATTTTTGTTCGTAATAAGTATTTTTTGCATTTCCAAAATAACATGATGACAGATAAATAAAATTTCACTTATATATATATATATATAAATGATTTTGCGTGTGCAATATATTCATATATTGTTTAGAGCGAGTATTTCAAAAAATTATTGCTTAACTTTCTCACCATCTTTATTTAATATCTCAAATTCAACGTTTCCTCTATTATTCATTCTTTCAAACTGAGATATGTCATAAGCCATTCAGGGTATTTCTTATACTGTGAAATTGTAACGACACAATGGAATTGACAAAGAATGATATATATAAAGCCATAGAAGATTTCAATTTTTTCGATTATATATGCATCGTATTATATATATTTTTTTGAGAATTGTGATTGAAACATTTGACAATAAACGAATAGTGTGATATAAAAGATAAAAAATAATTCATTATTGATCATATATATTGGTATATAGTGTCCACTTGATATTGAAAAATTTGGATTGAATTGGTTGTAACGTACATAAATATTTATGAAAATGATATATTTATACGCATAACGACAAACTCCCGCCCGTTTGTTCTTTCGTCTGTTCCTTCCATACCATTGTTGCGGAGTGCTTTGCAATTGTATTTTACGTTCGGTGGCTATCGTTGAGAAATAAAGAACGAAGGAGAGAGGAAGAAAACTAATGGCCTCGGGTTCCCCCCCACCGTTGAACAAAAAAAAAGATAATAATAAATAAATAAATAAATAAATAAAAATGAAACAAACAAACAAAGTTGGAAGATTTATTGGAACGCAGTCGTACACGGACAGCCATTTCTGCCCCGATCATACATCAACTTACATGCGCAGAAAGAATATTCTTACTTGTCTCTTGTCTTCCTTTATACATATATTTTGGTTTATTTAATTTACTACTGTTTGAATGAATCATATAAAATCGTGGTCTTATTAAATTTTACATAGCGTGAAAAACATATAATACACATATCTGATATTTTTTTATATTAAAAAAAAATTCATCAAATAAAATAAGGATAATCATTTATGTATGGTTGAGAAATTAATTTAATTGTACTGTAACCGAATGACATTATTATTTGATATTCAATGAGTGAAGTTGATTATAATGTTCGGTGACGTTTTGTCTTTTTTTTTTCTTTTTTTTTTTTTTTTTTGTGTCTGATACTTCAACGTCTCCATTTCCTTATTCAGAGAGAAATGAAGTCAAACGGGGGCGCAATGGGGTCGAGTTTTAATACAGATACAACTTGACAACGATACTGTTGATAGAGTGCAAAAGGAAAAAAAGTGATACAGAGAAAGAGATAGACAGAAAAATATATATATCTTTTCTTTTCGTTATATTGTCTCATTCCATTCCTAAATAATTCATCGAACTGATGCGAGTCTTGTGGCAGCAGTTCAATTGAATAAAGACTTGCGTGTGCTTTGTTACATAAACCGTAACAGATATTGTTGTCTTTGATCTTACCTGAGATGATGAAGAGAAAAAAATCAAAACAAGATAATATTTCGAAAAATTATTATTAATAATAAGTTTTACTATTATTTCCTCAATTTATTATTATTATTATTGTGAGCCGCAAGCTATTGATAAAATTGTTAAAATCAATGTCATGCAGTGTTAATGCTGTGTGTGAATAAGTCCCGTTTCATAAACTCTGCACTCATCTTCATCTTTCATATATTTGTAATCATTATGAATAGATAATTGTACATATAATACAAAGTCGCACGATGAATATATTTTTAATAGACTTTGAGACTAGAGGAATAAAATCAAAGTATATAGGTAGCAAATACACATTTTACCGAGCATCTTCTTTCCTTCCTATTCGCTCAACAACACGATCACTACTTCCATTGTAAATATTATTACCACCAGCGATCGTTATGGTGCAACCCTATAATTTTACTCACGCTCTATCTTCAATGCGTCCTTCGCAACTGCCGTGTCTTTCGTGTTCTTTTCTATATGTATACACACACATACAATATGTATATATTCGAATACATTTTACTTTAAAGCGTTGCCAAGATAAGAATATAATGAAATTATATATATAAATGTTTATATTATACATATATTTGAGCGTAATATAAAATATAAATATTTTTGTTTTTCAATATACGTTTTTTCTAATATCTGCACGTAATAATAAATAAAATTGACATAGATGTGAAACTCGAAATTAATGTAATAATTAATTTGTTCAAGTTTATTTTTGAAATTGTTTTATTTTTAGGAAAATATCATTCAATATATACATATATATATATGAAATTTATATGTGTGGAGTAAAAATATATAATGATGAAGAGTAAGGTAAAATTGAGAATTGCTTCGAGTCATTCTGTCAATTTTGTATTGGTAGTGATCGCTCGTGCTACTATTAACACGTGTATTTGTGCAATCAACACTCTCTGGGTGATGATGATAGTTTTCATTCTTCTCACCTTTCATATGATACTTTTGTAAAATCTATGCTGTCTGGAGTGTATTTATTTATTTATTTTTTTTTTTGGTTGCCATAGCGATTTGTAAAATAGTTGTAAGAATGGGGTCAATTTCTTTGGTTAATTGTGGCATGGATAGCGTGTTTACAATATCGACACGAAAAAATTGAATAGAAAATGTGGTGGATTTTTTATTTGTTCATCGGCTTTCAACTTGTATCCAATATTGATATTTAAATACGCACACACACACACACACACACGCACACACACACATATATATGTATATAATGTCCAGAAACAGCAATTTTTAATTTTTTTTTCTTCTTCTCCCTGATATAGGGTTATTTGTATATCTATAATTCTCGCAGACAATTCAACGCATAAGATGCACATGTATTTTTTCCATTTTCTTCTTCATTTTCTTTTTTTTTTCTTTTTTTTTTTTTTTTTTTTTCACTTGTATATTATTGATGACCACACCACCACATGGTTCGGTATCATATAATTCATTTTAAATATACCTATTTTAGAATTTCAACATAGAATAATGTCGGTATATTTTAATTTGTCTGTCTGCATTGTGCAAAACCGCATTATGATAATGTTTGAATGATTTTAAATTTTTAGAATCTGATTCTTTCATATTTGTAACATAGTAATGAATTGATGACATCCTGACTTTTTTTGTGTATTTATATTATTATCTTAAATCATACTACTTGAACTATTTTTTATGAGTACCAAAATTTCAATTGTTTCCTATATTTATTTATCATTTAATAATAATTCTCATAATTCAAGTATAATTTCATTAAATGTATTGTAATGGTCTACAAGGAGATAAATGGAATAAAAAAAAAAAAAAAACACTCGATAGAAATGAACGATGTGTTTAGTTTCTCCATTTATACATTTTGAATATGATGTTATTTCTAGAATAATTCTCCGGATGTGGTATAAAGTAATTCAATGACAAAAGTAACGTTTTCCTGAGTTATGCATATATATCAACTTCTTTTATTCATTTATTCATTTTTTTTATTTATCCGTTATTATTATATTATTATTATTATTATTATTATTATTATTATTATTGTTCCTGTTGTTCCTGTTGTTGTTGTTGCTGTTGTTGTTCCTCTTCTTCTTTTTTTTTTTTTTTTCGCTTAATGCCATTCATTACCTATTGTAACATTTGGTTAATGAAATTTGATTTACCTTTACTTCTTCAACTTTTTAAATTTTATTTTTTTTGAATTTGAGTAAAAAAAAATTACAAATTGGTACATGTCTGCTGAAAGGGATGTATTTTTTCCATATTCCAACATATATATATAGAAGTATGTGTACATGTTAAGTTTACAACGACGATGATTATAATATCGTTGAGTATATAAAGACCTGACGATGAGTAAAACCCAGGCTTTGGTAGTTTTACACCACCATCCAAAAGTGTTGGGTCCGCGTTTCTGACACGCTTATTAAACCGAATCGAATGGTTACGCTTTGTTTGATCGGGCCAACACCGAGCCTCGCATTAAGTTGTTATCGGGTTATTGGCAAATTACCCAGTTATTCAAGGTGTTGGCTTGATTTGTTGCCAGCCGTATATAAACAAACTTGTATATGGGGGCATTTAAACACCTTCGTGTTATTATTATATTATCGATTATATTTTTTGTGTTTATAGCAATTTGTTAAATAATATCATGTTGAGAATAATTTTAATTGTCGCAACAAATAATACGGACCAAAGTACTCTGAGAATTTTTATTTATTTATTTATTTATTTATTTTTTTTCCTTTAATATTTACATTGGAATATTTCATTTTCGTTTTCTTAATATTTATTTATAATTTACAACCTCACTTATATTCATATTATTAGATTTCTAATTCTTTCAATTATATTTTATATATGATATATAATGTGTTTTTTTCACAAAATTGAGACTTTTATAAAATTATTTTGTCATCCATATATACCCATATATTTAATAGCAAATCGACGATGACATATACACATACACATATCACAAATACATTTGTACACTCATATAGACGAAGAAGCAGGTAGGAAGGTATCAGGGCTTTCTACGTTCTTCAACGGTTGGAATCCAAATCCACGAGAAAAAGGAAAGAAAGAAAGAAAAAAAGAAAAAAAAAAAAAAAAAAGACAACTGACGATGGCACTGAGAGAGATTGGACGTGCCAACCTGTAATTGTTCCCCGATGTAATTGCCCCGAGTCGCCGGTTCTATCACAACTCTTTATGCTGGCTCTCTTTTCATTTTTACAACTCGAGCGCACTCGTCGGCTCATGCAATGCGATTCCAATCCAGGATAAATTTTGTGGCACGTCGGTCAGCACTCGAGTACGCACACACCATACTTACATTTCAGTTATAGATTCTTTCATCTCTGGATTCTTCACGAGGCGATGGCCTAACAAAAAGAATGAAGGAAAAAAAAAAAAAAAAAAAAAAAAATACTATTTCCAAGATATTTTTCATACTACGTGTAGAGATAATTTTTTTGAAAATTCATTATTTTTATTATTTTTATTTCAGTTAATTTCAATATTTATAATGTAATTTATAATAGAAGGAATAATAATTAATGATACATAATTATAATTGTGATGTACTTTTTTCTATTATTGTATATTCACAATTGATTGAAAATCATTGGTGAAGGTATCACGTATAAGTTTACCGACGAAATGTGGGAAAAGAGAAGCCGCACGTATGGGGTATTTTTAAAAAATTGACTTCGTATAAGCGGCAAAAGCAATGAAAAAGTGCACTTGCGAGAGAGATGCGATCGAGTTTCGCACACTACCAAACCCGTTCAATACGTTCATCGTGTGAAAAAGGGTAAAATCTCAATTCTTTCTCTATCAATATATGTATATATACATGAGTAGTTATAAACATAGATATAAATCAGATATAAACACAAATTTTGTTTACAAAAAATATATAAAATGAACTAAAAATTAAATCGCCACTTAATATATTTGTATAGATATAAGAGAGAAAGAGAGAGAGAAAGTGAAAATACGAGGGCGATACATGGAGAATGAGCCGTCACTGTTTTCCCTTCTACGTCTGTTATGTGAATTTGTTTTTTGTCGTGTTCGAACGATGGACAGATCTCACGCCAGTTTGACGGGGTGAGAAATTGAAAAGTGGCCATACGCCTGAACGACAGGCTCCTAATTAAACTCGTTCCAATCGTATACACATACATAAACACACACACACACACACACACACTTACACGACGCATGTACAGAAATTTACGGGCACGTGTATTCGCGCATTCAATCATAACAATCAACGTATCTATATATTCACGTATAATTATTTATTTGCAATGATAAAATTTTATATAAATACATACTGCGAACGATGTAATTTTTATTTTATTGTGCATAAAATCTATAATAATAGTGAGTTATTAAGCTATGTACAAACGAAAAAATAACAAAATATTGTAGAAATTTGAAAAATTATCCGATAAATAAATAAATAAATGAATAAATGACGAATAAAATGATTGAATAAATGAAATATAAATTTAAATTGTGTATTCCTTCAAGTGGACTATGTAACGCACGCAAGACAAACACCCTTTTGGCATTATCATGAAAGAGCACCGTTTTCCAATGCGGCTCCCGTGAGTCTCGCGCATCCAACGACAACACAAAATGTGTATATGCACTCACCACAATATATATATATGTATATAGTTGGTAGCTGATAGGTGGCGGCAGTCAAGTCGCCTGATCTCACTTGTGTGGAGTGGTAACGAGTCGAGAGAGAGAGATGGTCAGAAACATCGGCGGTGCCACTTCAAAGCGGGAATCCCGCGCAATCAGACCCCCTGCCCTTGTTCCCTTCACCTTCGTTTCTCTCCCTTCTCTCCCTTCTTTCTCCCTTTTCACTATCCCTGTCCCTTATAGTTCACACATTCACACACTCGCATATATATAAATGTTCAGTGAGTGTTTCCCTGTATCTTTTGAATTGAAAAATCCTATACCAAACGAGATTTGCCGTATCCAAGTACAGTAAACTTTTGTATACCTTTCCGAGTTTGAGTATCTATGTGAATCATTTTAATATTGTTTATGAAAATATTTATGAATTTTTTTCTCATTGCGAAATAGCGTAATATTTAATAGGCTATTATTGTTGAATGATATATGCGAGACTATTAAATATGTGTAACGAACAAAAAAAGTGTCATTATTATACACATATACATTAGTTATTATGTTCTTTTTTTTGTTTTTGTTTTTGTTATAATTCATTTTGAATTCATTCTTCTGTTTTAGTTATCACTCTTTTAATTTATTTTTTTACGCAAAATATTGTTGGAATCCATTTTTAAAATTAATTCCTAATGGACTCCGTTTACTATACGTAATCACGTCATTAATATTGCATTATTGCAATGGTTCGAGAGAGAAAGGAAAAGAGTGAAAACGTCGTATAATTTGTATCCGATATCCGGGCGAGGTATGGGCGGCCGCTATCATTGACCTCTGGTTGCTGTTTATAATCACGTATTCATACTTATTCCAATTTTTTGGAATTTTTTTTTTTTTTTTTTTTTTTTTTTTTTCAAGTTTTATACATAATACGTTTACTTCATAAATATTTGTAGCTCTTTATATAATACATATAATTATTTATTTGTTAACAAACTGAAAATTCCGATAAACTTGATCAGGAAAATTGGATACACTCTAAGTTGTAATGAAATATATGGAATGATAAATGATAATAACTTGTAGCGAATACAATGATGATGATGATGATGATGATGATGATGATGATGATGATGATGATGATGGTGGTGGTGGTGGTGGTGGTGTCAACAAAGGAGAATTATTTTTCACCATTGTCGTTCCTCAATTTTATCGCTTCCTTCCGGTAATATTTATTTTATTTTTATCTCACTTTTACTTCATGTATATACTTATTTAATTATTTATTATTACTATTATTATTATTTATTAAACAAGTCTTTTTAATTTTTGTTCTATTTTATTTTTGTCTTTACTTTCTTGGGCTCGTTACAAGGGAATAAACTGGTAGGAGTGCGAGAGATGCGATGAGTAACAAGAAAAATGAAGGATGGAAGATGAGTGCCACCATAGTATGGTGGGTCCAGTGATAGGAGGTCAAGACTCGCGTTGATTCACTATTACTGTTGAACACAGGGAATACGCGCGCGTCTTGCTTCTGGGTGGTAATTAGTTCCAATCCCGGTAACGGCGTCGTATATCTTTGATGTAATTTTTACACAAAAGTCCTATGGGTGCATCGATGACGGCGGTATATTTTCTCTGTTCATTATTTTTATGTTACTATATATACATTATACACGTATATATATATGTCGACAAATCATTCATATGATTATTATTTTTTTTGTTTCCTATTTTATTTTATAGTAAATATTTGCATGTATTTTATTTTATTATCATTATTTTATTTATATACATTCATGTATATGTAATATCAATAGATATTATAGTCTTTTTGAATTAATTATTAAAATATTTAAGTGTAATTTAAATATACGGATAAAAATTTTGGATTTATTATAACATTTGTATGTATATATGGAAAAAATGGCCTTTGACGTGTTGAAAAATTATGTGAGAGATTTCATTACCTGAAGTCAAGGATTTACGTTGAGGGGGAAAAAATACCTGATATTAATATGCCATTTACAGTTATTATGATAATTATTATTTCGATCGCGTCATCGATTATTGATTATATTTAGGTCGAAAAAAGATGATTAATAATTCCATGCGTGTCGGACATCCGGTAATGATGAACATCCATATATTGTGTTCTCGATTTTTTTTTTCGTCGAAAACATTTCGAACATATACTGATTTATTTTTTTGATACATGCATAATGTGCATACACATGTGATATACACGCTAATTATTATTATTATTATTATTATTATTATTATTTTCATTTTTATTATTTCATCAGACAAACATTTCGAGTTATTTCTGATTTTTCACGCCTCCCTTTTACGCTTTCTTATTCATCTGGAAATATTACAATGACACTCAGTAGCGTACGGTATGAGATAGATTTTTTTTCTTCTAAATATAATTCTCATATAAATAATAACCCCTGGCTTTGTAAAATGATTTCAAGAAGAATGTAAAAAAAAAAAAAATGAAATGGACAACGGGGGTTTTTTTTATTATTTATTTATTTTATTATTGAAAAAAATTTTTTTCTCTCTCAGTAATGAATGAAAATGTGAATCATCAGCCTCCTACAAGGAAAACTAGATGACCCACTGAGTTCTTTTTTAATATTATCGTCTTTGCCTCCGCCTATTTTCTCATTTGTGATTTTCTCATTCTATATAAAATAATTCGAGTGAAAAGAGTACCGCGCGCATTGTTCAAGTGTCTATGAACTATCGAAAAATTGATCCTATAGAGGTGAGGAAAAATAAAACATAATACTGTCTCATTGAAAAAGGAAGACCACCTACTTAACTTAATTGGAATAAATCGAAATTTCAATTTAAACATAAATTTTTATGTGAAAATTGAAAATAATCACTGTGAGAATTATTAATTGCTCATTCAAAGTATAAAACGAACGAATTCTCATAACATTTGGGGTCAAATGGAAAATATTTAATAAGTTATAAACTAAAAATTCGCGTGTATGTCATTTCCTTATGGCCAATCAATGCGTGATTATATGAGCATAGTGGAACTTGATGATCATGCTTATATATATAAATCTACCAGTGTACATATATATATTTGCAGTCATGGTAGCTAGTTAATGACCTTGGCTAAACGAGCGAAATACAAGTCTGTCTGAAATGTATTTTATGTGTCTCGTAACTACTGACAAATTAGCGGCAACTTTTATTACGAATTAAAATCCATTTTCATGTGAATGTGAATCTACCTTGAATTATATTTTTCTTCTTTCTTTTTTGTATTTATGACAAATTACTTTATGCGAATTTATAAAGGAAATTTAACTATTTATTTAATATTATTTTTTTATATTTTTTTATCATATACATACATGTATTTCATTGATTTTCATTTACAAGCGGGCAATTCATTGATAAATGAATGTTTGTGTGGATTGTGAGATATGAGAATATAGAAGTTAAACTGCAGCACAAAGAACGACTATATATGGCTATAATCTAGATCGCGCGTCGTCCCCTAAATCTTCGGTGCAATTAAGTGCACCGGCATAATCATAATTGGTAAGTCAATCGCTAATTACTCAGTGGTTGAAGTTGAAAAAAATGAAAATGAGAAGGCGTGGTGTAATAAATTATATTTGTATATAGGATAAAATTTCAAGTTCAATAAATATAAAAAAATTGAAAGAAATGAAACAAGAATAATACTCTTCGTGGCTTTGAACTTATAAGTATATATACAAAGTTTTTTCAACTTTATCCATTTCATTTTAATTTACATAAGAGTAAATAATAATATGAAAATAAAAAAATAAAATAAAAGATTATTCATCAATTTACGGCATTGAGAGTATGTAAATGAACGATTTTTGGGATTTTTGTGTTTAAATTGTTTTTTTCTAAATTTAACGGTAATATTTGTGACGTGTCAAAGTCCTACTGTAAGGAACATATTTGTGAATGCCATGTGCACATTATTATATATGTATACGACTCTGTCTGTGGTATATAACTCTGGTTGACATGCAATATATTGATTTGTTTGATATTTTTTCGTCAAATTTTTTTTCGGTTTAAAAGAACTTTGAAAAAACAAAGATATAAATAAATAAGAAAAAAAAAAAATAAAAGATTTTATGAAAAGGGCTGTGAGTGTGAAGCACAAATAATGAAGTATGAAGGACGTCTCAGGAAGAATTATAAATTCATCAGGTCACTCAACCTTTCTTTCATATTTTCATTTCTTGTGTTTTGCCAATTGCATTGCGTGTGAAAAATGTAAGTACTCGTATCTCAATACACCCAGATATTGTATATTTAGTTTAATAAAAGATAAAAAATATAATAATTTCAAGTAACTCAAGTTATTTATGTATATAATGGAATAATTATATTTATCAATGATACATGCTGAAAATAATTATTCAAATTTAATTTATATAATATCAAAGACATTTTCAATTTTAAATTTATTCATTTATAATAGTGTCGATGGTAAAATTTGTTATAATATTTATTCACACATTGTTGAGTAATATGAAAAGGATAAAAAATAAATTTCACTTACACAATATATTTGAAAATTGTACAATAATGTGCATATGTTATATAGGTAGTATATATTAAAATACACTCTATATACATATTAAACTAATAATTTTCTGCATCCTCTTCATTCTATATATTGAATTTGGCTAGCGTGCATCTCAATTGTTCATTGCGGTCTTCAGGTGCAACCATGAATGCACGACCGAAGAAACAAAGATGGTTTTTTTTTTCACGTATATCCGTTTGCGTAATATCCTTCCGGTTCTCTCTATACATACGTACGTTTCGTTTCATTTTTTTTTTTTCTTCTCATTATATCTTGTATATATTTTTCTCTTTATATTTTATTCATAATATATAGTCCTACCATTTTCACTGCATTTTATTCATACAGAAATGAAAACACTGTTCATTTGCAGGAATATATTTAGCAAAGAGAAAAGTTGCTTGTAATAAATGTATATATACTAGTATATAATATGAAATATATATTTTGTACATACGCAAATGTTCTACTGATTTCTTAACAAATTTCAGAAATTGAAAAAATAAAAAAATTTATATTCAAATAATATACTCAATATAATGTATATGTACAGCATCGACAAATTATTGTCGCTTCTTAGTGCGACGGCGCAATAAATTCCCGTCTATCGCTCACATTATATACATTACAAATCATAGTTATATATATATATATATATATATATGTTTGCGCATGTGCGTGTATTAGTACGTGCGTAAGCCAATGATAGGCCGTTGTGAAGGATAATACGCGTGCGCGCGATATATTCATGGATGCGCGAAACTCCATAAACTATGTACTTATAAATTTGTAATACAAAGTGGGGCGAACTGCTGCGGCGGTGAGAGATGGAGAGTTCAAGACGTATGCGTAAATAGAAACATTGTGCATCTCAGCAGCGCGCGTGTACATTAGAGATCTTTTATTTGTCCAGTGACCGCGGGGCGCACGAGTATAAACGTATTTCCTGGATCATTGCCAAGGTAAAATCATCGCTGTCTCCGTGTGAAGCTTTTCATGTCAATGAAAATGATTAATGAAGATTTATGAGAATCAAAGAATATTCTCTTGGTTATTAATACATACATATGAATAGTAATTTTTTCCTATTTCTTTTAAAGTAACGTGGCTTTTTGTTTCGCCTCCAAATATAATTTTTATATTATTTAGAAAATAAGAAGAATAACGTAATTTAATCTGAGAAATTTAACAAAAAAAAAAAGAATGATCTCATCAGTGATATTTAATAAACTAATTATCCCATAAAATATGAATTTCTGGATTATTATACACACACACACACACACAGACATGTATATTTAAATCTCTAATTATATGTGTACAATATTCGTGAAAGATCGTTAAATGTGATATCGCAGTGTACATTTTTATATTTTATTTATTGATTTAATTTGTGTTTTTTTGTTTCTTCCTTTTTTTTTTTTTACATAATTATTATTTATTTTGTACGAAAGATATTAATATAATTAATTACTGTGATTTACTGCGACAAAAAAAAAATTTTCTTTTTCTTTTTTTATTTTTCTTTTCCTTTTTCCTTTTTCGTTTTTTTTTTTTTTTTTTTTGTATAATAATTCAAGGTTTGTGATTACGGGAAAAAAACAAAAAAAAAAAAAAAAGAATAAAAACAATGAAGGGAGTGAAAAATCATTATTTTCAATTACCCTGGAGTGAGCGAAATTTTTTTGTTTTTTCCTAAACCATCATCATTATTGGCGACGCATTCAAGTGATATTTTTCAAAAACGCAACTTACATATTATGTATAGCCGTGGGCATTGTGTTCCCTCCCTCTATTAAGTTGTTATAACGCAGCCATTTTATTTTCTTTTTCTTTTTCTTTTTCTTTTTCACTTGTTTCCTTCGTTGCAACGCTTCGCGGTAGCTGATTAAATCCGTATAGTTATGCTCCTAAGAAAAAAACAAAAACAAAAACAAAAAAAAAAGAAATGATAATAACAAAATCACAAAATAGCGTCACTCTATATCTGAAGTGGATATTGGCCCTTAAGCTTCGAAACAACATTGAAATATCGAGAATAACGAAATTCGTGAGATATCGGTATATTAGTATATTGCTTGAGGATGCTAGTTCATTTCTACGAAAATGCATCGCATACGTTAGAGGACGTGTATTTTTTGAAGGTCATCGCCCGAGGAATCATCGTGAATTTTTCTACGTCTCAGCTAAACTCACGCATCATCTTTTCTCCCTAAAATTAGAAAAATAATTGTGAAATTTTGTGGCGGCGTAACGACGATTGCCTCAAGTCATTTAATAGGTCAAGTTTTTCACCTTTTCAGTGTACTTATCTTAACAATTTTTTTCTCCCATCAACTATTTCAATTCATTTTATCACAATAAAAATATTATTTATTTGTTTCCATCAAAAATATTTATTCATTTATTTTACATTTTTTATTCACTCATTGGCTTTTTTATTTTAGTTTTAAATAATAATATAGACAGACGAAAATATATATTTGCATATTTTGAGGCACCCGCTCCGAGCAACATCTATCACAAGTCGCGCCACGCGATTCAGCGTACATAGATGATCTATAGATTTTTTTGTTTTTTTTTTTCTTTTATTTTCTCTTCCTTTTTTTTCTTTTTTTTTTTTTTTTTTTTTCTTGTTTATTTTTATCGGTCTTTCGTTTCTTCACGTTTATGAGTGGATTAGAAATGTGGTCGCACACACTGAACACAACCCGGTGCGTCGGCATCGCTTGTGAGTGATTCCCAAAGGCTTTTATATACTACCATGAGATTATTGTCTCGTGCCTCACGAGATAATATAACAACACGTTAAAGAGTGAGGAACCAACCAACGGAACGTCATCGTGCTAGAGCTATAATTACGTTTCAAAACAATAATACAAATAATTTTTTAACATATACAATACATAATTTTTTTTTTTTTTTTTTTCTCAATGACAAATTTAATTGTAATTATATTAAATTGTGTTGTGTTTGAATTTCGCATATGAAGACGTTGCCACGCGCCCACGCGTCTGTGTGACTTCTTCATTCATGTGTGTAAATAATTTATACGAACGTGTATCGTATTACCTACATATATTTATTGTGTATGTGTATGTAGCCGCGTGCAATTTATCATTGCGAAGGAAGATCGAGACGCGAGTTATTGACTCGTTCGATTGTACGGTTACGCCCTCCGATCTCTCGACCCCTATCTCTCTTGCCCAACTAAAGTATATATATCTGTATATAATACACAGCCACTTTACTCTGTTGCTTTTATTCCTTTTTTTTTTTTTTTTTTTTCTCTCTTCTTCCGTTCTCTTCCTCTATTTTGTTCGTTTGTTCACTCACGCTCACGTACGTGACCACAGCTTTAGAGCATTGAGTTACTGTTTTGCCACAAGGGCTGTATATATATATATGTGTATACACTCGAGTCACGATAATGTCCGACGGATTCTGTGGTTTCGATCTCACTCATGTCGCACATTCTCTACAATATATTTTTTACTGTACTTAAAATCGATATTCATATATCCTTTCATCACATCATTATATAAATATATTTCATTTATTTATAATTTGGAATTTTAGTTTTTATCTTGTATTATAGATATTAATTTTTTTTTTTTTTTTTTTTTTTTTTCATTTCAATGATAAAAATGTCCCGATAAATATATGTAAGCATATAAGAATATGCATAATTACGATTCATATACTTTTTGTTTGAAGAAATGCGTGCCTGGTGGGTATGATTGAATCGATGATGTGTAGCATTTCACTTGTACCATTTCGTGGGCGATAAATCGCTGGGTTCGTTAGCGAAATAAGTGCGCGACTGTAATACACCTCAGGCCACACAAAAGCACTTTTTATTTTCAATATTAAAACTTGAACAAAGTCGTATATAATATATATATTTGCGCTAAAATTATTTATTTTTTCCAAGTAAAACTTATTGAATATTTTAATATAAATAAAAAAATTTCAATAATTTTATGTGAAACGACATATTGTTATAATAATAAAGAAGTTTTACAGGTTTTTTTTTTGTTTTTTTTTTTTTTTTCAAGTGAAATGTCTTCTGGTGGGTACAAATTTTCAGATTCTATCTATTGATATTTATAGTATTTAATTTATTATGACCTGTTCACACTTTTCGCACTTTTATAACGCATTTATAGCGAGTCACATGTATCAATCCGTTTGAAAATAATAATATTATTACTATCTGCATTTATTCCTTTTTTAAATTGAATTTGTATAAAGGAGATGCTTATCAAAAAAAAAAAAAAAATTGTCTCGAAGATACACAAATGTAATCTTAAAATTTTAATCTGCCACTGCTCCTCCACTCGCCACCATTTATCTTTTTAATGTAAATTTTTTTTATTTATTAATTTATTTTTATCCCAACGATAACTCATTGCGGTTATCGAGTGCTGTTGTAACTCCACAGAAATTTTAGAGATGAGCTTAGGATCTGATGCCGCCCCCTTGCAGAAGCCTGAGAGCATGCGAATAAAAATAGTTCGAGATAAGACAGAAAAAAGACTAAAGAAATTTCGTAATCACTATTATTTATTATTGTTAATAGTGTATTGTATTGTGTAAGAATGGAAGAATTATTGTCAATTGATGTTGAAAATTTGGTAAATGTACGTATGAATTTAATAAATACAATAGAGTTATTTTGTTTTTTTATTTTTTTGTTATTCATCCAACTATACGGTATAATTCTTATCTCTGTTATTATTTTTGTTAATCAGATAACGAAATTAAAATTCGATATACGTATTTGTGAGTATACTGCCCCTGGTCTTTTCTGATGTTTCGATTGATTTTTGGGGCCCATCTGAATCGATCCAATCGCATTTTTTTCGTTGATATAATTAAAGGCCAGAAACACGAATGCATCTGGATCTAGATTAAATACTCATTTAAAATTTTCATTCAATTGATTATACTATAGATATTTAGATAAATACTCTTATTCGTATACTATTGCATTGGATCCGCTCGAATTGCATTACAAAGATTATTATAAAAATAAATTAAACACATATGAAATTGCCATTTATTAGTATTTAAATTAAAAGAAAAAATAATTATAAATAAAAAATATAAAAAAAAAAAAAAAAATGCATAAAACAGTTTATCTATTGGCAAAACTTCCGCGTATGGCGTTGGAATTTCTACAGTTGATTTCGAATCAATATATATAATGATTGCATTTCATGGTAAAATTCAACAGTGACAATGCAAAAATGTCATTGCTTTTTGACACATCAAGTGAAATAAATGAAATTTATATTATACACACACATGCACGCGCACTGCAAATACTAAATATATGTATATAATACAGATGTGTATGGAATATGCATGAAATATGCATGAAATACACACATGATAATCCACTCTTGTCCACTTGTGTCAAAGCAACTACTTTGCTATTTACTATATATATATATATATATAGTGACAATGTTATAATTTTATATTTTTTCCGTAGGTTCGAATCACATCCAATTTTCAATGGAATATCTCCAAGCATATGCATATACATATTTTATTATATTTTTATCAATCCAAACAAAATGTGTAGTACTTAATTTTTTCATTTTTTCTTAATTGACTGTCATGAATAATTTCATCGATAAAAAAACTAAAGAAAATATCAACTATTTATATAAAAAATTTTATTAATTAATTAACACATAAATTTCCATATAGATTTCTCATATATTGCATGAAAAATTTGCTGTTATTATTGTGAAATAGTAGTAGTGGTAGATAATCAAAAGATAATTTATTCGATTAGAGTAGCGATATATCGACATTATTGTGGAAAACAACATCATTATTATTATAATATACAGTAATATGTATACATACAATCATAGAGAAATATCTATATGTTATGTGATTTGAAAGATGTTTTTCATGTCTCAAGATTTATACTTTATTTAAATGATATATGTATATTTATATTTATATTGGCTGATAGTAATCGATGAAGTTACGCGACAATGTGATATACAATATATATATATATACATTAAATACAATTGTAGCAAATGGTTGCCGCCATTATGGCAATTATCGTAATTCGTCTCGTAATTATTACGATTACTCGTGAGCTGTGCGCGAGTGCGAGAAATTACCTTGTGCGATTCTTTTAAGTGTGCAGTATTATATATAGTGCTGTTTTTTCAATATAGTATTTTTAGCGCCTCATTCATTCCTTGTATCCAAGTTATGATAGTAGCAAAAGCGAGACGCTTGATGTACCAAAGAGAGACGAAAGAGATACAATAGTTTTGATATAATATTAGTAGAAGATTGTAAACGGAAAAAGAGTGTGAGTATGCTACAGTGGAAAAAAAATTAATGAGGGACAATCAGCGCTCACTTTACTTTCATTATTTCCGGAAATTATCGTATCTAGTGTGACGGAACCGCATATTTTATCATGAAGCATATGAGAATATTGAAATTGTAATATTTCACAAGATGATTCTAAATTAATATGAATTTTTAATATCTAATAATAATTATTATTACTATTAATACGGATAATTGCCGTCAATTATGTGAATTTCATTGACTAAGGAGGTATCAATTTTTTTTTTTTTTGCACACTAATTAAACTTCTGACAATGTTGTTTAAAACACTTTTCATCTTATATATTCAGTCGGATAGAAATATATAAATTTGTATATGTTCGGTAATAAAAAATATATTGTGTTTTCAATCGCTAATGAAATTAAGAAATTTAAGTAAGAATAGACTTGGAAAAAATATGTCTGTATAACATTTTCAGCTTTTATATTTGAATGTTATTTGTTATATAAATATAAAAGGAAAAAAAAAAAAAAGAAAAAAAAAGAGTTCATAATAATTTATTTATAATACTAATAATTCTGGAGGGCTGCGTCCTCCGGACTCCCGTTGCACACTTTGCGAGGGTTAACGTCTATCTATAGAAAAAATATTAATAGAATGATTTTTTTGTTTATTTTTTTTTTAACATTATTCAACATTTTTGTGTAGATGCACATATATTTTTTTTAAAATTATGCCACATATGCTAATATAGGCATATATGTACTATTCTCGAGTTACGGCAAAGTATAAGATTCTTCATGAATTTCATGTGCTTCAACATTACAACCGTTATGAAGACATAGCGGAATCCAATTGTCCATTATATATATGTACATATATATTAATGAAAATTCACTCTTTTATCATCTATTCATATTTTCTTTTTCCTCGTATTAAATTTTTGTTTTCTGTTTTCTTTATGTATTTATTTATTTATTATTATTATTTTTAATACTTATATTTCATGAACGATTCCCTTAATGTTATATTAACAACCGTTATTTTAACATTCTTCAAGTGATAGAACAAAAAAAAAAATCGTACGTTTGACTTTGTGTTTTGCAAAGTCACTTGCAAGACAAACGTTTATAATATATGTATGCACAGTAGTATATAGGCAACGATGACGCTTGTTGTGCCGTTTTGCTGCGTGATTCAATAGAAAACATACACACACACACACACACTATATTCAGTGGTTGATTTCCAACTGCGTAAAAGACATATAGGCTTGTATATATATATATATATATATTTATTTATTTATTTATTTATTTATATACGGGTTTATGCAAGACCGAGTATGTTGGCTGATATCAATTTGTCCGCCGGGGGTTGTCCAGTAGTACGCTCACTAATACATGAGAGGGTGGGGTGGAGTAGAGGGAGGAGGGGATATGCGTGTTGGATTTGTGTGCGCGACTGAAGGTCGCTTTGTACAAGCCGCTATCCTGGCATTCTATCGACACGAAAAGAAACGAGTCCCTTGAATAAAAGGGATGTGCTGCACAGTGCACACGCGCATCCTCTCCAACTCGGGATTGCTTTACTTTACGTACTTACACGCGTTAGATATTAATTATTACGCTTGTACGATGTCTTGAGAACAAATGATTGGATATAACTTTTTCGTTTACGAACATCAACTGTTCATATTTTGTCATTCATTAAAAATTATTTAATATTAAAAAAATTAAGAAAAATATTAAGAAAAATTATTTAATATTTTAAAAAATTTATCGAGTTTTTTTATCCTTCTTTTTCTTTTTGATTTTTATTATTAAGTTGGAATTTCATATATTGAGTGATACTTTCTTGGGAATAAGTGTTTTCGGAGTGGAAATTGTCAAAAATTGCTTGGAAAAAATTCCATGTATATGTTTTGATGAGTGGTGAAATATATTGTTTGTAGCAATCAGTTACTCCCTAATTTATTTCCAAGAATACGTATTCTTTGAGAATTATCCTCGGGGCTGTTTTTACAAGGGATTAACGTACCCTCTAATGCCGATTGTTTCATCATTGGGTGTTTGTCGTAATATATATTGCCTCTAGTCAAAAATTCTTCGACAATGCACACATTATCAATAACAATTTTTTTGTTTACTATTATTATTATAATATATTCTGTAATATTTATATTATTATTATTAGTTTATCTATTTTCTTATATTAATATGTACTTTCTATAAACGTTAGCAAAATATATTTATATATATTGTAATAATGATTTTGCAAAGTACTTTTTGGTTTGGAATACATTAAATTTTGATATATTTAATACGAATAAATAACGACGAATTGTATAGATAATATTTTTATTAATATTGCACGATAGACAATTTAAATCCATTTGATCTTAATAGAGAAATATACAATAATTATTTATTTAAATAAGTACAATGAAACGTAATAGGTAGATACATTTCACAATTTTATATATAAGAGTTATCGACGTGCTATAATGCATTCACATCAGTTGATTCTCCATAACAATCAAAAAATTTTAATGAAAAAAATTGTAATTTTTATACTTTACAGTTTCCTTTATATTTTACTTTGCTACAATTTTATATTCAGAAGAAATAAATGAGAAAACAAAAAAATATATAGTCACGGTTTTGCGTGAAGGCTACTCAGGATGGGAATGAATCCCCATGGTGCAATAGAGAACCATGCGCGTTACGCTTTATTCGTCAAGGTGTAAGCGAAGACGAATAGCATTGATGTGACAAAACGCTGCCGGCTGTCGGGTTTGTTCTGTGCCATCAGAGCGCGCAAATGAAGACGTTACCACTCCGAATGATTAGTGCCAAGTTCTATCATATTCTTTTTCGTTTTTGCATTTTCCCTTATTACTTTTTTTGTGGATTGCATTCTAATGCCCACACATGAAGTTATTTACCATTAATGATTCTATGCTTTAGGATAATTTCATTTATATTTCGCGCCATCCATTTATTAATATACATTTTTTTTTGCTGTATATGAGTATTATTATTAAATATTATAAGGAAATTTTATTATTATTATTATTAATTATCAATTATTAATATACTTATAAGTATATATATATAATTCAAATTTAATCTATTTTGTGTATTTTTTAGTAATTTTTGATTCGTCTAATATATAATTATGATTAATTCAATTTTTTTTAGCAAAATATATTTTCGTCGAGATCACACACACACACACACACACACACACACACACACACACACACACACACATGCACACTCACATTATATAGGATGATCATTGTCCAATGGTGTAGCACCATCTATCATTCCGTCAGCTAGAAGATTTCAATTTGCTCCCTTTTTGTCCCCATCATCTATGGCAGCGTCAGATACAAAATTGTATTTAATTATGATTGACTGCTAATTGATTGGTGACTCGGCAATGCATTTGCCTTCACAACTTTTGCATATATGCTAGATTTTATATTGTATAAATAAAACATGTATACTGCATATATGATGAGTAATCAAATGTATATAAGATTTTTAAGAGCACAATACGGATACATATAACTACAGTTCGTATTTAAAAATTTAATTGATTTTTTTATAATAATTTAAAAACAGCTTATCATATTATTTATAAATAACCAAACAATATATTATATACAATTGTTTATACAAATTTGAAACACATTAATGCACACAAGCATCACAATGATTTTATGTGACTGATAATGATTCATCATTCACGTTGAAGAAGCTCGTACAGTGCGGCAATGTATGTTTGTGCCATTTGAAGTGTCTCGAACTTGCTCAACTTCCTGTCATTACCAAGACTTGGCACAACATCTCGTAGTCTGTCGAATGCATCATTCAAACTGTTCATTCGTCTTCGTTCCCTGGCATTGGCTGCTAGTCGTCGTTTTCTCATTACTTCCATACCCGCTGTACCACTCTTTAGTTTATGAAGATTGTCCTTACTCTTTTGACACTGATAAGCTGAATTAATTGATTCTTCATTTTCATTTCGCTTAAATTTCATTTGAATATTTCTATTTGGTTCTAATTCATTTTCAAATATTTGATGATTGTCATTTATGTATAGTGGGTCAGTTCTGTGAATAAATCCACTGTCCATTTTCATTGCATTACTATTTTCATATATATTCGGTGTCTTTATAAAATATTCATTGCTTTGCAAATTATTATTAACATTCTTTTGTGAATGAGTGTTAAATAATTTTTCATTAATATCGACGCGATGGCCCAACTCATGTGTATCTTCATTTATATATGCATTGATAATCTTGTAATTTGATTTCTGATCTTTTAAATTACGCGACACGCTGTAACTATTTTGATCGTATTTGAAAGTTTCACGATGATAGCCCTCATAAAATTCCGTAAAGTTATATCCACCTCCAAGCGTAGGAAAAGCACTGTCAACTGTTGATACAATATTATCTTGATATTCTTGATGATTTTGGCTGTCAAGTGAACTTATACTATCACAACTACTGCCCCTTGAATGAGGTGGCTGTGGATATGTCTCCAAGTATTGCCGATAAGTTCGTGAATTTGATTCGGGGCTACTTGCTGATCCATAACCCTCCGAATCTAATAGATCATATTGTGAAAAACACGTGTAGCTTGTCATATTAATAACAATAAATAATTTTCAATCGATTTATTTTTATTAATTTACACACACGATACAGTGGATAAATGATACACTTGGTAGTAATTAATTTTTATTTATTCCATTAAATTCATTTATTATTCATAATATATTTTTAGTTGAATACTTGACCGATGATATTTGATTCTGCGTTTTTGTAAATATATATTTAAAAAAACGTGTCTTGGGCTCGACCTGTTGAGTCGATCGAGTCGTTGCATAAACTGACGATATCTTGACTTGGGCAAGGATCTCGTGGCTGGACCATGCTGTCGAGTTTTCTTTGTAATATCTAGTGGTGGGGGAGATTGGGCCCCATGTTGTAGTGGGGCACACGAGTATTGTCGGGCCCAACTTATCCCCACTGCGCGGTACCAGGACGAGTGGATAATTCTTTGTAACAGCCGCATGGCAGACACGCCTCTATCCATCTCCTTCTTATTCTTGGCGGCAATAATAATGAGTGCAACGTGCGCGCGTGTATGCTGATCACTTTGCTGGGGGCTATAGTGACGCTGGAAAAATCTGGATGAAAAGTCTCGGTAGCCTTGTAATATAATTAAAGCGCTATTCACAGTTACAAGATTTCGTTATAGCCCATTTTATACGCGTTTATTAAACTGTTGCATTGCAAATATGTTATTGAATTTTATTTTTTTCCAATACACACATATGCACTTGCCACTTATCACCATTATCATTCTATCTTTGGATTTTTTTTTCCACCATATTCCAGCAATATTTTTTCTTTTTTATTTAATTATCTATATTGATTATGATTATTAAGATTATTATGTTGTCATTCAATTTTAAAACATGAAATATGAAATTATTATTTTTTTTTCTCACAGAAAAATTTATTATTGGTATATATTTGCATATGAATTGTTCTTGTTCGTGTCACTTTACAAACTCTCTTCATTTGATTCTTGACGAGCTGTCACACATGGGATAAATCTGCCAAGTAAAAAAATTCTGTCATTGATTACTTGTGATTTATCTAGTTAGAAATGATGAGCGGAGTGAACAAGCAAGAAGTAAAGATCCAGGGATTCCCTTTGTCATTTTGAGCTTCATAATCGTTTAGTCCTTGATAAAAGAATGCATCGTCGAAAAATGAGATTTAATCTATTCCATTTAATCCATATTTTTTTGTTACATTTTTTTTTGTTTGTCAATTCTTATTTATTTATCTATTTATTGATATTGAAACTTTAATCTTTATAAATTGAAACAAGTTGGCAGGCCCCAAGAACATTCCCAAATTAGCTTCTATCACTTTTTCGTTTTATTCTTCTCTTCATTCTTTGAAATGGAAACATTTTTTTTTTTTTAAATTTATTCATTGTTGGGTCTTTTTTCTGTTTCAAGGATCGCCGTTTGCTGGTGTGACCTCCATGTTCACTAGTTTACGAGCTGCAAAAGCCAGGGAGCCCGCTCGAGTTACGATACAAAACCATCACTTCTGCGTGCATGTCTCTCCCGATGCCTTCTCTCTTTCTTCATCTTGACACTTGTCGGCACTTTCCAATTCAACTACCTATCTTCTAACTACTAACATCACCACCACCACCACCATCACTATTACTGCCACTGCAACTACACGACTAACTTCACGTTCCACACGTACTTTATGACATTTAAAATGTTTGTTTTTTGTTTTGTTTAAATGTTTATTCAGAGATTAAAATTGTCGACAAATTTGACTTGTTTAAGAATTTCACCAAACTTTACGAAGCAACCCACTGTTTTCTTTCTTTACTTTATATACTTTATTCATTCTTCAATTGTTTTAAAGCACCTTAATCATTTTTTTTTCCAATTCTCTTTTTCGATTTTCAATCATTGTGGGACGTCGAATTTGTCAGTTTACTGATTAAATACAGTAAATTAATTACTGTGTAAATTATAATTGTTGAAATTAGGAAAAGGATGAGCGTGACTAGTTTTTGAAGAATTTTTATTGATGGTACCCGTGCAAACGGCTGAACAAATAAATGGGGTTAAACAAACATGTACCGGCATGCGTTAACACGTTCAGATGAGTTGGAATTTTCTTTTCCCTTTTTTTTTTTTATTCAACGCATCTTTCATATACGGGTGTATATTTGCTCCATCATCCGCCGTTTGTTTTTCGATTATGTACGGGGGTGTAACTTCTTTTACAAATCGTTTTTTCAACTCGCAAATATTATTAACTCCTCGCTTCGGTATATATATATTTTTTCTATTTTCTTTTATTATTATTTTTATTATTTCATCGGAAAAATAAGGTAATAACACGGCATTCTCAAGAGACCATCAAGTTTTTTTTTTCTCCTTCTGTATTTTCATTTTATTGTTTCGCTCTATCTGTTTTCTCTTATGTTTTTTCTCACTCTCCTTACTTCTCACCTCTTAATAAAATAGACATAAGTTAAAGTAGACAATGGTGACTATCTCAAGACATCTCATTATCTTTCACTAATATACAGTAAATTTAGTGGTTTATGTGATTGATGCTCGGTGACGAGAAATGTATTTAAAATAATCTAAATACATATATGTTATTCACGGAATTACCTATTTCTATTTTTTTTTTTTGTTTTTTTTTTCTATCGAAAATTCTCTCTTGATTTTGTAGATACTTGTATTATGGAATATAAATAAGATATAAAAAATTAATTAATGACAGTATAATATTGGCGATGATTATGTTATTTCATTTCTATATATGTAGGTACATATTATTTATGAAATGATAATTATAATTGTCACGTTCCTCTACACAAAATCAAATATTATTATATATATATATATATGAATGAGGATAACAATAATCGGTCATGGTTTTCAGTCATATGACTCGTTGTGATGATAGGTGATAATCAATTCATTGTATTTTACCAACTACCTTCAAGTGCACAAATTGATTATTGCCTGCATACATTCACGTTGCGCATCACGCTTCAGACAATCACTCATATGATTTACAGCACAATGACGTTTGAATTTGACTGATGCCTCTCATCGAATATTCTTTTTAACATTATGTCTATGAAAATTATATTAAAATAATTATTTTGAAATTAGTTTTATTCTTTATAAATTATACATAATTGCATTTTCATTTATTTACAATATAAATAATATTAAATGATTTGTGAATATACATACGGATATATAAAGTTTAGAAAAAAAAAACAAAAAAAAAAAAAAAAATGAAACAAAACATACTTATGGGAATTTTCTTAAATCCTGTACAAACTATGAAATATATATTATTTATGTAGAATATTTTCTGAATATATATAAGTATAGATGGTAACTTATGAAGGATTTATGGAGGTTTTAAACAAAACAAAAAAGAAGACCGACCATTTATTGAATCACACCAAAGGTGCTCTAATTACAGGTTTCACACAGATATATTCTTGCTATCGTTTCTACCTCAAAATACATTGTATATATTTCTTTTTCGCGGCAAAACTTTTTCCAAATTACTTTTCGAGGCTAGTGGCTTTTGCTAATTTGACCTGCTTTTCTCACCTTAATGCGGTCAATGTGGGCGTGTTACTTCATTTCTAAACAGTTGGTTGGTCAATGTATGTTAACAGATGAAAAATTGACGTGACAAAAATTATAAAAGAAAAAAAAAAGGAAAATAAAAAAAACACATACAAATCAAAAATATATACATATGAGTAAATATTATTTCTTGTAAATTTCGTAAAAATAAGTTTTATTTTCTTAATATATATATATATATATTTTTTTTTTCATTCTCCGCATTTTCATTAATTGTAAATTCTTTAATTTGAATTGTGATATAAAGTCCCAATGGGTACATAGATACATCAGTGGATAATGAGCAATTGTGATTTATGTCTCTACCTCATCACAACTTCAATGCGTCGTCTAATATTACGCTTCACAGTATACGCGGTCATGATCCCATAACGTAGGATGGGAGCTTCCATATACATTAAGTCTTGAATAAAGATCGATGAGTGATTACTCGTGATAATCTTGTGATAACAACCAATTTTCCCACGTACCTGTGTGTATATATTGTCTAGTCCCCCCCCTCCTATCTCCATATTATCAATCGAATATATCAATAATAAATTTACGTTAAAAAACGTAAAGCTGAAAAACCAATTATTATTTTTTATTTCTTTTTTCTCATTATTAATTGATATTTTGTTATTTATAATTCTTTTTGAATTTATACATTGAAGTAATTCAATGGTGAAGGATGTATATAATGGGTTAACATAGTTGATAGTCACAGTCGAGTCATCACTGTATGTCTTATGCATGTTGCCCATCAAATGATATACACGTATAGTTATATATGTATATATTGTAATGATGTATTTCACAAGTATATATAAGCGTTATGAAGGAGTAACGCGCGATTTGAAGGCAATCGGTAGTGAATATGAAAAGAGTGAGTACTATGACCGTAGATGAAATGCAACGCGGAGGATAGTTTGCAAGCATGACGAAGCTTCTGGGAGCCTACTAGTAAATCGTTAGTCGAGTATTCTTGACATCGGCGCGGCATATGAAGAATCGCCCACTTTTTATTATTATAGTTGCACAAACTTCGTTCACATTTGCTTACGTTCTCGTACTGCAGGCAATGCTTTATTTTTCTTGTGTATATTATTCTTTACCTTCGGATTAATATTAAATGTGAGAAATGTCATTCATATCCAACTATTAAATGTTATTCATATTAAATAATTTTTTGTGGATAATTAGACACATACAATAAAAATAAAATAAAAATAAATTATATATATTTATAAGATAAGGGTGGGTATGAAAATAACAAAGAAAAAAAAAAAAAAAAAAAAAGGAAATGAGGAATAAAAAAATTTAATTTAATTTAGATATATAGGATTTTTGCAATGCTGCTTTTCATTATACGTTTATGGTTGCCTTCATGGTTAAATTTAAATTGTTTTCCGCGTTCAATGTCCTGATGAAACAACTATATATATATATATTATAACGAAGAGACTCATTATGTCCTCATATGAAAAGTGCTAGTAGTTTGTGAAAGCTGACATATTCTCACTTGGTAAATTAATTTAATCGTTATATTAGATATATTTGTACATACATATACGTATCTATATATATATATAATGAATTAAACGTGAGAAAGAAATAAAGCAAATTTGACACACGATGAGCTATTAATTTACTTGCACATCATCGTTACAATAATCAGGTCATTATAATTAAGGGGAGATACATAAAAAAAAAAATAAATAAAAAAACAAAGAAATATTGAGAGAATAATAATTTTTATTTTTATTTCTATTTTGAAATTATATATAGATTTAAATATATATGTTTTGTTAGATGATTGCAAACGTTAATTTGACAGGATAAAATAGCGTTGACGTGGATCATGTGCGCGTATAAACTGATCTTCTGCATGGATATATTTGATATACGTATGATGCTAAAGCGGTCATCAAGAGAAAGACTTTAATCGTGTAATAATACCAGTGACGCTAGAGTCATCTATACGCGAATGCTCGGGACTGAATAACGGCCTACCACATGTTATTATCCGTACGCAATGTAAAACATATACATATATATTATATATTGTACAAGTTGCGCGCGCTTAGTGGCGCGTCGTTACAATATAACACCGTCTAGGAAGTGCCATGGTGTTTTGTTCTGTACACCTGCTTCGTCATCGTCCACCTTAAATTACTTCTCATATACAAATGTATATAGATAGGAGAAAAATATTTTTTCGTTTATGACTGATGAAAATTTTGTGGAAATATATATAAAAAATAAAAGTGAAATAGGAAAAATATTTTGATTTTTTTCTTTCTCTGAGTTTTTATTTTTCTTAGTTATAATTAATTCGATTTATTGTTTATGTTATGCTTATTAATTCTATGATATTTTAACTTGAGGCACGTGCTACCTTAAATTTTTTCTCTCATATTATTTCTTTGTCCAGTCATATTAACCCCTCTTATATAAAATACATAAATGCATAAAATTTTATTATGGAATGAACCAAAGTATAGATATAGTTATTATTTACGTATTATGCATGTATGTACGGACTTGGATAACTCACATCTATAAATTGTAACGTGTGCGGCACATTAATTTATCGCAAGGTGGGCCCACTAATGTGTGAAGATGGTAGACTGATTAATTGGCCTGATTAAACTCCCCTCTATGTAATACTATAACGATTGCACAAATATATATATGAGAAAACATACGACCATGAATAAAAAAAAAAGAAAAAATTAATAAATAAAAAAATACATGACAAACCATTATTAGATGAAAAATATAAAATTGTACTTAGAGACTTTGTCTTTGAGAATTTATTTTTTTAATTTTTATTAATTTTTTTTTTTTTTTTTTTTTTTGAATTATGATTAATTATTCAGTATTTCAATTATTAGTAATGATACCAATGCCAAAGAAAAATAATTAATTATTATCACTCTCCGTCACACATCGTATCGATGAACGATATCTATATAAATCGAATTAACTGCTACGCACTGGAGCATTTATCGATTAGCCATATCGACTTACAGTAAATTGAATATGGCACCCCTGTGACTTGTAGTCCGGGTGGGAATCGCCAGTTAAACCAATTTATGAGCTATTAGCTATGGTTCAGTAACGTTTTTGAAACGGATCCATCTAACACACACACACACACACACACATACACACACACACACACACACATGTTTATATACGTTGTTATTATGAACAATAATGAACTAAAATATAAATATATATCTGATTAACACTGTTATCATAAATGAAATAAAAATGAATGAAATAATTTGCAATAAAAGTAAATTTTCACTCTTTATTTTTTTTTTATTAATGAAATTTTATATATATATTATTAATTATTATTATCATTATTATTTTATGAAATGTTTATATGATGATTGCAGTAGCAGCTGAAAATTATAAGGGAGTGGATCGCTTATATAGTAGGAACCGAATGAAAAAGTCATGGTTTATGAATTTCCTATCGTAACCAAAAAAATGTTTATATGTGTCCAAAAAAAATGAGGAATATTTTTGGCGGGCAGTTTTTCATCAAAGATATATAATATTGACACATGGAAATAATTTAACGTTCATGTTAATAGTTGAATTGAAAAATATTATATTTTATGAACACACAACAAGAACAAGTAAATAAATGTAGTCAAATTCCCTTAAAAAACAATAAAAAAAAAATAATAATAAGAATATATTTCTCTTTATTATTATTGCTTTTGACCCTACCAATTAAACCGTCATCGGATATGTACACACTCTCCCATTCATAATTATACTTAAATAACGATGTTACAATATATAAACCCATTCAACATCAATTATAGAAAAAAAAAAAAAATAATAAATATATATATTTATTTATTTTTTTTTTTCTGTCCAATATGTAAAATACATAAGTGTATTAAACCTCATGAAAATCATACATACCTTTCAAGTCATACACTACATATATAAATATCCAAAAATTTTCTTATAACATACATATGGTCATCATCAGTGCAATTTCACTGAGATATATATATTTTATATGAATTGTTATATATTGTGCATATTTATATGTATGTATATATATATATTTTTCAATATAATTTTGGAACATACAATTGATTGTGTAACATTTGGCATGGGGAAATTTACTTTGAGAGTGAGCTAAATTATATACATGATAAAATGATAAACTGAAGGGTAAAAATATAATTCATACACATATTTATACATGGAATGAAAGAGTGAAAGAGAGATAATTGTGTGTCGCGTGCCGTTGCGCTTCCATGGGTCCAACGATGTCTCGCAGATGACACGAGCGGAATACTATATACCAAACATAACCGCACGCCTGTTCCATCGCTACTTTTCCCCTCTCTTATTCTCTTCTCACGGTCTTCTTACTGGCTATATAATTCTTTCTCAGTTGTTCTCACATATACAAACCCAAGTGTGGCAACCACTTGGCGTATCTCCGGCCACGCGACTGCCACGCGAACACTTTGAATCCAATGCTTATCTTTACTAAATGCAACCTTATAATTTATTATCGTACAACTAATCTTATTCTATTTTATCATAACTAGGAAAACAATTTTGTATTTATTCATATTTTTCACTTTTTATTTAAAGTACAATTGGATAAAAAAAGAATTGGATTTGTTATATTATTAAAGGTAATACAAATTTTTTAAATATAAATGTTATATTTACTCCTTTATTCTTTTTTCCTTTCATTTTATTTGCTGTTTACATTTATAGTATTTTGACTGTAACATCCTGTTGACACTTTTCGCATTTTTATTTCAGCTTCGCAACGAGTCAAATATAATAGCATAAATAATAGTATAAATAGTAGACCTAAATAGTAGTCTACCATTCGTATTTATATCTAAATTCATATTATTACAGAATAGTAACAAACATTCATATTAATTATAATTTTTTTTTAATCTACATTGCCAAGGACGCATTTATAATTTGTTTATTCATAAAATTGTTAATTTTAATTTTAACGTTGAATGTTTGTGGTCAAAAATGTTCAATGTCAGTTGACAATCACTAGTTTTATAACCATACATTCAATATATACGGCAAAATTAATAAAAAAAAATAAAAAAAATAAAAAAAAAAAAAATTATTCAATTTTCGCAAAATAATTTTCTTTAAATTGAAAGATTCTCTTTTTCTTCTGCTTCATCATTTAAAAAATTTTTATTTTTAATATATAGAGAAATATTAAATATGAAATTAAACATCTCGATGACATGATGGTCGGGGTTATATATCAGGCTTAATACACATCTATATAGGAACATATACATGTAGAATTGGTTGGGGTATATTGACTTCTCCTCCCTTTCATAGCATCATGCCACATGGCACGAGCCGCTACGCCCCTCAATAAGGGATCATTCGTGCCACTGCCGCCGTATCTGTTATATATTTATAAAACAGTATACGAAGAAAAAAAGAAATGAAAAACGTAAAAAGACAGAAAACGCAGTGTCATCTGTTCCTTCAGTTATAGTTGGTCTCGTGTGTCGTGAAGCGTGTATTATATATAATAAAAACCACGTACTAATTTTTCGACGAGAGGTAGAATGCGAAGAAAATTATGTATTATTTTTACCATTTTTGATAAATATAAAAATTTTATAATTAGAATTAATCATGAATTAGGACGTATATTGAAACTCAAATGAAATATAATAATAGTAAAAAAACTTTTGCATAAAAAAAAATATTAAAAAAAAAAAATTTATTCAACATTATTTTAAGTTGAAAAGTTTGTTTTTCATTCTGGCCTGTTTGAAATAATATATATTATGACTTTTGCACACCATATAGATATACAAAAGAAAATTACCGCACTACAACAGTTGAAACATCAGGAGTTTACAGTAAATATATATATCTGCACCGTCATCTGGTTGAATGGCTTCGGATTCACGTAGGACACATATGATATTGCGAAACGTGTACTTTACCCATGATGGATCTCGTGATATTCTCGTATTTGCGGTAAAATGAATAGTCGCGCGTTCGCGAATTAGAACGTATACCACAAGCCAATGGGGGGTTATTCCGTTCACCTGTATCGTCATGTTTTGGATGTCGGCGCGTGCCGCATATATTCTTTTATACCCACACATAAATATCAAACGAAAATTATCACTATTATTATACCTCTTTTTATTCACATATTAAATCATTTTGTTCTATTTTATTCCTATTTTTATGTTATAATTTTAATAAAATTATTACTTTCACATCTTAATTCTATAGATCATGTACTCATATATTCAATAATTGAATAAATATTATCATATCAAATTTATAATAAAGTGAGAAAAAATTAAAATATTATATGAATATATTTTCAATATGAAAATTATTCAATTTTATATATTTGCCAAAATTTTTTTGCACGAAAAATGTAAAAATTATTTAATAATATTTTTAATTGACGAATAAAAGATACCTTATCAAAAAAACAAGTTAGCTGATTTACGTATTGAGGTATTGATATATATATGCCTATAGAGTTACAGGAAAGATACTTGAGGAATCTTTTACACGTACACCACTTATATGAATACACTATCAGAATGAAAGACTTTGATTTATAGAACTGGTCCCTGACTTGTCGTCATAGGCGTGTATGTTTATCGTTTCATTATTATTACTTTACTCTTTACAGCAAAAACAATTATTATTATTTATTTATTTTATTATTATTATTTTTTTTTTTCATCACAATATATCATTAATGACTCATATAATAAAGAGATATCATAATGAGAATTTTGATGCTAATTTCAATGATCAAAATACATGAGATGGATGAAGATTTCAATTCAATATACTCATCTAAAAAAAAAAAAAAATTCAATTGAAATGAAATCCATTGGGAAGTAATTTATTGTTTCAATTCATATCGTATACAAACAAACAAAAAATTTTCATTCTGTATGTATACTAGGTGAAAATTTTTTTGTTCCTCTTTGTAATGAACAAGATTAAATATTTCATTTAATTGGTTGGTAAAATCCAGAAATAAAATCGATAATGATGTTATTGAAAGTGTATAATAATAGTATTGACGTTAAACTTGTGCGCTTATTGTTATTTATTGTCAGACATAATTTTTTTGCTTCATGTTTCCGGTGAAAGGTTTTTGGATGTATATGATTTGAAAAAAGATAAGAGTAGACCTTTCCTTGGATAAAATAAGATAACGGAAGCTGATTTTTGAAGAAGTTTTCTATTGATTGAAAACTGATATAGATAAAATAGAGTGTCGTTAAACGTTATTATGTATTGTGAAAAAGAAAATTATGAAGAAAGAAAATTGAGAGAGAAAGACAGGGGGGGGGGGGGGGGAAGAGAGGGTGAAAAAAAAACATGGTATTGTAGGATATGTATATTGATGATAAAGTAAGTGAATGAAGACTTTAAAACAGAGGTGAAAAATAAAGTAGTGGTGACAGTGAAAACAGTAAGTTATTATTGCACGTGTTAATCCCACTAATTTTGACACCATAAGGGTAGCGCGAGTTGTTACCCCTTTCTATTATTTATGTATACCTGTGAGAGGTTTTTTTTCCATTGTATCTAATTCTTCACTAAATATTTCGAGTATCCTTGACTGTATTGAAAAAAAAAAAAAAAAAAAAAAAAAAATAACAAGCTAAATTAAATTCACATAGTTAAACGAATTTTATAGAGTCATTGCAACTAATTACACTATGATTAATAACATCATCTAATATATATATTTATAAATTTTTTTGTTCATATATATGTATTGTTTATAAATATATATGAAAGATAGTAAATATTTTGAGTCAAATACATTTTTCCAATATATGTATTATAAAAAGGATGACAGAGAATACGAGCGCCGTTGTTTTCTACAGAAATTTTCCAACTTGTTTTTTTAGCATTATGTAGTGGGGGCGGATACGCTTGTGGTCAGCGTAAATTATGCCTGAAATCGATTTACTGTTCGATCCCTTTGAGGGCCTTTCACTTCAACCGGGCCAGGTCATCCCTCGTCTTATAATCAAGAAGAAAAAAGGGAAAAAAAAAAAAAAAAAAAAACAATCAAGCGACCACGCGGTCAATCTGTCGACCTTTAGACTATTTTTCTACATTATTTTTTTGACTTTTGCATTTTTTTCCTTTTTATTTACTCCACGTATATACTATATATATCACTATTTTTCCATTCTCCGTGTTATTTGTAATTTCGAGACCCTTTCATCATTCTGCCATGTTTCAATTTTAACCAATCAATGTTGATTTTATTCGACAATTTTTTCACTATAGGATGCCGATGAGTCGATTATTATATTTTCTTTTTTGACTTAACCAGCTGATAAACGGTTCATTTGAAATTCAAAATTTAATGAATTATTTTTTCAAAATCTAATATATAAATGAAAAAATTGATAAAAAATATAAAATAACTATGAGAAAAAATTATTTCATAATTATCACCTTATTAAAATATTATTGGTGGAATTATAAGAATAAAAAGTTGTATAATTACTGTTGATATGGTTTGACAACCGATGTATAATTGATAATAATTCTATTTTTTTTTTTTTTTCACATACACATACACATATGCGTTTAGGCGAAATTTATATGAATAATAAAATTTGAAATTTTGTGAACTATGTGCCGGATCTCATGTGGTTGACCAAGGAACATTTGCGAATCGGACTCAATTGTGGTTGTACTCAATTGTGAATAAAAAAAATGAAGAGAAGTAACGAAAGGAAGTTATGTTAGTGTTTCCGGAACAAGGGAAAAAAAAAGTTTTGTGTGTCTTTTTTCTTCCATCTTTTATACCGTTTTTTACAAGTAAATTATACTCTTGTTATCTATTTTTAGTTCATTTATGGAGAAAATTATTATTATTATTATTATTATTATTATTATTATTATTATTATTATTATTATTATTGATTAATTATTAATTATTATTATTATTACTGTCATTAGGAAAAATATTTTTTTATTTTATTTTACTTTTACATCGAGTTACATTAAATTATTTGACATTTTATAATGGTTTTCAATACTTTGAAATATAATCATAGTTAATTCAACTTTCATACATATTACAAAATTATTACTTATTTAATTATTCATTATATGATGTTTCGTATTATTATTTACATAATTTATTATTATGTGAATAGTGATTAAAATTTATAAATATTGCAGTAAGTGTATTTTGTTTATTTTCAAGAAAAATATCTATTTTTGCTGTAGGAAAATATTGTATGTTCAAATGTATGATAACTTGACTAGAAAATAAAATGAAGATACAATAAATTGGGATATTTTTACAATGATTATTACGTTGGTTATGAGGTGTGATATTAAAATTGGAAATATTGAAAAAGGCACAGAAATTCATTCTTTGCTTATGAGATGAAACAAAAAAATATATATATATATATATATATATATGAGTAATAATTAATAAGATTAACTTGCTCAGACTCATTTAAAAATGTCTTCTGAGATTTCCACAGTACTGTAGTTTCATATAACTCTTTGGACTTTTAGCTGTTTTTAATAAACTTAAAAAATAAATTATGTCTACAATAAAATTATATACCACGTTTTATTCTTGAAATAATAATAATAATAATAATAAATAAATGAATAAATAATTACAACAGTTTACTATTATCAATAATTGCTATTGCAAATGTAACAAATGTGTCAAATCAATTCACTGTTGTCATGGCGCTCGAGCAAATCATTTAATGCCGCAATATAAGTTTGTGCCATTTGTAGGGTTTCAAATTTACTTAGCTTGTGATCAGCACCGAGATTCGGTACTACCTCACGTAATTTATCAAACGCATCATTGAGTCCATTCATTCTACGACGTTCTCGTGCATTTGCTGCAATTCGACGGCGCTTTAAGACACTCGGAGATGGTGGTACATCGCGAGATCTTCGTCGGCCCCGACGTGGACTTGATGTAGGTGATTCTATAATCTTATTATAGAACATAAAATAAAATAAGTTTATTTATTTCTCAATAAACTTGTTATTATGGCGACGAGATAAAATTTAGTTACATACCTTACCAGTCGTCGTATGTGGTTCCCAATAGTTTTTTTGGATATCAATAATATTTTGTTGACATTTTTCACTATCAACAATATATTTGTGTTCTTCAGGAGGTGTTTCATAACAATATGTAGGAACTTGACATTCACCGGAATTTTCTTCATACATAATTGAACGAGGTGACATCATGTGCTCAATTGATTCATGAGTAATAATCCTTTGAAAATTGATAATAATAATAATAATAATGATAATAATAATAATAAAGAAATAATGGATTAAAAAAATTGCACTGATACATGTTCACTAATATTTATTATCGGTTTACCTTTGAGGTGTAGTTGGTGTTAAAATTCCATACATTTCTTTTTCATATCCTTCTGGAGTTTTCGCATATTTATTGCAATGATTGTCATTATAGTTATCAATATTCTCTCGTCGCGGTGTTGAAACTATATTCGTATTATAATGTTCACGATAGTTTTTTGGTAAATTGTCATAGTCCGGAGAATTGTATGGTGAAGGATACAACGGATCGTATGACTTTGGTGTTGGATATGTCGGAGTGAGCGTCTCTGACGACAATGTATGATACATTCCGTGGTTATTTGACAGTAAAGCCATCTTCATTCACGGCTAATTTTCCATTAATGTAAAATTATCACGCTTTCAATGAATTTTTTATTGTTCATTTAATTTTAAACGTAAAATCACTCACCCGCACGAAGACTATATTCTTCGGGCGGGCCTTCAGCTTATTCGACACACATCACATTAACAGAAGAAATGAATAAATAAATAAAATATATAAATAAAAAATACTAAAATAATTATTAGTATTTAATAAAAAGCACTGTAAAAGAAAATATTTTTACATCACTAATTCAAACTTATTACACTTTTAGAATTTTGGAATTACTCCTCAGTTTATTATATAATCCGTGGATTAAAAGAAGACTCATGAGACTTTACATATCGTCCTCGATGTACTGAGGCTCGAGTTTGAATGTAGCGCGTGCCAGAGCATTTACCAATACCACCAACATATGGTCTCACCTCGTTGGCGAGCTCATCCCTAGATAACGTTGCACCTGGTACCACTCATGGTGTGCATTTTCTAGAGTATAACTCCCCTACTCTGAAACATTCCCGCCAATGCCACTTTCCTCCCTCTTGAACATTGCTTCGTTTCGTCTCGCATACCTGCACACACATCAAGGAGTTTGTGGGAGAAAAAAAAAAAAAAAAAAAAAAAAAAAAAAAATTGTTGGAACGAGATATAGCGATCGCGGGAAGAGACAGGAAGGAAAGAAGGAAATAGTGATGAAACAAGAAGTGTGTAGAATATGGGGTGGAATTTTTAAAGGGTCTGATGATGACTTTTGAATGAGAAGGGGCACTGGGTGCCAGCCAGCTGATGACTCGTGGCATTTATATATTTATATTGTATGTAACCAATGTATATTCAACCCTGATAAAGTGCGGTCAAGCTGAGGGTAGTTGTGACTGAGTGGACAGGTTATTCAATATTATCTGATGATTTATTACTTAATTTGGTTTTGGATGATATTAAATTGTATTTTAAATACTGAAGAAAATGAATGCAAACGTTTAGAATCATCGCTTAATGATGATTTACATTACATCTTGAAAAATTCATTGAACATTATACTAAAAAATATGACTATAATGATTTTTTATCACACCATCAAATAATAATTAAGTTAATATTGAATAAACTGGTAAATGTTGAATTTAGTTGTCACTAGTTTTAAGTGATGAAGGTTTGTAATGAAAAAAAAATCGGAAGGTGAATAAAATGGGAAGAAAAAATACTGAAGTGAAACGCCGACATGAAATGAATTTTTAATTTACGATTTCCCGCCTTTGATATTGTCTCCCATTGACAGTTTACGTGGTTGTCTCTGTCTATCTTTTCGTACCAGCCAATCGACAGTTGATTTCATAATGAATGTCACCACGAAATGAAGATACTAGAAGTGGCTAGTACGGAAGCAATACCAATGGCACGCGATCTTATATTTTCTTTAAAAATCAATTTTCATTTTATGAAATTAAAGATCAGGAATCGATCTATATTTTGAAAAACTTTCTCAATAACTTTGTTTTTCATCCCAAATTTTATATTTTATAGTGACGTCAGATATTATCTTTTCATTTTTCATTTTCTCATTTTCTCATTTTATTATTTTTGATGGTTGACAAGGGAAAAAAACGTTTTTTCGTTGCGACTTTTGAATTCATCAATACATTAGTAATGTCCTATTGCATTTTGCTGTCCCCGTAATTTTTTTAAAATGGACAAATAAATGTATAAAACTTAGCATCATATCGTGGTGTATATATACATAGAATTACATAGATATATGAATTTATTCCCACATACATTTAAGAAACTATATTAAAATAATAAAGCAATTATTCAACGATTTCATTATATTTACCTAAATGATTACATAACCATTAAAATATTAATAAAATTAAATATGATTAATATAAATATTACAGAATTATATTCCAATATACGGTGCGAAAATTATGAATTCGATAAATTTTCGATAAAGACATAAATTGTCATGTACTTCACTCGGAAGAGGAAAAAATTTACGTTCCAAAAATATTAATTTTGTGTGGAACACAAAACCGTAAAATATGACATCGATGTTTTAACAATCTTCAATAGAAAAGTGAAAGATAGAGAATTAATATATTTAATGGTACTTGTCAGGCTGCATTAATGCTCAAGTATTTAATAAATTTATCTTATATCACTTACCGCAGTGAAATTTTCGAGATTTAATGTGTAAATATTTCCAGCTGTCAATAGACAAGGTTCCGAACTTCGCATAATTAAAAATTGCAAAAGTTTTCGTGATCTGAATGACACAGCATACCACATGGATTTTGTTCTAAATTGAAGAGGAAAATATATCTAATATTAAAAGATATGGAGTTAAATTCTCTATTTTCATTTTATTTTGATAGGGGTTGATTTAATTATATATATTGTACAACGTCAATTGAAATTTTACCATCCGTTGATGTTTGTTATCTTACGATAAGTTTATTTACATCGGTTGGTATATTATCTGAATTACCTGTACATGCACTGTAGATAATTTTTTCAAGTTTTGTGATATTATAGGCATATAAGAGATGTACAAAAAATAAAAAGACAATATTCAATGCCAGATATATTTGTGTATGTATATGATAACAATGAGAAAATAAAATGACATACGTGTAGTTGCATATTTTAACACTTTCATCCGCCAAACGTTGTGAAGGCCAACTCCCAAAAAATATAACTGATGTTTGAGCAATTGTGAATGAAGCATATCTGATAGCTTCATCTGGACGATCCAATTTTGTAACTGCCTATAAATTCAATAATATAATAATTATATATAATATTTATATATAATTAATATAGTTTATAATTTCTCTGAAGCACGGAAAGTCAGAATAATTATTACAGCATCTATACTATAGCGTTAATACTCACTTGAAAACCGGTGAAACTTATGCAGACCATATTGAATCCAAGTTGAAATAAAAAAGACATTGAATTAGCTGTTTCAATAAGTTGGGCGTATCTACAGGAAAATAATGAATTATAATGATACTACATATTTTTTTTTTTTTTTTTAAATTAAAAATTGAAATTTTAAAAACTAACTCAAGAATATGAATATGCTTGATTATACATTCAATAATTCGTTGATATGGTTTATCATGTTTAATATTGGGATTCATATTTACGATGATTTCCTTTGTCTCGATCAAATTTCCCAATCGATATCTGATGATATGTTGCTTATATAAAAAACCAATTCACATATTTATACAATTATTCATAATCATTTGAATTTTTTTCATATATTCCTACCCAATAATTTCGAATATTGCACAAGCATGTTGTACATATACCATAAATATAGTATCAATTGAAACGACAACAGTGACATACGTAAATGTGCAAAAATATGAATTTATCAGTATTAGTAAATAATACTTGTCAACATCGATTAAATATTCAACATGATACATCAACGGTTTGTTTATAGATGGATTTGTATTGTTTAGGGATAATAAATTATCGGAAATCAAATTTTTTACATGGGGTATTAATGGCCCCAAAATAAAAGGAACCATAGTTCCATACACTGCAACTGAAAACAAATATTGTTTTAATCAATTATGTTGTATTTTTAATTGTTATTTTCATTATTTTGTTTGTTTGTTTGTTTGTTTGTTTGTTTTTTTTTTTTTCCCCAACTGAGTAACGCCAAATTGGCATAATAAATACCTGCATACATTATAGTATTTTTCCGACTATCTTTTGCCCAATTATATAAAATTTTCAATTCATTTTTATCATTTGATTTCATCCAATCTGACTTTAGAATATCTAATAATGCTTTCATCTGTATATATAAGATTGCCGCTAATACGTTATATAATCAAATAATAGTTATTTTGATGAATAATTTGTCACCAACCTTATCGGCATTATGGTGAAAATTTATAAATTTAATAATACACACAATGCTGATTAAAACTGGTGGTATAGATTCCATAAAAATTGGCGGATCACACCACGCTGCAATCATTCCACCAGTCTTTCATACAAATTATATATATTCATGTATTCATATGTATATATTTCATTTATTCTAATACGTGAAATAAAAACTTTATACAATCTTAACATTATGTTTCGTTATAATACCTGCAATAATCCTTGTGTAATAAGACAAACAACGGTAAATATAAACCATATGATTTTATTCACATGACTCTGATATGGCCATAATCCAATAATTATTAAAAGTAATCTATTTATTCGTAATAAACGATCTGGCGTCTTATCCATTGGGTTATGCGTGTCTTTTCGATGTGTTTATTGCAATCGCGTGATAAAAACTAGATTACGTGTCACGACATACGAGCCCTCACGAAGTTCATCTCATTATTTATTCCTTTAGAAGTTCAATGTTTTTCGAAAATTCTATTAATATATATTTGCGGTTCAAAAGTATGGTACTCTTTGTAAATATCATTCAAAGGCTTTTGTTCTTTTCTTCTATATAATTTTTTTTTTGTTGAATTAGAAATTCTCTTTATAATTATTTTTAGTTACATATCATGGAATATTATTGATTTAGTCGCTATAACTTATTGTGGGAAACATAATGGTATCGCGAATTTACTTTAGTCATTCTTTTTATTTTTTTGTTTTAAAGTTTATACGTGATGAAAAAAAATAAAATAAAATTGCAGTGAAAACGTACTCGTGTTAAGTATAAATTTTATTTATCCTCTTGAATAATGATAATTGTTTTGACAATTCATGTTTTTCAAAAAAACGAAAGAAAACTTTCTGATCTTTAATTATCGCAGAAATTTATTTGGAAATATTGATAAAACAAAAATAATATAATAAGAGGAGCATTTGAATTTTGTGGATCACCATTGTGACAATAATTTATCGAATTATATGTTTTAAATTTATGTTATTTTAATCATAAAAATATGTATTTTTAATTATTTCGCAATAAATATTCAATTTGCTTTTTTTTTGTTAAAATAAACAAAAAAATTTTAATAAGTAAATTCAACCTATACATTTCACCACACTTCAATTGAATGATAACGTAAATAATAACGTAATTTTGCAATTCATAATTTTATTAATTAAACAATATCATAAAAAGACCAACAAAATGAAGATCGCGCGCTGATTTTGTCGATTACTCAATTGGAATTTATGATTGAACTACATATCAGAATGATTCAGAGCAATTTTGGTTTTTCTCAATTTTTTCTATAGCTGTGCAAAATTACAAAACTATTTTCTTATAATATTAATTTTTGTATGGAACAAATGTCTGAGCTTGATCAAATATATCAATTATTCAAGTCTAATATACCTAGTATATACATTTAGAATGGCGAGTAATTCGGCTCAACCACTTCTGAGAATATTCTACCCATTTTTTTATTTTTTTCAAAGCTTTATTCGATATGAATTACAGTGAAACAGTATATTCGATACGAGTGTTTCAAAGCATTTTCTCATTTACAAAAGGTTGAATTTCAACAGACAAAACAACAGAACAATTGGTGAAAATATTCCTGCGATAATACGAATAATATTGAATGAAAAAGATCAAGCCGAATTGAGAAAATTATGAAATTGTCATTCTCTTCTGAACTAAACGTCGAATTTGAATGTATCAAAGGACAATATCATTCTCCCGTGATGATTTTTATACATGTAAAATTTGGGATTTCTTGTCAATATCGATTAAATATTCACATATGATATATCAACCGTTCGTTAATAAATAAATTTTCATTGTTCAGGAATGATGAATCATTCAAAATATCATTTTTTAGTTCGTTCACTTGAATGCCCCTGTATACAGGAGTATTAATGTGAGACGTATAGCCTGCAATAGTCCAGTTTGCCGTGCCCACGATAATTCGAGAATGGATGAATATTTTTCAATTTTTTTTCCTTTTTCATTTGTTGGGTTCATGAAAAGGATGATCCTTATTGTTGGGGTGATCGATTACACTTTTGTTTACACTGGAAATGCCGAATTACTAGAAATTAATTTTTTCCTGATATCTCGAAAACAAATTAATATTATCTCGAACATTTTTTTTTTTATCAATGTGGAATTTCCCAATATATTAAAGGGTACATAAATTTATGCACTGTACCTATGCAACAAAAAATATTCGATTTTATATAGTCATTATTTGGATGAAGCAGTTTTATATAAAAATCAAAAAATTGTAAATTGTAATAATTAACGTATACATGAGAGTTAAATAAAACACTTATTGAGCATACGTATCAATGTGAAAAATAGGTGAATATATCTGATGGTACTGCTGTAATATAGATGGATAAATATATATAATTTTATTGTAATTATATGCTAATTTTATTATTTTTTCTCGATTCATTATAATCATTGAAATATCGTTAATACAAAATGTTATTGATGTAGATATATATTATAGTTATACTGTATGAATTATGTATTATAATGAATTACGAATTATCATGTGCGCCATTGGAATAACAATAAAATTCACTTTTGAAGAGATTACTGTGTTGAACACAAAACAGTGAAGTATGACATCGAGGTTTTTACAATCTTGAATGAAAAAAGTTAAAATGATTGAATCAAAGTAAATTTAATATCACTTTTGAATAATTCATTATCCAACAAATTTATCTCATATTACTTACTGCAGTAAAATTTTCAAGATTTAAAGTATAAAAATTACCAGCAGTCAATTGACATGGTTCTGAGCTTCGCATAATTAATAATTGCAAAAGTTTTCGTGATCTGAATGATGTTGCATACCACATTGATTTCGTTCTAGAGTGAACAGATCAACATACATCATCAATGAAAAAGGCAGATGGAAATTATCTATTTAATATTATTCTTATATTAATCAAACAAAATATATAATATTTTTGAAAAGCAATTGAACGTTCATCAACCGTTGAAGTTTTTTTTTTTTTTTTTTTACCGTAAAAAAACTTTAATTTCACTTGTTAGTGAATCTTTATAAACAGTGAAAATAATCATTATTTGATTTTTTATGCTGCAGGTATACCTATTTGCATTACTGGTGGAACAATTGAACTTCGTACGTCAACTTCAATTACATATATATAATTATAATTCAACTATAAAATTACATACGTGTATTCGCGTATTTTAACACTTTCATCTGCCAATCGTTGTGCAGGCCAACTCTCAAAAAATAAATGAAAAGTTTGAGCGATTGTAAATGATGCATATCTCATAGCTTCATCTAGATGATCCAACTTTGTAGCTGCCTTTACATTCATTAATGTATAATTAAATATTAATAAGTTTTTCAATTCAGAAAAATTTCAAATAATAATTATAGTATTAACATTTTCATCATATATATATAACGTATATACTCACTTGAAAACCAGTGAAACTTATGCAAACCATATTTAATCCAAGTTGAAACAAAAATGACATTGAATTAGCTGTTTCAATAAGTTGGGCGTATCTACAGGAAAATAATGAATTATAATGATACTACATATTTTTTTTTTTTTTTTTTTTAATTGAAAATTGAAATTTTAAAAACTAACTCAAGAATATGGATATGCTTGATTATACATTCAATAATTCGTTGATATGGTTTATCATGTTTTATATTGGGATTCATATTTATAATGATTTCCTTTGTCTCGATCAAATTTCCCAATCGATATCTAATGATATATTGTATATATGAGAAATTGACTTACTCATTTATATAATTACGTAAAATTAATTGAATTTTTTTCATATATTCCTACCCAATAATTTCAAATATTGCACAGGCATGTTGCACATATACCATAAACATAGAATCAATTGCAGTTACAACGGTAATGTACGTCAATGTAGCAAAATATGAGTTTATCATAATTGGTAAATAATACTGGTCAATATCGATAAAATACTCAACATGAAACATCAATGGTTTGTTTATGGATAAATTCATATTATTAGATGATAAATCATTGGGAATGTATTTCATGATATATGGTACTATTGGTCCCAACATAAAAGGAATCATAGATCCGTAGACTGCAACTGAGAGTAATAATGTTTATATCAATAATTTTAATAATTTTTCATTCATCGATGATAAATATTTTTTTCCGATACAACAATGATGAATAAGTATAATAAATACCTGCATACATAATGGTACTTTTCCGACTATTTTTTGCCCAATTATATAAAATTTTCAATTCACTTTCATCATTTGAAATCATCCAATCCGATTTCAACATATCCAATAGTGCCTTCATCTATATTCGGAAGTTTGCAGTTAATCGCGAATAATAATGAAATATAATTATTCGATAATTGATATAGTACTAACCTTATCGGCATTATATAAAAAATTTATAAATTTTACAACACACATAATGCTGATTAAAACTGGTGGTATAGATTCCATAAAAATTGGCGGATCACACCACGCTGCAATCATTCCACCAGTCTTTCATACAAATTATATATATTCATATATTCATATGTATATATTTCATTTATTCTAATACGTGATATAAAAACTTTATACAATCTTAATATTATGTTTTGCTACAATACCTGCAAAAATCCTTGTGTAATAAGACAAAAAACTGTTAATATAAACCACATTGTTCTATTCGCACGACTTTGATATGGCCATAATCCAAGGGGTGTTAAAAGCAGTTTATTTATTCGTAATAAATGATCTGGCGTTTTATCCATCTGGCGTCTTATTTGACACTTTATGATATGTTGATTGACCTGCGACAAAAGCTAGATTGCGTGTTATAACATACGACTCCCCACAAAATATATCTAATTATTTATTCCTTTACAATTTTTTTTGTTTCTGTAAATATAATTATTATTATTGTATATTCGAATGGCGTTTTATCCATCAGGTTATTCGACTCTTTATGATATGTTGATTGTACTGTGACAAAAACTAGATTGCGTGTCACGACACACGACTTCCCACAAAATTTATCTAATTATTTATTCCTTCAAAACTTTAATATTTCTGCAAATATTATTATTATTATTATTATTATTATTATTATTATTATATTCGAGTATTCTTTTGTAAATATCATTCAAACTTCTTACCTTATATGATATTCTAGTTATTGAATTATAAATTCTTTTTATCATAGTTTGCAATTGTATATCACGAAATATTATTGATTTTGTTTCAAGTCCTTCTATTATTGTATAATATATAGTTGCACCATGATATCGTTTCGCTAATTATTTTACGTAAATTTTGAATGTAATAAATCCAAACTAAAAATTCCGAGTTGAAGTACATGCGTTCAATACACATATTTTTCAATGATAAAATTGTAATGTGTCTTTTGTAAAAATCCAATACACATAGGTAAAAACACATATATTAATTGTTAAAATATACAACAATCATTTTTTTATTTATAATTAATTATTATTACATGTGAGCACACATACATACACACATTTATACGTATATTTATTTATAATAATCAATATATAAAGTGCATGTGTTTCTTTAAATTTTTATCAAATGTTTTTATTGAGTATAAATTGATGTAATATTATTTGTATAATTCATTTCATAGACAGAAGAACAGTTATGTATGACATGGATGTTCGAATCACCTGAAAATTTATTTGAAATTTGAATATATTACTTAACAATTTCACATTAAAAATATTTTTATATGTGCAAGGAAATATGTATTTTTCAAATGTGTTTTTAGTGGACAAAATTATTAATTTCACGTGTCTTTTCTCTGAGGAAAAAATTTTTTTTTTCACTGTTTTAATTTTTTTATTTTTTTTTTTTTATTTTTTATTTTTCCACTCATAATTTCGATCATAATTTTTAAAATCATAATTAAAAAAAATATATATATTTAAAAAATACTTATTTCTTTGTACTTGTTATAAAAATTAAGATGTGCAACTCGTGGGATATTGGTGAATTCAGGATCGTGTGATAATAGCACTGGCTTCGTCCGTGTCGCCAAATTCACACTTGTCTAGATTTACCAATTTTTCTCACTCATTACACAATGTACTTGTCTTATACTATCTATTAGTATAATTTAATTACCGCACTGAAATTAGCTAAATTTAGAATGTAAAATTTTCCTGCGGTCAATTCACATGCAATCCGGCTTCGCATTGTCATTATAGTAAATAATTTTCTCGTTCTCAATGATGTTCGATACCATCCTGAATCATGTCTACATTCAATATTTCATTGTCTTAATTGTAAATATATGTTGAAAATATTTAAATATTTATAAGTGAGTATAAAATGAAATAATTACATACACATATTCACTAATTTGTGTACTGTGATCAAAAAGCATTTGTCCTGGCCAACTTAATAAGAATAATACGAAAATTTGACTGGCGGTAAATGCTGCAAATCTTATTGATACATCGGGTGCTTCATCAATTTTTAATACAATCTATAATTATTATGTACTGTTCAAATTTAAAATATTACTTGGAAAATAATTGCAATTACTTACTTGGAATCCCGTGAAACTGATACAAATCATAATTATTCCAAGTTGAAAAAAGTAAGATACAAAATTAGCATCTTCAATTAATTTAGCATACCTTGAATTACAGAAATTAATTGTTATATATTATAATGTAATTTGTGACATTTTACATAATTATAGTACACACTCTAATGCATGATTGTGTTTTACAATACAATTCTCCATCATCATATGATTTTTGTCTATTGCTCGCGAGGGATAAAGATTAATATTGAGGTTGATGTCATGAGCAACGAGTTGCAGAGAATATCTAACAATTTAATAATTTTATAAATCAATAATGATTACTAAGTTTCACGTGATTAATCGCAATGATTTTTTTATTTTTTCAAATTTTCTATTACTATCACTACTATCACTACTATTAGTACTAGTACTTACCCCACAATAGAAAATGTGGCACATGCATGCTGAACAAACACCATAAATATACTATCAATAGCGATAACAACTGTGAGAAATGATATAGAACCAAGGTAACCGTGCAATAAAATAGGATAATAATATTTTTCTGTATCCATAAGATATCGAACTTGAGTAAACATCAGTTGTTTTGGCATACTTGCATTCATTGGAGCAAAAAAATTATACACGATGGGTATTGCTGGGATGAGCATGAAAGGACTGATTGTTCCATACATAGTACCTGATATATTGTATGTCAAAATAATTAATGATTAAACACATAAATAGAATTTTATGAAAATGAAGAAATTTTTTTGAAAAAACAAAAAAAAAAAAGTAAATAAATAAATATATAAATCAATGAATAAATAAAATAACGATAACTTACCAGCACATAAAAGTGTTAATTTTCTTCCAAATGATGCATATTTATTTAAAATTTCCATCTCAGGACATGAGTTAAATTGTTTATAATCATTTTCCAGTATCACTAAAAGTTTTTTCATCTAAATGAAAGAATTTATTTATTATGGTGGATTTTTTTATTGTCTTAATTCACTATCGTAATATATGCAGGTATAATTATTTTATTATTAGTTGAATTACTTTTTTACTGTTATAAGCAAAATTAATTATCTTTGCAAAGCATATGAAATCAACGAGTACCGTTGGAATTGATTCGATTACAAGATCTATATCATCAGCAAACCAAGCGTATACCATACCGCCTGTCTATAAATTCATATATTATCATTGTAATTACTGGTTATTAATTTTATCATAATATAAATTTGACTGACAAATGGGTTAATTATTAATCTATAAAATTATCAATTTACTTACTTGTAAATACGTTTGCGTGATACCAAAAAATAACATAATGTAGTAATATATATATTTATCGATTGATGATTGATGTGGCCATTGGCCAACAATAGATAAAAATATTTTATTAATTCTTAAATATGGTGTAGCCAACAATTCCATCTTGTCGTGTTTAACTGTTATATAAAAACTGAATGAATACTCAGCTATCCAAGAGTTGGCAATAATCAATGCTGATTAAGTATGCTCTCAGTGATGCGGGGATGTCGCATTGTGTTTATTTAAAAATTCTATTTGAATTGAATCGTTAATTAAAAGAGGATTCATTTTTTTTTTTTTTTTTTGAATAATGTGTAAATTTCTTCTTCAAACAAAATTTTTTTTTCAGTTCATCCTGTTAAGAAAAGTACAACGAAAGAAAACAAAAAAATAAAAAAAAAATAAACAAAGCACAAAAAATTTTTTGATTCGCGATTTTTATACGTAATTCCATAGGTATTAATGCAACAGCTATAATATAATAAAAATTTTAATTTTGTGGCTTTGAATTAGTTATTATTATTATAATTATGTCTCAAAAATTCATCGAAAGATAAGGTCATGTAATTTTTGTCGATAAACATTTCATTTCGTTTACAGTGTAATACAATTATTTCACGTGTATAAGTGACGGATAAATATGAAATATAAATTTGCAATGGGTATAGTCATACGTAAAAATTTAAAAAAAAAAAAAAAAATTTCATTACAAATAATATATATGAGGGTAAAAAAAAAAAAAATTATTAAGCACGCATTGATGTGAAAACGGTGAGGTATGAAAATGAAGTTTTCACCACCTTTGACAGAGATAAAATAAAAAACAAACAATAAAAAATTAGTTAGGAAATATATGTTTGATTTGTAATCATCAATTTTTTTATAATCAACTTACCATACTAAAACTTTGTAATGACATAGTGAACGATTTTCCGGCCGTAAGCTTACAAGGTGTTGCACTTTTTATGAGTAATGGAACCATGAGTCTTTGTGAACGAATTGACGTTTTATTCCAATTAGAATCATATCTGAATTAATATAAATTTATCAATTAATAAAAAAATTTAATAATACATTGTGCACCAAAAGGAGTGTAAAGTTGACAATACAAGATGCAGGTAAGAGCATTTATATAGATTGTCAACTTGTCAAACTCGTTTATAATCACTGATGATACGCCCTTGATCCATCATGCATTATTATATTTATTATATATATTTTTATTCACATATATTTGTAAATACTAACGCACGATAAAATATAGAAGCACTGTGTTCCAAAAGCAATTCTCCTTGCCAGCTAGTATAAAATAGATGGAATACCTCACCGATAGTGAAACCCACAAATTTCATTGCAATATTTGGTTCATCCATTTTAAACGCTGCCTATTGATTATAACAAAAAATAATTCTATGTAAAAAATATAACTGAAATATATGTTGTAATATTCAATATATTATTCAATTTAAATTCGTACAACTATTCCTGATGCTGTCATCATCAACATATTAATTCCTATGACGAAAACGAATGAAAAGTAGTTGGCATCTTCGATAACATTGGCAAATCTAAAAATAATTAAAAAATCATTTTTATTGATAATTAAAAAATTACTGAGCTATAGATAATTAAAATTAAAATTAAAAAATTAAATAAATTGACATGTATTAATAATTTCATTAAGTTACAAACTCTATTGCATCGTTGTGTTTCGCAATACAGGTAACCATTTGTTTATAATCTATATCTTCGTGTTCGGTATGATGGCTGTTAATATCACGATACTTATTTTTCGCTACTCGATCCAAGTGCAATCTAGAGAAATAATAATTTACCACAATGAATTTCCATTTGATTTTCATTATGTATAATTATTTTCAATTTTCGACAATATTTTTCATGTTATTACTATTTGTTTTTTTTTTTTTTTCTGTTTTATTTTTATTTTTATAATGACACTATCTTACAAAATGTTATACCCTAAAATTGAAAATTTGGCACAGGCATGTTGAATGTAGACCATAAACATTGTATCAATGGCAATGATAATTGTGAGAAACGAAAATGTACCGAGATAACCGTGAATGATTAATGGATATAGATATTTTTCATAGTCGAAAAGAAATTCGATTTGTTGATACATCAAATGTTTTGGATAACTTTGATTCATAGGTGCTGCAATATCTAAGACAATTGGAACGAGAGGCACTAACATCATAGGCACCATTGTCCCATAGAGAGCACCTGTAATATTTAATTTTGAATAAATGAAATAATGTTCATATTATAATGAAAATAATATTACACCACTTCAAATATACTGATGTGATGAAAATTTACCCGCATAATACATTGTAACTTTTTTTCCAGAACGGGCATAATTATTGAGTATATCATTTTCAGCTCCCAATTTATAAATTTTCCAATCTTCCTCCATCATGATCAAGAGTTTTTTCATCTATATATATAAAAAAAAAATATATATATATATATATATATTTCATGTTTTTTATCTCATCACACTTTTTCACATATTTTAAGCCCCCTCCCTCTGCCCTTCCCCTACCCAACTCTCTCTTCTATTTTCTCTTCGCTCCTTCTTCTTCTTCTTATTGTGAAAAATAAAACAATCCAGTAAAAATTATGAAATAATACCTTTCTAGCATTATATGAATAATTGATAAATTTGACACCGCATACAACATCAGCTAGTACTGTTGGTAATGCTTCTAAGAAAACATCTATATCCACCCAAGCCGCTATCATTCCTGCCGTCTAAGATAAATACATTTTATATATTATATGTGTACATGCATTTTATAATTTTATTTGTTATTTATGCAAATTTAAATTACTTGAAAATAGCCGTGAGTGGTAGTAAATATAAACATGAAAAGATGACAAATATATTTAGAAATTTTTGATTGATATGGCCATTGACCAATAATTGTTAAAAAAATTCTATTGACTTGATGATATGGTGTTGCAACAGTATCCATAATATCGAAGTTTTTTGTCGTTATGCATTGACTAGTCACATACGAATGAGTATGTATTTCATAGCACTTATTTTATTCTGCCAATCGATCGTTATAATTACGTATTCTGTTATAGACAGTATTTTCCGCTTATTCATTAACATTACGTGTTACAAATACTAGTCACGATACGTGAATTTATAATTAAAAGTATTATGCGATGGATGAAACGATTTTCATAATAACGTTTGAATTTTAGGAAAAAAAAAAAAAAAAAAAAAAAAGAAAAAGAAAAAAGAATGACATAGAAGATCTAAGAGAATTGATATGTAGTTTTGATTAATCCCTTGCGCTACAATGACGTTAGCTAAATTCATCATGGGGTTTTAATAGCCAATTGCGCAATAACGAACTCTATTCGTCGTGAGCTTGAATATATATGTGGCATATTAGAATTTGCACAAAATGTGTACTTAAAAATTAAATATGTCGTTTTATTTTCAACACCTTATATTACGCAGTGGTTGATTCAAATTGAATGGTGCTTTATTGTAAAAATTTTTTTATTACAGAATATATGCTCAGTGTAATTTACTTTATTTTAAATTAATACATTCGTCAATTTGTCCGTTCATTATGAAAATTTTATTAATTCACGTAATTTCTGTTTCATTTTTCAATTTGACGGCAATAAGAAACAAACAATCCATATAAATACATTTCATTTACTTGAAAAATTATTTTCAATTTTATTTGTCATATATTACAATTAAAGTGATTAATTTTTCAGTTCGAATCATGTTAAAAAGCATTTTTAATATTATACGTGAGTGATTTTTTAGTTTCAGTAAACAATTTTCATACTTATTTTATTTTACAATAAATACCTTTGTGTACATATAACTGTAGACTTGAAATAAAGCAGAAAAATCCATTGACCAAGTTTTAAATATGAAAAATTATTATTTTTATCAATTAAATTTTCTGCGGATTGAAAATAAATGGGATATTTAACGTAACGATGATAGAACGGTAAAAAATGATATTGCATTTTTCAACACCTGAGTAGGATATTTATAATATATATCTAATATTATTGAATAATCATATATTTAAGTGGATATGAAATAATTTTTGTAATTTTTTTTACCAAACTAAAAGTGCCCATTGATATTGGATACAGTTTTCCAGCAGTTACTGCGCAAGGTTTCATACTCCTAATCATTATTAAAATAAAAAATGATTGATGATATACTGGAAAATTATACCATTCAGGGGTATATCTGAAAGTATACCAGATACAATAACAATTGAAAAAAAACAAACAAAGAAATAAAATAAAAACAAATCAAATTATTGTATTTTAACACATAAAAATACCCACACTGAGTAGAATATTTTTTCACTTTCTTCAATGAGTTTTTGACCTTGATAGCAACTGAAAAATACGTGAAAAATTTCTCCAAGAGTAAATGATAGAAATTTTATCATCTCACTGGGTTCATTTAATTTCATCACAGTCTACATTGAAATAGAATAACTATGTAGTTTTTTTTATTTATTTGATTGATTGAACATATTAATTTAAATGCGCATGTTACATACTACGATTCCAGTAACCGTAATCATTGATAAATTGACGGTAAACATTAAAAGATAAGCGAGAGCATAAGACGATTCCAATTCATTAGAAAAACTTGATATACAAGAATTATTAGTAAACAATATAGTATAAATACTATCAAATTTTCGAAAAATATTTCTTACTTTATTATGTTGGAATGCATATTCGCGCATTGAATTATTTTTTCGTGGAGTCCTTTCATTTGCTCTGTTTTTTTCATGGATTCCCCATTATTCGAGTTCAAACTTATGGCTTCTAAATGGGATCTAATAATTCAATAGGGAGAAAAAAAAAAAAAAAAAAATTTTTATTATTTGTCTTATAGATGAAGAAAAAAAATATATCCATACCTGAGGATGGCAAACATGCCGCAAGCATGATGAATGTACATCGCAAACATGTTATCAAGAAAAACTAGGACACTGACTGAAACTGGAACTGTCATGTATGCATGTATCAATATTGGAATATAATATTCATTTTCATCAACAAAGTATTCAGTTTGATACAAATGTATTAGTTTGCGTGATTCATTCAGAGGAAACATCATATCCAATATTTTCGGTACTGAAGGTGATGCGAGGTATATACCCAAGATCGAGAACATGATAGCTACTCGATGAACATGTAAATTCTCAGATGGAAAATAATACTCAAGTAAAACGTGAATAAATTCATATAATAAACATTAAACACATGCAAAAAAAAATAATAGTAATAATAATAAATAAATAAATTTGAAAAAAAAAAACAAAAAAAAAACAAAAAAAATATGAAAATTAAATAAATTCTTGTGCATTAATTTATCACATTTCAAGAAAATTTGTATGAAAATATTTTTTCATTAATAATTCACTATACAATGGTAATTCATACTTGCGTAAGTGATACAAATATGTTTTCCACGTTGACAAAATTCACATAGGATAATCATGTCGCGTTCACATTTAATATTATTCCAATCGTATTGAATGCGTATCAGTAGAGATTTCATCTTGGATATAATTTTGAATTTCCAATATTTTAAATGGCCATTAAACTAAACTAATGTCTAATATTTTATTTTGCGAACTGGTAATTACTCTATGAGAATTATTTATCCAGGTTAAATACTTTGTGATGGCAACGATGTGAAGACCAACCATTGGTATACATTCAATAATACCATCAATATTATGGATAACTTCAAACAATTTGATCAACTTGTATAAAATTTTCCATAGATCATTTTTTAAATTTTTATTCATTATTATTTTTGTCGAGTATTCATTAGGTATATATTTTATATTTACCTTGGGTGTTAAAATGCTGATAATAGTGAGTAATACATATAAACGTAGAAATATATTTTGGATTTGTGATTGAAAGGGCCATTGACCAAGTATGATAATGAAACGTTTTATGAATCGGTAATAATGATTTTCGAATGTATTCATTTTTTTATACCACCGCGTACTACACTGTGTTAACCAATTGAAATTAACTGCGTTCAACGTGAATATACGACAATTTAGAGCTCTAGACCGATGCAATTGACGTGTAGACTCGTTGTGTAAAATAAAAAATTACCATTTACTATAAAAACTCAAAATTTCAATAAGATGTAATAAAACTTCAGATTGCGAAATTTGAAAAGAAAAAAAAATAAATAAATAATTCAAATTTAGCGTCCCGTGAAGTATTTTTAAAACTGAATTTTGCAGCTAACTGGTTAATATCGTATCAATACTGGCAGAGTTCGCGTGAGAAAACTCTAGGTGGAAGGCAGTTTTCTGTGTTATTAAAAATTCTTTTACAAGTTACTGGGAACAAATTGTCTAATGATAGGATTGTCGTAGTTTTTTATTTCACATACTGTACTTTTATCTTGAATAATTGGAGAGTAAAGACTTACTCTTTCATATGTTCAGAATAAAGGGATAGTTACGCGCACACCATGTGAAAATAATAGAGACTATTTACGATTGCTTCATATAAACGTTACGATAATATATAGAATCATATCGAATATATAGCGTTATTTTGATTGCATATTATATTATAACTGTTTCAATTCATAGGAGGATGAAACTTTTTTGCTATTGAAGTAAACGATAAAAAAACTCGTTTATTTTACATATATTTTTTCTGGGTAATTGAAAGAATATTTTTATTTTATCATGATAACAGTAATTTTTGTGTATGAATCATATATTTTCACATTATGAACATTTTTTGTGAGATAGTTGATTTTATTTGGGACACATGATCCTCACTATTAAATGAATTATCAAATACACTGATTACATAAAAATTCTATATCATTTGGAGTAATATAGATGAAAAATATTTGAAAGTGGATAAATGATAAATTTATCTTGAAATTTTATGTACTACAGTGGAAATTTTTGAAAATACAAAATTACTTATACAGGGTGTGATATCACGATTCACATAACCCCCTATTGCACTATATTTTTAATGAAATAATACCATATATGATATGCAACTTTATTTCAAAATTTCATTCATATTATATCCATCCCGATTAGAAGAATAATAATGATAGTTTTTTGATGATATGATTGCGAGAAATAATCAATCAATTTGGGAGCAGTTCGAGAAGTACTTCTTTTCTATAAGTAATTGCAAGAAAAGGTAAGAATTCATTTTTATCTTTGTATTATTACAGATAATATTATTTTTCGCAATGAACTCTACGATATGACATATAAAACTTTCATATAATCATATACAATTCAAATACTAAATTATCATAATGAGATTTTGGTCTAATTGGAATCTGTTCAGTACTCTGTATTGAAGAATAATATTTGTGAAACGTGATCTAACGCATGGATGATACCACCGTAAACATGGACATGGCATTTTTTAATATCTGGAAATGATTCGAATTTCAGTATGTTTCTGCGATAAATGCAGTTAGATGAATACAATATATGTAATGAGACTCACCATACTAAAAGTATCCATTGATAGAGTAATGAGTTTACCTGCCGTTAATTGACAAGGATTTATGCTTCTCACCATTATTGGAATTATTGAAGGCTGCAAATTTATCGGGATTTTATACCATTCAAATGTATACCTATCAAAATAATATCAGAATCGATCATATCATAAATGTCATTAATGAAATTTATGTATGTCAAATATAGTTGTCGACCGATCAAAATTACTCACACGGCATGAAATATCAATTCACTTTCGTCAATAAGTTTTTGGCCCATAAAACATGTGAAAAAAATATGAAATATCACACCGATTGTGAATGCAAAGAATCGAATTGATTCATTTGGTTGATCAATTTTCATTACTGTCTATAACGTTGAAGACGTGCTAACTGAAATTTTGTGTTCCTCATTTACAGAAATAATAAAAATGAAAGTGACTCCTACCACAATCCCAGTCACTGTTATCATCGATAGATTTACCATCAATACTATCATATAGCTATAGTTTCCAGATGATTCCAATTCACCGACATATCTTGATTATGCAAGAGAAAATATAAGTTCCATATAGAGTTATACAAAACAATTACAATAATAATTATATATGAAAATATATTATTTTACACACTCTGTGACATTTATATGCATATTGATACACATAACTATTTTATGGTAAATTTCATCTGGTTCTTTCAAACTAGTGGGACCATTTCTGCTACTCTTTCTCATAATGTGGATCGATTCCAAATGAACTCTAAAAGTAATGTTAAATTATAATAAACATTATCATATTCAATTTATAATTGACAATTAATAATGAGTACTGCGTTAGTGTGTCACCTGAGTGCAGCAAATAATCCACATGCATGATGAATGTATATTGCATACATATTATCCACAAAAACTATGGCACAAAGCGACACTGGTACTGTCATATACGCGTGAATTAAAATCAATGTATAATACTCATCTTGATCAACATAGTATTCAGTTTGATACAAGTATATTCGGGAACGTGACTCATTTAATGGCGATAAATAATCCAAAATTATTGGGATCGACGGTGATGCGAGATATAATCCCAGAATCGAGAACATAACAGCTAATCAGCACATGCGAAAACTTCCAAATAGATGAAAAAGCAAGAAAACACTCGAATTATGTAAAGTGATATTAGTTATGGAATAGTATATCAATTGATCTCTACATTTCTTATGATAATTAATTAATGATGTGTCATTTGATACGATAAATCTTACTTGTATAAGCCATAGTATATACGCGACCACGTTCATAGAATACATGCATTATTTCTACGTCGTCAACAAATTTCAAATTATTCCAATCGCGTTGCATCCGTAACAGAAGATGTTTCATCTTAATTTCGGTAATTGTGTCATTGTTATTATTATTATCATTGTTATCAATTATATTATACAATAATACCTCCATTTGCATATTGAAAAGTGTATAGCATGAGAAAAGTTTCAAACGATTATTTACTTTTTTTGAATTGATTGTCCAATTGAAAAATTTAGTTAAACTACCAGTATGCAGACCAATCATTGGTACACATTCGATAACGCCATCAATATCATGTATAACTTCAATGAGTTTAATCATCTAATAATAAATGTTCACTTGTTATTTGTTTCTTCTATCAAGAAAGAGTAGGAATTTCATTTTTACCTTGGGAGTTAGTATACTGAAAACAAGTATTAATACAGCAGAACGTAGGCAATATCGTTGAATCCGTGGTAAAAATGGCCATTGGCCAAGTAACATTATGAATCGTTTATTATTTCGAAAATAAGAAGTATTAAATATATTATCCATTATGTTTTCTATGTATGCGTTGAGAACACTATAAACTCACCATTGACAAATATATTGCGAACGGCAAATGACACACGAACACTTTTCCACATTCATTGAATATTCCCTTGCATGTTCATATATATTGTTACACAATAGCGATCGATGTAAAATTTAGCTTGAAAGTATAATTTAATTTTCACTTTGATGTTTGCAAAAGAAGCGGAGGGGAGCATTATTGATGTCTCCCCATTTCTTACTACATTTTCCGACGAACTTCTTCTTTCAAACTTTTATTCATACGTTTTTTTATTTTTCATCAATTCCAATTATTATTATTATTATTATTATCATCATCATCATCATCATCATCATCATCATCATTATTATCATTATTATTATTATTATTATTATTATTATTATTATTATTATTATTATTATTATTATTATTATTATTATTATTATTATTATTATTATTATTATTAGTAGTAGTAGTAGTAGTAGTAGTAGTAGTAGTAGTAGTAGTAGTAGTAGTAGTAGTAGTAGTAGTGGTATTTGTATTAGTATTCGTCGAAGTTTTGATGTGAAAGATAAATTGAGATAATTGTGATATGATTAAGTACGTTTCCAGCATTTCATTCTGCTAGTGATAAGAAGGGTAGAGTTCCACCCCAAGAATTGATTTTCTTGATTGCTGCGATTATCCAAATTTGAAAAACGCCTACGTACCTAGTCAGTTCTCACGAACATATTTTTTTGTGGGTCTGTCTGTCTGTTTGTCGATCTGTGTCGAATATTTTAAACGAGTAATCTTAAGGTTGCTTGGGTGATCCGATTTGGTATTTGGTACATTTTAATTTTGTGTATATGGAATATGAAATTTGTCAAGGATACTTTGTATGGATATTGAATTTTCCGTTATCATCAAAATAAAAGATATGGATGTTTCCTCGAAGTTTTGTTAAGAAATTTTTCTTTTATGTAGTTACCGGAAGTTGATATTTACTGGCGTGATCATTTTAATGGTATGAGTTATTTACGCTGATTCTGACGAACACTGATTTGTCATTAGTGTTTGAGCCATTCGTCGGATCAGATTAATTTAGAGAAATTTTGGTTTGCTTCGGCATTGTCCACAACTGTACAATATTACAAAATTATCCGTCAAGAAATTTTGATGATATTTGAATGAATAAGAAATAGTTAAATATTCAATCAAAATATCGATCAATTTGGGAGCAGTTCGAGAAGTTCTTCTTTTCTATGTGTAATTTTAAAAGAAGGTAAGAATTGTTCTCTATTTTTGCATAATTACAGATAACCATATTTTTTGCAATGAACCCTACGATATGACATTTACAATTTTTTCATCATTTTATACAATTTAAATACCAAATTATCATGATAAGATTTTGTTGTGATAGGAATCTGTTCAGTACTCTGTATTAACGAATGATATTTGTGAAACAAGTGATCTAACGCATAGATGATACCATCGTAAATAGGGACATGGAATTTTTCAACATCTAGAAATAACTCGCATTTCAGTATATTTTCGATCCAATTGCGGTCAGACGAATACAATAAATATGATGAGACTCACCATACTAAAAGTATCCATTGATAAAGTAATGAGTTTACCGGCCGTTAATCGACAAGGATTTATGCTTCTCACCATTATTGGAATTATTAAAAGCTGCAAATTTATCGGGATTTTATACCATTCAAATGTATACCTATCAAAATAATATCAGAATCGATCATATCATAAATGTCATCAATGAAATTTACGTATATCAAATATAGTTGTCGACTGATCAAAGTTACTCACACGGCATGAAATATCAATTCACTTTCCTCGATAAGTTTTTGGCCCATAAAACATGTGAAAAAAATATGAAATATCACACCGATTGTGAATGCAAAGAATCGAATTGATTCATTTGGTTGATCAATTTTCATCACTGTCTATAACGTTGAAGACGTGCTAACTGAAATTTTGCGTTTTTCATTCACGAAATAATTAAAATGAGAATGACTCTCACCACAATCCCAGTCACTGTTATCATCGATAGATTTACCATTAATACTATCATATAGCTATAGTTTCCAGATGATTCCAATTCACCGACATATCTTGATTATGTAAGAGAGAATATAATGTTCCATATAGAGTTATACAAAACAATTACAATAATAATTATATATGAAAATATATTATTTTACACACTCTGTGACATTTATATGCATATTGATACACATAACTATTTTACGGTAAATTTCATCTGGTTCTTTCAAACTAGTGGGACCATTTCTGCTACTATTTCTCATAATGTGGATCGATTCCAAATGAACTCTAAAAGTAACGTTAAATTATAATAAACATTATTATATTCAATTTATAATTGACAATTAGTAATAAGTACTTCATTAGTGTGTCACCTGAGTGCAGCAAATAATCCACATGCATGATGAATGTATATCGCAAACATATTATCCACAAAAACTATGGCACAAAGCGACACTGGTACTGTCATATACGCGTGAATTAAAATCAATGTATAATACTCATCTTGATCAACATAGTATTCAGTTTGATACAAGTATATTCGGGAACGAGATTCATTTAATGGCGACAAATAATCCAAAATTATTGGGATCGACGGTGATGCGAGATATAATCCCAGAATCGAGAACATAACAGCTAATCAGCACATGCGAAAACTTCCAAATAGATGAAAAAGCAAGAAAACACTCGAATTATGTAAAGTGATATTAGTTATGGAATAGTATATCAATTGATCTCTACATTTCTTATGATAATTAATTAATGATGTGTCATTTGATACGATAAATCTTACTTGTATAAGCCATAGTATATACGCGACCACGTTCATAGAATACATGCATTATTTCTACGTCGTCAACAAATTTCAAATTATTCCAATCGCGTTGCATCCGTAATAGAAGATGTTTCATCTTAATTTCGGTAATTATATTATTATTATTATTATTATTTTCATTATTATTATTATACAATAATGCTTCTATTTGCATATTCAAAAGTGTACAACAAAAGAAAAGTACTAAACGATTAATCACTTTTTCTGAATTGATTGTCCAATTGAAAAATTTAGTTAAACTGGCAATATGCAGACCAATCATTGGTACACACTCGATAACGCCATCAATATCATATATAACTTCAATCAGTTTGATCATCTAATAGTAAATGTTCATTAGTTATTTTTTTTGTCTATCAAAGAGAAGTAGGAATTTCATTCTTACCTTGGGAGTTAGTATACTGAAAACAAGTATTAATACAACAGAACGTAGGCAATATCGTTGAATCCGTGGTAAAAATGGCCATTGGCCAAGTAACATTATGAATCGTTTATTATTTCGAAAATAAGAAGTATTAAATATATTCTCCATTATGTTTTCTATGTATGCATTGAGAACACTATAAACTCACCATTGACAAATATATTGCGAACGGCAAATGACACACGTACACTTTTCCACATTCATTGAATATTCTCTTGCATGTTTATATATATTGTTACACAATAGCGATCGATGTAAAATTTAGCTTGAAAGTATAATTTAATTTTCACTTTGATGTTTGCAAAAGAAGCGGAGGGGAGCATTATTGATGTCTCCCCATTTATTACTACATTTTCCGACGAACTTCTTCTTTCAAACTTCCATTCATACGTTTTTTCATTTTTCATCAATTCCAATTATTATTATTATTATTATTATTATTATTATCATTATTATTATTATTATTAGTAGTAGTAGTAGTAGTAGTATTTGTATTAGTATTTGTCGAAGTTTTGATGTGAGAGATAAATTGTGATAATTGTGATAATTGTGATATGATTGAGTACGTTTCCAGCATTTCATTATGCTAGTGATAAGAGGGGTAGAGTTCCACTCCCAGAATTGATTTTCTCGATTGCTGCGATTATCCAAATTTGAAAAACGCCTACGTACCTAGTCAGTTCTCACGAACATATTTTTTTGTGGGTCCGTCTGTCTGTTTGTCAATCTGTGTCGAATATTTCAAACGAGTAATTTTAAGGTTGCTTGGGTGATCCGATTTGGTATTTGGTACATTTTAATTTTGTGTATATGGAATATGAAATTTGTCAAGGATACTTTGTATGGATATCAAATTTTCCGTTATCATCAAAATAAAAGATATAGATGTTGCCTCAAAGTTTTGTTAGGTAATTTTTTTTTGTGTAGTTACCGGAAGTTGATATTTACTGGCGTGATCATTTTAATGATATGAGTTATTTACGCTGATTCTGACGAAAACTCATTTGTCATCAGTGTTTGAGCTATTCGTCGGATCAGAGAAATTTAGAGAAATTTCGGTTTGCTTCGGCATTGTCCACAACTGTACAATATTACAAAATTATCCGTCAAGGAATTTTGATGATATTTGAATGAATACGAAATAGTTAAATATTCAATCATAATATCGATCAATTTGGGAGCGGTTCGAGAAGTTCTTCTTTTCTATGTGTAATTTCTAAAAAAGGTAAGAATTGTTCTTTATTTTTGCATAATTACAGATAACTATATTTTTTGCAATGAACCCTACGATATGACATTTACAATTTTTTCATCATTTCATACAATTTAAATACCAAATTATCATGATAAGATATTTTTGTGAATGGAATCTGTTGAGTACTCTGTATTAACGAATAGTATATGTAGAGCAAGGGATCTAACACATGGATGATACCACCGTGAATAGTGACATGGAATTTTTTAATATCTAGAAATAATTCGCGTTTCAGTATTTTTGTGCTCTAATTGCAGTTAGATGAATACAATATATATAATGAGACTCACCATACTAAAAGTATCCATTGATAGAGTAATGAGTTTACCTGCCGTTAATTGACAAGGATTTATGCTTCTCACCATAATTGGAATTATTAAAGGCTGCAAATCTATAGGGATTTTATACCATTCAAATGTATACCTACATGAATAATATAGGGATCGGTCACATTATGAATGTCATCAATGAAATTTACGTATATCAAATATAATTGTCGACAGATCAAAATTACTCACACTGCATGAAATATCAATTCACTTTCCTCGATAAGTTTTTGACTCATGAAACAAGTGAAAAAAATTTGAAATATCACACCGATTGTGAATGCAAAGAATCGAATTGATTCATTGGGTTGATCGATTTTCATCACTGTCTATAATGTTGAAAACGTGATAACTGAAATTTTTTGTTTCTCATTTACGAAATAATTAAAATGAGAATGACTCTCACCACAATCCCAGTCACTGTTATCATCGATAGAGATATCATTAATACTATCATATAGCTATAGTTTCCAGATGATTCCAATTCACCGACATATCTTGATTATGTAAGAGAGAATATAATGTTCCATATGGAGTTATACAAAACGATTACAATAATAATTATATATGAAAATATATTATTTTACACACTCTGTGACATTTATATGCATATTGATACACATAACTATTTTACGGTAAATTTCATCTGGTTCTTTCAAACTAGTGGGACCATTTCTGCTACTCTTTCTCATAATGTGGATCGATTCCAAATGAACTCTAAAAGTAATGGTAAATTATGATAAACATTATTATATTCAATTGACAATTGAAAATTACTAATAAGTACTTCATTAGTGTGTCACCTGAGTGCAGCAAATAATCCACATGCATGATGAATGTATACCGCAAACATATTATCCACAAAAACTATGGCACAAAGCGACACTGGTACTGTCATATACGCGTGAATTAAAATCAATGTATAATACTCATCTTGATCAATATAGTATTCAGTTTGATACAAGTATATTCGAGAACGTGACTCATTTAATGGCGATAAATAATCCAAAATTATTGGGATCGACGGTGATGCGAGATATAATCCCAGAATCGAGAACATAACAGCTAATCAGCACATGCGAAAACTTCCAAATAGATAAAAAATCAAGAAAACACTCGAATTATGTGAAGTGATATTAGTTATGAAATAGTATATCAATTGATCTCTACATCACTTATGATAATTAATTAATAATGTGTCATTTGGTACGATAAATCTTACTTGTATAAGCCATAGTATACACGCGACCACGTTCATAGAATACATGCATTATTTCTACGTCGTCAACAAATTTCAAATTATTCCAATCGCGTTGCATCCGTAATAGAAGATGTTTCATCTTAATTTCGGTAATTATATCATTATTATTATTATTATTATTATTATACAATAATGCTTCTATTTGCATATTTAAGAGTGTACAACATAAGAAAAGTACTAAACGATTAATCACTTTTTCTGAATTGATTGTCCAATTGAAAAATTTAGTTAAACAGGCAACATGCAGTCCAATCATTGGTACACACTCGATAACGCCATCAATATCATGTATAACTTCAATCAGTTTAATCATCTAATAGTAAATGTTCATTTGTTATTTTTTTCTTCTATCAAGAAAAAGTAGAAATTTCATCTTTACCTTGGGAGTTAGTATACTGAAAACAAGTATTAATACAGCAGAACGTAGGCAATATCGTTGAATCCGTGGTAAAAATGGCCATTGGCCAAGTAACATTATGAATCGTTTATTATTTCGAACATAAGAAGTATTAAATATATTCTCCATTATGTTTTCTATGTATGCATTGAGAACACTATAAACTCACCATTGACAAATATATCGCGAAAGGCAAATGACATACGGACACGTTGCCACATTCATTAAATATTCTCTTGCACTTTCATATATATTGTCACACAATAGCGATCGATATTAAATTTAGCTTGAAATGATAATTTAATTTTCACTTTGATGTTTGCAAGAGGGGTGGAGACGAGCATTATTGATATCTCCCCATTTATTACTACACTTTTTATGAACTTCTTCTCTTAAATATTCATTTAAACTTTTGTTTATATTACATCAATTGCAATACTAATAATAATAGTCGATCATTGTGGAAATTGATTATTCAATTTGAGAGTAGTTGACGCCGCAATTGATTCGTACGAGCTAATGGAAAAAAGGGGAATTTTTCAGTCCGTCACTTATCAACATGAAAAAAACTTGAAGAAAAGAAGCATTATTTGAATCCAAGTGAACGTACTGGATTTGAGTGTCTATTGAAATATATTTGGCGAAGTACCGGTCTGAGAAATCAATTGAGATAATGGTGATATGATAAAGTATGTTTTCAACATTCAATCATTCAAGTGGTATGGAGAGTATAGTTTCACTCCGGGAATTGACTTCCTTGATTACTGCGATTATCCAAATTTGGAAAAACGCCTACGTACATAGTATGGTCTCCCAAACACCTTTTTTTGTCGGTCTGTTTGTCTGTCGATCTGTGTCACATATTTTAGCCAAATGATCTCAAGGTTGCCTAGACGATTCGATTTGGTGATTGGTACATTTAAATTTCGTGTAAATGGAATATGAAATTTTGTCATGCCATTCGAGCTCAACTTTTGGTACGCCGTAAATAATTACTTGAAGTGCTTTTAGTGCTTCTAGTTTACTTATCCCCGAAATGGCACGGCGAAATCACTCAAAAATTAATTTATCCACATTTTGATACTCAAGGATTGGGAATCTATTTGATTTCTACTTCTAACACTACCGAAAATCGATATTTATCATGTTATCATCAAAATCAAAGAGGTTGATGTTGCCTCGAATTTTAGTCAGAGTATTTTTTTTTTTCGTATAGTTGCCGGAAGTTGATATTCACTCACGTGATTATTTAAATAATATGAATTATGTTATCAACCGATGCTGATATCAATTTGTATGTTTAGGACAGAGTGAGTAATTCTTATTGGTAGTGACATTAATTTTTCTTGTGGTTATTCCGTGAAATGACATGTTTTATACACATATAGGCAGGAATATGTGGCATTTGGGTTCAACATTTTTTTCAACAGTTAAAATACACAAATATCATGACTATAATTTTGGCCGTGGAAAATAGCATTTCCGTTGAGACCAAAATTTGACGATTTTCGGAAAAATTCATCGTAAATAGGTCGTGCTTGGATTTAAACTTTTCCTTGTTGATTCGGATGTATCAATACTACAAATGTTCCAACAAATTTTTTTTTTGCTACAGCCAGTATCAGTGTCTCATGGATTTAATGAATATTAACTGAAATATCTATATACAATAGGCTCTGCGATGTTAGCATTCTCATTGAGAGAGGATACGTTCATCTTTATTCATTCAATATATATTCCAATTGTCTTTCGCCTGGACAAACATCCTTGTCGTCTGTTCCATTCAATCATTTACTTATATTTTATGGTAATATCCAAAAAATTCACTTGTCACTGTGAAATTATGACACACTGTTTTCAAATTTTACAAAATTTTTATATCAAAATCAACGGTTTTTTTTTTCCTTTTTCCCTCCTTTCATTTTATATGAGATAATTTATATTTTATATCTATACGTTCAAATATTTTTATGATAACTATGAAATTTCGTATTGTCAATCGTTGATTGAATCATCTTTGTCTCATTGATAATAATACAGTGAAATATGACACAGCACTCTTGAGCATCTTGAAATAATATTTCAAAAATCATCATTATTATACTCTTCAAATAGCATGAAGACAAGTTTTCATTTCCTCGTGAAAATTAACATACTTTACTGAAAGAATCCATAGATAAAATAAAAAGTGAACCAGCATTTATCTTGCATGGTGTTAAACTCTTTGCCATTATTGGTAGTAAAAGTCTTTGGAGTTTTACAGGAATTCCGTACCACTCAGACATATAACTACATCAATAAATGTCAATAATTAAAATTAATAAAATAATTTTATCAAGAGATGATGAAAAATTAAAAAGATATGAATACTAACGCAGAATGAAATACTGCTTCGCTTTCATCAATGAGTTTTTGTCCTTGAAGACTACTGAATAAAAGATGAAAAATATCACCTACGGTAAATGCAAAAAATCTTACTGCTTCTGAAGGACGATCCAACAATATCACCGTCTAAAATAAAGGACAATTTTTAGAAATTATATATGCCTTTGTGTAATTTTTATACAGTTGCTATATAAAGTTATATATGAACCATCATGCCGCATAATGTGACCATAGCGAGGTTTATACCAAATACTATGAGGTAACATATAGCACTCGATGACTCTAGTTCATTACAAAATCTTGACGACAAAAAAAAAACAATCTTGCTTCAATAGACGAATATTATTATCATTATTATTATTATTATTATTATTATCATTATTTTTGACATACTTTATGGTCTTTGAATGCATTTGACTGATGAGAGCTATTTTTTGGGAAATTTTTTTGGATTGTTCTATTTTATCATTTGTCATTCGTTTATCTATGTGATGAATCCATTCTAGGTGAATCCTGGAAATAAAAAATATTAAAGTTTTTCGAAATTATTATAAATTATGAATTGAGTGACTTCATGAAATTTATTGATGTGATTTTTTCAAATTTACCTCAATATTGCAAACATTCCGCAAACATGATGTATATACATAGCGAACATGGTATCGACAAACACAAGTATACTGAGTGAAATAGGTACTGTCAAGTAAGCATGGATCAAAATTGGTATATAATATTCATCCGGATCAACAAAATATTCTGTTTGATACAAGTATATATGATTTCGTGTTTCGTTTAGCGGATATATCTTATCCAATATGATTGGAAATGAAGGTGAAGCCAAATACATTCCAAGAATTGAGAACATAGCCGCTATTTAACACATGGAGAAATTCTCAAATAGAAAAATTTTTATTGTCCCAATATTAACTATATAAAAAACAAAATGTCGAGAAAAATATTTTCACGTTCATTAAAAATCTATGTGACTAATATCATACGTGAATACTTTTAAAAAATAACGCAAAATGTTTTTTATAAATAATAATAATTCATACATGAATATAGCACATTGACTTTTCGACCGCGTTTGGAGAATTCGTGCATTATAGTTATCTCCTCATTATATTTCAATTCATCCCAATCTCTTTGAATATGCATCAATAGATTTTTCATCTATATAAGCAATTATTTTAACGATACTTCACTTAACAGAACACTACTGTGAAATATAATTACGTAAAACCAAACACATTGATTTATTACTTTTTTTGCATTGAATATCCAATTGAAATATTTACATATTGAAATTGAGTGGAGACCGATCATAGGTATACACTCGATAATTCCATCAAAATTCTTTATCTCCTCACCAAGTTTTATCAACTGTAATTTCGTTATTCTACTATAATCTTATTTATTTATTTATTTTTTTCTTTCTAATTATGAACCAACACATATATATATATGTATATGTATATTTACCTTTGGTATTACTATACTATACACAGCTATAAATACCATAGATCTCATAAATACAATACTCTTGTGACTTTGAAATGGCCATATGCCTTGAAATGAAAATATCACTTTGAGAAACCAGTAGTACCGACTATTGAAAATATCCATGATACTTTTTGCGTTTCACAATTGTGATTGAAATCGTGTATGATACGTATCGCTGCTTTAGGACAATGCTTCTTCTTCGTTCGTTAAGCATTCTCTTAGAAGTTAATTGGACATGTTATAGCAAAGGCAGTTATCGTGCGGTTTGAATTTTTAATAGAATAATTGCGTACGATGCATGGAAATATAATTGGTATACACCGATACTTTCAATCATATCTGAAGATAATAATAGTAATAATAACAATAAATAATGAAAAAAATTTCTACATACGATCGCTGTGAACTGTGAAGTATATGAAAATTGATACCAAAGTGTGATTATTTTACTTATTTATTTATTCATTTATCTTCTTTTTCTTCTTCTTCTTCCAATAATAATAATAATAATAATAATAATGATAATGAAGATTGCCTGTCAAAATCATTGTGAAAAATGATCATTCAATCTGAGAGTAGTCAACTTCGCAATCGTTTCTTACGAGCTAATGCAAAAAAAAGGAATTTTTCCAACTCGTTCCTGATCAACATGGAAACTATTCGAGAAAGATTCACATTATTTGAATCCAAGCGACCGTATCAGATTTGGGTATCTATTGAAGTGTATTTGTCGAAGTTTTATTCTGAAACATTAGTCAAAATGATTGTGATATGATAAAGTAAGTTTTCCACATTCAATCATTATAGTAATAAGGAAAGTATAGTTTCACCCCCAGAATTGACTTCCTTGATTACTGCGAATATCCAAATTTCGAATAATGTCTGCGTACATAGCAAGTTCTCACGAACACCTTTTTTTGTAGGTCTGTCTGTCTGTCTGTCTGTCGATCTGTGTCACACATTTTAGCTGAGTGATCGCAAGGTTGCCTGGATAATCCGATTTGTTGTTTGGTACATAAAAATTTTGTGTGAATGGAATATGAAATTTTGTCATGTCATTCGGCACGATGAAATCACTCAAAAATTGATATGTTCTCATTTGGATACTCAAGGATTGGGAATCCATTAAAGTTCCACTTTCAACTACCGGAAATTGATGTTCATTCTTGTAGTTATTCGAATAATATGAATTATCTCATTCACTGATGAGGATATCAAATTGTCCGTTATCATCAGAATGAGAGATATTGATGTTGCCTCGGAGGTTTGTTAGAAAAAATTTTTAATGTATAGTTGCCGGAAATTTAAATTTACTCACGTTATCATTCGAATAATGTGAGTTATTTGCGCTAATTCTGTCGGAAACTCATTTGGCATTTGTGTTTGAGCCATATGTCGGATCAGAATAATTCAGAGCAATTTTGGTTTGTTTCAACATTGTCCACAACTGTACAATATCACAAAACTATCTGTCGAGAATTTTTGGTGATATTTGGATGAATGAGAATAGTCCAACATTTAATTCGTTTTATGATATCTATTTTCACATGAAACAAAAGTCGAAACCTAATGAAATATATCAATTACTCGAGTTAAATATGCCTAGTGAGATGAAATATTGATTGAAGATGATGTATTTGTTCAATTGAATATTTATTTGGATGATTCGAATATTGATACATGAGTGCATACGAAAATAAATGATAATGTTGAAATGAAAATAGAAAATTCTTGATAGTTCATCTCATCGACAGCATCACGGTGAAATACGATACAGATGTTTTGATTATCTTGTATAAAAAAATCAGATAATGAAAATATAAATTATATTTTATGATAAAAGATAATTTACAGTGTTTAATAATGGATTTATGACATCCTTACCGTACCAAAAGTTTCCATTGACAGCAACAAAAGTTTTCCTGCCGTCAACTTACATGGTACTTGGCTCCGTAATGTAATCAAAGTTACAAGTTTCTGTGTTTTCACATGCATTTTATACCATTGGGACTGTGTTCTGCAAACAATTTTTTCATTTATTTTCATTGATTAATGCCATTTATATTCTGTTACTCGTCACAAAGTTGAAATATTTCATACACATGTCGTTGAATTGCAATACTAGAATCAGTTAATCGTTGAGATAAATAACAATTGAAGAAAAGATGCATAACTTGAGAAAGAGTAAACATGGAATACTTAATTATTTTTTGAATTGTATCCGCCTGACTTACAACCTGTGGGGTAAAATATATTTATATATATATGAGAAGATTTTTTAACCGTTCGACAATTGAAAATGAATAATTAATTATTTCATACCTGAACCGCAGTGATACTCATGATTGGCATATTTAATGCAATAACAACACCAAAACTCCAAACATAGAGGTTTTCGAGTAAATTGGAAAATCTAATGATAAAACAGAGTAAAGAGTATATATGAAGATGATAATTGCCCCGTATTCAACATACACATAAAAACATACTCTATTGCACGTTTATGATTTTTAATACACATAACGTAATAATTATATTGGATGCCATTTATATTATTCGATATTTCATTATGACCACAATTTTTCTCTATTTCATCTTTATTCGGCAAATTTTCCAATTGTTGCCTAAAAATAAATGAAATATTCTTATAATTGATTCATAAATATTATATGAAGTCTGAGAGTTGATGGAAAGATAATGTTACCCGACGACTGCAAATAATGCACAGGCATGTAGTAAAAAAAGAATAAACATGGAATCATTCGCCACTGTGATTGTCAATATCGTCACAATGCAAATAATTTCATAGCACAAGGTGAAGTAAAAGTTTTCTTCCATGTCTATTATATACCAATAAATTGTAACGGGATATCGATTTGCAATTGTTTCATTTGAATTCGAAATTAAATTTATCAATTTTGGCATTAGCGGCTCAGTAATAAATATCAATATCGTCATGTACACTGATACTAAAATGAAATAATGAATTTTTTATCAATTATCGTCTTCGAAATATTTCAATGAATTAATTGATATAAATTATAAGTAAATATGAAAATTCAACTCATATATCCATATATTATCAGTTGACCAATATGAGAAAATTCATCAAGAATGCGTTTCTCTTCTGCTTTCGTATATAATGTCCAACTTTGTCTTATCTCGTCAAGTAATTTCGTCATCTATACAACATCATTTATAATTTTTCATTATTCCTTCCCAATTTTCAGTAAAAAATATAAAAATATTAAATTATAATATCGCGATAACTCACTGAATTGATGTTAATCCAAATATTCCCATATTTAACTGCCATTACTATATCAATCATAAATGGTGAAATAAGCTCAAGAATAATTTCCTTGTCGTCGAAGTGAACGATTAGACCTAGAATCTATTCCGCATATTATATTAGAGTGATTCCCTATTTACTATTCTCAATACGATTTGAAGAGAAATTTAATGTCAAATAATTACTTGAAAAATGACTTGTGTTGTGAAAAAAAAAAAGGTAAAGAAACTGCAAATTCGGCGTTCCCAATCATTTTGAAATGGCCATAGTCCAATTAAACGCGTCACATTTTTTCCACTTCTATAATGAGAATGATTAAAAAAATTCATTTTTATAAAATATCTGGATAGTGAGTATGATAGAGTATAATTTTTATCTTTTATTACGATCACATTCAAATCGAAATGTCGGGAAGGTGATGGGGCGATTGTTGAATGATGACAGGATAATCGCTCGATGTCAATCAGAAAATATATTCAATAACAGGAAGGTGGAATTACAGTCCATGTGGCGTCAGTGAATGAATGAAATATTAATGTTTATATGTATCAATTTTCACAATTGTAGGGAGAAAAAAGTTGGATTGAAAAAAATTATAGTACTTGTATTTTTTTCAAAGCATGGATTTCCCCTACAATCAATAATAAAATAATAAAATGATTTTGCTATATTCAACATTCAATTGTTGGATTGAGTTATTCCGTGAAATTTTTTATGGTCAGAATGTGAGAAGGTATAACAGTGATAATTTCATGATGAAAAATAAATAATACAAAATTAAAATACCTGTCTGAAATATTTACTGAAGTTGACGTATTTTTCCGCTTTATAATGTGGTATATTGTATTTTGACTTATCGTATAGACAACATCATTGTGAAATATGATATCGACGTTTCGACGATCTTGTTAAAAAGGAAAATTAACAAATCAGACTATGATAATGAGGGGAAATTACATTTTCTCGTGCTATCATATTATTGGAATATTCATATGGAGTTACGTCTGAATAATGAGGAATTTTGTGTTGCATTACAACCGATTATAAGAAACAATTAGAAAATAAGAACATTAAGTATTACTTTTATTTCTCCGTAATACATTTGCTTTGATATTGTGTCAATGATTTATTGCATAGACAGCATAACTGTGAAATACGACACCGATGTTTTGACAATCTGAGGAAAAAAAAACCAAAACAAAAAAAAAATTAACAGATTAGACTATAATTATACTTTGTATTTGATGTTGCGATTTTGACATATAATATTTTTTTACCACACTAAAATTTTCCATTGAGAGTAACAATAATTTCCCAGCTGTAAGTCTGCATGGTTTTTGACTACGTAGTGTCACTAAACTCATAAGTTTTTGTGTTTTTAATGATAACCCGTACCAATTGGAACAAGCCCTACGAAAAAAAAAATTTCATCATATTTGTATTATTGACAGGAAATTTATAATAGACATCAGATAACGATGATGATATTAAGATTTCAATAGTATCGTACATATATTCTTGAATCGCTGCGCTACAATCTGTTAAACGTTGAGATAAATAACAGTCAAAGAAAAGATGCATGATTTGAGTACAAGCGAACATAGAATATTTTACTCTCTTTCGTATTGTATCGGCCTGTGTAACAATCTGAAAAATCAAGTGCATTATTCGAGTACGATTAATAATTTCACAATATTAATATTATATGTACAGTTTGCAACTGAAAATATTGTTCACTACCTGAACTGCAGTTACACTCATAATTGGCATATTCAATGCAATAACAACACCGAAACTCCAAACATAAAGGTCCTCAAGTAGATTAGCAAATCTAATAATGTCAAAAAAATAAAAAATATATACATATAAATCATATTTTCAACGTATCCAATATATACATTGAAATGTACTCTATTGCACGTTTGTGGTTTTTGATACACATGACATAATAATCATATTGGATATCCCTCAAATTACTGGATTTCATCCCATGCTTTGGATTATTTGCGAGTTCTTTTGTTTTCGGTAGATTATTCAATTGATGGCTGGAAATAATTGAAAATATCTGATTATATAATTGCCCACTAGCAATACTGAAATGCCAAAACAATACAAAAATATTTACCCCACGATTGTGAATAATGAGCATCCATGTTGGAGTAAAATAATAAACATGGAATCGTTCGCCACCGTAATTGTAAGTATTGCTACAATACAAATGGACTCATAACATAATATGGGATAAAAATAATCATCCATATCTATGAAATACCAATGAATTGGCACGGGATATTTATTCGGAATTGTTTCGTTTGATTGTAACAAAAGATTTATGAATTTCGGCATTATTGGTTCAATTATAAATACTAATGTCGTAACGTAAACCGCACCTACAATTTTGATAATAGAATTTATCAACAATTTCGATCAAATATTTTTGGTATAAAAGTCATGACAGAACAGAACAAAATGATGTCTAACATATATATCCGTATACGATAAATTGTCCCATATGGGCATACTCATTGAGGATACATTTTTCCTCTTTATCCGTATAAATGGCCCAATTGCTCTTCAACCGCTCCAGTAATTTCATCATCTACATTTTATTAATCAGTTATTAAACAATTGACTACGGATATACATGAAAGAAATCAATATAAAAATGAAGGAGACCAGCCGTTTTGACATTAGCCACAGCATTTACATATTTCATTGCCATGATTGCGTCTATGATGAATGGAGTAATAGATTCCAGAATAATTACTTCATCATCCGAATAATGGATCACGCCAAGTACCTATGATTTTTTTTGTCAATATATATCAACATGAAAATTATTTTTCATAATTAATTGATAAAAAAAAAATTACCTCAGCAATAAATTGTGAAGTACAAAGGAAAATTACAATGAAACTATAAATTCGGCTTTCCCATTGATTTTGATATGGCCATCGACCAATTATACGCAAAACTTTTTTACCAATACTAAAATAAATATGATTGAAAAAATTCATCGTCGATAGTTGTGCAATGATTATTCGAAAAAAACTAGTATTCCGTGACTTCCATTGTTTCATTTCAATTTCCGATACGTCAAATGATGAATAATGAAAATATAAATATTCTTGATGGACATGAAAATTGCTTGATAAAATTGCCCATCAAAGTCTAGCGTTCACTTTGACAGGGGTAAAATTGTACACTCGAGACTCTCATCAGTATATACACGTTTAATATCAATACACATGAGTCACGCAAAGTTAGAATGAATACGAAATAAAAAACAGCGTGTGGGTGAATTGAAATTTTCCTCGTGCCATTATATTTTCAAAATATTTATATGTGGTTACGTATGAAAAATGTGAAAATTTCCGTCGCATTACAATTGACGAACACAGTTAGTAAGAACAATAAGTATGTGTATGATACTTCTTTAAACATAGTAAAATTTCCATGAAAAAACTTTTCCATTATGACGCATGTTTAGAGATGTTAGCAGTAACGATATATTTATGATTCATAAGATGAATAATGCTTAATAACATTAAAAAGTTTATAATCTTTGATATTATTTTGAGACCACATTTCTTCCTCTTAAAGTAGTTCCAGCGTGAAATCACGTGATATTGGCACACGAATACCCACACATACTACCAAATGTTTTCGCTTACAATGATCTAGCAACGTTGCACTGCGCATATATTATATTATTTTATAACTAAAAAAATGCCTAAACAATTACGATATAAAGGACAATTTACTAAAAAAAACTTGAGCTAAAAAATAATCTTCTGCTTCTGCTATGCAGGAAGCAAATAATTTTTTCGACAGAATAAACAATAATATTACAATTATTTTCAATAAAACGTTATGAGACTCGAATGTTTTAATAGCTCTTCCATATTAAACTGTCATTCATTTGAACAAAGATGGCGGGTGCACATACCTATGCGCAGCGTTGTCGGATAACCAGTGCCCACAAAAAAAAAGTGTTAGAATTTAAAAAAAATTATATTTTGAATTATTATATCTCGAATACAAAACGTTGAAGTGCTATTTTTTTTTAATCTGTTTAAAAAACATTTTTCTTTACTCTCCTAAATTTTTGCAAAATTCTATCGGGAAATTTTGTCTAACAGAAAACAGTTGGACGAGCAGGAAGTTTTACATGCTTTAAATGGGAGGTGAGCCTAAAAGTCGCTAACTTTAATATTAATGGTCTCGGATCCCAAACGGTCAAAATCCTGAAACTTTAGAATTTATTAGTAAACGTTATTCTTAGCCCATAAACAAATTTTTTTTAAATCTATCGAAAAGTGATTTCACGCTGGAACTATCTTAATGATTTGATCAATATCATTGTAAATGATAAATAACAAAAAAATTTGCTAATTAGTTTGTTTTAATATTTAATGTCTAATAATCTGAAAGATCGACAATGCTAAGTTTATGTATTTATTTAAATTCATATTTGGATACAACGATAAAACGAATTTATTATTAATAATTTATGTCGATCCTATCCATATGTTTAAGAACATGTTATATTTTTAATTCTTTGTAGCGTTCCTACCATTTATCATTTTTCGTCTTCCCACTCTCCTATATTGAGATGACTTCTACGCCTCCTTATAGTTTTCCTAAAGATTGGCAATGAACAAACCGATCAATCGTGTACGAGTATTCAAATTGTCCACATTAAACCTATCGTGATTGATAATAAACAGAAATTAAACAAAAACAGTGTCCAAATCATTTAAGGTACCACGAATCAAACCAGATAAAATTATTTCGCAATAAACTAATCGTGCAAAATTTACAACGTATATTATCACAAAACGTATAAATGACCATTTCATTTCTATAATTAGGAGAGTAATAATTGTAATTGACGTCAATCCATCTATAATTCAAGGATTCAATGAAGACTCTTCCTCCTAAATATATGTACTCCGATATTGCGTCAATGACTCATTGCATGGACAGCATTACGGTGAAATATGAAACTGATGTTTTAACAATCTAAGGGAAAAAGAGCAAAACAAAAAAAAAATTTCCAAGTTGAACTATGTTTATATTCGATATTTGAAGTTGCGATTTTGACAAATCACATTTTGTTTTACCACACTAAAATTTTCCATTGAGAGTAACAATAATTTCCCAGCTGTAAGTCTGCATGGTTTTTGACTACGTAGTGTCACTAAACTAATGAGCTTTTGTGTTTTTAAAGATAATCCGTACCAATTGGAACAAGCTCTACGAAAAAAAAATTTCATTATATTTGAATAATTGACATGAAATATTTGATTTGAATTTACATTGGACATCAAATAATGATAATGGTATTGGTATTCAATGGTATCGTACATATGTTCTTGAATCGCAGCGCTGCAATCTGTTAAACGTTGAGATAAATAACAGTCAAAGAAAAGATGCATGATTTGAGTACAAGCAAACATAGAATATTTTACTCTCTTTCGTATTGTATCTGCCTGTGTGACAATCTACAAAATCAAATCAAATTACGATTAATAATTTCAGAATATTGATATTATATGTATTGTTTGCAACTGAGAATATTTTTCAATACCTGAACTGCAGTTACACTCATAATTGGCATATTCAATGCAATAACAACACCGAAACTCCAAACATAAAGGTCTTCAAGTAGATTGGCAAATCTTACAATATAAGAGAATAAAAAATATATACATATAAATTATACTTTCAACGTATTTAATATATACATTGAAATGTACTCTATTGCACGTTTGTGGGTTTTAATACACATGACATAATGATTGTACTGGAAATCGCTCAAATCATTGGATTTCATCCTATAATTTCGATTATTTGCGAGTTCGTCTGTTTTGGCTGAATTTTTCATTTGTTGGCTGGGAATAATTGAAAATATCTGATCATACAATTGCCCACTAGCAATACTGAAATGCCAAAAGTACACAAAAATATTTACCCCACGATTGTGAATAATGAGCATCCATGTTGGAGCAAAATAATAAACATGGAATCGTTTGCCACCGTAATTGTAAGTATTGCCACAATACAAATGGACTCATAACATAATATGGGATAAAAATAATTATCCATATCTATAACATACCAATAAATTGGAACAGGATATTTATTCGGAATTGTTTCATTTAATTGGAATACAAAATTTATGAATTTCGGCATTATCGGTTCAATTATAAATACTAATGTCGTGACATAAACCGCAACTACAATTTGGAGAAAAGCATTAAGTAAAAATTTTAATCGAATATTTTTGGTATAAAACTTATTATAGAAAAGAACAAAATGATATCTAACGTATATATCCGTATACGATAAATTGTCCAATATGAGCATACTCAGTGAGGATACATTTTTCCTCCTTATCCGTATAAATGGCCCAATTATCCTTCACCCGCTCGAGTAATTTCATCATCTACATTCCATCAATCAGTTATTATACAATTGATCATGGATATACAAGAGAGTAATCAATATAAATATGAAAGAAACCTAACTGTTTTGATATTAATCACAATATTCACATATTTCATCGCCATGCCGGCATCAATGATGAATGGAGTAATCGATTCCAGAATAATAACTCCATCATTCGAATAATGGATCACTCCAAGTACCTATGATTTGTTTTGTTTGAATATATGGATATCGAAAATTTTATTCGAAAATTAATGAATAGAAAAAAATTACCTCAGCAATAAATTGCGAAGTACAGAGAAAAATTAAAATAAAACTATAAATCCGGCTTTCCCATTGATTTTGATATGGCCATCGGCCAATTATACGCAAAACTTTTTTACCAACACTACAATAAGAATGATCGAAAAAATCCATCGTCGATTTTATTGCAATGACTGCTTGGAGAAAACTAATACTTTATACCTTTATGTGTTTCATGCCATTTTTCGATACGTCAAATGATGAATAATGAAAATATAAATGTTGTTGATGGACATGAAAATTGCTCGATAAAATTGCACATCAAAGTGTAATGTTCACTCTGACAGGGGTGAAAATATATACGCGTGGAGCTCCCATCTGTATATACATGTTCAATGTTGATATGTGAGTCAGGAATAATATGAAGTATCGTGAATGTCCGAAGGGCTATTTGTAAGTTTATTCTCCTTTTGTTTCGTGTTGTCAAATTTTTAAAATATTTTTATTCAAGAACATTCGAAGAAAATAAATATTTGCATTATACTGCCGCGTTCCAATTTCTTTATCATCAGTGACTCATTGATAATATTGATAATATTTATATGCATTTTTCTAATATATCAAAAGTTTTTCGAGAAAGATTCATCATAAATCGCACGTGTAAAAACATAACAGATTACTTCATAAGCTACTTGTATTTTTAGACAAATAAAAATACGTCACTATTATATTTATGAAATATATTATTTATTTGAATGTTATCTGTAATACAGTTCGTATTCAAAATTATATCAATGAATCGGTTATTGCATAGATAGCATCACAGTGAAGTACGATATAGATGTCTTGACGATCTTTTTAAAAATAATTAAGTAATAGAAAAATTTATATAGTTCAATAAGTAGTACGTGTATTGAGTTATTGATAATGTTTTGTTTTCTTACCGCACCAAATGTCTCCATCGAGAGATACATCATTTTTCCTGCTGTCAATCTGCAGGGCATCTGACTCCGTAATGTCACCAAAGTTACAAGCTTCTGTGTTTTTAAAGGCATTCCGTACCATTTAGAGTGGATTCTATAAAGAATTATTCCATGATATAATAATAATAGTACAATTCGAATTTCATAGAATTCATTAACTGACATTCATTATTAGTCTTACACATGTTCGTGAATGGCAACACTAGAATCTGCTAGACGTTGAGACAAATAGCAATTAAAGAAGAGATGCATTATTTGTGTACAAGTAAACATAGAATACTTGATTATTTCTTGAATCGTATCTGCTTGAGATACAATCTAAAAAGTCGAAATTATCCCAATAAGATGTTGTACAAGATGATTTTTACTGGGTAATATCATTTATATTAGCGTATGACATTTCTCCATACCTGCACTGCTGTAACACTCATCATTACCATGTTAAAGCCAATTACAAAACCAAATGTCCACACGTAAAGTTCCTCAAGAAGTTTTGCGAATCTAAATATATACTTTATATAGATGAGAGCCGCTGTATTGTTCATTTTTTTGAAGCCTTAAATGTTGATAAAACTTACTCAATTGCAATTTTATGATTTTTAATACACATAATATAGTAATCATATTGATTATCGTTTGGTTTTGTAAATTTTCCTCCATGAATCCGTATTCTCTCCAATTTTTCTAGCTTAGGTAAATTTTTCAATTGGTATCTAAAAATTAATAATAGACATGAATAATCCAATGGTATTCTAGTGTTAATCGGATTTGAGAAATAAAAAAATGAATAAACAAGCAATGAGAATGAAAATAAATATACCCGACAACAGTGAATAATGCACAGGCATGCTCCAATAATATAATAAACATGGAGTCATTTGCCACTGTAATTGTGAGAATTGCTATAATGCAAATTGATTCATAACATAATATAGGATAAAAATTATCTTCCATATCTATGATATACCAATTAATTGGAACGGGATATTTGTTTGGAATTGTTTTGTTTAATTTTAATAAAAAATTAATCAATTTAGGTAATAGAGGTTCAGTTATAAATACTAATGTTGTAACATATACTGCAACTGAAATTTAAAAAAAAAAACCTTTAATTAATAATTATCAGTAAATTTTTTCAGGATTATTATTATTATTATTATTATTATTATTATTATTATTACTATTATTATTATTATTATTATTAATTTTATTATAGTTATTTTTAACCTAAATATCCGTAAACTATGAGCTGTCCAATATAAGCATATCTATGAAGAATGCGTCTTTCTTCTTCCTTCGTATATACTCCCCAATTTTTTCTCAATTGATCGAGCAATTTCATCATCTACATTTCATTATCATTATCTTTTAGTAATATATATAAGTTATAAAAGATAATTTGTATTGCAAGATGATGAAGGCCAACCGTTTTCACGTTAAGCACAGCATTTATATATTTTACGCCAACCATTCCGTCAATCATAAATGGAGTTATTGATTCTAGAATCATTACTTTGTCATCAAAGTTAACTATCACTTCCAATATCTATACAATATTTCTCAAGTTAATATTATAATGATACAAATATATTTTGAAAATCAATCTATAATATAATAATATTATTAATTACCTTAGCAATGAACTGTGAAGTATAAAGAAATATTATAACAAAACTACAAATTCGGCTTTCCCATCGACTTTGATATGGCCATCGACCAATTAAACGTGAAATATTTTTATCAAGTTTGAAATAAGGATGATCAAAAAAATTCATTCTCGAATGTTATGTTGAAACTGAAAGCTTTGAAATTGTAAATCGTTTGGATTACCACTTTTACAGTCAATAAGTTGAAAATGGCGAGAGAGAGAAAAAAAAAGATGTATATCTGAATGATGGACGTGGAAATTGCTTGCTTCAATTGCTCATGAAAACGTAATGACGTTCATCCAAACAGGGGTGAAGACACTCTCAATTACATCAAGTGGTAAATGAATTTTGAAATGCAAATATTCTAAACTCACGCAAAGTTTACCTGGCTATTATTTTTTTTGCTGTACTTTATTCCTAGAACATTGTCTATAAATAAGGTTAAATAAAAAAAGTTTATATACGTTTGCTAATTGAGATTAGAAAAATATATAAATATTCTCATTTATTATTATTTCTTAACATTGATGTCAAAATAAATAATGTAAGTAGATATATATAATTTCCAATTATCACAATACACAATATTTTTTATAATATCGATGAATCATAATACTATTTAAATACCTTATTTCAAATAAATATCTAAAAATTTCCACAAAAATCATTGATTAAAACTTCATGTCGGGTATATATATGATTGCAATACAACAAAGTGATTATTTGTTTTTGTTTCCTTCATTTTTTTTTTTTTTTTTTTTTTTTTGGGAAAATTTTTCGCCTTGCCTATGATCGTCGCATAGTTCGGATCAATGTAAAACACGATATTGATGTCCTAACGATCTTGTCAAATTTAATCGAAAATATTTATTAAATTATGACATATTTATCAGTAATATAATATTAAATATATCAATTTTAATGTAATATTCACTTTCTTACCATACTAAAAGTTTCCATTGAGAGAAGAGTTAATTTTCCCGCAGTCATTTTACACGGTACTTGGCTTCGTAATGTCACCAAACCTACAAGTTTCTTTGTTTTTAAAGACATTCCATACCAGTTTGAATAGATGCTATGAATAATATTGTGTACATTATATTTTCAATTTAGTTTATATCTAAATCTATTTATAAATTGATATTATTATTCATACATATATTGTTGAATTGCTGCACTACAATCAATCAATCGTTGAGATAAATAGCAAATAAAAAATAGATGCATCATATATGAACATATGGTGAATGAATACTTTATATATTTAGCAAACGTATTTTTTTGAGTAAAAATCTATAAAAATTAAATATTTTTTTAATTGTTAACATATCATAATAAAGTATACCAAAATGAAAATATTTTGTTTGCACCTGCACTGCCGTGACACTAAAACCAGGCAAATGCAGTAATATAATTCCACCGAAACACCATACATACATTTTTTCAAGAAGCCTGGCAAATCTTGGAAAAAATTGAATAGACACCAAATTAAAAGTAGTATTGATTTTTTTAAAATATATATTTAGCATACTCAATAGCACGTTTGTGATTTTTAATACACATTATATAATGGTTCAATTGAATTTTGTCAACATTTCCAATGTCCTTATTGTGATCCCAATCTTTTTTATTTTCATGCGGTAAGTTTTTCAATTGATGCCTAAACAAAAATAAATATATAAATGAACACAATTGCATTTACATTATAATTATAATCAAAAATATTACCCAACGATAGCAAATAATGCACAACAGTGTTGTAAAAAAATAATTAGCATTGAGTCATTGGCGACTGTAATTGTCATTATTGCTAGAATACAAATTGATTCATAGCACAATATCGGATAAAAATTTTTTTCCATATCTACATTGTACCAATGTATGGGAATAGGATATTTATATGGAATCGTTGCATTTAATTGTAAAATGTAATTCAGCCATTTTGGTACTAATGGTTCAATTATCAATATTATAACTGTTATATACACTAAAACTGAAATAAAATTATAAAAAGATATATATCGATAATATTCAAAGTTGAATCATAAAAATAATTTAGTATATGAAATAATTTAAAAAATTTTATTCTTTACATGCATATACATATATTACATATTGTCCTGTACGGGCATAGTCATTAAGAATGTGTTTCTCATTTTTCTTCGTATATATAATCCAATTTTCTTCTAGATATTTCAGTAGTTTTATCATCTATATCTTGTTATGTATTATTCTTCCATTTGTTATTTTTGTTCGCATATTTAATAATACGTTATATATTTATTAATTGAAACATACCGTTTTTACGTTGAATATGATATTTAAATATTTGATTGCCATGGCAATAATAGTTACAGATGGGATGACGAGCTCCAAAACTATTTCCATGTTATCCTTATAATAAATAAGTCCCGATATCTGTAATATATTTTACACAAAACCATATATTATTAGGCATATAATTTTATTCTATGTTGGATACAATTGATAACAATTACCTGACTAATATTTTGTGATATTAAGAAAAATACGATGATAAAACAATGAATTGAACTTTCCCAACGTCTTTGATACGGCCATTGTCCAATCAAACGATTCACATTGATACTCAGTCTATAGTAAGAATGATTATAGAAATTCATTGTTTACTGTCACGATGGTGAATGTAATAATACTACATTATTTTCCATTTATTTATTTATTTATTATTATTTCTTTTTTTTTTCTATTCATTTATTTAAATTGCAATGTTAGAATAATAATATGTCATGACACGGCGATTGTCATGTCACTCAAAAGGGGTGACTGTAGTTGAATGAAACATAAATGTTTCCCGCCGTCTTCTTTGCATAATAAAGTATATGAAATTTTAATGTTGATGCATTCTCTAGTCACGCGAAAATATTGCAGGCGATGAGAAGGTGAGGAAAGTAAGTAAATGAGCGGGAAAATGAAAAAAAAAAGAAAAAATAATATTTCTTTTAATTCTCTGTAAAAATTCTTGATAAAAACATTATGGGTTTTTTTTTTTTTGTATAATAATTATCAAAGCTTTTATAATTATGCTACATAATATATTGTTGAACTTTTTGAAATTAATTATTTGTGGTTATGAATTTCATGTGAGACTGTATAGACAGAATATTTGAAAATATATTATTGACCTGTAAAATCGGAATTTTCTGTCATGCAGCGTAACGGAAAATATTAATTGAGAATTATGTATTGGTTCATTTGAATATTTATTTTAATTTTACAAATATTGATACATGAGTGCATACGAGAATAAATGATAATGTTGAAATAAAAATAAAATATTCTAAATAGTTTATCTCATGGACAGCATCACGGTGAAATACGATACAGATGTTTTGACAATCTTGTATAAAAAAATCAGATGATGAAAAAATAAATTATATTTCATGATGAGTAATAATTTACAGTGTTTGACAATAGATTTAAGACATCCTTACCGTACCAAAAGTTTCCATTGACAGCAACAAAAGTTTTCCTGCCGTCAACTTACATGGTACTTGGCTCCGTAATGTAATCAAAGTTACAAGTTTCTGTGTTTTCACATGCATTTTATACCATTGGGACTGTGTTCTGCAAACAATTTTTTCATTTATTATCATTGATTGATGCCATTTATATTCTGTTACTCGTCACAAAGTTATGATATTTCATACACATGTTGCTGAATTGCAATACTAGAATCAGTTAATCTTTGAGATAAATAACAATCGAAGAAAAGATGCATTACTTGAGTAAGAGTAAACATGGAATACTTAATTATTTTTTGAATTGTATCCGCCTGACTTACAACCTGTGGGGTAAAATATATTTATATATATATGAGAAGATTTTTTAACCGTTCGACAATTGAAAATGAATAATTAATTATTTCATACCTGAACCGCAGTGATACTCATGATTGGCATATTTAATGCAATAACAACACCAAAACTCCAAACATAGAGGTTTTCGAGTAAATTGGAAAATCTAATGATAAAACAGAGTAAAGAGTATATATGAAGATGATAATTGCCCCGTATTCAACATACACATAAAAACATACTCTATTGCACGTTTATGATTTTTAATACACATAACGTAATAATTATATTGGATGCCATTTATATTATTCGATATTTCATTATGACCACAATTTTTCTCTATTTCATCTTTATTCGGCAAATTTTCCAATTGTTGCCTAAAAATAAATGAAATATTCTTATAATTGATTCATAAATATTATATGAAGTCTGAGAGTTGATGGAAAGATAATGTTACCCGACGACTGCAAATAATGCACAGGCATGTAGTAAAAAAAGAATAAACATGGAATCATTCGCCACTGTGATTGTCAATATCGTCACAATGCAAATAATTTCATAGCACAAGGTGAAGTAAAAGTTTTCTTCCATGTCTATTATATACCAATAAATTGTAACGGGATATCGATTTGCAATTGTTTCATTTGAATTCGAAATTAAATTTATCAATTTTGGCATTAGCGGCTCAGTAATAAATATCAATATCGTCATGTACACTGATACTAAAATGAAATAATGAATTTTTTATCAATTATCGTCTTCGAAATATTTCAATGAATTAATTGATATAAATTATAAGTAAATATGAAAATTCAACTCATATATCCATATATTATCAGTTGACCAATATGAGAAAATTCATCAAGAATGCGTTTCTCTTCTGCTTTCGTATATAATGTCCAACTTTGTCTTATCTCGTCAAGTAATTTCGTCATCTATACAATATCATTTATAATTTTTCATTATTCCTTCCCAATTTTCAGTAAAAATATAAAAATATTCAATTATAATATCGCGATAACTCACTGATTTGATGTTAATCCAAATATTCCCATATTTAACTGCCATTGCTATATCAATTATAAATGGTGAAATAAGCTCAAGAATAATTTCCTTGTCGTCGAAGTAAACGATTAGACCTAAAATCTATTCCGTATACTATATTAGAGTGATTTCCGATTTACGATTCTCGATACGTATTGAAAAAAAATTTTTATGTCAGAGAATTACTTGAAAAATGACTTGTGTTGTGAAAAAAATGAATGTAAAGAAACTGCAAATTCGGCGTTCCCAATCATTTTGAAATGGCCATAGTCCAATTAAACGTGTTACATTTTTTCCACTTCTATAATGAGAATGATTGAAAAAATTCATTTTTATAAAATATCTGGATAGTGAGTATGATAGAGTATAATTTTTATCTTTTATTACGACCACATTCAAATCGAAATGTCGGGAAGGTGATGGGGCGATTGTTGAATGATGACAGGATAATCGCTCGATGTCAATCAGAAAATATATTCAATAACAGGAAGGTGGAATTACAGTCCATGTGGCGTCAGTGAATGAATGAAATATTAATGTTTATAGGTATCAATTTTCACAATTGTAGAGAGAAAAAAGTTGGATTGAAAAAAATTATATTACTTGTATTTTTTTTCACAGCATGAATTTCCCCTTCAATCAATAATAAAATAATAAAATGATTCTTCTGTATCCGACATTCGATTGTTTGATCCAGTTGTTTGGTGAAATTTTTTATTATCAAACTATGAGAAGGTTTACCGGTGATAATTTCATGATGAAAAATAAATAATACAAAATTTAAGTACCTATCTGAAATATTTACTGAAAGTGACGTATTTTTTCTCTTTATAATGTGGTATATTGAATCTTGACTTATCGTGTAGACAGCATCATTGTGAAATATGATATCGACGTTTTGGCGATCTTGTTAAAAAGGAAAATTAACAAATCAGATTATGATAATGAGAGGTAATTACATTTCCTCATGCTATCATATTATTGGAATATTCATATGGAGTTACGTCTGAATAATGAGGAATTTTGTGTTGCATTACAACCGATTACAAAAACAATTAGAAAATGAGAACATTAAGTATTACTTTTATTTCTCCGTAATACATTTGCTTTGATATTGTGTCAATGATTTATTGCATAGACAGCATAACTGTGAAATACGACACCGATGTTTTGACAATCTGAGGAAAAAAAACCAAAACAAAAAAAAAATTAACAGATTAGACTATATTCATACTTTGTACTTGACGTTGCGATTTTGACATATAACATTTTTTTACCACACTAAAATTTTCCATTGAGAGTAACAATAATTTCCCAGCTGTAAGTCTGCATGGTTTTTGACTGCGTAATGTCACTAAACTTATATGCTTTTGTGTTTTTAACGATAACCCGTACCAATCGGAACACGCCCTACGGAAAAAAAAATCTCATCATACTTGTATTATTGACAGGAAATTCATAATAGACATTAGATAACGATAATGATATTAGGATTTCAATAGTATCGTACATATATTCTTGAATCGCTGCGCTACAATCTGTTAAACGTTGAGATAAATAACAGTCAAAGAAAAGATGCATGATTTGAGTACAAGCGAACATAGAATATTTTACTCTCTTGCGTATTGTATCGGCCTGTGTAACAATCTGAAAAATCAAGTGCATTATTCGAGTACGATTAATAATTTCACAATATTAATATTATATGTACAGTTTGCAACTGAAAATATTGTTCAATACCTGAACTGCAGTTACACTCATAATTGGCATATTCAATGCAATAACAACACCGAAACTCCAAACATAAAGGTCCTCAAGTAGATTAGCATATCTAATAATGTTGAAAAAATAAAAAGATATATACATATAAATCATATTTTCAACGTATTCAATATACACATTGAAATGTACTCTATTGCACGTTTGTGGTTTTTAATACACATGACATAATAATTATATTGAAGATCGCTCAAATCATTGGATTTTGTTTTATAATTTGGATTATTTGCGAGTTCTTTTGTTTTCGGTAGATTATTCAATTGATGGCTGGAAATAATAAAAAATATCTGATTATATAATTGCCCACTAGCAATACTGAAATGCCAAAAGTATACAAAAATATGTACCCCACGATTGTGAATAATGAGCATCCATGTTGGAGCAAAATAATAAACATGGAATCGTTCGCCACCGTAATTGTAAGTATTGCTACAATACAAATGGACTCATAACATAATATGGGATAAAAATAATCATCCATATCTATAAAATACCAATGAATTGGCACAGGATATTTATTCGGAATCGTTTCGTTCAATTGGAATACAAAATTTATGAATTTTGGCATAACCGGTTCAATTATGAATACTAGAGTCGTAACATAAACCGCAACTACAATTGGAAGAAAAGCATTCATCAATAATTTCAATCGAATACTTTTGGTATGAACTTATTATAGAACAGAACAAAATGATATCTAACGTATATATCCGTATACGATAAATTGTCCAATATGAGCATACTCAGTGAGGATACATTTTTCCTCTTTATCCGTATATATGGCCCAATTATTCTTCAACCGCTCTAGTAATTCCATCATCTACATTTCATTAATCAGTTATTATACAATTGATCATGGATATACAAGAGAAAAATTGATATAAAAATGAAGAAGACCAGCCGTTTTGATATTAGCCACAGTATTCACATATTTCATTGCCATGACTGCGTCAATAATAAATGGTGTAATAGATTCCAGAACAATCACTCCGTCATCCGAATAATAGATCACTCCAAGTACCTATGATTTGTTTCGTTTAAGTATATGGATATTGGAAATTTTATTTGAAAATTAATGAATAAAAAAAAATTACCTCAGCAATAAATTGCGAAGTACAGAGAAAAATTAAAATGAAACTATAAATTCGGCGTTCCCATTGATTTTGATATGGCCATCGGCCAATCATACGCAAAACTTTTTTACCAATACTAAAATAAGAATGATCGAAAAAATCCATCGTCGATTTTATTGCAATGACTGCTCGGAGAAAACTAATACTTTATACCTTTATGTGTTTCATGCCATTTTTCGATACGTCAAATGATGAATAATGAAAATATAAATGTTGTTGATGGACATGAAAATTGCTCGATAAAATTGCACATCAAAGTGTAATGTTCACTCTGACAGGGGTGAAAATATATACGCGTGGAGCTCCCATCTGTATATACATGTTCAATGTTGATATGTGAGTCAGGAATAATATGAAGTATCGTGAATGTCCGAAGGGCTATTTGTAAGTTTATTCTCCTTTTGTTTCGTGTTGTCAAATTTTTAAAATATTTTTATTCAAGAACATTCGAAGAAAATAAATATTTGCATTATACTGCCGCGTTCCAATTTCTTTATCATCAGTGACTCATTGATAATATTGATAATATTTATATGCATTTTTCTAATATATCAAAAGTTTTTCGAGAAAGATTCATCATAAATCGCACGTGTAAAAACATAACAGATTACTTCATAAGCTACTTGTATTTTTAGACAAATAAAAATACGTCACTATTATATTTATGAAATATATTATTTATCTGAATGTTATCTGTAATACAGTTCGTATTCAAAATTATATCAATGAATCGGTTATTGCATAGATAGCATCACAGTGAAGTACGATATAGATGTCTTGACGATCTTTTTAAAAATAATTAAGTAATAGAAAAATTTATATAGTTCAATAAGTAGTACGTGTATTGAGTTATTGATAATGTTTTGTTTTCTTACCGCACCAAATGTCTCCATCGAGAGATACATCATTTTTCCTGCTGTCAATCTGCAGGGCATCTGACTCCGTAATGTCACCAAAGTTACAAGCTTCTGTGTTCTTAAAGGCATTCCGTACCATTTAGAGTGGATTCTATAAAGAATTATTCCATGATATAATAATAATAGTACAATTCGAATTTCATAGAATTCATTAACTGACATTCATTATTAGTCTTACACATGTTCGTGAATGGCAACACTAGAATCTGCTAGACGTTGAGACAAATAGCAATTAAAGAAGAGATGCATTATTTGTGTACAAGTAAACATAGAATACTTGATTATTTCTTGAATCGTATCTGCTTGAGATACAATCTAAAAAGTCGAAATTATCCCAATAAGATGTTGTACAAGATGATTTTTACTGGGTAATATCATTTATATTAGCGTATGACATTTCTCCATACCTGCATCGCAGTAACACTCATCATTACCATGTTTATGGCAATAACCAAACCAAAACTCCATACATAAAGATCGTTGAGTCGATTAGCGAATCTTTAGTAATATTGAATTTAGTTTTCTCCCAAGATAATAAGGAATGAAATGAATACATATAACTTACTCGATTGCATATTTATGATTTTTAATACATATAACATAATAATGATACTGAAGGTCATTTATATTATCAAATTTCCTACTACATTCCGAATACCTTTTCAGATCATGTTTATTTGGTAAATTCTCCAATTGATATCTAAAATAAGTAATTATTGTATCATGATAATTAAAATACATATGAAAATTAATAGGAACATAAGTAAAATATTCAATAAATTTACCCAACAGCTGCAAATAATGAACAAGCATGTTGCAAAAATACAATAAACATGGAATCATTCGCCGCTGTGATTGTAAGTATTGCCATAATACAAATTATTTCATAACATAATATTGGATAAAAATTACTTTCCATATCAATTATATACCAATGTATTGTTACGGGATATATATTTGCAAACGATTCATTTGATTGCAAAATTAGATTCATTATTTTTGGCATTAATGGTTCCATAATAAATATAAATCCTGTAAAATATACCACAGCTAAAATAAAACCATGAATTCATCGTTAATATTTATTGTTTAATTCATTCAATATATAAATCAACATAAATTTCAAGTGAATAGAAAAATTCAACTTATATATCCGTATATTATCAGTTGACCAATATGAGCAAATTCATCAAGAATACGTTTCTCTTCCGTTTTTGTGTATATTGTCCAATTTTGTTCGATGTGATCCAGCAATTCTCTCATCTATATCTCATCATTGATTTTTGTTCGGTTTTTTAAAATTATTTTTTTCTTGTTTGTTTTTCAATATAACAATTATAAATAATAAAGAAAAATTTAGATAGAAATAATGAAGCCAACCAACTGTTTTAGTGTTGAAAGTAATAGACATATATTTCACTGCCATTATCATATCAAGCATAAATGGTGAAATAAGCTCCAGAACTATTTCCTTATTATTGAAATGAAATATCAAGCCTAGTATCTATAAAAAATTTCATATATGTACCTATATAAGTTTAACTATTCAAATTAAAAGTTGTTGTTATTTAAATTAAAATAATACTTGGGAAATCACTTGTGTTGTAAAGAGAATCAGTGTGACAACTCGGCATATCCTGTGCTCCCATTGATCTTGATATGGCCATAATCCAATCAATCGTGTTGCAATTTTACCAGTTCTATAATAAGAATGATTAAATGAACGCATGATTGAACCTCTGTCGAGGGAATTCAACTAATGCACTCTAGTAATTTTATCTTCCATGTATTTCTCACCACTTTTACATGTGTTGCATTATGATTGACGGCGATATCAGTAATAGATATGAAAATTGCTTGCATAAATCGAATATAAGAATGTAATTTCAATTATATTGACGTAAATTGAAAATATAGTGCTGTAGCGTAGAATAGTAGAAATAATGTAACTATGAATAAATAAATATCATACATGTCACTTGATATGTTCTATGTAAATCCACGCAATACCTATCGCAATCACGTCACTCTATTCTCCCAATGAATATTGTATCATATATTACTACTATTATTCCAATTTTATCAATAGAATTTATGAATGAACAAAAAAATAGTTTCCGAATTTTTATATAATTTTTTTCATATGAATTTTATAATTAATATCCTTTATGTGTGTGTGTATGTGTGTCCGTAGTGTAATATTTTTTTTTTTGTAATTAATGAATTATATAGATATTATAAAAGTGAAATAATAACTCAAAAGCGACATTGAGTGTTCTATAATGTAAGTATAAATATCATGAAGATAGCTTTTTTAAATATGCATCAAAAATTATGATTAAAAAAATCATTTACGCTCTCTTTAAAGACATAGTTAAGTCACTATTCGTGTGATTGTACAGTAAAAATAATGATAATATAATGAAAATACAGGATTACCTAATTATTATTTATTATTCTCTATTACAATAACAACTAATTGCCGCGATAATTCAGTGTGTTGTTCATATAATATAATTCATCATATAATAATATTAATAATATTTCGCTATGGTGGCGATGAAATAATTTATGTAAAACGATTATTATAATGCAAAATTCAATATTGTAATGTAACAAAGGAAAACAATTATTACTCACTAATAATCATTAAGAATAACATTGTTCAATTGTTTATTGAAAATTCGAAAGCATTGTGAAATATGACACTGATGTTTTAACTAGCTGAAAACATTGAAATAGTATAATGATTTTTTTTTTTCTTTTTTTTTTCATGTATTCACATAAAACGAATAGGAAAGAATGCAACCAACCGTGCTGAATGTAATGAGTGTCATGGGAAACATTTTTCCGACAGTCTGTACACAAGGTTTACTCCCACGTACCATTATAAATACAAATAGTTTTGTTTTTTTATCCAAAAGTTCATACCACTCAGCATTATAACTAGAAATTTTACAAAAATATATTGCATATGTATAATTTTTTTTTTATCATCAAATGATATTTAAAAAAAAATCTTACGCTGCATCAAAAATTTCACCACTATAATCATATATTTTTTGACTGTTCCAGCTATAATAATAAATATGTAAAAAATGTCCAAGACAAAGAAAAATATATCTCAATGTTAAAAATGGTTGATCGAGATGTGACACTATCTATAAAAAAAGGATCGACATAAAAATTAATCATATTATTATAAATAGTGCACATATATTTACCTGAACTCCTATTATACTCAAGCACAAAGTGCTCATCAGATATATTATAAAAAGGAGAACAGCGTGTGCTGATTCCAATGTATCACAGAATCTTCAGTAATTGAAAATATAAATATATAAATAAATGAAAATATGTCAGTTCATAACTGTAGTTATTAAATAAACTTATTTTTCGACAGTAGAATTTAATACCTACCTTATAGCATTTTTATGTTTTTTGATACAATTAATAATTGCTTTTGTATTGCTTTCGGATTTTCCATGAAATATCATATTATCCAATTCATATCTACAATTGATAAAAATATTTATTGTACATCAATCTATGTATCATTAATATTTCGTATTGAAATAGTGTTACCTTACAATAGCGAACATTCCACACGCATGGTAAGCATAAACACCGTATGTTCCATCAGCCGCAACAATACTCGTCATACAAATTATACCAATAATACAATGGTGTATAAAAATGATCATGTAATACCTATCACGATCGATCATATAATCGGTTTCAAAAATATATACCAATGGACGTGATTCATTCAAAGGATTTAATACATCAGAGATTTTTGGAGTAACGGCCAACATTGCATACATGAATAGTATGCTATAATACCCAACTAATAGTCAAGCACAATACTTACGATTAAAAAAATATGTTTACATGAAAATTTTAATATAAATGTTATTATGAAAAAATAAACTTACCAACAGTTGCGACACATATTTTTCGTCCAATTTCCGCAAATTTATGCATTATGAGGTACTCATATTCTGTACTAATTATTTGCCAATTATTTTTCATTGTATCAAATAATTTGATCATCTACAATATATTTACATATTATTACTGAATTCATTTATTAGTATTATCATAAAAAATATTGCAATACTTTATCTCCGTTGATTACATATGTACAATACTTGGCAGTCTGCATAATAAAAGTCATAATAAGTGGCAGACAATCAATCACGATATTCATATTATTTCGAAAATTAAAAAGATATATAATCTATATTGGGGAAAAAAAAAATAATAATAATAAATAAATAAATAAATAAGTTATAACAACAATAATAACAACAATAAAAAATATTTTTTCATGGCGTTCATGTAGCAATATCAATTTTGAATTGTATCACTATCAATGCTCTTTATGTACAAACCTCGGGAATAATCACGGATAAAATAACACATGTAACGAAAAATCGCCTAACATATTTCTCAATACGTTTTTGATATGGCCAACAGCCGAGACATCGATGAAGAATTTTATTGATTCTGTAGTATTCAGAATCAAAAATATCCATCTTTATTATAGAGCAGAAGGAAAAAAAAGTATTAACAGTGAGCCAAAGATGAATATCCCTTTGTAATTCGCATTATAAATTCTGTTTCATGACTTATAACGCCGTGAGACGAAACATGTGTGTGATTTCAATCGTTTACTAGCTACCATGCATTTATAACATGAAACCCAATCGATCCGTTTATAATTACTATATTTTGCGATACTCTTTGTACGCGTTTTGGTAAAAAATTAAAATCAAATTAATAATTTACACTATTTTTTTATTGCTGTATTTCTATATGTAAAAAAAAAAATCGAATAAGATGAAGAGAGACGAATTTATACGCACGTACAAATTTCTTGTGTTTCCATATTTACCTAAAATTAAATTCTCCTCTATTTTCTCTGAGGTAAAATAAAATTTTTATTCTTATTACAAATACACAATAACCTATGGTAGAAATGTGATTTACATCTTTTTATATTTCCATAATCTCATAAACATAAAAAACAAGAACAGTCTAACTAATATATTTGTGTGAACGATAAATTATGATATTAACGTGCTAGCAATCTGAAATATAGATGATAATGATAAAAACAATAATAATAATACAAAGAAGGAGAAAAATTTTACGTTCATAGATATATTATGTTCAAACACAGTCATAGACGTTTTACGCGTATCACGGTAAAGTTCATGAATGTCATTAGACATAATATTCTGGCGATTTGATGTGGGAAGCACCATCTTTAATTTAAAATAATATTGAATATGACAGATTTCTAACAGTAGACGTAAATGTATTTTTCTATTGTTAAATATATGTGTGGCACTCTCTATACACGTTGAAATTTATATTGCGCGTAGCCAGCCTAACTCAGAGATTTCGAATGGTTTTAATCTATCACTCACCGATTAACCATTGTAATCGTCTCATGATTTACGCTTATCGATCGATCGCATAATAAATAAAACTGAATATTAAACATGTTTATTGCGAAGTTGGATAAAGTATTACCGTCACCTTAGAGTATCCTTTCTGCATCAAACATATATGTATATATATAAGTGCTGTGGAGATAGGGAATGAGTAGGTGCGTTGAAAAATAACAAGAAATTCATTTAAAATTGTGTTATTGAACTTTGAGTGATGTGAAAAAAATTTTCTCAATATATCCATCTCAACTTCACCGCATTGATGTAAGTACTGTTAAATACGACATTGACGTTTGCATTACCTAATAAAAAAATTTAAGAATAATAATAATAATATTATTAATATATTTTGAAACACAAATCAACGCTTTCATACTTTCCCAAAATTTTGCATATTCATCACGTAAAATCCCCCGGCTGTAATATCACATGGATGCGTGCATCTCAATAACATGAATTTTATCAATATTTTCGCCTTAATTGATAATATACTCCAGTTACAGCTATACCTAAATCAAATTTAAAAAAAAAAAAAATTCATTTCTTGAAAAATTTCATAAAATTAACAATAACAAATGATTATTTACACGATGTTGTGCACGGCTTCGCTGTGATTATATAATTCTTGACCCGGAATACTATTGGCAAATAGATGAAACATTGTTCCAGCGCAATATACCGTGAATCTTATGACACTTCCCCAATCTTTATGACCTATTTCAATGATTATCTGCAATACAATATATCCAAATATATTTTTCATCGAATTATCCTCATGAAAAATGATTAATATATTTTTAAAATATTACGTATAATTACCATCACGCCTGTCATACTAATGACTGACATATTACACAATAAAATTATCGCATACATGTTCGAAAATGTTGCTTGTATAAGGATTGCAAATCTAATATATATGAAAAAATTTTTTACTGGAATTTTTGGTTTAATAAATATTTTATTCAAAAATATATAAAAAAAAAATTATTGAATTAATTATTACGATTAATACTTAATTGCTCGATTGTGAATAGCAATAGCATTATTAATAATTTTACACTCTTCATTATCTGTGAAATTCCGAGTTTCATCATTTAATTGATTCAAAATAACACTGTGAATATGAAAATTATAATAATAATTTTGGAAAAAAAAAAGATTATATATGATTTGAAGATGAAAAAAAATATTTACTCGATAATATCAAATAAACCGCAACAATGTTCCACCATCATAAAAACCAGGGAATCAACAGTTACAAAAGTATGAGCTAATTGCATGGTGCAGATAAATGCATGAAGTACAATGGGTACGAAGTAATCATTTTGATCCACACCATAGTCAGTTTCGAATATTGGTGGTCTATATCGTGAACCATTAAGCGGCATGATCACATCGAGTACAGCCGGAATTACAGGAAAAATTATGAGAGTAACTGCTACACCATACATCAACGCTATATTGTTGACCATTAAAACAAAAAAGAAATACCATTTCAAAAAAAAAATAATAATAATAATAATAATAAAATTGAATTAATGTCCAAAATTTTATTTTATTTTGGTTTCGAAAAATTATGTACCCTGATATATAAGTGTTACTGTGAATGTTAAATTCGCGTATTTATACATTATATTTCCACTAAATGCATTATTAAATTGTTTCCAATCTTCACGAATTTGAGTGATAATCTCGAATATCTGTCAATAATATTTGTCTTATATTTTATTATAATTACACAAAATTTGATTAAGTAATTTATTTGTCATAAATGAAGGAGCTTACTTCATTTTTTTTGGAGATAATAGTATAAAGTTTAAATCCAGCTGCAAATATAATAATAAATGATGGTAAGCAAACTATTATGAGATCCAAATCATCAAGCACTCGCAAAAATCCTCTAACCTGATGTTAAAAAAAAAATAAAAAATAAAAAAAATTAATGAGTAAATAAAAATGATACGTACTCCATAGAATTTTATAGTTATAAATTTATTATTACATTATTATTTATTATATTATATATTCTGTACCTGCGGTATTAAAATAGATATTATAAGCATAGTATGTACGAATGGTAATAACACTCGAAATAAAAGTCGTTCTTCTGGCCATATTCCAATAATCCGAGCATTCATTCTAATTAATTTGTAATCCCCATCAATAAATATATCTTTAACATCATTAAACTCTTTATTGAAATACATCATGACTAACAATTTCAATTTTTTTCTTATTTTCCTCACCATAAAAGTATCGAGACAAGTATTATGGAGCTTAAAATTTATTATGATACTTTCCCCTTGGTAAAATTATTATTTTAATGTGTTTAAAAAAATTATACACAATCACTATGTCACACACACCTGCCATGAATTACTATATTTTAATAATATATGTTACGCTACTCAAGAATTTTCGTCACGCGACACTTCTAACATTGCATGCGTGCTAATAATTATTGATAAAATATGACGAATGATTCATAGTATCCCACCGCAAAAAAAAAACGGATAAAACTCTTTCTCATATAATAGATTCTTTGTTTTGTCGTATTTTTTTTTTTTTTTTTTTTTGCTATTATTCATGACGCAGTGATGAAAAAGTATTTTATTCGTTCGAAATTTAACTTTCTCTAAAATTACTATTTTCTGATATTTTCGATGATGTTAAATCCGAAATTGACAGTTACGGAGCGATGTCCGACTGTATGTCTGTCCGTTCGTTCGGCCGTGCTTGACTTACTCCTTTGCCATTCAGAAGCTGTTCTACCAAATATTTTCGAATTTCATATGTATAAAAACCATCACGGGGGAAAATTTTTATGCTTTGATACAGTAGAATGGCTCAGCAGAAAATTAAATTTTTATAATTTGCTTAATTTGGCTTGATTTTTTTTTAAATTTTACATTATCTGTATTATCACCAAAGTGTTTTCACCAAACATTCTGTTGTTTTACATGCTGCAAATCATCCTTTCGTAAATGAGAAAATGCTTTGGATCACTCGCATCCACTATAGTATTTAGTTGTGAATGAGATTGAAGAAAGCCTTGAAAAAATAAACCAAAAAATGGTTAGTGTTCTCAGAAGTGCTTGAACCGAATTACTCGTTGTTTTATTCGTATAGACTAGGCATATTGGACTCGAGTAATTGATATATTTCATCAAGCTTCGACATTTTTTTCATATGAAAATAAATATCATAAAACAAATTAAGTGTTTGACTATTTTTCATTTATTCAAATATCATTAAAAATTCTTGACGGATAATTTTGTAATTTCATACAGTTGCGAACAATGTTGAAAGAAACCGAAATTTCGCCGAATTGATTCTGATCCGATATGTGGCTCAATCACAAACGCCAATTGAGTTTTTGATAGAATTAGCACACGATTGTCATTTTTTTCTTTTTTCATGATATTGTTTAATTAATATAATTATCAATAGTGAAATGTTGTTGACGTTATTATTTTATTTATGCCTGATGAAAAGTATGGGATAAGTTCACTTACCAACATTATTGTATGATTTACTCATGAAAACAATACGAAATTTTATTTATACTTAAAATTGCAATATCGATATAATGATAAATAGTGCGAAAATGTATATATAAATTGAATGATAATATTTCAAAACAATAGCTATTCTTTGCATTTTGAACATAATGACTAACGGAATATATCGTAACTAACATACATTGAGACTAAGTTGTACGGTAGGTATAATGACAGCCGTCGATTTCAACTGTATTACCATACCTAGTCGGTATTTACCGACAATAAATTAATTTTACGTATCGTCATGTAAAAAGCAGAAGGAAATGTATCATCAATTAGTTTACTTTTTTATTCAGTGGTTCATAGAAAATATATATACGTCGTTCTGTTTCTGTAGTACTTATAATATGTTTATCGATAATATACCTACTCTGTAATATATTCAACCTCGAAAATCTTGAAAATTAATTTATTGATTGTTATGTAGGGATACTAACAAAGGACTTATAGCATTTACATGTAACTATACCATGAGTCCACGCCTTATATAATAATAAAGAAATAACATATAATAAAAATTCAATTTTAACAATAGTATATCATTTTATTGTAGTAAATTAAAAATTTCAATTATAATTTTTTTTTGATACACTGAAAGATAATAAATTATTTTTGGTAAAATATCAATAGCAATAAACATAACGTGGAAATGCCTATTGAAAAATATAAGGCAATAGATTATCAGTTGACTTCGTGGCTATTATTGTTGATTAATTGATATGCAAACGAATCTTTTCATAAACATCCTCTGTTTATATTCGATTCATAAAAAATATAAATTATAGATTAATAATAATTTGAAATTCACCTGAATTTTGCAAGCGACAAAAAATTGTTTTGAAAATTATTTTTTTTTATGTAACTCTATTTCTATTAGTCTTTTTGCAATTATATTGTGAACTTTGAAATGGTTTATAATAAATTTCAATATCAGCATCATTATTTATAAATAATAATAATAAATAAAATTATAAAAATTATGATAGATTTCTTTAAAATTTTATTCGTCATAATATTATTATTAAATAATTTATATATAAACAATAATGCCAAAGTGACGCTTCCGATGGCGACTAAAGTAACTTATTACTGTAACGTATCAAATTAAATGATTATTATTATTATCTCCAATGTTCTCGCAATGTGACACGCATCTATTTTATACCCTACTGTTTTCCTATAAATGACAACTCCATAGAAAATTTCAATATCTATTTAAAAATAAAAATAATAAGAATAAATAATTAGTACATTGTGCAACGAGTGGGAAAAGCTGGTAAATCCGGACGAGCGTAAAGTTAGCGGCACAAGCAAAGTAAGTGCTGTCATCACACGAGTTTGGATTCACCAATTTCTTACGAGCTGCACATTACATTTTTTGTAACAAGTGTAAAGAAATTGGTACTTTTTAAATGTATTTTTAGTTGGCAAAGTTGCAAATTTATTAAGAGTTTAAAAATGATGATCAGGTATGCTCGCATTCCTTAAATAATTTGTTTACTTACGAGTGAGAAAATACAAAAGCAAGTGGGAAAAGAGAAAAATACAAAATAAAATAGTGTAAAGAAAATTTTTTCCGAACTCAGTGAGGTAATAAAAGAAAGTGTGCATGCGTGGTAATCATTTTCAAATTCTTATGAAATTAACAACTTTGTTCACTAAAAATACATTTAAAAAGTACTTCTTATCTTACATATGTTATAAAAAGGAATGTTTATAGAGTATATTATTACTCTCTTATTTATTAACGTTCTTTTGAAATATTATATTCAAAGCAAATTATTGTACAATTTATTCGTTCTCTTTTATCTTCTACTTTCATCTCAATATCGATATCAATAATGGAAAAAAAAAAAAAAAAAGATCATAATTAGCAATACAAATAGTGCAATTGTCGAAACTCCAAAAAGAAATATAATCGAAATTTTTTCTATTTATTTATTATTTTACTGATTTAATTGTTTGTAGATAATGTCGCATACTTCTCCAACATCTGGAGGCATCGAGTTATCTTGCTTATAATATGTTATATATGTATATATATCAACTATAAGTATGTAAAAATGAAGATACTATAGTATATATAAAAATAAAATGATCTAAAAAAAAAACAAAAAAAATATGAGTCTGATGAATACCAATAAGGTAGTAAATAATACAGAAACCATTTTATTTCCTACAATAAATATAAGGTACAGTTATATTTTTTAGTTGTGATTGAATATATAGAAAAATCGATAATTCACTCTTAAAATTAGTAAATGTAACAATAATATATTAATTATAATGTATTTTATACATATTGAATATTATTGTACGTTAATATTATATTCAAAATGTGATTTGGTGACTCCAGTCAAAATTATCTATGAATTTTAAATATCAATATTTACATTATATTTTAGGAAAAATGACGAATTTCAAGCTGACCTATTTTGATGTGATGGGTTTAGGGGAACCTATACGATTTCTTCTGCATTACGGCGGTCACGAGTTTCAAGATATTCGCGTAGAACGCGAAACTGAATGGCCAAAGTTGAAACCACGTACGTTAGTATAAAAACTATAGTTTTTGAATTTTTTATTTATTTTTCAATTATTTCAGAAATTTGTTCAATATTTCAAAGGAATAAACAAAATTATTTATGAATGTCTGTTACAGATACACCATTTGGACAAGTGCCAATTTTAGAAATTGATGGCAAATCATTCAGTCAGACATTACCAATTTGTCATTATCTCGCAAAGCAAATGAATTTGATTGGATCTACGGATTTAGACACTTTGCAAATCGATGCTATTGCTGCTGCACTTGCCGACTTGAGAAAGCGTAAATGGCTATTATTTTCCCCATTTATCTATTAAAAATAACGTGTTTGATTAATAATTATAAATTTAAATTAATTCTAGAGGTGGCTTTATTTTATCGTGAGCCAAACCCAGAAATAAAAACCAGAAAAAAAGAAGAAACTATAAAAACTGTTGTGCCGTTTTTCATGGACAAATTTGAGGAATTGGTGAAAAATAATGATGGTTTTCTACATGGTGGAAAGGTAATGAATATTTATATTTTTCTAATGTATATAATAATCGAAGTAAATAAAATAAAATTTCCATTTTCAGTTGAGTTATGCTGATCTATTTTTCGTTGCAATTCATGACTCTTTAGCAAATGCTTGCACAATGGATATTACGAAAAATCGACCAAACCTCAAATTACTGATGGATGAAGTGTTGAGGATTCCAAAAATTAAGTCCTGGATCGAAAAACGACCTAAATTAGAATTTTGATTCATCATACACTTTATGTTTCCATAATGATATATATACGCACGTATGTATATTACCCGGAAAATCAATTCAATTTTATAAAAAACGATAATTTCATCATAATTTACGTACTACTCAAAGTATTTGACATATTTACAATTTTGATATTCATATATAACAATACAATTCCAAACAAAACAATATTTCTACCGTTTACCTCTCATTATTTTCGAATAAATTTTATTTATTAATATTAAATAAGCTTTTGTCACATTCAATAAGATCATTGAGACATTATTGAATATTATAAAATTGGCTATTAGGGTTATTTACTTGTTTTTCAATACAACACCATCTTTCCTTATCTGTTTTATAGGGTAGAGTATATTGAATAATAATATCTACCATAATATATATACTGAATTTAGACAGTTTTTTTGTATTTAATCTTACTACAAAAAAAAAAAAAAAAAAAAAAAAAACCAATGTTCTAATTAATTGTAGACACAATTGTTTCGAAACATTTCTGTCAGTACAGTAGAGTACCAAAAGAAAAAGTACCAATTCAATTTTTCTATACTGTCTTCACCTTAGAGAACGAAAACGCAGGAGACTCATTACTTTTCATGTCATCATATACATATATGAATTTCATAATATCAAAATACAAAATATAAAAATATGTAAATGAATAAATAAGAAAAAGATAAAAATTAATAAATATGAAATGATATGAATGATATAGCGAAAGAGAATAAATAAAGTAAGAATAAATTAATAATTTATAAATATTAAGGTAGAGGTCATAATTATTTATTGTTAATTTTCAACTAGGAAACTATCAACAGAATTTTTTACAGTAGGTGAATGTATAAATATATTAAGAAGATTTGAAAAAAGTGAACGTCAAGTTGATATAACGAGGGAATTGATGATCAGTAAATCAAAAATTGCCACAATGTATTGATATACAGGCAAAGAAAGAGAATCTCAAGATCAGAAAAAGCTTTGCAAATCTTTAACAGTAGTACGAGAAAAAAAAAACGATTTCATGGAACTAAATCTTTATCAGTTTAAGTAGATCTTTACAAATGGTTTGATATAACACTAAACCTATCAACACTCCTTGCATACCTGTTTCTACCATACCATTTGAAAATGGTCAAATTGACCGGTAGTGGTAGATTTAATATTAAGTAGTAAAATGATACTGGATTACCTGTGATTGGTATTCATGTTCAAGAAAAGGCATTGTAATTAAACGAGAAATATAGATTCCTTGAACGGTTTCATGCAACCACCGGTCAGCAGACAGTGTTGTTAGTAACAAATTTTAAATTGAACTTGGACGTTTAATAGAATTGTGTGGTACTAATTTAAATTACATTTATGATTGTGATGAAAACCAAGGAGTTTCCAATGATTATAACGAGATTTTTACTGCATCTAATAAAATTGAGGAATCAAATAATCAGGATGGCATGTCAATTGGAAAAGCATCAAAATATATGAACGGATTTATTAACTTTTATGAGAAAAGAGAAGATTGTTTAATTTCAGCTCTTCAAATATATGAAAATATTAGCCAAGATATGGTTAATGAAATATCCATCAAAACCTGAACCCAAACCTAAACCAAAAAAAGTACAATATCGTGAGTACAAATGAAAATTTAAAAAAAAAATTATTTTTTTTATTTTGTATTATCCAGAGGAAATGATCCCTATTGTTCTTCAGATTGATCTGATGTACGGTTCCCCCAGAAATTCCGGGCCGGAATATAATAAAAGTGAACAATGAGCTTTTTATATAACTAGCAGTTGTATAAATATTTCATTACAATGTAATCCAAATTTTATAAAATTATGGAAGTAAAAAATTACCGTTACACACCTATTTTAATAGTAATAATATCTTTTGTATGTATTATTGATAATGTATTCTACTGACAGGATCTCTTAATATTTTATATGATACAAAGTGTAAAACAGTAGCGCCAGCTAGTGATAAAAAATATAATCTCGCGTGACCTCGAATAATTGCTTGCGTGATGAAACATGCGCTCTAACAAAGTAGTGGCGGAACATCTACGATTAATGCTCAGTGTACGGAGCAGGACAGACATTTTGTAGTAGAATTTAGCGGCGTGGTCGACCGTGGGTGTCGAGGTGGTTACGGAGGTGTTGTGGTCGTGAGATCACTGTAAGCGCTTATTATAATAGTGTGCTCAGTAGTCTTAATAGTTCTTTATAATAATAAAAATATAGTTCTGAGTAAGAATATTATCAAATAATATTCGAAATAATTGCAAAGTGTTATCATTATTGATTTTTTAAATTCATAATAATATATCTATATATTAAAATGCACCATTAAATGGTTGTTAACCGCTGCGCACATTATAGCTTTTTGTGAGTTGAATGAAAAAAAAAAAAAAAAAAAAAAGAAGTGAAATCTAAGGTGTGAGACCCCACCCATTAGGAGTTTAATAATTGACAACGGTGTATATATATGAAACAGTTGACACGGTGAACAAAAGTTATAAATTGTTTGGTGCAATTTATTTAAAGAATAATATAGCTAATAAAGAAAGACGTTTCTTGTGTTTATTTATCATTAACGTTTTACGCGATTGCCGTTATTGACCTCGCGATCATCAGTCGTGGTATGGTGCAACAACAGTAATAATAATAATCATTATAATAATCATCGTCATAATCATAATAGTCGTGCTAGTAGCTTCAGTAGTATAGTAGTAGGAATAGTAACAGTTGTAGCAGTAGTAACAGTAGTGATAGTTGTTTGGTAGTAGTAATAGTGATAGCGGCGGCAGCAGCACCAGCACCACCAGCACCACCACCATCATCATCATCATCATCATCATCATCATCACCATCACCATCACCATCGCGATCACCATCACCATCACCATCACCACCACCACCACCACCACCACCACCACCACCACCACCACCACTACCACTACCACCAGCAGCAGCAGCAACAGCAGTAGTAGTAGTAGTAGCAACAGAACAGCAGTAGCAGTAGTAAGCTATTGCTCAACGTGTATAATTATATACGAGAAGAAAGAGTGAGGGGAGACTATACGCTCGTTCACGCATATATTAACCTTACGAAATCCTTGAACTGCCGCAATCAATTGTGTAAAAAACGATAACGAAGAAGGATACGATACGACAAAAAGGAAACGATATATTTTTGAACAAGAAAAAGTGAAGAAAAAAATGAAATTAAATTAAAATAGTGTTGAAGGCGCTGCTCTCACTCATTAGCTCGTGTCTATACATATTTACACACACACACACACACACACACACACACACACACACACACACACACACACCAACGCCAACACCCTCTCCCTCTCCCTCTGTCATACGTCTCTTTACTTCTCTATCTTACACTTTATTTCTAATTTGTATTCTCATGTTTTATCATGACCGATAGTATTTAGCGCAACTTGCAACTGAATTCACTATCATTGACTGTCAACCGTCGATTTACTTACACCCTAACGTGACGAATTTTAACAGTCAATATAATCACAATATAGCGATTTTGTCCGTGCAACTTCCCTGTTTTTTTACAATTGCCATTCACTATTCACATTCTATCTAATTCCTATTTTCAACTACTGTTTATTATTATTATTATTATTTTTTTATTGTCACGTTGGATTATTATTCATTACGTGTTGAGTGACTATTCCATATCCTATTGGACATTGTTTTTTTAGTAATCTCAGCTCTTATATTCCGTGTGGTGAACGTGAGAGTGATACCAGTGACAACAGTGACAACAGTGAGATAAGGTGCACGGCCGCCGACCGTGCCAGCCGCCGACCTGAAATCTACTACTGGACACCTTTCAGTATGTCCTCGAATAGTTCACAGAAGCTTTCAACTACAGAACGAGTCATCAAAAGTAAGAATTATGGGTGCAAAATCATTTTAATCATGTAAAATTCTGATCCATAGAGATTTATTTATTATTTATTATTATTTTGCTGGCTCTTGTATGTCCTTATATTATTTATGTCTATAATGATACAGTTTCATTCATATTATACTATCAATTACACTACCTATATATAATATGGTAATTTATAACTATTTGTATCAATTTTTTTTGCTATCACTTGCGCGAGATTCTTCACTTTTTTTGTCGCTCAGTCGGTATATAGGCCATCTGTCATGGTGCTTTTGCCATCATATTATGTATTTCTCTTATTTTTCTATTGTACTTTTCTTTGTGTAGATAACATTGCCATATGGTCTCCTTGACAACTTCTCTACAAAATGAATATTTTGAAAAAACTAAAGCATTTGATTAGCAGCATAACAGGAAACTTTATTACTATCGAAATATAGGTTATTTTCTGCAGTGCTGTCGCAAGTGGCTCTGCCCTCGCTCTCACAATGAACCTGGTGTGCTACGTGAAAACAAGGCCGACCGGCGTCGAGTCGAGATTGATTTTCTCCGTGGGGTCGCGGCGCCATTTCTATCGACCACCAGTCGGCCCTCAAGTCACGCTTTGCCCCATTGTCTCCTGTCTTATTTCGCGCTCACCGCGCCTCTACTATTTTTAAATATATACATCGAATTTTTTTTCTATCTAATTCTTCAACTGATTTTAGTATTATTAATCAAAAATATAAAAACAACTATTTATTCCAGTCATAAGTTTTCATTCATCAACAAACATTTGTTGTCTTATTAATTTTACTTCATATTACATAGTGTTGATTAATTAATAATATAAACTTATTGAAAAAATATTGATGATTTTATTTTATGAAATTTTCAATTTTTTTTTTTAAATATACGCAGTATTCCATAATTACCTGTCTAACTTTGGGCTGTTTCTTATGAAGATTCGAATTAATGATTATGAGAAGTACTGTAGGTACAATGATGTAAAATTTCAAATAAAACTGGGTAGATTATTTGTCAATGTTATTGTGAATGATACCATGTAGATATATAAACAAATAGAAGTGATGAATTATGATAAATAAATAAGAAGATTGACACTGTTATAAAATACTGAAAACTCCGCGCGAGTATTATATGATTTAATGTTTACAAAAATAATTATAGTAGTTAACTTCATGTAATTTATCGAATTGAAAATTTTATTTTCATCAAACGAACGCAGTGTTTTCAATCATATCATTTTCTCTTTTTCTCTCTTTGTGTCGATATATTTGCATAATCTTTTTATTTTGTTCTCTGTCATAATATGAATTTAGAAATTACTTGAGTAACGGTGATGGGTCGCATATTATTCTCACTGGCATTTTATTTTTAGAACTCATGACCCTGAATAAAGAAAAACGCATTAATAAATAAATCGCATGAGTTGATATTTTTTGATTATGCGATTTTAATATAACTGTGTTATTTTGAAATACATTTAGTCGCGTTTTATACTTTATGTTTTATCAATACAATATATAATGAAGATATTATTATAATTGTGTTATCAGTTATATTTAGTTAAATGTTATGAACATATAAATAGTTCAAATATTACTCTTGCTGTTGTATTATGGCGAAATGAGTTCTTCACCCTATAATTCACATGTTGAAACAGTACCGCAATAATTCTAGTGAACTTTTTGTCAGATATTAAATTATACGCCACAATATTTGATTATTCATAAATTTTTAAAATATGCATGTGATAATGATTCGATTCAATAGAAGACCTAAATAACTTTATTTATGGTGTTAATTATTTTTCTACTGCACATCACCATTCGTTTTGTATCTAATATTTTTCCTTCAAAAAGAAAAAGACAATAATAATGAAAACGAATTTTTTTTATTTTCATTGTTTGGATTGGCTTATAATTGTGGCATATCACTATTTTTTCGCACTTTCTGTTTGTTGATTAATTAATATATTGCAAAGAGTGATTGTGAAATTAATCGTGATTATCGCATTCAATAATAGTTTTTTAATTTTCACAAATTCTAATTTGGTATTGTTCCAATTTATCTAATTTATTTATATCTAATTTATTTATATATAATATATTATAGATATTGTAAGATTTAATGTATTGGTGTATATAGAGTTGTGACTTTGATGAAGTCTTGGGTCAAAATTCCGATTTCACGTTAACACAAATTTTTATAGCAATAAAGTATCCTCTCTTCAAATAAAGTTTTCAATAAAAATCTGAAGCCTACATTATTGAAGATGAAATATTATTAATCTATGAATAAGTTCTAGTATTCTGTAAATATTTCTGAATAGATTCTGGAATACTGAAATAATCACTTTAATTCACATATATCTATGAAATTCGTTGGACTGTAATTGGATTTTTTGGAATACTTTTTGTGTGATGTTTGTTTCATACATAAAATAACTATCAAATTAATTTTAATAATTTAAAATATTTTTTTTATATTGTATGAATTAATTTATTATTATATTTAATCACTGTAAAAGGTGAAAATCATACAATAAACTATATTAAATTATACTTTATCATATTTCATATTTTATATTTTCCCTCATTGAAATTTTGATTTATACCTAGTTAACTGTGATTGTATATAGCACGTTATTATTTCGCCCGTATAGTGTGAGACTTTGAGTAAATGATAAAGGTATTCTAACTCGACGTTAATGGGCAGTGCAATAAGAGCTGCCAAGTGTTTACTGCTCTGTTGGCGCACATATAGTTCATCAACCAAGATAGAGTGATTTTAATGTGGGGCAAGCGCACTGCTACCACACAGACTTGTAGAAAAGTAGGTTAGCTGTAGTGCAATCTCGCCTATAAACCTACTTGTCCGAACTTTTTTTTTCTTCTTCTCCTCTTTTCAAATAAACATCTCTGAGATGAAACAAAAACATTTAATTTTTTGAAAATTAAGAAAACTAATAATATTCTATTTCAGATTTATTCATAATTTATTCTTTGTAATTTTATTATTATTATTATTATTATTATTATTATTATATTTTATCTTTTTTTTTTTTTTAATTCAATAAATTGCGATATAATTTGATGATTGAAAATGAATATAAAATAATATATCAAATTAAATTTACGAATAAATTCATATAATTTCCGTGTAGCTCAGTTGTAGATTGTCATATGCCAATATTCACGGTCACAAGTGTTTAATAACATACTCGGATCTGTTATCCTCATATTATTTCAGTATTTTGTTTATCATCATTAAACATATGTACATATGTCTATAATGAGAAAAAAACCTCATTCGCTTTCATACACATGAATTATTCAACAGATTCACACATATTCATTTGTTTATTCAGTTTCAAAACGCCATTAATGATTGCATAATGCATCATTAAGTTGAATAATATAAGTTTCATCGATGAATTGTATTATCATTAAATTAACATTGTAGGCATATATTATATTTTTTGAAGACGTGGTCAAAAATTTAACTTTTCATTTGTACTTTATACACATATATATATAATGGCATATATTCCTCTAATGTACACATGTGTATATGATGTATGGGATGAATTATTACATTAGTTAAGCTACCGTTTGTATTATATATATGGCGATATATAGATGAATTGCGAATTCGTTATTGTAAAATAAATATAAAATACATGAAAAATTCATCACAAAATGCAACAAGAGAATATTGTTGAGAACACGAGATGAATATTTAAAAAAATTAATCTAATATAATATAATATTTTGAATATAATTAGATGCAAAAAACTAAATTCTTATTTGAAAAATAACAATTATTCGTATTGTATTAACGAAAATCAATATTTCAGACATCGCTCTCGAAATGGAGTGGGTATATACTATGTACTTGGTGATGATTGAAATGTAATTTTCAATATTTCCTATATTTCTACATATTAGTGAGATGTGAGATGAAAAGTTATAAAAGGAGAAAAAAAATAAATAAATAAATAAAACAATTCGTTGTGTAATGTACGAAATCAAAATGTCTTTAATACAAATCGCATTGTGAGAATACAAGAGGCGCAACTTAGTAGGGATTTAGTGTTGACTTGCGTCTCTTGTATTCTCGCAGTGCGAAATATACGTATAAAGCGTTATGACGATAATTAATTTATATAATAAAATTAATTATTAAATATATTCACAATATTCCAATATAAATTAGTATAGCTGAAAAATATAGTAATTGCAAATAAAAATTTTATCCAGTCATTCAGTTAGATACATATTTATTTGCACATATATATGTAAAATAATTATAAATATATATATATATATGCTAATAAGTATACTATAAGATTTTTTCTCTTCAATTCTTCAGTCCATTGTTAGTCTCACATATTTTTCAATTGTGCTATTGAATATACATTACTCAATGCGTCTGAAATATATTAGCAAATATTTTGGTACATAAAAAAGTATAGTTGTAGATATAGTTCGTAGCTCATGGCCAGCTGGAGCGTAATAATAGATACAAACAAACTCATTTGGCCGGGTGGCCAACTACATTTGGCCCGTTCCCCAGCTATCGTTTAAAAACACGCACATATACATCACGTGTATATGTAAATGTGTGAGCGAGCGTGATACCCACTAATGTATAATTAGTATTGTATACTCTTGAGCGATGATCGAAATATTTGGGCCTAATTATTTATATTGAAATTTTTCGTTTCAAATGAAACGTAATGAAATCATTCGCTCACGTTATTTCATTCCATCTTTCTTTATAGATTTTTTCTTGTATCAAATAATCTTTTTTATATTATCAAGAAAAGTAACGATAAGAATAATTACACTACAAAAATCTATGCAAAATTAAAATCGAAATACTTCGTTCTAACAAATCCATTTATTATTCATTTTTTATTTTGTATTTTTTTTTTAAATGGATTGAAGCAGTACATAGAGAGTGAGAAATAAAATAAGTGATGGAAAATTGTAGTGGCAAAAAAAAAAAAAATGTTACCGAAACATAATTTTATTGTGAATAAATTTTATTCAATTAACTTCTTAGCTGCGGTTGGATTTTTCGCGGCACTGTATCATTACAATTTGACACATTATGGAAACGATAGTACTGTAAGAACATATTGTTTGAAAAAATAATTTGCGTGAAAGTCGCCATAATGGCATTTAGTGATTGAAAGATTAATATTTGATAATATATTGCTTTCATCATACTTATCAAATTGTCAAGCAGAAAATAAATAAATAAATATATCACCTTAAATCACTCATGTATTGTTTGATAATTTTTTTTTTCCCCTCCTTTCTGATGATTACATTTAAAAATCTGAATATTTTAGCTATATTTATTCAATGCATAACTCTCATCATTTTATAATGAAATCAAGTATGCATATTGACTTTATGATAAATTCCTCGTCCTTGGTAACTATTAAAGTCCTTTCTTTGGTCACGCTTTAACAAGTTTATTGGGTAAATTTGAATTGTATGTGAATTACTCATGGCACTAGAGTCCAAATTTCTTTCGACATAATACATTAAAATGGAAGTAAACGGTCGAAATTAACAACCAATAATATTGGTTAAAGAGATGCACAATTCAATTGAGATAAATAACTAATGAAGTGATAATACGTACTTTTGATAATTGATAAAACATGAGAGAAAATTATGAAAAGTTAAGAATAACAAATAGAAGATGAAGTATTTGGAAAATTAACACAATGTGAAAAAACATCGTGGACCAGACTCATATTTTTACTGAGAGATGGAGCCCGCAGTGTGGATCAATATACCTGCCGACAACCTTGTACTGTTTGAACTGCTTTAATCATAACTGTCCATGCGTTGTTTGCTACATACTGCCTTTCATATCCTTTAATTAAATAATCTTCAGCCCTTCTCAATCTTCATCGGTAGATTTTTTCTTCTTTTCCACCTTGAATCACACTTTCACTTGTTTTACCCTTTCTACATATTTACTTAAATTCTTTGCATTCAAAATACATATGCATATATGTTGAAAAAAAAATTTAAGAACTCATGGCTAAATATCCAAATTTATATCTATATTCAAGTGCAATATCATTAATCTTATTTGTTCAACATGTTTCAAATTTTACTAATTATTTTTCTTTGATATTTTCAATGTTTGTAGGAAAATAAATGCAGATTAGGAAATATGATTATCTGAAGGTAATTAATGAAAAATAGAAGAAAAGATAGCATGAACACATTATTGAATTGGCGCTAGATTGATTGATTAAATTTAACGAACCAAGAAGTTCATAGGGTTGTTGATACTGGGTTAAAGTTGCAATTGAATGTTAGCTGACCCACGTTACTTTATAAAGTAATCTATCCACAATTCTATGTTCTGCGGTGCGCAACTCTCGCTATACATTTTCCAACGAATCAATGTATTCGCGCGTGCGTCCACGAACGCCATTCTCGCATTAGCTAACTCATATTTTCTTCCACGTTGTTCATTTTTATTCCGTTCCATTTTTTCAAGTAAAACTTCTTTAGCATGGATAATATTTAGAAATGTAACGCCAAAATGAAATGTCATCGAAAAAAAAATTACTTATGATTATTGCGGTATAGGTTTTTTGTGTATAAGAATCTTGTTGTAATAACTGAAAATTACACGCGTTTTTTCTCCTGGATACACCGTGTACTCTTTCTTTTTTAAATCTCCGCAAGCTCAAATGAATAACTATACCTCTTCCAATAGTGAATGAATATTTTTGTCGAGAAAATTTATTTTTATTTTGTGTACTCGTATGCAGTTATATAGTGTTATGTTTTTTTTTTTTTTTTTTTTTTTTTTTTAAATATTACATTCTTTATTTGGTCACACATTGTGCAAGAATAATAAGTATATGCGGTGCCCACGAGTCCAAAATAAAAGCGCAGAAATTTTTTTTCTTATCCATTGTAGAGGTAATGCATTGTTTGCCGTATAAGTTAGTCCTCATAATATCCTTGATTGAGAAAACTTATCAGTAAACGTAAAATCAACTGGGAGGATATACAACGATTATTATCTTTCGAATTACGATAGAAGAAGCTATAATTAACAGTTTAATGTTGATATTAGTATAAAATTTGCACCACGTAGTTTTAAATCACATTTATACTATATTGCTAATGATATTGGATCTTCTTTATGAGAATAATAAATCGGATGGAGATGACAAAATTTTTTATATTTCGTCTAATGTAATTTGTTTTAGTACAGATTTAAAAAATAGTTTCGTCAATTTAGAAATTCTAATCTGTCATCTGCCTTTATAATCTTACTTTATAAATCTTTTTCTTGCTCAATTATTTCAGTAGATAATTTTTTGTTTTCATTATCCTTCATCAAATTTTTAAAATACTATAACTGGCATTCTTTTATTTTTGTTTTATTTCGAATTGGAACATAAATTTTCTTTTTAGCCGTAATTTTTGATATTGTTTGATGATCAAAGTAGTGAGTAGTGAAATCGGTGAGAAATATTATGCTCGATTCGTATGAATATATGTGTAATTGGTATGATTACATGAATTCATTACTGCATGAGAGTAAAAAAATGTAACTATTGATTTTTACCTTATTGCTTATGATGTAGTAATGAGAAATATGTAATAATATGGAATTTTACCTCGCATAAATTTGGACAAATGATGTTTACATCACGAATGACGCACTATTTCTTTCTGATTGTTAGTTTTTATCCAGTATGGGCTTATTTTCGGCATTGATTTGATCAAAAATTAGAAAACTTTATGTATAGGAAATTGAAATTCTATTCAAAATTAACTGTTATAAAATTGGCCAGCCCGTCTAGTGGTCAAGGCGTCGGAATACTATACGACTGGTCTGGGTTCAATCCCCAGTGGAAGTTAAAAAGTTTTTAGTCGGAGAGAATTTTAAAAACTTTACTCCAGGTCAATACAGACGGGAAAAGACAAGAAAGTAAAGATGAAGGAGTACGAAACATGGACCAAAAACTGAGATGAAAACAACATAAAAGCACGGACAGGATTAAATCAGACGAACAGGTAAATGAAAAAAGAAATAAGAAAAAATGATAAAAATATGAAGAAAGAACAATACCCACATAGACAGCAGAAACGGGTACTACATAAGTACAAGGTCATGATGAAGTTAAGTCACCATTGGACAATGAAGATGGGGAATCTGAAGATTTGTAAATATGAAACTGACTAGAGACATGACAAAAATGTACTAATTATTCTAAAAAAAAAAAAAAAAGCAGCAGTGGGAAAAAAAAAAAAGCAGCAGTGGGAAAAAAAAAAAATCAGACAGCAGTGTACAAGAGAATATACTCATAGCACACATGAAACCAGACATGAAGTTGACTTTTAAAATAATAATTGTTAAACAAAGAATTGTAAAATATAAAAGGTTAAAAATATACAATAAACATCCTATACCATACTATACTATAATCAACTATCATAAATTTTGAAATTGAATTCAAAATGAATGTAGCGCGAGAACGTCCTTAAGTATTGAGAAAAAATTGTTAGATGATTACCAAATATCAAAGTTATTACTAACATATTGAACTCGATATAAAATAAAGAAAATGTAATTATTTATTAATAAATATTCATAAATAAAAAGAGGGGTCGCTTGTGAATGTTATATGCAGTTAAATTAAAACTTTGTTATTTGTATAACCATTGTAACATTAATGTAAATTAATATATACATACAAATGGTTTTATATACATGATATATCATCTTACGGGGGGGGGGGGGGGGGGGGGTCTCTTTCCGTATGTTTTCCACTTATCTCTCAATCCAATTTGGTTTCATCATGAAAAGTTTCATTTTAAAAAATATATATTTACATTTATGAACATTCAACTAATGTAAAACATTGAAAATACATCAATATTTATAGAGATCACGAATGATAATCAATGCAACGTGTTGTGTATTTATCAGTTAAAAATAAAAATGTGATTGGTAGGACGTATAACACAGAGTTCATTATGAACGGATGAATCGTCGGTCAAATCATTCATAGTCTACATACATATTTATTTTGAATGATACTTAGTGTTACGTGAGAAAGTGAATGGTAATGGTAGAGAATATTAAGCATATAATTATATTAAAAACATAAAGTATACGAGTACATGTTTTGTCACATGTATATCCGTTTCGCCCTCACATAACACTCAGAGAAACAGCTGTGACATATAGACAACTATCATGTTGCTAAGCGTGGATCAATATTCCATCCGGTTCATTCTCTCTGACCCATATTTTTCTTTCTCTTAGCTTCCGCCTGCTGCTTATATCCCCTTAACCTCTATTGTACACTTTTATTCTTTTTCTCCCTCCATATGTATGAATCTTCTATGTTTCGATTTTATTCGCTCGATTCATCAAGTCATGCTTCTTGCTTCTTGCAGTACTTTTTTTTTCTTCGATTAACAAAACCATATATATACTTAATGAATGATATCTCAACACTTTTTTGCACATATGTATAATTATATAGATTATTTATAATTAGAATAATTATTTATATATTCATTTTTTATATAATATTCATTTTCATTGTTCTTTATGAAATTAACATTTCATATGTGCTCATCAAATTTAATATTCAATAATCAATTTATTTATAACAATATTAATTCAAGTATTTTCAGTTAATGTAAGTGGGTGCACTAGAGGGGAAATTTCATTGCTATTAGAAGTATGATAATATGTAAATTTTTCGGGTTATGTTATAGTTTATTAACTATTGAGATATATAATCCTCAATAATACATACATTTAGTTTCAAATATCACCTTACGCACTGTTGCATGCCAATATAAATATATCGTATATGGTTGGTGTATAGAATGATGTGTTAAATAGTAAATGAGATAATTTAATTACGTGCGTTCCATAATATATTTTTCAAATTGCTCCCAGATTTCATGACCTTTCGACCTACTTTCATTTCACATGTGTTCAATATTTTCTCTTATTTCACACTTGATTTTTTTTTTTGCTCTCCGCTTCATTCTTTCTTATCTTTCTTTTACTAAAATAATTCGATTTGACTATACTAAACCCAGTTAGAATGTAACCAATGACCGTGATAATTAGTCGATGATGAAAATTATCATATTAATTTTTTTGCAATTTACTAAAATTGTTTTTTTTTTTTTGGTTTATTTTATTTTTATTCTTTTTTATATATGTTATTTTTAACAATAATATAAATTGATTATATAAGAGGAAAAAAAAAATTATAATGGGAAGAAATAATTTTCATGTTTTTTTTTCCACATTATACAAAAATTTATATATATTTTATATTTTAAGAATAATAAACTTTTCTAAATTGATTTTATTGCTAGTGAATTAAAGGACACGTACTATATTTAATTTAGAAATTGAAACATTTAACTGGATAACAGTCAATAGACGTCTGACGACTGTTTATCGGTCAATTTATATACATATATAAATACGTCCGACATTAATTTACATTGTTATATGTTTTTAAATTTCATTTTAATTTTCTTCTCAAACACACATATTTATCTATAGTTATTTTTTTTTGTTTTTTTTTTTTTTTTTTCCTGACAAATATGGATATTCATTGTTGTACATATATGTGTGTGTGTTGTTAATATGTTTCACATACTTGAGATTTATCTTACAGCGACACCTTTTAATGCATTATTGACTGTTCATTCAATTTGTTTGGGAATCAATTTCTCGTGTAGAATTAGACAATGTAACCTCTAATAATATGTGTTTTTTATGCATCGTTAAATGATTAATTATCCTGTATTTTTATAATGTATGATATTTTATTATATTATAAACAATACAATTTCGGTAAATAATACTGCTCATGTTTTTTAAAAATATATAGAAATAATATATTATCACGTCAATTATCAACAGCTAATTTTTTATATTTTCGATTCTTTATTATCATCCTTCAACCAGAATTGCATGAAATGGTATTAAAGAAAATCGAAATTAAACAAAAAATTAGGTCCAGTTTCATAATGAAACCATGCAAAATAATTTATGAATGCTCTTTCTTTAATTTTTATTTTAATTAATTTTTCCATCAATTATTTATTAAATGTGCTGTGAAATGTAGCAAAATAAAATACAAAATGAATATAAATAATAATAATTCTGATTTATAAATATTTTATTCGTAATGCAATATTATTTTGTTCGTACGTGCTAGCTCCAAAAATAATTTTAATTAAAATAAAAAATTTACAGTTGGTATTACTGATGAAAGTTTATATATAGGTATTGGATTGGATATAAGTTAAGTTGGTGATAATGAAATAATCGTGATATTATTTGGAAATGAAATGAGAACCATTGTCACACGTTGGTTGTATTCAATGGTGATATGTGATAATTGTAGACAAGTTTAAGATCAATAAAATAATTAGATATTGAATAATAATAGAAATTTAGTGAAATTGAAAAATTTAACATGGCTTATCGTCAATTGATTCACGATATGGATGAAGATACACCACAAAAGCCGCCAAAGGAATTTATAAAAACTCCTCAAAGTGAAAAACGTGTCATGTTTAATTCGCGTATTAGTCCCTCCATGGAAATGTTGATAAAACGGATGAGTAAAATGGGTTTGAAAACACCCACTTCAATTAAAACATCAAAAATAACGAAAGTTACATCATTGGACGATAGTATCATCGATAATAAAGAACGATTATTACATAAAGAGATTTCAAGTATCGAAACTATTAGAAAATCGTTAACTAATCGTTTTGATGAATCATCCATTATTGATGAAGAAAAGTGCGAAACACTAAACCTTAATGATGATATAGTGAAACAGGCATTAGAACGTACACACAATCGGCGTCAAAATATCAGCTCGTTGTCACACAATACTTTGGATAGTTTAATTCAAAAGGAAATTCATTTACCAACTGAGTCAATAACTGAACAACCTAATGGAGATTTAGTAGAAGATAAAAATGATTCACAATTATCTGAGATGAACAGATCCCTTCAATGTATTCAACTCGCATCTGAACTTGAAAATGATCCAGAATATATTTTAAATAATAGTTTAACTAAAGTGTCAGAAGTACTTTTTCTGTTAACATTGACAAATAAAAATTTAGCTAAGAAAAAAAAAGAAGATGAGGGGAAAAAATTGAATCCAAATCCAGATCTTGGTGAGGATATATTAAGAGCAGCAATTAATGAAAATGTTGGACATTTGGTTAATGCGGAACAAAAAGAATTAATTGAAATGAATTTCCTTGAACAATTGTATGATGAGCACAATGAAGATACGTGTAAAAAATTTAAAAACGATAAATGTCAATGTCAATTTGAAGCTGAATCTAAGTGTCTTGCTAATAATTCAACTTCATCTGTTTTGTCAATAAAAAGTGAAAATAATCACAAGCCTCTGTTTAATGATAATAAACTCAATGATTCACCTTGCGATTTATCCAGTAATAAAACATCAATACAAATGCAGGAATTAAACTCCAAGGAATTAAATTACCAAGTAATTGATTATAATACGTCAAGCCCCATTGTCACCAATGTATCACTCATCAATTATATAAAAAATAATAATGATAATAATAATGAAGATTCTTTAGTTACATCAGACAATATATCAGAAGAGCATCTGTCTACAATTGATTTGACGGAAACGGAATGTTATAATATCGATACTACAGATGATTCTGTTGTGTATATGGAAACGGAACATCCTAATGAAGTAATTAATTCGATAGATATGACTCATTATTATGATGCTGAAGACACTATGAATTATATTGATAATGTAATTGAGGCATCCAATCAATCCACAAGAATGCCGCAAAAATTATACAATACTCAGAATTCATATGGAATCGCTGGTTCGTCATCATCATTTTCTGTAATGAAATTATTTTTAATTGCAAAGATACATTTTTAAAAAAAAAGTGATGATTCTTTCAAACCAGGTTTTTTCTCAATTTTTTTTTTTAATTCCAGAGAGAAATTTAATGGGAAAAATTCATCAAATATTGAATCAATTTTTGGATTATATTTTATCATATTTTATTACTTTTATTACTTTTATTTATTCATTAAAAAAATTATTTCATTAATAGTTAATTAATGAACGAATGTATATTTTTTTGTGATTCGTAGGTGTGCCATTCCCACCGTCGCATAAGCTGACGGTGGCAGAAGTGTTTGATGCACGAACTGGAAGGCCACGACCTGATGTACTTAAGCATCATTTCATTCTCGAGGGTAGAATTGACGAGGCGGCTGCACTACGCATCGTCAATGATGGCGCCGCTCTATTACGATCTGAAAAAACTATGATTGATATTGAGGCACCAGTCACCGGTAAGAATTATATCATTACAACACTTTCATTATTTTTAAAAGTATTTTATCAAAGGTATAGGTATACACATGGTATAAATAAGATTTAAAAGAAAAAAATAATAATAATAATAAAATAAGTCAACAAATAAATAAATAAATAAAAGAAAACCTTTTAATAATTCGGTTGTTTAGTTTCAATGCAGTATGAAATTAATCATTTTAACGAATTCGGACAAACGCATTTCCAATATTACTTTATCCAAAAATCAATTTTTTTTTGTACAAATACTCTTTATATATATTCACAGCAGTATCTTATATGTATCGATTGTAAAGTTTAACATTTCCTAAATAAAGTCAATTTAACATTGTATTTATGAATATAGGTAATTAAATTAAATTGAATACAATTTAATCATAAAAGCTTACAAATGAATTCGAAAGATGGTCTCGATTTTATTGAATATAAACTAATCAAACAGCTATTTTGAATTGAAAGCAACGAAAGAGAGCAATTGGGAACGGAAAAGGCTTCTACATAAGTGAGGCAACAAAGTTGTCTATACATTTATATATTTACATCTATGTATATATATATAGATCGGATAGACGAGTGCACGGATAAAGTTTATTTTACAATAGCCTTTTTTATCGGCGTTTCATTTTCGTCAACTTCACCTTAGGCTACTCAATCTTTTTTTATTTATCCATTTGAATATTTTTTTTGTTCCACTTTTGAAAACAAAAAAAAATGTATGGGCGCGACTCGATCCGGAAGCGTTACTACCGACCATCACGGCACTTTTTTTTTGTTTAGTGGAGACCTCTTCCGCTCTTTATAGAGGAAATTAAGTATTTTTTAGATAATTATGTATATATATTTTATCTACATATAATATATCTTTATATGCGTGCGCACCGAAGAAAAACCAACAAAGATACGGCGACGGCGCGCTGGTTTAGAGAGAAGAAGAGTGAGCATGGAAAAGCGTGAGGGGTTGATACACGATGGTGATATGGAGGCAAATAATGGCACACTGGGGGTGCTCAAACTGGGTCATGCTTTTGAACTGTGATGTATTCATCAATTGAAAGGCTTGTACATTGAAAATACATTTGTGTTGTATCATTTAATTTTATTCAAATATGAATTGTTTAATTTGTCAGTGTCAAAGAGGATAAAAATTATAAATATTGAAATAAAACGTTGAAAAGCTGAAAATTATTTACGAAAAAATGACAGTCTTAAAGAGGATACGTTAGAACTTATTCGATGGCACTAGTATATTCATCAGAGACTTTTTTTCAACAGAAGAAGAAGAATAAAAAAAAAAAAAAGAAAAAAAGAATGTTTTATGTAAGAGCAATATGATGAATAGTAGTGAGAAGAATGAAAAAGAGGATGAATTCAAGTGAAAGTGAAATTCAACCTCTCTCTCTCTCTCTCTCTCTCTCTCTCTCTCTCTATTTTTAATTATTCAAATCGAACAGAAATTTTTCAATATAAAATCAGGGGTAACATTATCCATGTATATAATACAAGACAGACATATTATTATCGTATTTTACGAGGATTCCTTTCATTTGTGATGGAAAATATGATGAAAAGACTATTTATTTATTTATCTCTCTTTAATAATTCAAAGCATAACATAATTTTTTGAATGAAACCGAAGTATATATATATATATATAGCTTAAAATGAGGGACGAATGAACGGAAACATAGATTAAGTGTGGAATACGTAAATAAAGAAAATTAAGTAGATTAATCTCGGGGAGTATGTAGTTCGCATTTATACGCGATATGTAACAAATAAAAATTTCTAATTTTTTCTCTATCAATTTTTTTTTTTTGATAATTTTTTATAACGTCAAATCACCCAAAGTAAATAATAGATCATTTAGACATATAGTACGTAATTCTGTTCTATTTATGTATCGCCATTAAATATATATTAAATAATAATTACACATACTGACGATATTTAAATTATTAAATATTATCGTATTCATAAGTTTTTTGCTGTTTTGTGCTTTTAAAATTCCATCATGGATTATTCTTGAAATACATTCAAACATGAATTATATATGTTCGCAATAATATAGTTCATCAATTTAACAAATATATAATATAAATATACGTGATGTAAGTAATGCAAATCATTTCTTAAAAATGTGGGTAAAAATATGGAAATGTGGTATAAAAATTATAAAGTAAGAAGAATAGATATTTACTATATATACGAACTCACAATGACCCGTTAAAAAGAATAAGAATAAACATTTTCATTTATTTATTCTTTATTTATTTATTTCTTTTTTTATATATATGTATTCGCATTTTCAAATTTTCCTTCCACGACTATTCTTTCAATGTGGTTTGTGTTGCTGTACTAATGTATTTTTTGATCATTGCTGCGCATACTCATCGGTCACATTTAGTTAGGCAACGAGAGTGCAGGTATAAAATATATATTTGTATATGCCACACATGATAATTTTTTTTTTTTTTTTTTTTTTTTTTTTTTTTTTTTTTCTCGTGCAAAATAAGGACAGGAAAAGATAAAAGTGAACACTAATGCAACTCGAATAATATAAAAATTGAACGTTGAAAAAAATAAAAAATAATGGTGAATGAACAAAAAAAAAATAAAAATGAAAACATACATTTTACATCGAATACATAATACATTAATTTGTTATTGTAGTCATGGTTCTCATGATAAAAGGGCATTTTTTTTGTTTAAAATAAATAACCCTGAAATTAAGAAGACTTATAAAAATAAATCTCAAATATATTTGCATGTTCGGTTTGTTCCGTACAAAGGAGTTTTAATTTAAAAGTTTTTCGATACAGATGAAGTAGTGCATGTGTGTAAGATTTCACTATGTCATGTATACGATGTGACGATATAAATACTAATGAACCTAATAAATTTCTGTAAAATGTGAGCTGATTGATATTATGCATGATATGTAATTACTTATTTCCCCAATAGATCGTCTCAATGTGCAAAAGTTTTATGCTTTAGGGTTTTTATATCCCATTCATTCATAGTATTCTTTATTGGTCTTTCTTCCATCCTGACTTTATCGTTTACATCTATATTTTCACTCTCAATAGTTGAGAGTTAACATCCAAGCAAAGATCAAAATGTCATCAGAGACTATGAGTTGGGTTTATTATAATATGAACGTCGAAATATATATCGAGAAATAGGTTGAGATTGCCCTTGGGATATGTGATTAAGTCTCGCGATGAATACCGAGAGTCGCTTCATCACGAGCAATATCATTTCGCTGATTGTTTTCATTTTCGCAATCGTTCAATAAAAAAATAAGAAAAAAGTATACTTTCGTACGAAATATTTCTATTTCATTCAATATTTGAGGTTCTCAAACAACAAAACTCAAAATCAATATTGTGTTGGCCAAAGTACCAATTATGTAGCGAATCGTGCGTCTAAATTACCATTCAACAAATAACACTGCAATATGTACACGAATACGTGTTCACGCAGTCCCACATATTCTACACGTAGGTAAATTACGAGAGAATACTTAACATTGGATTGACCAAAACAATTGGACACGTATTAAGGGGGAGGGGGTAAGTTAGAATCATGTAACAGTTAGTTTTACTCATGAACAGTAGCAATACAACGATCAATAGCTATTGCAAAATTACCCGAGAATTCATCCAAGTATATATTTTTTTCCTTTTTTAAGTCTATTTCTATGTACCCTTTCTTTTATAGATCTAAAGAAGTATATTTTTTTTTAAAGTCGATAAAAGATGAACGAACGTAAGAGAAAAAATTATAACGTGAGAAGTACGGGAAGGAAAACAAAGCAGCACTTTCTTTGAGGTTTATTAACAATAACTCTTTGAATATTAAATATCGTGTATATCTATGAGCTCTTCGAAGAATCACATGGCTCAATGATCCCATGTCCAAAGAAAAGGGAACGATGAAGATGAAAATATGACAAGCGTTCTTTTAAATGGACATTGTTTCATAAGAATCACATCGAAAAAAATTTTAATAAAGCGAATAAAAAATATTTCAATTTTTCATTATATTCTGAGAATTATTCTAATTATTCTGCACAACATTAATTCGTAAAAATATTAATGACAAATGTGTATTTATTTGTTACAGTTTGTGGTGATATTCATGGACAATTCTACGACCTTATGAAATTATTTGAAGTTGGTGGTCCACCAGCTACCACAAAATATCTCTTTCTTGGTGATTACGTAGATAGAGGGTACTTTAGTATTGAGGTATGTATGATTACACTTATGAATCAATATAGATATTCATGAAATTTTACGCAGTACGAGAAAGAAAAAATGTACACAGTTCACTTTCGTCTGGAAAATTACTGTAGAGTAACACTATATTTCCATTTAATATTTATGATAAAAATATTTATTATAGCTCACAGATAATAAGTATCGATTTTATTAATCACAAATCACAAGTAAAGCATAAGCGATCAAAAGACTCGAAGGCGAACACCATATTCAAATACACGATATAATGATCAAATGTTGTTTTTCCTTGCGTTAATCATCATTAACAGATTAATCTACCTGAACCTCTCAACAAAACTGTTTACTAAAATTCAGAATTCTTTTAGAATTTATCCATATACTTCTTGTTTTTTGATTTTTGTTTTCAATGTGATTATTTGAATAAATGGACAGCGGAAGAATAAATTTAAATTATTACGAAAAATCATCTGAGTGAATGTAAATATATAAATTTATGAAGGCGGATTTTTAAAAAAAAATTTAATATCTGAATTGACAAAATAAATGGAATGAGTGAGAACATAAAATTTTATGTTTTTGAAATTAATGGCAGCAATATGGCGTGTATTGAATTGTAAATAAAATATAATTCGCAATAAAGTCGTAATCAAAAGTAAAGAAGAATATAACAAAAAAAAACTTATCTTCCAATAAGCTATATAATTGAAAATGACATGACACTATATATTTTTTTGTTCAAGAAAAAGAAAAGTGATATGTCTTATAATCATTTTTTTTGTATCAATGCAGTATCACAATAATAATAATAATAATAATAATAATAATAATAATAAATGCATATTGACCTGTTAAAGCGGAGTTTCATAATTTTCATACTCTTCAATTTTGAACGTGAATTTTTTTATCTTGACATTTTCAATCGAGCGTTTTACGTTATCCCAAAATTTTTATATATTTAAACAACTGTACTGAATATATACACATATAAATTGTGATAGTGAATCGTTTGAAATTAGGGTTGCTCCCAAGTACCGTTGTCGTTGACAAATTATTCAAATTTTTCGACCTCATACTCGTTCAATTGATGATACGTCTATTCTCATGTATAAATGCGTTTAGTGTTCGAAATTTATATGGCTCTCACAATCGTATCATGTATCATCTTCTTGATCAAGATTTCAATAGCAAATTTTCAAGATTAAATCAAAAATATATTACGTATGTATTGCACTTATCTGCACTTATCATGCACATTAATAATGAACATTCGTAGATTAATACAGCATTAGATCAATTATCTTCTTCTCTACTTTTGACATGTGTGAAAATATCTTAATTGACATGATGTATAACTTTTGTTTTTCTTTTTTCAGTGTGTTTTGTACCTGTGGGCATTGAAATTGTGCCATCCAACTACACTCTTTTTACTCAGAGGTAATCACGAGTGTCGACATCTCACAGAATATTTCACATTCAAACAAGAATGTAAGTAAAAAAAAAATATATATATACATATATTTTATTTATTTTTTTTTTTTCCTTAAATAAAAATGAAAGCTAAACAAAAAAAAATTAATGAAATTAAATTTAATGAAAATTTCTAGATTGACATGCTGATAGAAATAATTAAAAAATTTTTTTACCTCTTACCTTTGTCATAAAAAACAAATCAAATAATAATAATGAATAAATAATGAATAAAAAAAGATGAATCGTTTCGTTGTTATTTACTCGAGTTTTTGACCATTTTTTTTCTTTATATCAGCTTCTTTGAGTTTTTTTTCTTCATTCGTGTTTTTGATGTGTTTTTGTATAACTAACTTTAACAAATAACAAAAACCCTTACGAAGTAAAAATAGTATTATTGTATCATCAACGAAAAATACCCATCTACATTTTATATACGATATGAAATTTTCAAATATATCTGATTTCAGGCAAAATCAAATACTCAGAGCGAGTGTACGACGCATGTATGGATGCCTTTGACTGCCTACCTCTCGCCGCTTTGATGAACCAACAATTTTTGTGCGTTCATGGTGGTCTTTCGCCGGAGATCCATCACCTCGAAGATATCCGAAAGGTGAATATCTATGCCAAACAAAACAATTCAAAAAAATTTTAATTAATTTACTGCAATAAAAAAATACATAAAATTAACCAGAGCGAGGATTATTCAATAAAATTATATAGATATATTTTTTTAAATTATTTTTGGATAAAAATTATTGAAAATAAAGTGACAGATACAATAGTGTTATATGCCGATGACAATATAAAAGCGAAAGCTAACCAGGAAGCTATTTCAATGAACTGCCGCTTCTTCAATCGATCGTCGACCTACGATGAAGTTTCGTCCACACATATATCTATTAATAAATTTATCTGTCACAGAATCATTGTTATTCTCAGAAAATCAAATGTGTCTTTTGGTGTATGAAAAATTTTCATTTTAGCGTAATAATGAAATTAATTAATCGTGAAAAAAAAAAACCATGTCTTAAAATATAAAATTTTTTATGTGTGTAGAATAACGTGTATATATTTAGATAAACACTAACAGTAATTCGGTGAAGACATTTTAATTTTCTCTCAAAAAGAATTTATATTGAAATTGAATTATCGAGGTTTATTGTAATTGAAAGTTTTATTTAGAAAGCATTAACATCGTAAACTGAATCTCTAAAGTCAATCGCGTGTGTGGATGAGTATTCATATAGATGCACTAATATATAACGAGAATAAATACTTGATGTGAAATAATAAAACCATATGGAGGCACTGGAGGACGTACGTTGATTCAATTCCAAATGAATCTTGAAATATCATTTTTTCTGTTGATATGTTTTTTTTTATTCCCTTCCGCAAATCGCTTTCACAAAACTTGATTATGAAAAATTTCATTATAATATTATTCAATTTTTTTTCACTCACAATATTTCATGATTTCAAAATACAATTTATTATTATTATTTTTAAATACGTATCAGTATATATTTGACGTGTAATATCCATTTGTGATATCTTGAAATGAATCTAGTCAAAAATATATTCATATCGCACCCGTCCTGGAATAAGTATACAACTCGAAAATTGCGATTTTTGAGTTAGTGTGGTTTCGAGTAGCCAAATAAGTGAAAGCAAAACTTTAAACGCGATCTGCCAAAAATCGCAATTTTTAATTTGTACCCTTATTCCAGGATGGGTGTGATATAATTTCATGTATTTCATGATTATAAAAAACAAAAAAATATTTCAATATCAAAGAGCAACTGAATAATTACTCCTTTATTAGAATCAAGTCTACAACAGTACCAATTTTATTTATTTTTTTTTTTTTTTATATTCAGAATTTATTTATCAATGAAGTAAAAATACAAATGAATATTTATAAATAAAGGGGGAAACATCTTTATAATTTCTTTCATCGAGTTGAGATGAAAAAAAATGAATGAAAAAGTAATGAGAAAAATAATAGCACAATCATTTATTAGAATAATATTCATCAATTTTCGTATATTTGCAGAATGAACTTTATCTATGAAATTCGTGAAAAAATTAACTGAGAAACTTTCTGTGTATATGTAGATATGAGTGTCCTTTCTGTGTATAAATTCAGTGTATTGGAGATGCTTGAAGGGTGAGTTAAGATGAGGATAGGAGTCTTAGAAGATACAATATACATGAGATATAGATTGTAACTTCTACCAATGTCTCCCCATCCATATATTATTTCATACGTTTATTCCCCACTCATGCTCACTCATGTGCACATGTTCTTTATCTCTTTGAAAGGTTGGTTTTGCTGAGGTACTGCAGCAAAATGAATACATAATGATGACATGAAACATGTTGCAGCACATGGTCTAGTTTTATTTTACATTGACATTTTATGATGTACTCGATAAATCATTTACTCAACATTCACTATTATAAATTACTATAGTGCTATAAAATTATAATATATGAGTGTATATTCGATAAAATTAAAGATCAAGGAAATATCCTTTCAATTATACAACAGTGTATAATAATTTTTGAAAAATTACCACCTACTATTTGTGACATAAATTTTACATTGCATAGTGTTATGAATGTATGTAGTTAGCTCATACGAAATTTCAATCTTTCAAATACACGTATTCGTACAAATTTGTAGTATGAACTATATATATTTCGGAATCTTAATTGAAACATTAATAAAAGAAGAAAAAAAATAACATACCATTATATTCATTGGTTGCAAATACACATAAATAATGTTGTTTAAAAATAAAATATTTACATTCTTCATGATGAATTTTTATCCTCATAATATTTTTTAACTATCTATAAATGATTCAATTTTACACGCATATAGGCAACGAATATCATTTATTGTCTTTATGTTAATACATTTTTAGAAAAAATCATAGTTCTATATTTTTTGGTTAATTATACATCAATTTTATGACACAATATATTCTTACATGTTAATCATTCTAACATTTGATTGTAGTGAGAATTAAAAATATATAAGCTTATGAAAAAAATTAATATATATATATATATATATATCGTAACATTTGATGGACACAATTTATGGATACATTGTACAATCTTATTCATCACGATAGGGATAAAAATATATTATTCGAGAACTAAAGTCGTTTCGACAACAATGCAAATTACATTTTCTACATAATATAATACACAATTTTTGATATTTTTTTCCTATGGATTATTATCTTCAAATTTTTATTATATATAATAATAATGATTATTATACTCACGAATGCAATAAATACATGTTTAATTAATTTCAACTGTAAAATGAAACAAAACAAAAAAATTTAATGAAAATCACTGTAAATATATTAAAGTGTTTAATGATTTTGTTTAATATTTATCTAATTATTGATTATTTTAATTCATGATTATTTAATATATATTTTTTTGTTTCTAGTTGGATAGGTTCAAGGAACCACCAGCATTTGGACCTATGTGTGATTTATTATGGTCAGATCCTCTTGAAGATTTTGGCAATGAGAAAAATGCCGAACACTTTTCTCATAACAGCGTGCGAGGTTGTTCATATTTTTACAGGTTAGTTTTTTTCATGATTATACGATGAAGAATTTCAAAGTTTTGACATATGTACGTGAAAGAAGATCCACTAAAACAGGACCTTGGGGTTTATAAGGATTGTGCACATTACATATATACACAATATATAATGTACTGACACAAATAGGATAATCTTACTTCAAAGCGATAACGAGATCTCAGATCAGACAAGCGTTAAAAAATTATAATACATTCAGACAGAAATCATTTTGCTGAAATGAATTTTGTTAAACTCACTTTCAAGCACAAACATTTTTTTTTTTTTTTTTTCACTCAGATTTAGAATTTTTCACAGCTATAATTTCAATAGATAAATCGAAACCATAATTTTTCTTCAGATCCAACAGTGCAGATATATTCTTAATTTTTCTATTATTTAATTGAAAATTATCACCAACATAGGCTACACAAGTAATTGGTTATAAAATAGAGAGTTTAAAAAAAAAAAGAAAAAAAAAAACCGTAAAGGAATATAAGAAGGTGAGAGGGAAAAAGTGACATTTACTGAGTTGATGGGATAAAATGAAAGTGAAGTGAAATAACAGGCTCTCCTGGGAAATAAAAAATAAAAAATATACACCCTATAAAAATAAAATATATATATTTATATACATATATAAAAGGATGTAAAAGGAAGATAAACGCAATTAATGAATGAATACATATAAAAATCTGTATATGTAAATGTATTTCTAATTGATACGCAGAGAAAAGTTTTCTGAATTAAAACTCGTTAGGGGATACATAAAATATGTCAAATGTAAATGTTGGATTTTCTCCCTTCTCTTGCTTTAAGTTTAGACTGATTGGTGGAGTCGAAACATGAGCAGTAGTAGGAGTAGTGCACATGCAAGCGAAATCAAAAAGTCGAGACTCTTCTCTCATCCTCTTTGATATTTACGTTCTAAGTACTCTGGTTATCCTATTTACAATTTTATTACTCCTTCATACCGAGCCCCGAACAAATTAGCCATCACTAAATAATAGTTTCTCTTTTATAGCATGTACTAAGTGATACATATGCTCGCTATTTTTTTGTTTTTTGTTTTATTTCACTTCTTTTATAATTTTTTAATATTTTTTTTTTTTTTTTTTTTTTTTTTTTTTTTTTCATACAAAATATCAATTGAATACTCATTTTTAATTATTCTAAATGGATTAATTTCAAACAATTTAATATATCAAATTAAAAAGAAAGTATATTATTTTATATCCACTTGAAAATAAGAAGAAAATCAGCATCAATAATATATCAAGAAATAAAAATTATATTTTTATTTTTGAATTGATAAATTAATTGAAATATATTTGTACACACCAACATGCATGAATTAAGTCAGAATAATCGTGTTTATTAAAACAAGCTGAATGCTGATGAAAAATCTAAAGTTATATATTTTTATAAATAAATAGTTACGCGGCGTGTTGTGACTTTCTGCAAAACAACAGTCTCTTAAGCATCATCAGAGCACACGAGGCACAGGACGCTGGCTACCGTATGTATCGTAAATCCCAGACGACGGGCTTCCCTTCGCTCATCACAATCTTTAGTGCACCCAACTATCTTGACGTGTACAACAATAAGGTTTGTTATATCACTCAAGTTAATGATTAACACTTTTTAAATTTTCGTACCTTTTCTAAGGGCATTAAAACAATAATTTAAGTATATAATTACATTATTATTGTTGTTATTATTATTATTAATAATAATAATATTATCATTTCTCTAGGAAATTGTTATAATTAAAAATATATAAATAAAATAATACAAAAAAATACAATTTTGTTTTTGGCACACCTGCACATAAAGTAGCCTTTTTCGTATTTCTACAACGGTCGTAAAATTGCTCATTATAACTCTAGGGCTTTAATTTTTTTCAAGGCCCTCAAAAGGCTACATTCCGTACAGGTGTGCCAAAAATAGTCGTCAAAGGCATTGCGGGTGTACGAGGATTTTGTGCCGAGCAGAGTTGTGACCTTACTGTAGCGGTCTTCAATCATCCCGAAGTGGATCTTGGGTCAACTTGGATCGCTACAGCTAATTCGAAACTGCTCGGCGTAAAATCCTCTTTTACACCTTTGATACCTAGAGTACATTATTTCATATTATTAGGCGGCCGTGCTCAAGTATGAAAATAACGTGATGAACATCAGACAATTCAACTGCTCACCACATCCATACTGGCTACCGAACTTTATGGATGTATTCACGTGGTCTTTGCCATTCGTTGGTGAAAAAGGTACATGCCAACAATTTAGTGAACTTTATAAATAACAATAATACTCGTGGGAAATTGGAAAATTCAAACTCATGTGATTACGGCACTCGCGTCGCTCGTGCCGCCAACTTCGGACCCGTTTGAATTTACCAACTTTTCCCACTCGTTACACAATGTATTATTTCCTGATTTAATTATATCAGATATGTTTCATAACTGCTCGATTTGATTATAAAATGCTCGAGTGATTGATCATATAGAAAGATAATAATTAATGCAAGTATTTCAGAGTGTGGGATTCGTTGGTATTGTAATTCAGCATAATTTCATTCAGAAAAGTGAATTGTCTTTACTGGTATGAACTAAGCAAGTTTCCCTCAATTCAAATTGTATCGCATAATATTTATTTATTATTATTATTATTTTTTTTTTTCTACACTACCCATTTTTTAGCAACTTGCGAGAGGTAACGAATAAAATAATGATATTTTATTTCAAACTGTTACAGTTACAGAAATGCTAGTAAATGTACTGAATATTTGCTCGGACGATGAATTGATGAGTGATGGCGATGATGCTCTCGAAGAAGGTAATATCTTATTCACTCTTCACATATATATATGCATTTATTTTTCGTCATTTTTTTTTTAATAAGACACGTGAATTGAGGAAATCACATAAAATATTTTACGAAATATTTATTGATTTTAATTTCATGTTAATTATTTTATATCGCAGTAATTGTATATTGATGATAAATCAAGTGATTCAACAGGAAAAAATATAGAAGAAAAAAAATATATATATATTATACATTCATCGTATAAAGTAGCAATGGTTCACAATGAAATCGCGGAAATTTTATAGTAAATTTGCTGATTATTCTTAACTAGGTGATTTTTCATAGTCACATTCGAATAAACGTCTTTTATCAATGTTATATTTAAAACAAAGAAAATAATCAATTTTTTTACATGCAATAATTTGTAATTACAAATTGCTACAACAAAAGTAAGCATCATTAAATAGAATATACAAAAATTTATCTTCCGACAAAGACAATTAGAAAAATAAAGTGAATTTCAATATTTAATAATTATTTATATAAATGACTAATGGGTGACATTCTAAAAAAAATTTATTAATCCTTTTTTTTTTTTTTTTTTTTTTTTCATATTATCCGCGGACACGGACAGATGGTAAGAAAATGTTATTCTATATTATATATATACATGTGCTATTTTATCTTCACCTGTCACATGTTGATATTCTTTTTTTTTTATCATCAATAACATCAAGCAAATTAGTGTTTCAATATACACATATACATATATATATATATATACACCGTGTCCCAGAATCACTAGTAGAATTTCAATGTGTTTCTTATGCATTTTGGACTATCGATTCTAGGACAGTGTGTATGTATGTATATTCTTGTGTATGAAGCAGTATATTGGTGATGGATCTGTAGATATTCTCTTTTTTTTAAACTCGCTCTGTATATATTTATTTATTGAAACTTGAACTTCTACGAATATATTTTACAACGAATTTTTCTACATGCTCATATATACATGTATTTTTCTCAATATATTTACGTTCAATTTTTTTTTTTTTTTTTTTTTTTTCTTCCCATTATCACCAATATTATGATTTACTATTATCATTGTTATAATAATGAAAATTATTATTGTAAGCCCGCTATTTTCATTACAGCATGCATATTCATATTATCTTATTTCCATATTTAATATCTGTATAAAAAGTCAAAATCATTATTGGTTTATAAATCATTGAATATCTTATGATATTCTTTCATTGACGAATTCTATCTTAGAGAGACTTTTTTAACTGTATCTCATCAGTTTTTCAGATAGACCAATCATATCTTCATTAAACGAAAATTTTACATAAAAATGATGGAAAATTCATGATATATTGCATTGACTATCTCTTATTGTACTCGTTCTGCATTGTATTTTTGTCAATTACACCGGCCTTGGACATCTGCTATATTGCCAACACCACCATCACCATCGCCACCAACACTACTACTACTACTACTACTACTACTATTACTACTACTATTACTATTACTATTACTATTACTATTACTATTACTATTATGCCAAAGTCGTTGTCCAAAAAAAAAATGGTAAGTCCGGTTGAAGACTTACGTTGTTATCAATTAACGCAAAATAAAATACGTGGCATAGATCTTATAAATTGAATTAATCTCAGAATTTACCCAACTTATCAACAAATTAAATTTTAATGTGTTTTGTTTGTCTTTATAATTCTGTTTTAGATGATTTTTGATGCAATACAAGGCATGAACATATTTTCATGTCGTTGTTACTAATAATTTTTGCATTTTCATTCATGAGTACATTCGAAAACAAAATTATCAAATCATACATACTTAAATATTCATATTTCTCATTGGTTTATATAGCAATCATCATTTTCGTGAATACATATATATTGATATCAATAGTACCTTGAATAGTATTTTATAGTTGGTTATTAGTTCATAAACATGCAATATTATCAAAAAATTCATCGAGTCCACGAATATTTAATTACAATTGACACTCGTAAAATTAAATGACTTTTTTATGGTAAGATTATAATTTTCACTTATTTAATTTTCTAATATTTTTTTTTCTCACGAACTTTTCATTCTATATTCGTTTAAACTCATACAATTAAAATGAAGAGAAATTTTGCAAAACTTAAAAATACAATATGATCAAGCTATAGTAATAAAATAATTATAATCCTAGTAGCACAAATACGTCACGAACACATTCGAAGTATAAAATTTCTATTTTATTTTATCGTGGATTATATATGCCAAAATTTCAATACGTGCAATCACAGTATTTAAATTAATGATAGTTCAATAATAAGTCCATTTGTTTTACATAATAACTTTGAAAAATAATATAAATTCAAGCATACTTATATATAAATTTATGCATATAATAAGCAATCTCGAATATGTATTTTGCACTTTTGTTCATATGTGCGTATACACGTACGCCAACAATTTCATCTAAGACATTTGGCTCAAGGACTTTTTTTCTACGAAGTCAAGAACTTTCATTCATCAATTTTATAAAGTTTATCAAAATTACTACAAAAAAAAAAAATTGAAAACATGAATAAAACATAATATACCTGCAAGTAAAATGAATAATTTTTTTTTTTACATCGTGTATTAAACTCACATTTAATGAAGTTGAATCTATTTTTAATATGTTATAACAATAATATATTAATTGAAATAGCAAAACAAAATTTTGAGGGCAGTATTTATTTGGACCTTTATTTATATAACGTTTGCAAAAATTGTTTTATTCGTGATCGCGTTTCTGGTTCTATCATTACGAGAACTCCGCGTTCATGACAATTCCTTGTATCAAGTTCTCAGTTAATCCGTACAAGCGTGTTTACTCAATTATAACGATTATTTTTAACATGCGTTTGCCGGAATCTTCCCATTCAGTTCAATTAATAATTTTGAATTGAGTATAACACAAAGAGTATATTTTGGACAAATGCTGTTTTGAGTGGTCTCATTTCTTTTGATTATATTCACCCTCTTCCATTGTTTATAATATATTCAATTATTTTAGTTTTGATAAAATATTTTTATGATATTTCACCTTTTTTTTATATTCATGCATATATATTATATGCATGAATTATTGATGAAAAATTGGTTTTATTCATTATTGAATAGAAAAATGTAGAAAAATTCGTATAATTAATTCTTTACAACTGACGAAGAGTTAATTTTTATTCATTATTCATCTGTTTTATTGTTTACTACTTTTAACCCAACTTACATTTCTCTCTTTTTTTCAGAATATTCTCTTTTTTTTGTCTCATAAAAATTTAATGTCCTTTAATATATGGTCTTTGATTTTCTGTATATTTCCACTGGGGTATACATAACTCATCCAATTTAACATTAGTGATTTCTATTTCATTTCTCTTTTTTCAAATGTTAATCAAGGGTGTAGTAAAAAAAAATTTACCATACTGTCAGATTAAACTGACTACTTTTGACATTGAAACCGATAACAATTTATGTATATTCATGTGTAGCATTTTCCATAGTATAAATACGTTTACATTCAAATAAAAGTATTATTTTCTTGATTCTTCACACATACAGTTTCCCACAGTTATCAGTCTACTTTAAAGCAAAAATTATCGATATGACCAAAGTTTTTTCAAAACAATTCACTGAATATCTATGTATTATTACATTTTTTTTTTTTTTTTTCCTCATATGATCACCTTAAAAGTTATAATTTCTATCAGTAACGAAATGAAGCGCTGACTATGATAATGAGCCGTGTAATTAAATACTTGAGTGATTATAGAGAGTATAAGTTTTATGGTCAACAAAATTTATTCAATCGGTAGTCACCATTTACTTATGTGGAATTATTGAAATTATATATCTTTTTTGTTTTAAACTACACTGAAATTAATTTCAATTAATATCGAAGTAGTGGTTTGCTGTTTTGAGGTGAAGTTATTATTATCTTGTTTGAATATTCTTCTCTTTATTCTCACTGAAGAAATATAATTATTCTTACAATTTATGTAAGCATAGTGGCTATCACATCAGATTTGCTAAACCAACAACATTCATTTGTATTACTTTTTTTTTTTTTTTTTTTTTTTTTTTTTTTCTTCAAATAAATAAATAAGAGGATCAATCTTTACTGAGTGCAATCGTTTCCATACTTTATACTATATATTAATCATTATTTACAGTAGCTTAAGGATGCCACTTACGCTGTGCACATATTTTATTCTGTTCTATGTGTTGTTTTCTTACTACTACTACTACTACTACTACTACTACTATTACTACTTTACCATCATCAATATTACTACTGATATCACTTTGAATTGAGAAAAAAATATATATATATAATCCTAATATACATATATGAATATGAATGGTTAAAAAAAAAAAAAAAAAAATGGTTGGATTGATGCTGCTCTCACATTCTTGGTACTTCTGTCTTTTAACTCACAACCTCTGCCGTGGCCGTCTCAATAATCGAACGTATATATACATACATCTATGTGGCCTAATGGTTGTTACAACGTGATTCAACCTGATAAACTACCCCAATTCTAACCGCGTACGGTGAGTTTTTGCTAGTTGTTATTTATTTATTTTTCTTTACAATTAAATATAATGTAATTTTATAATTATTCACAATTCATTACACGAGGTAATTGTTGAACATTAAATGGATTTGAAGTATATCGAAAATCATTCGGAATATTTATTCCGATTCAATAATAAATGATAAACAGAAAATTAAATAAAATCAATTAATATCAACTATTTAGTTGATTTTCGATAAGCTTTACGTCTCATGTATACTCGCGAATTATTGTATAAAAAATAGTTACAAATTCAATTTTAAAGATATAAAAAAAGTCCTGCTATTTATTTCTCCCAACAAATAAAATATATGACAAAAATTTCAATATTGAAAAAATTTTCTATGAGAGATAAAACTATATACAGCATGAGCAAATGTATATCCGCAGTGATGCATGATAATATACAGCACGAAAAATGCATCATAGTTATCATAGAATATCTGGAAAAGGAAGATATAATTATTGTTGAATGAGTAAATGAAAAATAAATAAATGAATGCATAATCAATCATGAATTCGTATATATTTATTGGTTTAAAAAACTCAGTTCTTTAATTATAAAACAGACATGTAATTAGCATCATTTTTTCTGATATTACCTACTGATTGCAATTTCATTTCTCTCCTGGTTATATATATTTATTCATCTTTATGCTTTATTTCAATTTGTATAACGCGATACACCGGGGGCAAGTCAATACTCAAATACTTAATATCTGATCAAGCATCAATTGTCTGATATTTATCATACTCTCTTCGCATTTTGGCTGCCTCCACCGTATAACTCTGAGACGAAATTCTCAAGTATACTTATGGTTTAGTGTTGCAAATAGTATTTTTCGATGCCATGATATATATCTCAGGACCACATATATATATATATTTAACCCATTGTTGTCAACTCAATATTTCTTTAATACACATAAATCTATATAAAAAACTATGTAATAATAATTCATAAAGAAAAACAATGATGTCAAAATGAAGAATCCGTCGGGAAAAATAATAATTACTTACATAATATACAATAACAACATAAAAATAAAAATACACCAATAATATATTTGCATATTTCAAGTGAAAAATTAGTTAAAAGTTAATATTCAAGTATACAAATTTTTCCTTACAAACATATCGCACCATGAGAATACAAGGGGCGCAAGTCAAAAATAGTCACTTTCGGGAAATCGCAGTCAAAGTTTTCTGTGATTTTTTTAGACGGATTACAAGACTGGTCCTTAACCTATCTTTCTGTTTTTTTTTTACATTTTATTGCAGAGCTATTTAGCTATTGTATTGTGAGTTTCTGAACGATTTCTTCTGCCCCTTGTATACCCTCACTCAACAACAAGTTAGTGGCGTTACTAAAGACATTTCTTGCACTCTAGTGGAAACTAGTGAGATTAAAAAAAAGCACATAGTAGCCAGGTGTTCATCTCATTTTAGGGAATGACACCATAGCATTAACTAAAAAATGGCTGTTTTTGAGTTGCGCCTCTTGTATTCTCATGGTGCGATATATAGGTTCAATATTTAAGTATATATTAGTAGTTTTGACAAAGATGTATTGCAAAGATTAATTTTTACATAGACACGCACATTTATTTTGTGTACATTCAAACATCAAATAAATTTTAATTAAATATTTCCCGTACAATAATTGAACAATAAAATTTTCATCTCGCGCGTTATTGATATTAATAATCTTGCTGTTATCTACAGTTTTGATTTATTCGCTTCCAAAAATCATCTTTCTTTTCTTTAATTTCATACAAATAGCTCAACAATGCTTATTATTTTATCATCCCGTCAATATTCACAGTCAATTCTATTCATATCATCAGAATAAAAAAATGAAGAAACTTATTTTACCATGAATTGGATTTTATTTTACTATTATTATATAATTGTTCAGAGATTAGAACAGACGATTAATGAAACATATCAGATATATCATAGTCATTGGATTTAATAATACTAAATCACAGATATCAATAATTTTGTATAAATTTTAAGATCACTACAGGACATTTTAATATAAAAAATAAAATAAATAGTGAATGACTAAAATGTGGGGAGTTCAGTAAGAGTATACTAGCTCTCTTTCCATAGTTATTTTACAGCTCTTGATATGTCTGCGCTATTCATTTTGCCTGCTTGCTACAATGCAACATGTGCATGTTTTATTGAATAATTCACTCATAAAACGGTTAATAGATGCGAACTTCTAATATACATGCGATCCTCGCATTGAAATGTCATTAACATATAATATAAGTAGATACAATTGTGTGTGAATGCGTATGTAAAATAAATCATTGCGAGAAACTTTTCAATTTAAAATGGAATGTTGTTAATTGTTAATACAATCGTTAAATGAAAAAATAAAAAAGAAATTCATCTCAAAGCCGTTTTAGTGAATAATACATACTAATTTTCAATTATATTTTAAATATAAAAATAATGAAGTAACTTATTTAATAGTGTATAAATTATTGCAAATAAATTTCTCGGCACTTTTTTCATATGAAATAATATGTTTTTTTTTTCTTACATAATATTTATAAAATTAAATTTATTAAGATCAAAGATCGACACATTTAAAATTTGATTTGTGGTATTTGAAATAGGTGTAGCAGCAAATCTGCGCAAGGAAGTAATCAGGAACAAAATAAGGGCAATTGGAAAAATGGCACGGGTATTTTCCGTCCTCAGGTGAGTACATAAAATAATTAATTAATAAATATAATGTCAAATCATTTTATTACTCATCAAATTTTTAATTTTTAATTGATGAGTACGTATGCTTAAATGTATATGAGTACTATGTATTGATATTATTATTTTTATTTGAATAGGGAAGAAAGCGAGAGTGTTCTACAGCTTAAAGGCCTTACACCAACGGGAGCGTTACCCTTGGGAGCATTATCTGGTGGAAAAACATCCCTTAAAAATGGTGCGACAATGAAAAAATCATGAAATTAATATGAATACCAACTTTTCTATGTTTCTATCGTATAAATATAATTTGCATTTTATATATATGTCGATGTAGTAGTAATTACAATACGAAAAAATAATAATAATGATTAATATAATTATAATAACTGAAACAAAATGAAAAATGAATAATGACAAAAAATTTTCATAATTTTTAGCACTTCAAGGTTTTTCACCGAATCATAAAATAACGTCATTTGCTGAAGCAAAAGGACTAGATGCTATAAATGAAAGAATGCCACCACGAAAAGACGCACCACCGACGCCAGTAAATGAGGAAAAACCCGCAATAAAACCACCGGCCGCCGTCACACCGGAAAAGCGAGAACAAAGCACGCCTCAAACTCATTCGTGAGTTTCATAAGCGACCACTATTAAAGGTAAGTATTTATTATTATTATTATTATCAACAGTTAGAAAAATACTAATTTTCGAAAACAAATAAAACACACATCAATAAATTCGAAGTAAAATAAGAGTAGGGGAAGGTCGAGCAGCGTGGCGCACCCTTTTATCTCGCGATAAAGGTAATTTATTTCTAATTTTATATGTGTAGAGTCTTCTTCACAAGTTTTTAATTACTGTAATACCTAGAATGTTGATTTTCATTTTCGTTTCTTATGCATACAATGATAAAATGTAAAATACAAGTTTTTGCAGTTACTAAACACCATGAATGGTATATTAATAGTAAGTTATTGTTAAATATTGATTTAATTCAATTAAGATTGATACAATTAAAATAAATGATACTTATTCTTATTATTTATAACTTTTTATATAAAATAATTGATTGTTTGATAATATTAACAATAACTTTAGTCCGCTATACTCTATCAGTTAACATGACAGATGTGGTGCCATGCGTTATGCAGAACTTGTAGACTTAGGACTCATGAAAATTGTGGTAAATTTGAAAATACAGACCTTTATATCGTAGATTAGTATGCTCATATAAATTCAGATGTATAATTGTAATTGAAGAAAAATGTTTATGTTATTAGTTCGCTTATTCATACAGTCTGTGTCCGTTAGGCTATTAATAAAGGAGTTGTAGTCTGCAACTGTCCGTCTGGCCGATCGTGTACACGATAATTCAAAAATTATCCAAAATATTCACAAAAAAATTTTATTTTATTTTATTTCATTAGGTATGTGAAGGGGACGACCCCTTTTGTTCTTAAGATTGATGCCACGTCCGGCTTCACTAGAAATGCCTCATTATTGAAAATCCCTGATATCTCAAGAAAAAATTAATATTGTTTTAAACTTTTTTTGTTTAACGATGCACAATTTTATTACAAAAAAGAATGGCTATTTTGTATTTTCATTCACTTCCGATTATACCAGATGACGACCCGAAAACCTCACAAAAATTCTACCTAAAACTTTATATAGTCCAGTGAACAAACTCAGGACCGTAATATACGGTTTATTCATTATGCTGACATATATACATTTAAAGCTTGTTATAATATTTTTTTTTTTTTTTTTTTGCAATTTCCTAGCTTGTCGCTATCATGCGTCACTTTTTCCTCCTCGTTAAAAAACGCAAAGCTACTGTTTTTCCAAAGGTCTATGAAATACAAATAAATCATATAATTTAAAAAAATTAAAGAATAATTTAATCTTAAAAAAGATCATTTTTTTGTATGAGAAAATATGGGCAAACTGCTGTGTATGCGTCACTTTTGCCGACTTTTCCCTACCTACCTAAAGATAAACAAAAACGAAGAGATAATACTATAAAATAATAATAAATTGTAATAAGTAGTTGACTATAATTTAATAGATAGTTGCCAATAAGGTATATAATGACTGAAATGTTTTCAGATGACGATCCCAAGATCAAGTTGTACCACTCTTGTCACCAAGGAAAATTAAAGCAACAAAACCAACAGGAACAACATAAACAATGATTTCAATTATTGCACGCCTCTATAGAAAAAAATAATAATAATAACTGAAAAACACAACAAAGAAGAATTCCTACATCTTCACATCAGGAATACCCAAAATTAATTAGATTTAATAAATGAATAGACAACTTGATGAATAAATAAATAAATAAATAAATAAATAAATAAATAAATAAATGAATGAACATCAAAGAAGAACAACAGATTGAAATAAAATATTCTGAAGAAAAAACTAAAATTGTAATAGCGTAACAAGAATTTTGAAAAATGAAGTAATTAAATAATTAAAAAATTCAACAAGAAAAAAGAGAAAAGCAATAGTCAAAGCAAAAATACAATATCATTCACTTAATATATTGCAATCTCCCTTCTCTCTTGATATTGCCATAAACCGATGGAAATCGAGTCGTATATATATTACGTAAACATATACACTGAAGTATTCATTAAATACATAAGAGCGTGAGATGATTATACTCGTCGTATCATAATATATCAATGAATTACATGTTGAAAAAATACATTACGAGAATTTAAGATCTTTCAAATATGAAAAAGCCATTTTAATGAATATATATACGTGAATAGAGTTATCAGACACGTGCGTGAAACCGGCATGCAACATTCTTAATAAAATCAACTACGCTCATATTGTGTATATATATACATATATATGAATTGAAAAAATAAACATCTATCGATGTACCTCAAAAAATTTACATATTAATATCGTGTGTATAAATTAACGAATTTCTATTTGCTTGAATTGAAATTAATAATGCGCTGTTACTACATTTTTAATCAATTTTCATTTTGAAAAAATCTAAAAACATTCAATAGACGCACCAATATATATATAATTATTTATTTGAATACAGTTGTTTATACATACGTACATATGTGTATAATAATATATGTGGCGGAAATAAACTAAAAAAGAACGTATGCGAAATGAAACAAACAAAATAAATGATGAATAGTATGCCACGAGTTGACAGCTGGTCTGTCATCTATAATGGCATTTCCATATTTCAAACTTATCCTAAAGAAAAGTTGTTTAATAATAGAAATAATTCCATAAGTGTTGTTTTCACCCACGCCAAAACACCTAATCACAAATAAGAATACAATTATGCATCCTATACAAGTGGGATCAGTGCAATACATGTCGATCCAATGTTCACTAACTAAACAAAACATTGATGCAATATCACTAGACGTCATTTGGAGCTCGAAGTCAGACATTTTTTTTTTTATATTCTACATTGTGAGAGAAAAAAAATTTTTAATTCAAAACTCTCTTCTTCCTTTGCTCTTTATGTGATCCAATTTGTATGACAGATCATCCCAAAAATTATTTTGTTTTTTGCAAAAAATATAATGATAAAAAAGTCAGCCATACTATATTATTGAATCTAGGCATTTTTTTATTTCTTGCCCATTTCATGTAATATTACTTATAGCCACTAATAATTTGATATGATTAGCATAATTGAGGTTACCGAAAAGATCTAGTCAATCTAGTCCATTGTCAATTCTCAATTATTTAATAACTAATTGTTTTTCTTTTCGTTTTATTTTATTATTATAATTTTTTTTTTTTTTTTTTTTTTTAATTTGTAATATTTACTACAATTTAAATCTCAGGTTTATATCATAAATGATGAACTATATAAATTTTTTGTTCATGTTCCACACTTCATTAATTGCATCGTTAGTAAATGTTATAATGAAACCTCGAGCCTCCAAATGGCGATGTCGAAAATGAAAAAAAAATTGACAAATAAATAAAATAATAAATAAATGAAATGAATTTTGTAACCAAACAAATGTACGACTATAAAACGCAAAATTGGAATTTATAAATGATGAACCATGACATTTAGATCTCTTAGAAGAAAAAAAAAATCACTAAACCACTTTCATTTTCGACAAAAAGTCCATGAAATTATGTTTGAGCAGAGATAGTTATATATATATATATATATATAAAAGGAAAAAAAAAACACCTAATCATTTTTGAAAATATTTAAGCTATAATATAAATGTGCCGTACTATGAATATCGTGAAATGATTTCAAAAGAAAATTAACGAGCATCATCGGCAAACATAAAGAAGATAAAATCACACAAGATTAAGACAAAACAATAAAGATGTAATAGATTTTAAAACAGTGTTTATCTACAAAGATAATTTTTAATGTGTGTTCTTGCTATTGAAAATATGTGTGGGCAAAAATCTTTCATTCACCCCGTGAGTCGTTAAAATTTTTCAATGCATCGGAAGTGGATTATTTGCCAGAAGAAAAAAAAAAAAAAACAGAAAAATTTTATTATTAAAAAAATTAAGATATTTTCCCAAAAATCGAAAAGAAAAAAAAAATTTTTTTTGATAATGAAAATAAAAAGCAAAATAGAAAAAATTGATGAAGCATTTGAAATTATAGCCTTCAAAACGTTAGAAACTGAGTAAAAATTCATGAAATAAAAAATAAAAGTGTCACTTGCATAATTATACCAATTATATCACGTAAGTCAAAGTAATTGAAACATTATTCCCACATTTCTAATCCGCCCTACTCTGATAATGAGTGAATTCAAAGTGGCATTTGTCGTTTACGAAAAAATATTATATTATCGTATATACAATAGATTAAAAAAAAATATATATATGTGATGCGGGAAAAATGTGAAGTTGAAATAGAGCATGGCAAATATCCCTTTCGTATTAGTTGCGGCGTAAACAAAATAAAGGGGAATAAGAAGATAATAAGAAGGAAATCATATATGAACTAATAAATAAATATCCACCCCCCCCCCCCTTTCTCTCTCTTATTCTCATTTTCTCTCTTCCTTCTTTACGATAAATATAATGAAATAATTCTATTTCTCTTTGCTACCAAGTTGTACTTATTCTTAAATAATTTACGTGTACAAAAAACAGTGTTAAATAATAAATATATAATACGATGAAAAAACAAAATCTAATACCATTAAATAATATAATTAAAAAATATACATATTTTTTTGTTGCGTATACACATGTGTATATATATAATCTATATATATATAAAGATGAATTCTCTATTTAATAATTCTTATCACGATTATGTCGCTTAAACATCACTGATGAACCCGGATTTAAAATCAATTGGCAAGATAATAAACAAAAAAATAATGTATATCGAAGAATGAATGAATTTATTTGGAGTCATTCGAGTATGCATCCATTAATGATTCACATATTGTTCCTTTAACATATTTACTGGTTTCTACTCCCAGACAACCTAAAAATCCAATGAATTTTATCCATTCTTCATTCAACTCATAACTTATATTTCTATATATCATTACCGGTCTATATATATAAATTGTGTATTAACAGAAAGAGTTGATATTCCATTTTTGCTTGTGTGCAGACGACTTATTTCTATTCAACTCATTACATTGTAATTATATATTCATTTCTTCACGTATTCACTACTCTATGTGCGAAAATGCATTGAATGAATATTCACAGTCTCAAATATTTCAATATATTTTCATATAATGCCCTTTATCACTTGAAAATGGAGAATTATCGTTGGAACATGTCAAATGCTTCTTCTACACAGTAAAAAAAATAATAGAAAATTTTTTGTATTCACAATACTAATACAGTTGCTTTATTGAATGAAAATTGAAAAAATAAAAAGTCTAGCGTCTATCTTGCGACATGATGTACTTTAAATTCGACAATTCTCACGTGAATAATCCATTTGTAATCTACACGAAATAAACTATGAATCGGTGTTCTTTAAAGTGAGGGTATTGATGAAACATTTGCACCAAAAATTCTCGGATTTCCAGTAAATCAGAACAGTGATTATAGAATAGAAATTAGTTGAAATGTATGCGCAAAAAAATAAAATGAAAATTATAAAAATAAATGCGATGAAAATGAGCATATATCTCGTTCTGTAGTCTATTTTTCAATGATTCGCGCATACGAAATACATATTTAGATAAATGAACATTCTAGAATATTATATCATCATAACAATTTTTTATGAGACCATGTAATAGATGTCGATAAGTTGAAAACAAAAAAATCTCAATTATGGTCTATTACATACATAAAAAATATACCAATTTTTATTATGTTTTTTTTTTCCGTTTAAATCAGTATGGTCAATTTCAGCAAAGTATTATGTATTATGCATCATGCATTGTTTTAATTTACGTCTTATTCAATATTATCGTGTATGATATTATCATATTATTCGCGATTAATTCTTTAGAAAATAGTTTTATTCACGAATTGTATGCGCGTAATAATAATACATAGATTAACAAATGTTAATTATAGGAATACCAAAATAAAAGTTATATCATGTAAATACATTCATCAATATTTTCTAAAAGAGCAATTTAGACTTTTGACAATTATGCGAAAATGATTGAAACAAATTAAAAACCTAATCGGAAAATCAAAATTTGTAAAAAAAAATAATATTGAGGGTACGAACTTTATTTAACATTTGAAAGTTTTTCATAATTGAGAAAAATCATAACGTATACATGCCCAAAGTTAAAAATAATGATATTTATTCGATTTGATTTCCCCCCCCCCCCCCTTCCTCCACCTTCAAAAATACAGTGAATACAATCATTATATCGTTTATTAGAATATCATTCCGGGAATTTCAGCTGAACAAAAAAAAAGATTTCATCTTTTCCAATACTATTAATACTAAATACGAAAAAAAAAGTTTAATAAGAAAAAAAAGTTCAACTTTGAAAGTAATGGGGAAAAGTGACGCACCGTTCATCTTCAATTATAATATTTGCGATGTATGCGATATATATAATATATATAAATATATGTTGACCAACTACTTTCACGTTTTACAATAAAAATTTACGGAAAAGTTTTACTAAAAGTATGATTTCACGAAAAAGAGAAAAAGATGATTTAATATCTGAAATATAAGAAAAAAACTTATTCTCTTTCTCTCTCTCTCTCTCTCTCTCTTTTACTTCAAAGCTGTTATTCAATCTAGTAACATTATAATTCTTCTTTTTTTCAGTTTATTCTCAATCGATAATTTGATTTATTCTTTTAACATTATGAAGTTTCAATTCCGAAATGATTTTATTGCGCACACATTTAATTGCAGTTTTTAATCTGTTGAAATTTCATTTTATTGCAGTAAATAATGAAAATTTTTCAACTTATTTTGACTTATATTACCACAGTAGATACTAATGGACAAATAATTTTCAGTGAAACGTAAATAAACGTACGTTTACTATCGACTATTCATTATATATTATATATATACTGTTATCGACTTACTTATTAATGAATAATGTGACGGATTATTATATAAAAATATTTATCATAATCATTATTATTATTAATATTGATCATTTCCTTGTGTAAATCATATCCAATAAATTTCCAAATATAAAAATAAAATAATCATAAATCATTTTACTTACACTCTACTGATTATGAAAATACATCGTGATAATTATATATACGCATCTATAAAATGTCCTAATTATTATGATATAATCTCATTCTTATTTTTAAAATCTACTGTATAGTAAATAGAAAATTCCTTGTGTCCATTTGTTGTGAATATTTAAATAGTTTAAAAATACTCCGATCATTTTAAAAATAAAGTTTATGATTTCCACATGAATGCATTATTTTATTATAACATTGTTGTATCACCAATTATTTATGACTAACGGTGAATGGAAACAAATTTTTCAGTAAGGAAATATTATTAAGTAATAAGTGAAAACTAAATGAGAATAAAATTTCAAATGATATCTTATTGATGGATCATATAAATATTAACTATACTAACTATAGGCATGAAATATAAAATTGTATTTATTTTTTGTTTTAAAATATATACAATGCAAATATAAACTCACAAAAGTCACAAAAGTCACAAAAAACTGCACACATTCACACACAATAAGTTAATAAATAAATTGATTAATTATATGCATAATTAAATGATATACATTTATGTTCCAGAAATAATAGTCCAAAATACATAAGAAATATATTGAGATTGAAATAGTGATTCTACGACACGTTGTAAATGTCAATATATTAATAATAAAATTCATGATCGAATTCGCAAACATGACACTTACATTTTTCACAATAAATAAATATAAATCCTGGTTACATATATAATGATTACATCTGAAATATGCTTATAATTAAATTATTATATTAGAAAACCCTTAAATGTATTGATTACAGATTTATCCACGGACTGAGATCAAATACCTTACTTTGAATAGAATTTAATCTTCATTTCGGGTTGGTGTCCGTGAGTTCTTGACTAGAATTCACTCTCAATATATTTTGATATATATTAATTTATCGTCGAATATAATTTAAATTATTTTATAATGATAATTTTATTAGTATTCATCGAACATACTATCTTTACGCACCTTTTTTTTATGGTATCATATTTTAATTTACACTATTTGTTATTATTACCGCGATAGTAATAAAAACTAATGTTATAAATAATTTTCATAGTAATGACTAGTTATTTAATATCGAAAACACAGCCTCACAATATTCCAACATATTTTAATAGAATTTACGTCAAGTTAATTTTCAACTGGTTACCCATTCATATTTAAATTTGACACTAAATAGCTACCACGAAGGAAATTTTTCTGCATATTCATATATTTATTAATTCTTCATTAGAGACTCATTTCATAGTAGAGAATGCCAATACAGAACTGAATTACGATGTCATCGATAGGCACTTATAAAATAAATTAATGTTGCATTAAGTTTTTGAGTAAACTATCAATATAAATATATATTATGAATTTTATTATTTTATCTGTTTTTATCTATTTTTAATCCTGGCACTATTTCCCGATATACCTATCAGCTTACTTTATGAAAACTACGAGAATTGCATCAATAACTATTGAGTGAAGTCGACATACAAGCAATATATTATAGTAAATTTTTAATACTACAATGACTACATTCATTCATTGAGTGAATATATAATTATTAATTATTCTATGTATGGCATCGTATCCACGGGCAGTGACTTCTAGCCTTTGTATTAATTAATTTAACCGAAATATTATAATCGAAATGTAATCAATGAAATTGTAAAATCATATTGATCCAAAACATTTAAATACATGAATTCAAGTTTAAAATTGCAAGAATTATCGGCCTGCATTCTGTTATAACCTATTCGAATGTATGTATGTATTTCTTTTTTTTTAAGTAAAATTGATTATAAAAATTAATCGGATAAATTTTAATTAAAATTGACTATTTGTGGATATTTGTATTATTATTATTATTTTTTTTTTTTTTTTTTCCACTATGAAATTTGGAATACGCTGTATGAAATTATTCTGCAATAATTCATTAAATCTGGTTTCTTAGCAATAAAAATCAAAGTATTATTTTACATTATAATTGACTAGATATTTTTTTGTTTATAGCAATAATGACTAGATATAAAATTTAATTACTTTTTTGACTTCATTAAGTTTTTTTTTTTTTTTTTTTTTTCAATTTTCCTCTTTCTATATAATTCACGAAATTAATTTTTTATAAATAAATACATGACGACTAGATTTCTTTGATTTAATTAAGGTGACTGGATAGAGTCGTTAAAAATTCCCATTTTTCTTTTCATTATTAATTGTGACAGAATAAAATTTTATCGTTATCAGCTTACTTTATGTAGCATATGAATAATTCACCAATATATTTTTTTCATTCTCCTTTCATAGAAAAATAATCTTAATTAATATTGAAAATGCGAATTACTAAAAAATTTAATATTAATAGATGGTTCATAACTTTATAGAGCATACAAAAATCGTTGGAACATTACATATTGAATATTGTTCGATATAAATTCTCCCTATTCAAGAATTAATATTTTGCAATTGAAAATTCGAGAAAGCAAATATAGTTATATTATTCAACAATTTTTTTATCATAATCTCGATTATTATTTGACTATATTTTGTGACTAGAATACGTTATTCTGTACTTTGACTATTATTAGATAATAGTAAACAAAAAAAACAAAAAAATTCACATACTTTCATTATTGCATGGCGTAATAATTTTGATCTTCAAATCATAATCCAGATATTGTAGATGAGTAAACAAATTTTAGTCTTGTTTCCAAATATTTGTTAACTGCGAGTATTTTTTATTTGAACTTTTCTGCTCTATTTCATTATATTATTTCCATTGTGAACAATCGTGATTTGTACATCATGTGCTCGTAAATCTCTCGTCTTTCGAAATATCCAAAAAATTCTGGATTTTGATAGATGCTGTCAACATTTTCATGACCCTACAGAGAACGAAAACATAGTTGAAAAATTCTCAGAGCAAAAAAAAATTTTTTTTTTCGTTGCAATTAAATTAGTCTATATATGAAAATAAAAATGAATATTTAAATTACTCACTTACCTTGAAGTAATGTGCCAAATAATGCGAAATATTTTCTGTTATTCAACTTGGAATAATAATAAAAAAGGTAAATAATATAAATATGAAAAAAATAGGATGTTGAGTGAGTTTAACGTTTCAGATGATGATTGAGAAATTTACCATGTACGCAAATGTTTAAAACGAAATATTGCGTGGCCTGGAGGACGCCAATTGTCTCCAATGCGCCCTCCGAAGCCACGCAAGCGCACAGTTACTCACTTCAACACCAAGTACTGACTAATTTCGATGATGCGTGTTTCGTCGTAAAATACATATTTCCCCTACCATCGAACTATTCAACAATTCAACTCTCCACCGCCGAATCCAGCTATTCAATCTCCCCTCTTACACTCATTGTATCTATAACCCCACTACTATAATCACAAATCCGTCCTACCGTGATGCGCACGCAACATCTGCTTTCACAGGTTGAACTCCATTGGCTACGATGACTTTGTAAATATTAACTCTTGCTTTGGTGGAGTTACTAAAAATTTTACGCGCTTACAAATATGCAACCAATGTGAAGCGTAGTTGCACGTTTTCCTCTCCATTGCTCCATTCCTATCTTTATTGCGAATCTTTATTTAATAGTCATTCATGATTTTTCTTTACATCCGTAAAAAATTCTCATTAAGCTTATTTATATATATATGTATTCAATATTTAATCAATAATCATCGCCACCTATATTATATTCATCGAAATTCATAGTAATGCTGACTTGTCCTTGAATTTTTATTGTCATAGTAATAAAATATATAAATGCATCAATATGTAATTATAACTTATAATTATATATATATGCTGACATAGCCTTGAGATAATACCCTCAGTAAATGTAATTTAATTGTGCAATTAATTACATTGATATAAATAAACATTATAAGGTCAGCTTGACGATAAAAAGAAATAAATAAAATAGATAAAAAATATAATGCGGGTGATATATATTATATATATATTATTATGAAACAAAATAATGTTCAAGGTTTTTAGAAGCAATGCCGAACCCGTATATGATTATCTATTGAAAATAATATACTATTGACCTTCGATGTAATTCATGATAGATTAATAAAAAAATAATGGAAATATTGAATAATTTTCCATGTATTACGAGTATATGACATATTTATTTTTTGGAATTTTTTTCATTATATTCATATATAGTAGTTATATACAACTATATTTTCTAATTTACCCCTCACAGGTAAAGATATCTATGGGCCAGCTGAAGGAATCTTTTATGATTATATAGTGTGGTATTGACTGATGAACCCTATTCTGTTGACGCTCTTTATAATTATCAATTTTCATCTCGATGTAATACACAGACATCAATTGTGAACATATGTATATGCTTATTCATTTGAGCTTATGTAGATCTGGACCTTATACTGCCTCTCTCATTTAGGCACATACCTATATACCACCTGGAACGTGATCGAACTCACAAAAAAAAAATATAACTACAACATATACCACGTGTTATTGTATGTATAAAGGTGTTGCATTAGATACTCACATGTAACATACCTATCACATATATCTATTTGTTTTTATTATTTATAAGTGTTTTCACTTTATCTTTTTCTGTGTCCTTCTTGCTGATAATAAAGTTTATATTAATGAGGCCCAGGTGATTTTTCACAAAAATTCACCTCAATCGGTTCTCAATTCCCCACATTCCGCCAAATATAGATTTTAATTAAATACGAAATTACTTTTTATTTTTTCATGGAGAAAAAAATGTGAATTTTGTATGCATATAATAGCGTTATTTTCTATGTAACAACAACTCAGAATTATCAGAATTATCTGTAATAATCATTATAACTATGATTTATAATGAATCTTCTTCAAAGGAGATATTGTGCAGCCACTAATCTCACATAAAAACTTCATGCTACAACAATCCTCCAAATCATTACTTTCATGTGATTCTTTCTTTTTATATATATATATAATATTTTGAATCATTCAGCATGTTCATTCACCGAAAAAGAATATATTTACACACCAATGGAGTTGATAATGAACGTTGTTAACCACCTCGATACCATCAAAACATTGAATAGTGGCACATAAACTCCATTGTTAACAATATAAATATATATTTATGTATAACTATGTACCCATACACAAGCTAAGGTGTGGATAGTTGTGTTTAAAATTATCGAGTAAATGCTTGTGGGCCTGTAACTCGTCATCCATCAAAAAAAAATAATACACAAATATGTTTGAAATAATAGATTAAATCTTAAAAAAACATTTAATTGTAACAGGTAGCCCCCCCCCCCCTCCACACACACTCTCTCTTAAAAGATGAAAATACATTCATTTTTAAATTTGTGATGTTAAAAAAACCATTAAGTATAAATCAATTATTAAATAAATTTACAATTGTCGAAATCTCGATGTTGATATAAATACTATTATTCTGCATATTAAAAACGAATGAAAATATAAATTTATGAACCGATGTATTTAAAAGTACATGAAAAACAATATTTTCATTATCAGTATATATTGACACATTTGTGTATGTACTGCAAGTAGCTATCAACGCACCATATGTCCCTTATAAAAATCAGTTATGAAACCGAACCTGTGTATAATCCTCCCTCCTTTTCACATTCATACGCATGCACACATATATATATTCGCATTTACAATACTAATATTTTTTTTTTTTTCCCAGGTGAACGAATGAATATTAATTTTCCTGGAAACTAAAAACAGTTGATACAAATTATATAGGTGTATATATTATATATTCCGAATATATCTATATATTTTTTGCATCATACGATAATTATGTTTATATTCGATATATAATAAAAAAATATTGTACAAAAAAATTAATTATAATAACAATATCATTCGGTCAGTATATTATACAGTCCGCATATCAATAAGCATCATACACGCGCATAAACAAGTATATCGTACTTCCTTCTTGAGCGTTCATATACTTCACTCTGCATCACTTTATTTTTTCTCATTTTCAGTGATATTACATCAACTAAGGGTACACTTTTATCTGTAACACTTGAATAACGTGCACACAGAGCTGATTGTATTTCACAAATTTCATTTCATATTTTATTTTATTTTTTTTTCTTTTTTTTTCGTAGCACTTGTGAGAATTCTGTAAGATAGGATGACGCTTCCTGAGAAACAGGATCATGATCGTATGGCACGTGCAAAAGATAATTCTTCAACATAATTTATATGCGGACAAATTAACTCATACATGTGGCGATTAATAGTTATGAAAATAGGAAAAATAAAAAAATATATCGGAAATTTATTTCCAGTTAACCGTTATACATATACGTATTATATATATATACATATATATATATATATATATTTGTACATAAAACAATGAAAACTATAATTGACAACGTAAAAATAGCCGTAAATAATAAGGATTCTATAAATAAAAAA